>CM074733.1:169888611-170561945 GCA_037367245.1 Phrynocephalus guinanensis
AAAGGGGATTGGACAGATTCCTGGAGGAAAAGTCCATCACAGGTTACAAACCATGATGGAGATGTGTAATCTCCAGTCTTTAAACCGGGGTAGTTCAAGGGCCAGATGCAGGGGAGTGGTATCAGGAGACAGATATCTACTGTAGTCTTGTGCACTCCCAGATGCATCTGGTGGGGCCGCTGTGAGTTACAGGAAGCTGGACTAGATGGCCCTTTGGCCTGATCCAGCAGGGCTCTTCTTATGTTCTTATGTTCCTATGCTAACTGTAACATTTACATTGACTCCTACAGTGTTTTCCAAAATTCAATTATTACAAATATCTACCCTAAATATGACTCTGTTGGGCTTCAATACAATGAACAAATAGATGGACCGCAGTTTCAGAAGACGGTGTGTGGGTGCTATTGACAAAGAGTAATTGGTTTTCCCCTTTGCTGTCAATAGAAAGATGTGAAGGACTGATGCCCCTTTACCATGGAAGTCTGTGGGTTGAAATTAAAGATCCAGTCTGACAGATTTGGGGGGGGGGGCAAACATTTTAAATGATCCTTCTGGTCTCCAGCTCTCCCATCTTGATTTCATTATTCAGAAGGAGACAAAAGATACACACTCAGCTCTTTAAAACAAGGTTGAAAGAGAATGCCTTTGTTACATAATCAAGCAGGAACTTGGATGAAAAAGATCATTTGATTAAATTTTCATATCTCTCTCTCTCTCTCTCTCTCTCTCTCTCTCTCTCTCTCTCTCTCTCTCTCTCCCTCCCTCCCCCCTCCCCTGGGAGACTCATTCAGTCATATGGTATCCTCTGTTTCTTCTCCTTAAAGAAGAAACCCCTGCATGATGCATGCCAAAAACACTGTTTTAGTGACAGGAGTTTGCCTTGAAAGAAGCTTGCATAGCAAGCTTTATTAAAAAAAGAGAGGAAAGAAAAGATTTAAAAAAAAGAAAGGGGGGAAAAAGGAAAGAAAAGAAAGGTGGGTGAGGGTACTACCTTCATGTGATTAATTTAAAAATCTTCTGATAATTCTTTTGGGGAAACAGAACTCAATTGCCTGAATTCTACATAGGATTTTCTTTGTTCAGGTTTTTAAAATACTTTGGCCAAATCATTCTGTGGGCAAGTGACTCCATAATTAATTTTGAATAATTTTTAAATCTATCTATCTATCTATCTATCTATCTATCTATCTATCTATCTATCTATCTATATACATAGTATATATAATGTACCATATGAAAACCCAGGGCAGTCAATCTTTCATTAGACACAGGGTGACAGAGGGTCAGGAGACACTCCTGCTGTACTAAAAATAAAGGCACCACATCTGGTCTGGAATGATGTCTGGAATGGTAATGCACATGCATCCACTTACTTGTCCGGCTGAAAACACAAACTCAGAGGCCAGTTGCCCTGTTGAAACATGAACCAGTGTAATAGGAACCTCAGCCCCCCTGAAACAGACCGTTTGTGTATGTAGCCAGTTTATGAGCAAAAAGTGCAGCCCCGGCGAGTACAAGGACCTCAGTTTCAAGTCATCTGTCGCACACTTAACAAGCTGTTTGTAATATAGTCCATTTTGGCTTTTTAAAAGGGGCAGAGGGTGGGGAGGAAAGGCTGAGATGGGAACACATTCTCACCCTATAAGTAATGCATGATGCTTTTAACATGTGGCTACATTTTTAAAAGTTTCTTTCTGCCTCACACACACACACACACACACACACACACACACACACACACACACAAGGACATATGTAGAAATGATTGGTATGAGTTGAGATGTCTGTACGGATTTGCACCTATGCCTGATGTGTGTTCTATAACGAAGCTGACATAAACCTCGGGGTGGCGGCCTTTCAAATTGATGCCAATGTTTATGTTAACAACCGGATCAACCCTGCTGCAGGAATTGCTAACAACTCAAAGATACCCCCCCCCCCGGAACAGGACAGGTTACGTGGAGAATCCACCAAACTCTCCCCCTCCACCCTGCAAAGAAAGGCAGTTACTTCACATCCTTCTTTGTTCTGTGACTAGTTTTGTGCCGTGACAGCGTTGGTCGCGATCACGTGGTTTTGTCTCTGCTTCAGTGCTCCCATGGTGATGATAACTTGTCTCGTGACAAGTGTTACCTCACGGTCTTGTACCGTGACAAACATTGAATTTGTCTAGCTTCCTTTTTTTCTTTTCTTTTTTTTGGGGGGGAGGGGGAGACTTAAAATTCTTTTTTGATATTTTGCTTCTGAAAAGTCAAAATTAAAAAACAAAAACGGGCACAGTTTTCTGAGAGAAATGAATGTTTTGTTGCATGACAGTCGTCACTACACAGTGTCTTGGTTTGGAACAGAAAGCAGGAACAAAGATTGACAAGGGAAAACTCTACCCCAGCACCAGGTACAGGACTGTCGCACTTAGCAACCGTTCCGGGGGGCGTGGTCGAGACAAATTTCAGTAGTTGCGCAACGGACATGAAGTAACTTTTTTTGTACTGCTTCTAAGCGCAACACTAACAGAGACAAAATGGACGTGAAGTAACCTCCAAAGTAGCATAAACATTAGAGCAAGTTTAAAAAAAAAGCCAGAATTTACATCCCAGAGATCTGTGGAAAGTAAGCAGAGAGCGTGCTGTTTCCAGCTATTTGGTCAACAGATTGTATTCATTGCTGTGTAGAGATGGGCACGACTTAGCGGTATTCCCGTTTCCGTTTCCGTTACTCGGTTCCGTTACTCTACGGAAACGGTAACGGGAATTACTCCGCCAGACTTTGAGCTCGAACCGACGAACGAACAATTTTGGTCTGATTTGTCGTGCTCGTTCCTTGCATCGCGCGATGCCACGCGGCACAGAAAAAAAGTTTTTAAAAGTTAAAAAAACCTGGTTCCCGGCCAAAAAGCAGGCGGAAAAATGCCTGCCGTGCCTCAGGGCACCTACCAGAGGGGTTGTTTCTGGAGGTCCCCGGCCTCCCCCCCATCCCCCGTCCTAGTGGGCTGCTCTGGTGGGACTCGCGCCACTCGCCGCAGGCTCGCAGCCAGCCAGCAAAAAGCCCAGTCTCGCCGGCCGCCGCAATTAAAGCGCAAGCAAGCGGCACGGACGGCACAGGAAAAAACTTTTAAACTCTCCCCCACCCATTCCCGGGCCAAAAAAGCAGGCGGAAAAATGCCTGCTTGACTAAGGGCGCAGGGCACCTACCGGAGGGGTGGTTTCTGGAGGGGGGGTCCCGCCTCCCCCCCATCCTGGGCAGCCGGACTCGCGAGTCGCCATCGCCATGCCATGCGGTGCGGGCGGGGGATCCAAAATGGGCCGGCGAACGCAATATTGTTTTTGAAATCGTGGTCCAAAAACACACAAGCACAACAGAAACACGCGGAAATTTATAAACTGCCAGATTTTTCACAGTAGCAGTGGGTTTTTTTCTTGCAACAAAATGTCTCTCCTCTCCTCCTCTGTCCTCCATTGATTTTATTTTATTTTTATTTTATTTACACCTGCGCAATGATGGGCTGGCCGAGTGGCCAGCCATGTGGGAGTGGACGACCATGCAAATTTTTGGAGCCATCCCACCAATCGCATGGCCACTTGGCCATGGATACTTCTGGGATGTGCCAAAAAGCCCCCTAAAACCTGCCCTAGCCCTAACCCTAACCCTTGACTCCGTACCCATACGTCACAGACTGTCTTCTTAGTGGGTCAGAGAGGCACCCAGAGGTGCAACCCACTAGCCCACCGTAACCTTACCCGTCACTAGCCTAACCCTATCCATTGCACTAAGCCACCTTAAAGCCAGATCTACTTGCTTGCATTGCACTACACGCAGCAAGTACAATTCCCTTCTGTGTGAGACATGGTGGTGCGGGAGCCTTGTGAAGGGCGGGCATGACGCTATCACTCTCACTGGTCTCACTGTCTGCACATTATGTTATGCAATATCCATATGGCTATTGCATAGCATTTTGCAGCAGCAGCAGGTGACGAAGGGAGACCCCCATGTAGAGGGGTCTCTTGGAGCCTGCTTCCCCTTCCTAGTGGGTGAGGAGCCCACTTTCCCTTTATAGCGGGCCAGAGGAGGCACCCACCCCACAGAGGTGCCTCCAGGAGCCCGCTCCCCCCCCCAAAACCAGTACTAACGACAACGAAAAAACGAAAAAACGAACCGACTAATTTTTGCGAATTTTCGCGAAAACCAGAAACGACCCGAAACGGGACTGGCCCGACTAACGACAACTCGAAAAAAAATTTTTTCAAGTCGTGCCCATCTCTATTGCTGTGTATGGGAGCAGGTCTGCAGGGCAAATGGGGAACTAGGACACCTCAGGCTATGCCCACTCCACCCAGTGTCTTCTTACCAAAGGCAGGAGAAAGAGAAATGGGAAACAGGCAACAATGGGCTGCCACCCCATCTCTACGAACCATCGGATGCTGTGCCTTCTTTGACCCACCAACCACAATGGACAGCAACTGGTACTGAGTAGAGATGGGCAAGACTCAAAAAAATGGTGCTTCGTTTGTTGTTTGTCGTTTAGGGGGTCCGTTTCAGTTCGTTTTTGTTTTCCGTGAATTTTTTGCAAAAAAATTCATTTTCATTTCGTTACGTAACGAAATGAAAAAACGAAAACGAAAACGAAAAATTGCTGTTTCGTTACCATTCATTACAGTTCAATGTATTTGCCACAATGAAAACGAAACACACGACAAAATTTCTGTTGTTTCATTTCATTTCGTTTCACTTTGGAGACAAAATTCATTTTTCATTTCATTACGTAACGAAATGAAAAAACGAAAACGAAAATGAAAAATTGCTCGTTTCGTGCCCATCTCTAGTACTGAGTGTGACCCTCAGGTCAAAAGCCAGGTCATGCCTCTCCTTTTTTGCTATTAAAGAGTTTTATTGATTTTAGGGAATGGCAAGTTGGCTACAGATCCACCACCACCGTCCAGCACCACCATCCACCACCCCCACCACCATGTTACAATATGGATGTGAAGGAGGAGCTATGCTCCAGATGGCTTCAGGAAGGGAAGGCATCAAACCAACAAAATAACTCCACAACACGCTATAGGAAAAAAAGTATATTATCCACTGGTTTTTGGCTCATGCCCTCACCCATCTAACTTCAAACGATTATCTTGTTTTTCTATTCTTCCGTTTGCCAAAGCAAGGGCCGGCTGTGATTTCTTAGAAAATGGTGCGCATTGGTCTCCTATTGATCAAAACAGAAACACAAACATGTTAGTGGGGGTAAGGAGATGAAATACCATACACTGATGGGCGTCATTCTAGGGCAAAACCGCTCTCAGGGCACAAAAATGCTGTGGCACCTTTAAGGAGTTACTATTTTGATGCGAGCTGTTATGGACCCTTCTGAGGAAGTGGGCATGTCCACAAATGCTCACATTAAAATACAGCAGTTGGCAACACTCCTTCCCACTTTATAATCTCCACCGCCCAGGAGCCTCGTTCCTCTGTGTGTGTGTGTGTGTGTGTGTGTGTGTGTGTGTGTGTGTGTGGTGGGACGACCCTGCCAGCCAAAATTTGGAAGTCAATCAGTGTTACACTTGGCTGTTGTTGTATACCTGAATGTGCATGTGTTGAGCATGCCTTTTGGGGAACACTGCCAGGTGTTCATGAAAGTGCTACAACAACATTATTGACATTTTTTATATTTTGTTTTGCTTTTTCCCCTGACACATTAGCCAATATGAACACAGCTACCTCGACCATTTCAGTGGGTGCCTGATATACCCTGTTAAAAAGATTTGCAACATCGTGATTTAACAGAGCCCACCTCTCAGTTGTTTACCCTTTCTGTTCTGCGCTTCCAGGAGAGAGAGAGAAAAAAACAGAACACACTTTCCCTGTATGTCATATCTGATAGAAGCACTACTAAAAAACAAAACAAAAACCCCTTTGTGTTTACTTTTCCATTCTGTTGAAAGTTCAGAAGGAGAGTAGCAGACGTGTAGGCTTTCTGGAAGAGTTTTTAAAAATATTTGTTTTGGATCAGACTCTATGAAAAGAGAAAAATCAACTATGATGAGGATTTTCAGATTTCCAAGCTGAATTCTTCATTAAAAGGCAGGGGGGGGGGGGGGGAGGCATATAGAGGGATAGATTACAGCAGCCACAAAGACCAGTTGAAGATGTTTTCCTGCCTCAAAGGAAAGGGTGCCTCTCCTCCTAGTACAGCAAAGAGAAGTCAACCAGATTGGCAGCATCCTCAACCCATCCTTGGCATCTTTTTAAAAAGCCTTGAAAACCTGGCTATTTAGGGATGCCTTTGGCAATTGCTAGGTGCTTTGTCCTCCCCGTGTTCATTGTTTGTCTGTCATGAGCTGCCTTGCCTCTTGCCAGGTGTATTTGTTGTCGTCCTCATTACTTGTCTTTGTATATCGGGTTTTTTCCTTTCCCTTATGTGTTTTGTTCTCTTTTTATTTTCTTCTTATTATTATTATATTTTTGGGTGCTGTTTTATAAGTTTTTGTTATTGTAAACCGCCCAGAGTTCCCGTTTGAGGAAAATCACAAAATACCAGAACTAGGGGACATACACACAAATTGAGGGCTGGGAGAGTAAGAACTGACAAAAGAAAACATTTTTTCACCCAGCGTGTTGTTAGTCTGTGGAACTCCCTGCCACAGGATGTGGTGATGGCATCTGGCCTGGATGCCTTCAAAAGAGGATTGGACAGATTCCTGGAGGAAAAGTCCATCACAGATTACAAACCATGAGGGAGATGTGTAATCTCCAGGCTTAAAACCGGGGTACTTCAAGGGCCAGATGCAGGGGAGTGGTACCAGGAGACAGATATCTAGTCTCATGCGCTCCCAGACGCATCTTGTAGGGCCACTGTGAGATACAGGAAGCTGGACCAGATGGGCCTTTGGCCTGATCCAGCATGGCTCTTGTTATGTTCTTATGTTCTTAGATTGTGGTTTATAAGAATATAAATAAATAAATAAATAAATAAATAAATAAATAAATAAATAAATAAATAAATAAATAAATAAATATGGGCATCGGTTCCAGATCTCGTGATGTATAGTGCCTTCTTCCATGATCTCTAATAGAGATGGGCACAAAATGCAGCTAAGCACTTTCCTTATGCCACTGTCTCGCCTCCTTGGCAGAGTGAGGAAGAGCGGAAGGGCAGCCCAAGCTCTTGCCTGTACTGATCAACCATTAGAGAAGGAGAACCCCCGTGGTGCCTGAGCATGGTGCCAGGCAGCAGTGGGGGAAGGGGAGGTTCCACATTGCATTTGGGGGGTGCCATGGGGTTCATTTTGGCATGAAGCACTTGGCCACACTTTGTGCACGTCTCTAATCTCTAAACCACTTCTTCCCAGTGCGTAGCTGTACACTTTTGCTCTGGAAGCAGCAGTGCTTTCTTGAATCAGTCCACTCCTTTTTTTCAACTTCCTCCCCCGCCCCGCCCATCTCTTTCCCCTTTTTCCCCCTCACTTTTGTTTTCCCAAAGTTCACCACCTTCTGCCGCCCACCCTCTTTCCCATCCAGGCACCAAAGGGCGTTTATCCACGACCCCTAAACTCCAGGGCAAATGGCTCCCAGCTCCGGAGCTTTAAAATGTTTACCCACCAGCTCCGGAGTTAACAGGAAATTTAGTGCAACCACGCCCACTTTAGCGCGTCCCAGTGCAGCTTTCACGTACCTGCTCTTCCCTTGTGAAAATTATTTGATCCGGTGTAAAGATAGTGAGTGCGGGGCTCTCCTGGCTTCCGTTTGTTCTTTTTTCACACCACGCCCCTTTAAGAGATCTGAATGCTGCCGGGAAGAGAACGGAGGTAAGCTGGCATTCTTTTCTTTCTTTTTTCTCCCTCCCTCATGCAGCCAGCAACCAGGAAGTGCGGAGGGGGGTGGGGACAGAAGAAGAGCGACGAACCCCTAAGATCTCTGGTCCGAATTTAAGTGGCCAGCGGATCTTAGGGGTCGTGTAAAAAGGCCCAAAGTCTACTTCAACTGTTCCCTGAGCTCCTTCCTCTTCAAAGATGCCAGCCACAGAGTCTGGTGAAACGTCAGGAAGAAGAACCTCCAGAACACAGCCACACAGCCCGAAAAAAACTCACAACAGCTATCAGATCCCGGCCGTGAAAGCCTTCGAGAAGACATTTTCCTTAAACTACTCCTTTGAAGACAATCCTTTGCAGACCCCAGGGAGAAATTCCCTGCGTTGTCATTCTTGCCTCCCAAGAAGAAAAACACACCTTGTAAAAATCACGTGTTGTTGAAATTAAAGGGACAGAGATGGAGACCAAAAGGTCACAGCTGTTATGGTAATAGAGAAGTAGTTTTGTGAAGCATGGGGAGTGGACCGAAGCATTGCGTGACCCACCTGGCAACACATGTCCACCCATCTGGCCTGCTGCTAAGGCAGAAGATGGGCACCTGCCTCAAAAGTATATCACCAGGGCACAAGATCATTAAGGGAAACCAATGGTGCCAGGTTGAGAGGGGACAGACTGTGACTGTCCTCCCAAGCAGGACATGTCTCACTCAGCCCTGCCCCCTTGGTCCTGAAGGGGTCATGTGACAGGGATAGGGCCTGACTGCCAGTCTCCCTTTCCACAGACCCACGTCAATGGAGGCAGCCTTCCCTGTAACCAAAGGTTCCATAATGGGGAGGAGGGGGACAGCATGTTTCGCACAACCCATATGGAGCGTAACCCCCCCCCAACTCTACTTCAATGCCGCAGCATGAGACATTCACAAACCCAACTAAAAACGCAATATTATTTATTTATTTATTTATTATTTGTTGCACTTATATCCCGCCTATCTTGCGGAACGGAACTCTGGGCGGCTAACAATAAAACAAAACTACAATAAAGAGAACAAGAAATCAGAAAAAAGTTCCAATAAAGTGGGAAGGGACAATACCCTCCAGAACAGATGAAGTGGGCGGCAAAGAGAAGGGGGGGGGAATCCTTAAGTAAAAAGGACGCCAAATGCCTCCTTAAAAAGGTGTGTTTTCAAAGCCTTTTTGAAGGCCGGCAGGGACTCTGCGAGGCGCACCTCACTGGGGAGATGATTCCACAAGGTGGGGCCCACCACAGAGAAGGCGCGGTCACGCGTACGCGATTTCTGCACCTCTCTGGGTGTGGCCACCCTCAGTGAGCGCGCCTGCGCCATTCTCGTGGGCCTGTTCCCGGCTGATCTCTGAGAGATACGCTGCAACAGGTACTCTGGTCCCAAGCCGTGGAGGGTTTTGAAAATCAAAACCACCTGCACCTGACCATCAAAAAGAAAGGAACGGATTGGGTGGGTAAGTGTCATCCTGAAGCCTGACCTGGCTCTTATTAACTTGCCTGGTGAACTGGGCTGGTTCTCTCTGGTCTTTCTCCATTTTTGCTCAAGTCATGTAGCCGCCCCCCCCCGCCCCCCCGGTCATGCTCTGTGTCTTCATATCATTCATTCGCAGTCCTGCTTTGGCGCTTTCTTCTTTCGCCTTTTGCTAAAGCCGTTTCACGGAGAGATGGGTAAAAACCAGCAGAATTGTGGTTTGTGGTGGTTTGTGGTTCGCCGGTGTCCACAAGTCACAAGCCATGCCATCCAATAAAAGGAAAAAGAAAAGAAAGAACCGGTTAATGGTTAGTTCAGTTCAGGTCCATCACTTTATGAAGGGAGTGGTTTTCTGTGTAGCTGAGCTTCATGGGTTTCCCACCCCACACCCCTCTTCATGGGACCCAGCATCGACATGACCTGCTCTGGACCCCCTCTTCTGCCTCATTGCAGCTGTGCTGCCCAGCTTAGTACCCTAGGCTTTCTGGGGATTACTTCCTGCCCCGTTGCGCCCTGAGAGGCTTAGCCTATGGTGGGAAGTGTAACTATTTGAGGGTATCCAAAACATAACCCAATGGACAACAAAACTGGGGGAAGGGAGGAGAAGGTGGAGGCCCACAGCAAGTAAGGTAGGTGCTAGGGCCAGGCCCATGAAGGAGGATTTTGAAGGGGAATGAAATGAAAGGACATGGCAGTGATGAAAAAGTTCTGTGTTTCAGTTTGTTTCGTGAAAGTGCAGTTCCCCAAACTGCACACAAAAGTAACTACAGTACAAACCAGCGTGGTTTGTGGGGTTTTTGGGTACAAGGTTCATGTTGTGCCCATTTCTATTTCCAGCTTTCATTGCGGCTTACCACTATCATCTGCATATCTTAAACTGCCATTTGTTTTGCACCAGTGTTCACTTCTCCATCGGAATTGGATACAGTTAATTGCCTGAAAAGAAACCTCTGCATTTCTGGAACACCAAGGTTCATGTGTCCTGGTCAAAGAAACCCAGAAATAATCAGATTAGCTTTTCAAAGTGAAAGGTGGCTAGTCACAGGAAGTGTCTTGCTATGCCAATTTAAATGGTTACTAAGGATTATCTTAAGGGGCGTGGTGGCTCAGCGGACTAAGACTCCGAAAACTGTTGGCTGCAAAGCCTACAGCTCAGCAGTTCAAATCCTGGATGCCATGCAGTAGAGAGAGCTCCCAGCTCCTGCCAACCTAGCAGTCTGAAAGCATGTAAATGAAAGTAGATAAATAGGAACCAAAGTAAATAGTGGGAAAATAAAACAGTGTTACCTTGCAGCCATGCCAGCCTGAATACAGAGATGAGCACCTCCCCTAGAGTCCGACAGGTCTAGGGCACATGTGCGAGGGGAACATTTACCTTTTTACCTTAAGGATTATCTTATACACTCAAGTGGAATTTATTTCCAGAGCCAAAATCAACAAAGTGAGGCAGGATCCAAACACAAGACCTTAAGTTTAAAATAAAAATCACTCTAGCAGCCAAACTAAATAAAATGATGCATCTCTCCATGCCTTGGCAAATCTGGCTGTATCTAAAATCACAGATTTTGTATATCTAGATGCAGGGTATGAGAAACACCCTCATAAGTACCATATAGTCTAGTAAAAATTGGCATGTTACCTATCAAAATACGCGCACACCTCAGATTCTGGGGAAGCAAGGAAATCACAGAAGAAATCAGGATGTAGTCAACAAAAGCAAAACATCATTTGGATATCAGATAAAATAGCTGTATGTATGATGTATTCAGGACATCCAATGTAAAGTAGGGGAAATGTCAATCTGGACTGACACTTAGGAAATTTAGATGTGAGTCTATATTAAATATTTTACACCAAGCTATGCTCCCACAACAGCTCAAAATAAACCTTCCTTGGCTGTATACAGCTGCGATCTCACCTGGTTTTGATCCTGATATTCTGAAGGTCCAGCTTTTCCTCTTCATCCCGTCATGTGATTTAATATGTGGGACAAGAGTTCACACGTCCAAAGCTGGGGTTTTTTATTTTAAAGTGCAGTTCAGCCCCCTTGGCCAGCAGGTGGTGCTAGCATTTAAAAAAAATGGACCACTTGTCTGGGGAAAATGAATTCAAAGGACACCCGATCCAGCTTCCTCTTGCTCTGAGGTTGCAGGGAAATTTTAAAAAGCAGCACCAATCGGCCCCAGGAACAGCCGGTCTGTGCTCTGAGAAAAAAAGAAAGAAACCCGGATCATCTGCATGGTCCCACAACGTCTGCCTCATTAAAAGGTGGATTTTTCAAGCGAGGCAGAAAATTCCCTACCTCTTGGGTGAGTCACAGAAACCTCACTTAAAGGGGCATTACCGGGTTTTCTTTTTTCTTTTTTTTTCAAAAAGCCCGGTGGCCATGGGGACAGCATTTTTGGACTTGGTTTAATTAGTAATTTAAACTGCTTTTAAGGGGATGTGGGACCAGGGCCAATAGAGGATTCGGACAACAGTGAGGGGAAATGCATTTTACAGAGTGTTAATATACTGAAGTAAAACAAAACAATTCAGTAAATTCAGGATATACTGTATATACTCTAGTACAGGGCTGTCCAACTTTGAACAGGCCAAGGTCTACTTTTACGGTCCAAAGTGCCTGAGGGCTACTACACTAAAGCCTCTACTTATGAATTTTATCCATTCCTTCCGAGCACATGGTCATAAATAAAGAAATTGTAAGTAGAGCAGCGGTTTCCCATAGGAATGCATTGAAAATCAATTAACCCGTTATGGAGGGAATTGTCCGGGGGGGGGGGAGAGAAGGGAGATGTCACTGCACAAAGGAGATGGGCACACCTGCAACCCCACCTCTCGCCCCTCTCCTCCCCTCTCCTCCCCTCTCCTCCCTCCACTCCGCACCAGGGACTCAGCTGGTCACAAGACAGTGGCACACCAATCATCTGGCCAGTGGGGGGAACCGGGGACTGACCCAGAACTTTGCTGGGGCAGTAGTGGTCCTTGGGATGGGGGAAGGAGGGGTGGAGAACTTATCCCCTCACTTTTTTTATTGATGGCCGGAGGACTACTTTTGAACCCTTCGCGGGCTACTGGTAGCCCCCGGTCTACCTGTTGGGCAGGCCTGCTCTAGTATAACCCTAGTTTTTCAGCCCTTGTTTTTGCCTGAAAAATGCCCTTGGCTTATACTTGAATCAATAAGCTTTCCCAGTTTTTTTGGGGGGGGATTAGGTGCTCAGATGGCTTGGGGAGGGCAGTGAAGGGCAAGTCGTGATTGGATGAGTGGGAGCGGTACCTCCACTTCCCATATGATTCCAATGAGAAGGTTTAGGGACACTCTCTTTGGAGCTCAAATGTTTCCAAATTTCAGGGGATTCCCTAAAATCACTTCCTGAAAGTACACCTGCTACTTTGGTGTCCCCAATGTAAGTAATTTTTGAGTGCATGTTTTTTTTTTTTTGAAAATATGCACTCAAAATTATTTTAAAAATATGCAATCAAAATTTACTTACCTTGGGACTCTAAAGTAGCAGGGGTACCTTCAGAAAGTGATTTTAGGGAACCCTTTGAAATTTGGAAACATCTGGGAGTAAGGGGTCTTAGTTATGAAGCTCTAAAGGGGCTGAGGGTAGTATTGGCACCTGTGCAGGGACTGTTTACTCTATGGTATTAACTCCCTTATTGCCTCCACACTCCCAGCACACATTGCCAATTACTCCCCCCAGCCCCTTTAGAGCTCGGCCGGTATACCATATATACTCGAATATAACTAAAAAAAACACTCTTGACTTATACTTGAGTCAATAAGTTTTCCCAGTTTTTGGGGAGGGGGTAAAATTAGGCCCCCGTCTTATTCTTGCAATGGCTTATATTTGAGCATATATGGTCATCAGTATTAATGAAATTATTTTTTTAAGCATATTCAACGAATCAACAACAAACAAGAAGAGACAGCATATTGTGCCTATCTCCTTCTGGCTCTACTTTTGTCACGTTCTATGGGTGGAGGATAATGAGTCGGATGGGACATTCTCTGCATTCTGAGTTTTCCATGTGAGTTAAAATCTTGATTTTGATAGACTCTGATGTATTGCCCCTTGGCTGAGGCAGTTGGGTTGGGGTAGAAAACTATCCCAGAGTCTTCATTTGGTCCCCCAAGGGCCAAAATACCTGTTGAACCTCTAGACGCCCCCTCCCAGATCACCCATCGTAAAAAAAAGAGCCTGTCTACAAAATGGAGAATTGTGCCTCCAGAAGTAATAATATAAGCTGTCCATGTAATAAAGAAAAGCAAGATAAAAATATTTTAAATAAGTAAGTAGGTCTGCAGCATTTTATACAGCCCCTCATGCCTCGTCTTCACCAGAAAAAGGAAAAAGTTGTGGTTGTTTTTTGAAACTGGAAATGATCTTCTAGATATGTCTACTTTCATCCAAAGGGGTGGTGTGGGTTTGAGGTCTATGGGTGTCCAGGGGCCCCTGGATCCCCCACAGCTGTCCATCCTTGTTCTATCCCATCACCTGCAAGCATAGCTTTTTAAAACAGAGGAGGCCAGGGAATCTGGGACTTGCTTTACACACATCTTTTCACCTTCCACTGAACTATAATGAGCGTTATGCTTCTGGTTCTCGTTATGAGAGATTTGACTGAAATCCTGCTACTTAACTCTCGGAGAGAGAGAAAATAGGATGTCGCCCCTGCTGAACATCCAATTAATGAGATTTTAGTTGGGCCGTTGGAAATAGCTGGTGGTGGTAGACCATCATCCTCACTGCTGTGTGAACAAGAAATAGTTAGTGACTTCTGAGGAGCATATCTATCCAGACAAGCAACACAAGGAGGGGTTAAGTCTTTGATCAGAAGAAGGCCCTGATGTTTGATGGCTTTCCTACACTTGCAGGCAAAATATGCAAAAGATTAAAGAGAACGGTAATTGATGCATGGCTACTTTATGGATTTACTAAAATGGCCAAGAAAAAAGACCACCCCTGGAGTATTTTGTTGAGGCAGTTGTTACAGCTAGGGAGAGGTGAGAATTTATCTTCAGATCATTTTTGAAAAGAATTTGTCAAAATTTGAAAATTTGGGGAGTGGAAATCATGCAAGTTTTATAAACTGTGAACGTGGGAGTCAGTTCTTTTTGTCCATGGCACTTAAGTGTCTGGCTTCAAACCCCTGTGCCTTCAGATATTCTTTTTTCTTTATTCAAACCAGATGTTGTACAATTCAAAATTATGGACATGTATGATATGTAGGTAAAAATTAAAAACAAAATGTTAAAATAAATAGACATTTGTTCTGTTTGACCAGAATACTTCAAGAATGTTATCTCAGCCATTTACTAAATTTACTTTTTCATATGTGATGAATAGAGATGGGCACGACTTGAAAAAAATTTTTTTCGAGTTGTCGTTAGTCGGGCCGGTCCCGTTTCGGCTCGTTTCCGTTTTTCGCGAAAATTTGCAAAAATTAGTCGGTTCGTTTTTTCAGTTTTTTGTTGTCGTTAGTACTGGTTTGGGGAGGGGGTAGCGGGCTCCTGGAGGGAGCTGCAGGAGTCAGCCAGAGCCACAAGTGACGGACTGGCAGACTCTTTGCACCCGCTGTGTCTCACGTACTTGCATGTAGTGCAATGCAAGTAGATCTGGCTTAGGGTTAAGACGGATTAGCGCAACGGCTAGGGTTAGGCTAGTTACGGGTGAGGTTAGGGTGAGTATTGGGGTGCATCTGGGTGCCTCTCTGACCCACTTAGAAGGACAGTGTACTGGCGTATGGGTTAGGCTTAGGGTTCGGGTTTGGGCTACGATTAGTGGGCTGTTTATGCCCAATTGGCACATCCCAGAAGTCTCTGTGGTCAACCTGGCCAAGTGGCCATGCGATTGGTGGAAAATTTGCATGGTCTACTCCCATGGGCGAGCCCATCATTGCAAATGTGCAGGTGTAAAAAAATAAAATAAAATAAAATAAAATAAAATAAAATAAAATCAACGGAGACTTTTTTTTTGCAAGAAAAACCCACTGCTGCTACTGTAAAAATTCAAGCATTTAAAATAGCTAATTTTCGCATGTTTCTGTGGTGCTTTGGTGGGGTTTTGGGCAACGATTTCAAAAAAAATATTGCGGTCGCCATTTTGGATCCCCCCCACCGCATGGCAATTGGATGCGCCCTCCCAGCCTGGTACAGTCAGCAAAACCTGGCCATGCGATTGGTGGAATGGCTCCAAAACTTTGCATGGTCCACTCCCATGGGCGAGCCCATCATTGCGAATGCGCAGGTGTAAAAAAATAAAATAAAATAAAATAAAATAAAATAAAATCAACGGAGACTTTTTTTGCAAGAAAAACCCACTGCTGCTACTGTAAAAATTCAAGCATTTAAAATAGGTAACTTTCGCATGTTTCTGTGGTGCTTTGGTGGGGTTTTGGGCAACGATTTCAAAAAAAATATTGCGGTCACCATTTTGGATCCCCCGCACTACATGGCAAATGGATGCGCCCTCCCAGCCTGGTACCAGCAGCGCAGCAGTAGCAATAGCCAAGGAGAGGGGGGCAGGGAACCCCCCCCAAATAAAACACCCTTCTGGCCTGGTAGGTGCCCTCAGACAGTTTTCGCCTACTTTTAGGGCCGGGAATCGGGGTTTTTTTTTAACTTTTAAAAACTTTTTTTCTGTGCCGCTTGGCATTGCGCGATGCAAGTAACGAGCACGACAAATCAGACCAAATTGTTCGTTCGTCGGTTCGAGCTCGAAGTCTGGCGGAGTAATTCCCGTTTCCGTTTCCGTAGAGTAACGGATACGAGTAACGGAAACTGAAACGGGAATACCGCTAAGTCGTGCCCATCTCTAGTGATGAAGTATTTACATTAATGCTGCTTTGACTGAATTTCTTCAGAGTCACAGAAAATTTGTCTTGTATTTAAGGACATCTATTTTACAGGAATTTATCATTTTCACGGTGCTTAATTGCAGTTGTCACATGTTTCTTTTCTTCTTCTTTTTCTGATAGGCTTTTCACTTTGCGATCTGTGTGGTAGAAAGATTCCATGTAATCTTCTCCATGCTGTACCTGTTGAATTTGGTCATTGCAAACTGGGAAGGGGAAAATAATTCATTTATTAAAAATAATCTACAAAAATTAATGAACCAAAATCAGTAATTTGGGATTAAAAGCATTTCAAAAAATTCAGATGTGGGAGTCATTGGAACTGTCAGTGTTCAAATTCTAAATAAATAATCTTTGCCTTGTTCGATTCATTTTTAAGCTTTTGGACTTTTATTTTAAACCAAAACCACTGTGTCCAAAAAACCCCAACCACAGGACATTTAATTAATCCAGTTACATACAGGGATTAACGTGAAAGAAAAAGGCAGTTCGTTCAGCAAAATGTGCTATTTTCCCCTCAGGATTTCCTTCCTGATATGCGTACAGGGCCAGGCAATGGCCTAAAGGTGCTCCATCTAGCTCAAACAATGACCATTTTGTTGCAGCTTTCAGAAGACTCCACAAAACTCAGAGAGAGAGAGAGAGAGAGAGAGAAAGAGAGAGAGAGAGAGAGAGAGAGAGAGAGAGAGAGAGAGAGAGAGAGAGAGAGAGAGAGAGAGAGAGAGAGAGAGAGCAAAAGCAACAGCACAAGCTCAGTGACCCATTTGTGGTCTACTTTTGATTTATGAAGGTTATTCATACGTTAGTGAATGTCCCAAACTTTTATGTAGCTTTTTTTCAGAGCTGCAGGACAGCTGTTCCTCACAGCCTGCATTTTAACTATTTCTTTTGCCTTCTCTAGGAGGATATATTTTCTTCTTCCAACAGCCTTAACACCCTCACAATATAAACCCCGCAGCGTATCTCCTGATGCAGCTACAGGATCTCTCTAAATAATCCTTGAATTGTAGGGACAGAGAGAGGAGGGGGTCAGCCACTGTTTCTCCTTTCTCCTGTGTGTGTGTGTGTGTGTGTGTGTGTGTGTGTGTGTGTGTGTGTGTGTGTGTGTGTGTATTCGGGTTTCTTCCCGTGTAGAAATCTGGTTGTTTTGGCGACGTTTCGACGAGGTCTCACTCGTCATCTTCAGGCTGGTGTTCTGGCTTCTTTCTTCTTGAAGCAAAGTGTGATCTCAGTTGAAGTCCTTCTATAAATACTGCTGGGGGGTGGTGGTTTGCTTGCTCTGTTGCTGATTGTAGGTTCGTTTGTTCTTTTGTGATCTGCTGTGTGGCTGAGGCGATCGTTAAGGGCTTAACTGCTGGTGGGTTAGATGGCTGTTTAGAGACATCCTGTGTGGGTGAGGTGCTGGATGTGTGTCTATTAGCCTTTTGTTTCTTAACGGGATTTCTACATATTTGTTTTCGTAGATTTTCACGGGTATAGGTATGCATGTTAGGGTGGATTCGGGTTTCTTCCCGTGTAGAAATCTGGTTGTTTTGGCGACGTTTCGACGAGGTCTCACTCGTCATCTTCAGGCTGGTGTTCTGGCTTCTTTCTTCTTGAAGCAAAGCGTGATCTCAGTTGAAGTCCTTCTATAAATACTGCTGGGGGTGTGTGGTTTGCTTGCTCTGTTGCTGATTGTAGGTTCGTTTGTTCTTTTGTGATCTGCTGTGTGGCTGAGGCGATCGTTAAGGGCTTAACTGCTGGTGGGTTAGATGGCTGTTTAGAGACATCATGTGTGGGTGAGGTGCTGGATGTGTGTCTATTAGCCTTTTGTTTCTTAACGACCTTGGTGATGGGTGTTCTGGCAGCATCCTGGGCTTTGGTGGAGTGGGGTCCTGTGTCTTGTGAATTCATTTTGGTCTGGCTGCGTGTCTGTGGTCTCCCAATGTTTTTTTGGCGTGTGTAAGTGTGCTCCATGTGGTGGCTGGAGTGGGGAGTAGCGGTAGATGGTGCAGTCGTGGTTTTGTTATTGGATGGTGGTTTCGTTTCATCTGTGGGAAGGGTCTGGGTTTGTGTTTGGTGTGGATGGAAGGTGGTGGCATCTTGTGTCCTTTTGGACCTGGTGTCAGTCTTTGTGACAGAGGCTCGTCTGTTGACCAGGGCTAGTTTCCAGATGTCAGGCAAGCGGGAGGTGTCATCACGTTTATTCATGTTGTTTGGGTGTTTCTCTATTTCAATGGCTTCCATGATTATTCGACTGTTGAAGTGTTCAGTTTTGGAGATGAGTTTGGTTCTTTTAAAATCAATTTCATGACCTGTTGTTTTTATGTGCTGGAAGAGAGAGGAAGATTTTTCTTCTTTTTTGACTGCGTTCTTGTGTTCTGCGATGCGTGCGCTTATTCTCCTGTTTGTCTGTCCGATGTATGTGGCTGGGCAGACTTTGCATGGTATTTCGTAGACTCCTTGGTTTTCTAGCTCAATCTTGTATTTGGGGTTTCTTAAAATGTTGGCTATTTTTTGTTCGGTGCAAAAGGCTGTCTTGATATTGTGTTTGTGGAGAATTTTGCTTATTTTGTCTGTGGTGCCTTTGATGTAAGGGAGGAGGGCAGTGCCGTTGTTCTCTTCTGTTTCTTGTTTCTTGGGGGGTGTTTCTTTTTGGATTAGTTTGGTGATGGTGTTTTTTTGGAATCCGTTCGCAATTAAAGCATTCGAGAGAGTGTGTAATTCAGTTTTTAGGTGGTCTTTGTCATCGAGGCGTTTGGTTCTGGAGATGAGGGTTTTTGCTACGGAGTTGATCTGTGCAGGGTGGTGGTGTGATTGTGCATTTAAGTAGCGGTTTGTATGTGTTTTTTTCCGGTAGATGGTATGTCCTAAGGAGCCGTCAGGTTTTTTGTAGATTAGGACGTCCAGGAAGGGAAGTTGGTTGTTGGCTTCTATTTCCATAGTGAAGTGTATTTTGGGGTGTAGGCTGTTGAGATGTGTGAGGAAGTTGTTCAGTTTGTCTTTCCCGTGTGGCCAGATAACAAAGGTGTCGTCAACATATCTGAGCCAGAGTTTGGGTTTATGTTCGGACTTCTGTAACGCGTTGGTTTCAAAGTGTTCCATATATAGGTTTGCGATGACCGGTGAGAGGGGTGATCCCATGGGTGCTCCTTCTATCTGTTTGTATCTTTGTCCATTGTGGATGAAGTATGTGTTGGTTAGGCAGTGGTTGGTCAGATCTAGGATGTGCTTGGGGGGGTTGTATTTGTTGTGGATAGCTGTCAAGGCTTCTTGAATGGGCACTTGTGTGAAGAGCGAAACAACGTCGAAGCTCACGAGTAGGTCATTGGGTTGTAGGTCTTGTTTCTTTATAATTTCTATGAAGTGGAACGAGTTTTGTACGTATGAAGAGATGGATTCTGCATAGGGCTGGAGTTGTTTGGCAAGAAATTTGGCGAGGTTTTGTAGGGGTGAGCCTATGGAGCTGACTATGGATCTGAGAGGTGTTCCTTCTTTGTGAATCTTGGGGAGGCCGTAGAGCTTGGGGCATCTGGAAGATTTCTCTCTGGGGATGATGCTTGGCTTGATTTCTTCACTTAAGGGTGAGGCTTTTATTTTGGCTTTGGTGGTTTTTTCCAGGTAGGTGGTGGGGTCTGTGTTCAAAGGTATGTAAGCAGGGTCTTGTAGTAGGTTGGATAGTTTGGCTTGGTAGTCAGATGTGTTCATCACCACTGTGGCATTGCCTTTGTCTGCTGGGAGAATGATTATGTTGTTGTCTTTCTTCAGGTTGGTGAGGGCTTTTTGTTCTTCTTTGTGTAAATTGCTTCTGGGTGGTTTGCTGGAGCAGAGGATATTGGTGACTTCGAGTCTGATTTTGTTGGCTTCATCTGGGTTGATTTTGGTTAGGCTGGCTTCCACTCCGCATATGATGTTTTCAGTGGGGATGTGTCTGGGGGCGACTGCAAAGTTGAATCCTTTGGACAGGACTTTGGTCTCTGCGATGGTGAGTGTCCTGTCTGATATGTTGTGAACTGTTTGTTTCATGGGCTGCTGTGGGGGGTTGGGCTTCTGGCGTTTTTCCAGTTTGTGGAGTTTGTTGGTGTGTATGTCTGTCTTGTGGGAGGTCTCTGTTTCAGCTCTCCAGGCGGCGAGTTGCTTGGATTTGTTCCAGAGTGTTGGGTGGATTTTGTTGCTGAGTTTGAGGTGGAGAGTGAGTAGGTCTCTGTTGGTTTGATCTAGTAGGTATCTTTTCTTGTGTAGTTCGTTTCTGATTAGGGCTAGTTCTGTTCTTTTCAGGCTCCTTTCGCTGGATGGGGTTTTTGAGTGGAATTTCAGTTGGAAGCTTGTGGGGATCACATTTTTATCTCGGCAGTTGCGTAGGAATGCAATGTCACATAAGATGGTGGCTCTTCGGACTTCTAGTTTCTCGTAGGTTCTGGTCAGCTGGAAGGTTTCCTCCCCGTAGAGGTCGGATATTTGTTTTCGTAGATTTTCACGGGTATAGGTATGCATGTTAGGGTGGATTCGGGTTTCTTCCCGTGTAGAAATCTGGTTGTTTTGGCGACGTTTCGACGAGGTCTCACTCGTCATCTTCAGGCTGGTGTTCTGGCTTCTTTCTTCTTGAAGCAAAGCGTGATCTCAGTTGAAGTCCTTCTATAAATACTGCTGGGGGTGTGTGGTTTGCTTGCTCTGTTGCTGATTGTAGGTTCGTTTGTTCTTTTGTGATCTGCTGTGTGGCTGAGGCGATCGTTAAGGGCTTAACTGCTGGTGGGTTAGATGGCTGTTTAGAGACATCATGTGTGGGTGAGGTGCTGGATGTGTGTCTATTAGCCTTTTGTTTCTTAACGACCTTGGTGATGGGTGTTCTGGCAGCATCCTGGGCTTTGGTGGAGTGGGGTCCTGTGTCTTGTGAATTCATTTTGGTCTGGCTGCGTGTCTGTGGTCTCCCAATGTTTTTTTGGCGTGTGTAAGTGTGCTCCATGTGGTGGCTGGAGTGGGGAGTAGCGGTAGATGGTGCAGTCGTGGTTTTGTTATTGGATGGTGGTTTCGTTTCATCTGTGGGAAGGGTCTGGGTTTGTGTTTGGTGTGGATGGAAGGTGGTGGCATCTTGTGTCCTTTTGGACCTGGTGTCAGTCTTTGTGACAGAGGCTCGTCTGTTGACCAGGGCTAGTTTCCAGATGTCAGGCAAGCGGGAGGTGTCATCACGTTTATTCATGTTGTTTGGGTGTTTCTCTATTTCAATGGCTTCCATGATTATTCGACTGTTGAAGTGTTCAGTTTTGGAGATGAGTTTGGTTCTTTTAAAATCAATTTCATGACCTGTTGTTTTTTATGTGCTGGAAGAGAGAGGAAGATTTTTCTTCTTTTTTGACTGCGTTCTTGTGTTCTGCGATGCGTGCACTTATTCTCCTGTTTGTCTGTCCGATGTATGTGGCTGGGCAGACTTTGCATGGTATTTCGTAGACTCCTTGGTTTTCTAGCTCAATCTTGTCTTTGGGGTTTCTTAAAATGTTGGCTATTTTTTGTTCGGTGCAAAAGGCTGTCTTGATATTGTGTTTGTGGAGAATTTTGCTTATTTTGTCTGTGGTGCCTTTGATGTAAGGGAGGAGGGCAGTGCCGTTGTTCTCTTCTGTTTCTTGTTTCTTGGGGGGTGTTTCTTTTTGGATTAGTTTGGTGATGGTGTTTTTTTGGAATCCGTTCGCAATTAAAGCATTCGAGAGAGTGTGTAATTCAGTTTTTAGGTGGTCTTTGTCAGCGAGGCGTTTGGTTCTGGAGATGAGGGTTTTTGCTACGGAGTTGATCTGTGCAGGGTGGTGGTGTGATTGTGCATTTAAGTAGCGGTTTGTATGTGTTTTTTTCCGGTAGATGGTATGTCCTAAGGAGCCGTCGGGTTTTTTGTAGATTAGGACGTCCAGGAAGGGAAGTTGGTTGTTGGCTTCTATTTCCATAGTGAATTGTATTTTGGGGTGTAGGCTGTTGAGATGTGTGAGGAAGTTGTTCAGTTTGTCTTTCCCGTGTGGCCAGATAACAAAGGTGTCGTCAACATATCTGAGCCAGAGTTTGGGTTTATGTTCGGACTTCTGTAACGCGTTGGTTTCAAAGTGTTCCATATATAGGTTTGCGATGACCGGTGAGAGGGGTGATCCCATGGGTGCTCCTTCTATCTGTTTGTATCTTTGTCCATTGTGGATGAAGTATGTGTTGGTTAGGCAGTGGTTGGTCAGATCTAGGATGTGCTTGGGGGGGTTGTATTTGTTGTGGATAGCTGTCAAGGCTTCTTGAATGGGCACTTGTGTGAAGAGCGAAACAACGTCGAAGCTCACGAGTAGGTCATTGGGTTGTAGGTCTTGTTTCTTTATAATTTCTATGAAGTGGAACGAGTTTTGTACGTATGAAGAGATGGATTCTGCATAGGGCTGGAGTTGTTTGGCAAGAAATTTGGCGAGGTTTTGTAGGGGTGAGCCTATGGAGCTGACTATGGGTCTGAGAGGTGTTTCTTCTTTGTGAATCTTGGGGAGGCCGTAGAGCTTGGGGCATCTGGAAGATTTCTCTCTGGGGATGATGCTTGGCTTGATTTCTTCACTTAAGGGTGAGGCTTTTATTTTGGCTTTGGTGGTTTTTTCCAGGTAGGTGGTGGGGTCTGTGTTCAAAGGTATGTAAGCAGGGTCTTGTAGTAGGTTGGATAGTTTGGCTTGGTAGTCAGATGTGTTCATCACCACTGTGGCATTGCCTTTGTCTGCTGGGAGAAATGATTATGTTGTTGTCTTTCCTCAGGTTGGTGAGGGCTTTTTGTTCTTCTTTGTGTAAATTGCTTCTGGGTGGTTTGCTGGAGCAGAGGATATTGGTGACTTCGAGTCTGATTTTGTTGGCTTCATCTGGGTTGATTTTGGTTAGGCTGGCTTCCACTCCGCATATGATGTTTTCAGTGGGGATGTGTCTGGGGGCGACTGCAAAGTTGAATCCTTTGGACAGGACTTTGGTCTCTGCGATGGTGAGTGTCCTGTCTGATATGTTGTGAACTGTTTGTTTCATGGGCTGCTGTGGGGGGTTGGGCTTCTGGCGTTTTTCCAGTTTGTGGAGTTTGTTGGTGTGTATGTCTGTCTTGTGGGAGTTCTCTGTTTCAGCTCTCCAGGCGGCGAGTTGCTTGGATTTGTTCCAGAGTGTTGGGTGGATTTTGTTGCTGAGTTTGAGGTGGAGAGTGAGTAGGTCTCTGTTGGTTTGATCTAGTAGGTATCTTTTCTTGTGTAGTTCGTTTCTGATTAGGGCTAGTCCTGTTCTTTTCAGGATCCTTTCGCTGGATGGGGTTTTTGAGTGGAATTTCAGTTGGAAGCTTGTGGGGTTAGGGTTAGGGTTAGGGTTAGGGTTAGGGTTAGGGAAACCCCAAAGAAACCCCAAAGACAAGATTGAGCTAGAAAACCAAGGAGTCTACGAAATACCATGCAAAGTCTGCCCAGCCACATACATCGGACAGACAAACAGGAGAATAAGCGCACGCATCGCAGAACACAAGAACGCAGTCAAAAAAGAAGAAAAATCTTCCTCTCTCTTCCAGCACATAAAAACAACAGGTCATGAAATTGATTTTAAAAGAACCAAACTCATCTCCAAAACTGAACACTTCAACAGTCGAATAATCATGGAAGCCATTGAAATAGAGAAACACCCAAACAACATGAATAAACGTGATGACACCTCCCGCTTGCCTGACATCTGGAAACTAGCCCTGGTCAACAGACGAGCCTCTGTCACAAAGACTGACACCAGGTCCAAAAGGACACAAGATGCCACCACCTTCCATCCACACCAAACACAAACCCAGACCCTTCCCACAGATGAAACGAAACCACCATCCAATAACAAAACCACGACTGCACCATCTACCGCTACTCCCCACTCCAGCCACCACATGGAGCACACTTACACACGCCAAAAAAACATTGGGAGACCACAGACACGCAGCCAGACCAAAATGAATTCACAAGACACAGGACCCCACTCCACCAAAGCCCAGGATGCTGCCAGAACACCCATCACCAAGGTCGTTAAGAAACAAAAGGCTAATAGACACACATCCAGCACCTCACCCACACATGATGTCTCTAAAACAGCCATCTAACCCACCAGCAGTTAAGCCCTTAACGATCGCCTCAGCCACACAGCAGATCACAAAAGAACAAACGAACCTACAATCAGCAACAGAGCAAGCAAACCACACACCCCCAGCAGTATTTATAGAAGGACTTCAACTGAGATCACGCTTTGCTTCAAGAAGAAAGAAGCCAGAACACCAGCCTGAAGATGACGAGTGAGACCTCGTCGAAACGTCGCCAAAACAACCAGATTTCTACACGGGAAGAAACCCGAATCCACCCTAACATGCATACCTATACCCGTGAAAATCTACGAAAACAAATATCCGACCTCTACGGGGAGGAAACCTTCCAGCTGACCAGAACCTACGAGAAACTAGAAGTCCGAAGAGCCACCATCTTATGTGACATTGCATTCCTACGCAACTGCCGAGATAAAAATGTGATCCCCACAAGCATCCAACTGAAATTCCACTCAAAAACCCCATCCAGCGAAAGGATCCTGAAAAGAACAGAACTAGCCCTAATCAGAAACGAACTACACAAGAAAAGATACCTACTAGATCAAACCAACAGAGACCTACTCACTCTCCACCTCAAACTCAGCAACAAAATCCACCCAACACTCTGGAACAAATCCAAGCAACTCGCCGCCTGGAGAGCTGAAACAGAGACCTCCCACAAGACAGACATACACACCAACAAACTCCACAAACTGGAAAAACGCCAGAAGCCCAACCCCCCACAGCAGCCCATGAAACAAACAGTTCACAACATATCAGACAGGACACTCACCATCGCAGAGACCAAAGTCCTGTCCAAAGGATTCAACTTTGCAGTCGCCCCCAGACACATCCCCACTGAAAACATCATATGCGGAGTGGAAGCCAGCCTAACCAAAATCAACCCAGATGAAGCCAACAAAATCAGACTCGAAGTCACCAATATCCTCTGCTCCAGCAAACCACCCAGAAGCAATTTACACAAAGAAGAACAAAAAGCCCTCACCAACCTGAAGAAAGACAACAACATAATCATTCTCCCAGCAGACAAAGGCAATGCCACAGTGGTAATGAACACATCTGACTACCAAGCCAAACTATCCAACCTACTACAAGACCCTGCTTACATACCTTTGAACACAGACCCCACCACCTACCTGGAAAAAACCACCAAAGCCAAAATAAAAGCCTCACCCTTAAGTGAAGAAATCAAGCCAAGCATCATCCCCAGAGAGAAATCTTCCAGATGCCCCAAGCTCTACGGCCTCCCCAAGATTCACAAAGAAGGAACACCTCTCAGACCCATAGTCAGCTCCATAGGCTCACCCCTACAAAACCTCGCCAAATTTCTTGCCAAACAACTCCAGCCCTATGCAGAATCCATCTCTTCATACGTACAAAACTCGTTCCACTTCATAGAAATTATAAAGAAACAAGACCTACAACCCAATGACCTACTCGTGAGCTTCGACGTTGTTTCGCTCTTCACACAAGTGCCCATTCAAGAAGCCTTGACAGCTATCCACAACAAATACAACCCCCCCCAAGCACATCCTAGATCTGACCAACCACTGCCTAACCAACACATACTTCATCCACAATGGACAAAGATACAAACAGATAGAAGGAGCACCCATGGGATCACCCCTCTCACCGGTCATCGCAAACCTATATATGGAACACTTTGAAACCAACGCGTTACAGAAGTCCGAACATAAACCCAAACTCTGGCTCAGATATGTTGACGACACCTTTGTTATCTGGCCACACGGGAAAGACAAACTGAACAACTTCCTCACACATCTCAACAGCCTACACCCCAAAATACAATTCACTATGGAAATAGAAGCCAACAACCAACTTCCCTTCCTGGACGTCCTAATCTACAAAAAACCCGACGGCTCCTTAGGACATACCATCTACCGGAAAAAAAACACATACAAACCGCTACTTAAATGCACAATCACACCACCACCCTGCACAGATCAACTCCGTAGCAAAAACCCTCATCTCCAGAACCAAACGCCTCGCTGACAAAGACCACCTAAAAACTGAATTACACACTCTCTCGAATGCTTTAATTGCGAACGGATTCCAAAAAAACATCATCACCAAACTAATCCAAAAAGAAACACCCCCCAAGAAACAAGAAACAGAAGAGAACAACGGCACTGCCCTCCTCCCTTACATCAAAGGCACCACAGACAAAATAAGCAAAATTCTCCACAAACACAATATCAAGACAGCCTTTTGCACCGAACAAAAAATAGCCAACATTTTAAGAAACCCCAAAGACAAGATTGAGCTAGAAAACCAAGGAGTCTACGAAATACCATGCAAAGTCTGCCCAGCCACATACATCGGACAGACAAACAGGAGAATAAGCGCACGCATCGCAGAACACAAGAACGCAGTCAAAAAAGAAGAAAAATCTTCCTCTCTCTTCCAGCACATAAAAACAACAGGTCATGAAATTGATTTTAAAAGAACCAAACTCATCTCCAAAACTGAACACTTCAACAGTCGAATAATCATGGAAGCCATTGAAATAGAGAAACACCCCAAACAATATGAATAAACGTGATGACACCTCCCGCTTGCCTGACATCTGGAAACTAGCCCTGGTCAACAGACGAGCCTCTGTCACAAAGACTGACACCAGGTCCAAAAGGACACAAGATGCCACCACCTTCCATCCACACCAAACACAAACCCAGACCCTTCCCACAGATGAAACGAAACCACCATCCAATAACAAAACCACGACTGCACCATCTACCGCTACTCCCCACTCCAGCCACCACATGGAGCACACTTACACACGCCAAAAAAACATTGGGAGACCACAGACACGCAGCCAGACCAAAATGAATTCACAAGACACAGGACCCCACTCCACCAAAGCCCAGGATGCTGCCAGAACACCCATCACCAAGGTCGTTAAGAAACAAAAGGCTAATAGACACACATCCAGCACCTCACCCACACATGATGTCTCTAAACAGCCATCTAACCCACCAGCAGTTAAGCCCTTAACGATCGCCTCAGCCACACAGCAGATCACAAAAGAACAAACGAACCTACAATCAGCAACAGAGCAAGCAAACCACACACCCCCAGCAGTATTTATAGAAGGACTTCAACTGAGATCACGCTTTGCTTCAAGAAGAAAGAAGCCAGAACACCAGCCTGAAGATGACGAGTGAGACCTCGTCGATACGTCGCCAAAACAACCAGATTTCTACACGGGAAGAAACCCCGAATCCACCCTAACATGCATACCTATACCCGTGAAAATCTACGAAAACAAATATCCGACCTCTACGGGGAGGAAACCTTCCAGCTGACCAGAACCTACGAGAAACTAGAAGTCCGAAGAGCCACCATCTTATGTGACATTGCATTCCTACGCAACTGCCGAGATAAAAATGTGATCCCCACAAGCTTCCAACTGAAATTCCACTCAAAAACCCCATCCAGCGAAAGGATCCTGAAAAGAACAGAACTAGCCCTAATCAGAAACGAACTACACAAGAAAAGATACCTACTAGATCAAACCAACAGAGACCTACTCACTCTCCACCTCAAACTCAGCAACAAAATCCACCCAACACTCTGGAACAAATCCAAGCAACTCGCCGCCTGGAGAGCTGAAACAGAGACCTCCCACAAGACAGACATACACACCAACAAACTCCACAAACTGGAAAAACGCCAGAAGCCCAACCCCCCACAGCAGCCCATGAAACAAACAGTTCACAACATATCAGACAGGACACTCACCATCGCAGAGACCAAAGTCCTGTCCAAAGGATTCAACTTTGCAGTCGCCCCCAGACACATCCCCACTGAAAACATCATATGCGGAGTGGAAGCCAGCCTAACCAAAATCAACCCAGATGAAGCCAACAAAATCAGACTCGAAGTCACCAATATCCTCTGCTCCAGCAAACCACCCAGAAGCAATTTACACAAAGAAGAACAAAAAGCCCTCACCAACCTGAAGAAAGACAACAACATAATCATTCTCCCAGCAGACAAAGGCAATGCCACAGTGGTGATGAACACATCTGACTACCAAGCCAAACTATCCAACCTACTACAAGACCCTGCTTACATACCTTTGAACACAGACCCCACCACCTACCTGGAAAAAACCACCAAAGCCAAAATAAAAGCCTCACCCTTAAGTGAAGAAATCAAGCCAAGCATCATCCCCAGAGAGAAATCTTCCAGATGCCCCAAGCTCTACGGCCTCCCCAAGATTCACAAAGAAGGAACACCTCTCAGACCCATAGTCAGCTCCATAGGCTCACCCCTACAAAACCTCGCCAAATTTCTTGCCAAACAACTCCAGCCCTATGCACAATCCATCTCTTCATACGTACAAAACTCGTTCCACTTCATAGAAATTATAAAGAAACAAGACCTACAACCCAATGACCTACTCGTGAGCTTCGACGTTGTTTCGCTCTTCACACAAGTGCCCATTCAAGAAGCCTTGACAGCTATCCACAACAAATACAACCCCCCCAAGCACATCCTAGATCTGACCAACCACTGCCTAACCAACACATACTTCATCCACAATGGACAAAGATACAAACAGATAGAAGGAGCACCCATGGGATCACCCCTCTCACCGGTCATCGCAAACCTATATATGGAACACTTTGAAACCAACGCGTTACAGAAGTCCGAACATAAACCCAAACTCTGGCTCAGATATGTTGACGACACCTTTGTTATCTGGCCACACGGGAAAGACAAACTGAACAACTTCCTCACACATCTCAACAGCCTACACCCCAAAATACAATTCACTATGGAAATAGAAGCCAACAACCAACTTCCCTTCCTGGACGTCCTAATCTACAAAAAAACCCGACGGCTCCTTAGGACATACCATCTACCGGAAAAAAACACATACAAACCGCTACTTAAATGCACAATCACACCACCACCCTGCACAGATCAACTCCGTAGCAAAAACCCTCATCTCCAGAACCAAACGCCTCGCTGACAAAGACCACCTAAAAAACTGAATTACACACTCTCTCGAATGCTTTAATTGCGAACGGATTCCAAAAAAACACCATCACCAAACTAATCCAAAAAGAAACACCCCCCAAGAAACAAGAAACAGAAGAGAACAACGGCACTGCCCTCCTCCCTTACATCAAAGGCACCACAGACAAAATAAGCAAAATTCTCCACAAACACAATATCAAGACAGCCTTTTGCACCGAACAAAAAATAGCCAACATTTTAAGAAACCCCAAAGACAAGATTGAGCTAGAAAACCAAGGAGTCTACGAAATACCATGCAAAGTCTGCCCAGCCACATACATCGGACAGACAAACAGGAGAATAAGCGCACGCATCGCAGAACACAAGAACGCAGTCAAAAAAGAAGAAAAATCTTCCTCTCTCTTCCAGCACATAAAAACAACAGGTCATGAAATTGATTTTAAAAGAACCAAACTCATCTCCAAAACTGAACACTTCAACAGTCGAATAATCATGGAAGCCATTGAAATAGAGAAACACCCAAACAACATGAATAAACGTGATGACACCTCCCGCTTGCCTGACATCTGGAAACTAGCCCTGGTCAACAGACGAGCCTCTGTCACAAAGACTGACACCAGGTCCAAAAGGACACAAGATGCCACCACCTTCCATCCACACCAAACACAAACCCAGACCCTTCCCACAGATGAAACGAAACCACCATCCAATAACAAAACCACGACTGCACCATCTACCGCTACTCCCCACTCCAGCCACCACATGGAGCACACTTACACACGCCAAAAAAACATTGGGAGACCACAGACACGCAGCCAGACCAAAATGAATTCACAAGACACAGGACCCCACTCCACCAAAGCCCAGGATGCTGCCAGAACACCCATCACCAAGGTCGTTAAGAAACAAAAGGCTAATAGACACACATCCAGCACCTCACCCACACATGATGTCTCTAAACAGCCATCTAACCCACCAGCAGTTAAGCCCTTAACGATCGCCTCAGCCACACAGCAGATCACAAAAGAACAAACGAACCTACAATCAGCAACAGAGCAAGCAAACCACACCCCCCCCAGCAGTATTTATAGAAGGACTTCAACTGAGATCACGCTTTGCTTCAAGAAGAAAGAAGCCAGAACACCAGCCTGAAGATGACGAGTGACAAACTTTGTAATTAGGAAGATGTTTAAGGTTTATTTAAGACCCCACTTGATTTTCCTCACACCAAGTTCTGTCAAAGCACCTAAAAGTTTCCACTTCCAAAAAGATAAATTAAACTCAGAGAAAACTGACGTTTTACCCCAAAGGAATAGCTCATGTAAACTCCACATTGTCACATGTAGAAGAAGACTCCAACAGGCTGGCCACATTTTTCATATGGAGAACATTCAGATAGCAATGATTTGGAAACACACACACACACACACACACACACACACACACACACAGCACCAAACAACCTTGAATAACATGGCAAAGAACACTGATTCAAGAGCTGAAGGCACTACATATTACAGTACATGGGAGGTCACCAAAACACTTCCACAAGACCGAATGAGCTGGAGAATCATTGTACCTGATATATGCCACATAACGTGAAGTGGATATGACAGAGACAAAGGATAGACTTACAGCTCCTTACATAATTATTATTTATATGACAGATTAAAATTATGTTCTGAATTATTTATTTTAATGTGTTTTCTCTACCCAGTTCAAACGTCTTTGTACGCAAATATGGCAGGAGATCAGAGGTTACTTTTCTATTATAAAAACAAGTTGTGACTTGCAAACTGTTGGAAACATTGCAGAAAAAAAGCAGTCCTATAACTTTTCCTGGAGGCAAATCATAATGGGACAAAGAAGTGACACATTCTGGTTGATCTGCAGGTTGGTCCCATTTAGAGATCACTGAAATTTCTTGGACTTGGAATTCAGTGGGCATGGGAAATACCTACAACACAACGTGCTTTTTAAAATTTGATGTTGTTTTTATATTACTTTCCATTCCCCTTGTCTTTTCTAGTTTGGGTTGAACTTATACAATTCTGCATGGGCACACACACATACACACAGAACCCATTAAACATGGGGCATGTTTATAGTTCTCCATTAACTGAAATTTTCACTGAAAATGTCCAACAGTTGACATAATGCAAGTGTTTGGCCTAATGCACATAAGTTAACGAAAATCCTATTCAGATAGTAAGACAAATAGTTTTCCTAATTCAGGTCTCATCAGGATGGAGAACCTTTCGCCTTCTGAAACAACATGATGTATCATCTCCATTGGCCCTTTTAACCACTCCCAGGTATCCCACCAAGCTTTCATCCTGTAGCCCTTCCATCAGTAGACACCGTAGTACATCATCAAACAAGGGTGAGGCAGGGAGTCTTGAAGCAGGGGTGATTTAGGGTGAGGGTTTGCCCTCCCTGGATGCTTTTCTCTCAATCTTCTTCTTCCTTTCCTGCCAGGGACATGTTCAATAGCTGCAGAGGCAGGCCGCTGGTCACTCCAAGCCTCTAAATGGGATCTCTGGAGGACAGGGTAGTCTCACTTCTTCCGGTGCCTCTTTTGCTGCTCTTGCCCCTCACACACGTACACAAAAGGATGGCTTCTTCAGAGTATTGGCTGTTGTGCCTCTTTGGGTGGGACACACAGGTGCACCAGCTTCCCCACCCAAGACCTTTCCCTCTCTTCTACTTTCCAGCCGTCACGGGGGTCCATTTCTGATGGCATACCTTCTAGTCCAGCTCCTAATTCATCTCCTGCCAGTGGTCCTCTCATTCAGATTCCCCGTCCCTTTTTGTCACCCCCTACTAGGGCTTCTTGTCTTCCCTCCAGAACCTTCGTTAAGTGTTGATCCTCCTCTCTACCACCTCCAAGTCCATTATCAGCTTCTACCCAGTCTACTGGGGAACTGCAGGTTGGAAAGACCTTTGGAGGTGTGGAGAGGTGGCTCAGCCTGCAGGTAGCAGCAGGTGGTGCTCAGAGGTTCTCCTTCACATCCTCACATGCCTGCTGGCTGATGGGAGCTGGAGTCCAGTAATATCCCATTTGCCACAAGTATTCCACCCTTCTGCTTCAGCATGCAGAGAAAGAATGTGTACATCTTACCCATGATGACTTCTAGAGCCCGTCAGGAGACATTTCTTCTCAAACCCCATTGTTTAGTGGATTCATGGGTGACCTTTTTGTGTATGTGCATCTGTAGGTGTACACATCAAAAAGTAGTCTGTGTGTAAAGAGGCCAGGAATTCTACACAGTGGCACAACATAATTTCAAAACATTTTCTTAATGAAGAAGTATGTTTTAAACCAGTAAGATTGAAGGTGAGGGTTAGGCAAACATAATCGTCTAGTGTCTATACAGTTTTAATATAAAAACATCCAACCTCCAAGACTGCCTAATAAACCTGGCATAGCATTTATTCTATGCTGTTTATGGTCTTTTTTTAATACTGTTGCAGTCTTTTCAGTTGCTTAGCAAGTACCTCAAGACAAGAAATCTGAAATATATGAGGTAAACAAGCGATATAAGAATAAATGCAATTTCCCTCCGTAGTTAAATATCTCCTTTGCTTGCCATTTGGAATTTAAATCACATCTAGAATCCTGCAGCATTGCAGCATCCAGCTTAATCATCCCAAAGAATGTCCACTTTGAAAAATTAATCAAAAAACATTCTTTTTCTTCTGTTGAAACTTTGAAAAAAGCCACCTAGTCTTGCTATCAAGATAAACTGCAGTAAGATATACTTGAAGCAACTGTATATTCTTTCTCTATTTATTCCTGTATCTCTTTTATCTCCTATAACTGAGCTGTTTTAGAGTATTAGCATCTAGTTGGTAAGCCTCTTGGGAGTGGGAGCCACTCAAACCTATTATGTGAGCTGTGTGGTATATACGGTCATGTTACCTGCAGCTACTAGAGATGGGCACGAAACGAGCAATTTTTCATTTTCGTTTTTGTTTTTTTGTTTTGTTACATAACAAATGAAAAACGAATTTTGTCTCCGAAATGAAACAAAACGAACCGAAACAACAGAAATTTTTGTCGTGCATTTTGTTTTCATTGCGGCAAATGCATTGAATTGCAATGAATGCTAACGAAACAGCAATTTTTCATTTTTGTTTTCGTTTTCATTTTTTTACTTGAAGCAACTGTATGTTCTTTCACAAAAAATGAAAAAGAAGCGAAACGGACCCCCTAAACGACAAACGACAAACGAAACACCATTTTTTTGAGTCATGCCCATCTCTGGCAGCTACTGTAATTGTACTACAGAAATGACATTCTGTTTTGCCAGCCAGGTCTCCTGGATACACCAAGACATTGGCCAAAACTTACCAGGTATCTGTTCTGGTCCCTGTGACATATGCCTTAGCTACATCCCTGGTAGTCACATGCTGTCTGTGAAGCTGCCTTTGGAAAATATTTGGAAAGCTTCAGCAGATCCAAGATGCTGTGGCCAGGCTGCTGACCGGAGCTGGTTACAGGAAGAATCAAAATTCCTTGCTGCATCAGACTTACCAGTTACTAGTCTCTTTCCGGGCACTGTTAAAAGTTATGACCTATAAAACCCTAAACAACTTGGCTCCAGACTATCTAAAGGACTGCATCTCTCCCATGTGAGCTTTCTGGGTTTTAAGATTGCCAAAGGAGGCTCTTTTTTTGAGATCCATTCACCAAAGAAAAGAGCCTTTTTGGTAGTTGCCCCCAGACTCTTTCATGAGGGATCAGGCCAATCCCCTCCCTACTTTCATTCTGCCTTTCTTCATAGGCAGGGAATAAGTAAATACTGTCTACTAATGAAGGGATCTGAGTGAGCATGCTGTATTTATGCACTCTTTTTAATCAACTTTCTATTGCTTTAGGTAGTTTTTATTCACAAGTAGTTTATGATTGTTGTGCATATTATATAAGTTACTGAATTTTTAAAGTGCCTTTTGTGTTTCGTGAACCATTGTATGCCCATTTGTTTGGAAGAAGACAGGAAATAAAGAAAATGAATGGATGTCTATTTGTTAAACACTTAATATCATATTGTGTCTTTATGGGTACTACTACTATTTGTGGGTCTCAGGCACTTCCTCCATCACAGACAGGAGTGATTTTAATAGCACGCCCTCCTATCAACATGTTATATACACATATTCCCTTCTCCCCTGCCTGATTTTTGTAATTCCTTCCTTGTTGAAGCAATCTGAATATCTCACAGTCTTGTCCACAATTTCACAGCTATTTTGCTGAACTAACAAAAGTATTGCCATATTCTGGATGGTTGAGGGTACAGACGTGCTTGAGCTGAAGGAATTCAAAGAGCTGGGAAGCAAGTTAAAAATAAATATAGATAAACCACCGCCTATAGAATGGGAGTCATGGGGCATTTGGACTATAATTGTCTGATTGGCCAGGGTCATTGCTAGAGCCTCTTTCCTGCCATACACGTCCTTGTGCTTTTAACTCAGTGGTGGGAAACCCTAAGTCCATGGGGCCAGCTGAACCAACTCACTCCACTTGGTCTCTCTTGGCCTTCAAAGCAGCCCTCCAAAAATGGAATGTTCTCTCAAGCCTAATTCCAGTAGAAGGCATAGCTGTCAAATTTTCCTGGGTGCTGGCTGGGATGGGGAGAGGGAGGTACGGCCACTGGGAGCTCTAGGGAGGCAGGGCACTGGCAGCCGGGCCCTGCAGCCAGGGGGTGGAGCCTCATTTGCATACAGAGTTCCCAGAATCCCTTGTGGTGGCTTCAAAATTATCACTATGACCTAGGTGTCTTGTCTTTCTATGGTATAGATATACCAATCTGGACAGCTGGTGGGGTGTGGGTTGGGGCTGGGCTGGGCTGGGCTGGGCTAGGAGAGGTGCTCTCCTGCGAGCCACCTGAAGGCAGCCCACACTTGGTTGGCCAGCCGCCCATTGGAAATGTGGGATATTTCCTGGGAAGATGGCGGGAAATAGGGAGGGGTGAAACGGGAGCATCCCAACCAAAATGGGACACCTGACAGGTATGGTAGAAGGCAGGAGGAGTGTACAGTGGAGAAGAAGGGGGTCTCTTTTCATGTACCTGCCAAACAGCCCCCTCGGTTTTACAATTAGGCTTCCGCCAATGGAAGGCTTTTTCACATCTAGCTACAGCAAGGCAACAGTCAAGGTGGGGGGTATTAATGAGGATGGTAATGGAGAGGCCAGCCCATCCAGCACATTCGAAACCTTGAGCATTGCCTCTTCCCACCCACTGTCATTGTTTCACTGTCTTCAATGGAAGGCTTCTTTGAAGACCAGCTGGGGCTGAGGTGTAGGGATAATGGCATCTTCATGCGAGTGCTGGATCTCCCCATATGAGCATCCTTGACTCATAATATCTTCAGAGGAGGCCCATCTCTTGGTTCCATCCCCACCATAGACACATTTGATGGAGAAAGAGACTGGGTCTTCTCCCTGGCTGCTCCCAGGTTGTGGATTGCTGCCTTTGGGGAGGTTAGGCTGGCCCCTTCCTTGTTATACTTGTGGCAACAGTTAAAGACCTGCCTCTTTAGGCTGACTTTCAACAACTAAACCTTGGTAACACACTTACAAAGACTGCATGTTTTGTAAGTGTATTTCTAGAACTATTAAAAGTTTAAGTAACCCTCTTAATTACTAACACATGTTAATTGTTTTGTTGTTTTTAGTTTTGTAGCTTATATTTTTAGAAAAAAAAATGTTTTTATCCTTGTGAGCCTTCCTGAGTCACCTCACTGTGAAGAAAGGCAACATACATATAAAACAAACAACAAACAGGCTCGATCCATCACACACACACACACACACACACACACACACACACAGAGAGAGAGAGAGAGAGAGAGAGAGAGAGAGAGAGAGAGAGAGAGAGAGAGAGAGAGAGAGAGAGAGAGAGAGAGAGAAAGAGAAAGAGAGAGAGAGAGCCACTGTGCCATCATACCAACCAATCCAATTCCCTATGAAAAACATGAGGTCATGAGGGGGGAATCCTGAGTCAAGTTTCAGTCAAGTCACTGGCATGACTTAAGTCCAGTTTGACAGCGAGTCCTGAAACATGAGTCCCCATCCTTCCTGTCCATAGCCTCACTCAGCGTTAATCCTAAAATTATGCAGGACTGAAATAATCCTGGGTACAAGGTGCATACGTTAACTCACCCTCCATATCCCCATTCCACCTGCAAGTGAGGTAGACCTTCACAGGTTCGGAGTGAAGGCCCACAGAGGCGCTGTAAGTCATGCTCAGTGCTTGCAGTTTTTCCATCATTGGTTACCATTCCAGCCACCAAAACACGATAAACATGTTTCAGGAAGATGCATTTACAGCAGCTCCGCGGATCATCATGCTGAACATGCAAAGTCCTCATGTGACATCCAGGTGTAAGGCGGGGAATGTGGATGGGGCTTATGTGCATGCCCCCATCCTCACTAGCCTTTGAGCTCTCCATGTTTCTGGGGTTAACATCTCAGTAGACTGTTTTTGTATATAGTAGGACCCCATTATCTGCTGGGGATTGGTTCCAGGACTTCCCATGGATAATGAACACTGTGGATAAGAGAGAATGCCTGTCCACCCACCCCCAAACTGCTGTTTCCTGACAGTAGCTTGCTTTATGACAGCTGTTTTGAGACAGTAGCTTGCTTTATGGTTGATGTTTGTGACAGTAGCTTGTTTAACAGATGCTATTTGTGACAATAGCTTCCTTTACAACTGCTGTTTGTGACAATAGCTTGCTTTGTGGCTGCTGAATTATTATTTTTTCCTCTGCCAACCGTGGATAACTGAATCAGTGGATATTGAATCAGTGGATACGGGGGTCCTACTGTATAGGAACAGGACTGGGTTGCTTTAGAACTGCTTTGGACTTCCCCTTCCTTCCCTATTCACTTTCTTCAAAGGACCACCTTTTGCTGGCATACAACTCCCAGAACTTTAGCAAGGAAATGTAGTGGCACACAAGAAAGGAATATTTGAGAGAGGGTGAATCTCTTTCGGGGGGGTTGACAGCTGATTCAAAAATCATGCAGCATAAAGCAAATGGCTATGTAATGCTAGTCAGCTGACCCTGCAATCACTAGACAGCAGGCACTTCCACCGGACAGACAGATGTGCATTGTCCACTATCCGGAAGGAGTTGAACAACAGTTGTCTTTTAATAGGATGTCTCTGCTCCCTTCAGCAAGGCCAATGGTTGAACCGATTGGTGTGTAAACCAGGTAATAGCTTAGCAGGGAGGGGCCTCTGTATAGCTGATGACAGTGGCTGTCAGAAGCAATCAACGGAGGAACTGGTCCATCACCAGGGTTGCTGGGTTTCCATGAAACTGCACAGCAATGGCAGGTGCAGGAATCATGGTCTTGCAAACAGATAACAAGACAGCAAGGGACTTCCCAGTGCCTCTATCTGTGGTTCTTTCCAATGCAACTGTGATGAAGGAGCCATAACAAACAGCTAAGTTTATTTTCCAAGGGCACAGGGCCTGTGGGCTAACAAAAGGGAGGATTCCATCACAATGCTCTTCATTTACCTGAGCTACCCTGTTGTCATATCTGTCCATGGCCAATTTATGCCAGGCCAGGGGTCAGGTGAATAATTATTATTTAACTCTATAATTCTCAGCATCCCCAGAATTTGATTATAGCTGGAGGTGTATACAACATCTGGGTGGCCATACCAGCTGGGAGGTACAAGGAATAGTAGCCTAAAAAGTAAATTTTTAAGCTTTGAGTGTAGGATTGTAGTGGTAGACGTGATTCTGCTGCAGGTGCATTCGGTGTAAAGATGAAAAAAAAAGCTTAAGCAAATAGACTCTTGATTGCATAAATTAAATACACTTGCTCTTGTCTAGTTTGACAGTCTTACCGGGTTCAAGGGACCGGCCCAGAAAAACAGATGAGTATCCCCAGGTGGCAAAAACTTTTCTTTAATATGATTTATCTTCAGACTCCCACACAGTTTATTCTTGTCCAGGGCATCTGTCAAGAGAGACTTGCTTTAAAAAAAAAAAACCAGCGTAGGCGAATCTGGGAATCCTCCTACGGCAGGCCCATCATTCTCCAACTCGTTTTATTGTGTTCACCAGCAATGCCAGACATTTTAGGCGTTGTCGCTCCTGACCTCCACCCCACCCCGCAGAACCAACTAAAGTCTGCTGCAAATTGGAAGATGTCTGGAGTACCTAGCGACTGAGCTCACTTTGGCATTTAGGGAGCCGGGGCTACTGACGAACGAAGGATGGGCTCCATTACAAAAGGCTGCTGAAAAGTTTGCTGAGCAGATCATCTCATTCCTTTGGGATTGTTTTGCTACGTTAGCGGTTTCTCCCTTCCCACCCACCCCCTTGAACTCCTCTCGCAAGGTGTTTTCCTTGGATGGGGACTTAGAAATTCACTGCTGGCCTCAGCGTGTGTGAAGTCAGCCAGCCTAGACAAACACCGTCAATTGGACATGCTCTATAAATCATTGCCCACATCCTTCGAGGAGCAAAAATAAATTTGTTTAAAAAACAGAGGTGGGGAGGGAATGTGAATGTATGGAAGAGAGAAGAAACAACCGGTAAGTATTCCACAGCAGGAAATGAAGACGTTTCTCTGTGTCACTAACCAGAAAGAGTGTCGAAGGGGAATGTCCCCAGGAGCTAACTTGATCCCAGATATAACAGTAAAACAACACCCGATAGAACCATCTCCTATTTTACCAGTCTTGCATTGTGGATAGATAGCTGAAGAGCTAAATCAAGACATGCACCCAACAGGAAAAGGGGGACTTTCCCATGATAAGATGCAATGGGTCAAAAATAAATTCTGACCCACTGCTGAGTAATGGGGTGTGAAATGCCATTTATCTGACTTGACTTTGCCAAACGTCCAACTCCTCTTGTGGTAGAGTCAGGCGTGGTGGGCCTTGGGAACGACACCATGTTGTGTTGCATTGCTCCTGAGGTATTCCTGGAACAGCATAATTCCTATTGTGTAAATTAATATGGATTACCATACATGATTGCATTGACTGATTTCATAAGAGCATCAGTGTTTTCCATGGTACTTTCCACCCCTCATAATGGATTTCTTTTTTCTTTTTGCATGCTCTTTGTAGCTGTACTGTTACATTTTAATGTTCTAAGACAATGATGGTGAACCTTTTAGAGACCGAGTGCCCAAACTGCGATTCAGAACCCACTCGTTTTTCACAAAGTGCCAATAACAGCAATTGAACCTGAATATGGGTGGCTGTGAAGGGGCGATGTCGGGTGCCCACAGAAAGGGCTCCAAGTGCCACCTTTGGCACCTGTGCCATAGGTTCGCCAACACTAATCTAAGATGCCTCTTTTAATTCCCTGTTCTTAAATTGAATATGTCTTAAATGTTCAGGGCTGTATGTTGTCCGTCATTATTGTAAGCCACCTTGAGTCCTTTTCCAAGGAGAAAGCTGGGGTAAAAATATTCAAAATAAAATATAATAAATAAAATAAAATAAACAGCATTTGCTCACTCCCGGAAAAAAGTCAGCACCTATTTTTCTAAGGAAATGATACCTTCAGGACCTTGGGAATTAGTCATGCCAGTGCAGGGTCAAGAGCTCAGATCAAGTGCTCAGAACAGTGGGTGGAAAGAACACTCACTGAATTCTTTGTTTCAGGGTGTGACAACACAGCAAGAGAAATGCAAATTCACTCACAATGAAGTCTCACCAGAGAATTTGGCTTTACCTACATTGGCTACACAGGGAGAGAGGAGGAAACTGGCTAATTTGAAAACAACCAGCCCTCCAAAGCTGAATCTCTCTCTCTCTCTCTCTCTCTCTCTCACACACACACACACACTCACACACACACACGCACATACACACACAGAGAGAGGGAGAGAGAGAGAGAGAGAGAGAGAGAGAGAGAGAGAGAAGCCACTGCACCAACATTGCCATCATACCAACCACATGTTTTGCTTTCCTTAGGGGCCCTATGCTACTGCTATTGGCTTTTGCTTGTGTGGACTCCACTTGTTGGGTGTAGGTTGATATATATTCTTGAAAACTCTATTAGGATCACTTTAGGTCAGTTGCAACTTGATGGCACATAACTAATTATTAATAGGGGTCTCCGCTAAAATGGTCATGATTGGAAATAAGTTTTTTTAAATTAAGTTTACAAATCAGGACATTTTGTTTGTTTGTTTGTTTGTTTTATGTACATATACTGCCCAATTAGCACAAGGCACTACTCTGGACGGTTTACAATCATAGAAAATACAAACCACATTACAAAATAAATTAAAAGTGGATCATCAGTTATAGAGATGGGCACGACTTGAAAAAAATTTTTTTCGAGTTGTCGTTAGTCGGGCCGGTCCCGTTTCTTTATTCAAACCAGATGTTGTACAATTCAAAATTATGGACATGTATGATATGTAGGTAAAAATTAAAAACAAAATGTTAAAATAAATAGACATTTGTTCTGTTTGACCAGAATACTTCAAGAATGTTATCTCAGCCATTTACTAAATTTACTTTTTCATATGTGATGAATAGAGATGGGCACGACTTGAAAAAAAATTTTTTCGAGTTGTCGTTAGTCGGGCCGGTCCCGTTTCGGCTCGTTTCCGTTTTTCGCGAAAATTTGCAAAAATTAGTCGGTTCGTTTTTTCAGTTTTTTGTTGTCGTTAGTACTGGTTTGGGGAGGGGGTAGCGGGCTCCTGGAGGGAGCTGCAGGAGTCAGCCAGAGCCACAAGTGACGGACTGGCAGACTCTTTGCACCCGCTGTGTCTCACGTACTTGCATGTAGTGCAATGCAAGTAGATCTGGCTTAGGGTTAAGACGGATTAGCGCAACGGCTAGGGTTAGGCTAGTTACGGGTGAGGTTAGGGTGAGTATTGGGGTGCATCTGGGTGCCTCTCTGACCCACTTAGAAGGACAGTGTACTGGCGTATGGGTTAGGCTTAGGGTTCGGGTTTGGGCTACGATTAGTGGGCTGTTTATGCCCAATTGGCACATCCCAGAAGTCTCTGTGGTCAACCTGGCCAAGTGGCCATGCGATTGGTGGAAAATTTGCATGGTCTACTCCCATGGGCGAGCCCATCATTGCAAATGTGCAGGTGTAATAAAATAAAATAAAATAAAATAAAATAAAATAAAATAAAATAAAATAAAATCAACGGAGACTTTTTTTGCAAGAAAAACCCACTGCTGCTACTGTAAAAATTCAAGCATTTAAAATAGCTAATTTTCGCATGTTTCTGTGGTGCTTTGGTGGGGTTTTGGGCAACGATTTCAAAAAAAAATATTGCGGTCGCCATTTTGGATCCCCTGCACTGCATGGCAAATGGATGCGCCCTCCCAGCCTGGTACCAGCAGCGCAGCAGTAGCAATAGCCAAGGAGAGGGGGGCAGGGAACCCCCCCCCAAATAAAACACCCTTCTGGCCTGGTAGGTGCCCTCAGACAGTTTTCGCCTACTTTTAGGGCCGGGAATCGGGGTTTTTTTTAACTTTTAAAAACTTTTTTTCTGTGCCGCTTGGCATTGCGCGATGCAAGTAACGAGCACGACAAATCAGACCAAATTGTTCGTTCGTCGGTTCGAGCTCGAAGTCTGGCGGAGTAATTCCCGTTTCCGTTTCCGTAGAGTAACGGATACGAGTAACGGAAACGGAAACGGGAATACCGCTAAGTCGTGCCCATCTCTAATCAGTTACATATCTGGAAGTTGAGTCATGGCAAATGGACTTCTTTTTCTTGAGAGATTGAAACATTTTGCTGATCATCCAAACAGCTTCATCAGTCTGAAGAAAGCTAGTTGTGACTCTTCCATTTTATAGTTTATTTTGACCTCTTGTCATCCTGGTCTGAAGTAGGCTCATAAGATGAACGAGATGAATAGTCTCCTTAGGTAGAGTAATCAGGACCCTAAAACCACAGAGCAGAGAACATCCCCACCTCAACAGAAGCCAAGAAGAAGGAAGACAGGCACCCGAAGAAAGCGCTTAAGGCATGGTGGATATCCAGAGTGGGCCTTCAACAAAGCAGAGGGCCATCCCAGAAGAACAAGGGATCAGCCTGAGACACAGTCCCGACGGAAGAACCTGGTCATTCCCTACATGGCTGGAGTGTCTGAGAAGCTTAAAAGGATTTTTGGCAAACACCACATCCCTGTTTATTTCAAACCCACAAACACACTAAGGCAGAGACTTGTCCACCCAAAGGACCCAATACCAAAACAAAAAAGGAGCAATATAGCATATGCAGTCCAATGCAGTGAGGAGTGTTCAGACCTCTACATTGGAGAAACTAAACAGCCATTAAACAGAAGGATGGCCCAACATAGGAGGGGTAGCAGCTCGGGACCAGAATCAGCAGTACACCTCCACTTGAAGGACAAAGGGCACTTATTCAAAGATGTATTTATATATACTTTATTTATACTTATACTGTACTTATTAACCACCCGATTTTCCTACAGGAACTCTGGGCGGTTTAGAACAAATTACAACATAAAACACCCCATTGGAAAAGCCGCCAATAAAAATCCAGTAACAAAAAACAAAGGGATAAATAAAACAGACAACCACATCCATCCATACCACAAAGACATAATCCGGCAAGAAAAGGCTGGGTTGATCAATACAAACCAACATACAACATATCATGGTGCACTCAGTGTACACATATGTACACATATTAGACAGAGAGGATAGGTGGTTTGAGAGAGGGGTCAGGGAAGCCATTCATGTGAGCATTGAAAACCCCTCTCTCAACAGAGGTGGGGGGCTCAGGCACAGTTTATCTGCTACTTATCAGGCTGTGCTTTCAACAGTACCCACTAAAAAATCAAAAATACTTTACGCCTCCACCATCAAGACTATAGCTAATGACCCATACTTTATGGGTTTTAGCACTTTAGGCATTGTTCACCTTAAGGCTATTGAGACTGTTGTCTTCCTAACGAGTCTGTTCAGTTCAGTGTTCATCTTATGAGCCTATTTCAGACCAGGATGACATGAGGTCAAAGTGAGCTATAAAATGGAGGACCCGTAACTAGCTTTCCTCAGACTGACAAAGCTGTTTGGATGAGCCGCAAGACGTTTCAATGTCTCAAGAGAACAAAGTCCAGTTGCCATGACTCAACTTCCAGATAAATTCACCTGGATGACTGAGAATCTTCACAGACATCAATTACATTTAAAAAGCTAAAAATATAATCTAATACATTTCATAAGGCCAAAAAGCCAAATCTAAACAACGACAGGACAAGTACTATAAATTTACCACGACTCATCTGAAGATGCTCCAAAAGGCTCCATTAAGCATAGAATTATAGCGCGACAGCACCATTTGAGTATTGGTGGAGTGTGTAAATTGGCTTAAAACCTACAGCAATTGAGTGGAGAAAAATTCAGACAGGGATCTACAGAGATTATTATAATTACAAGTCTTCCGCAGATACACCACTCTTTATTGTACTTTTAATTTAGTTGACAATATTGTCTGAATAGATGCAGAGACTTTAGGGTTGAGGAAGAACAAAAAAGAGAGAGATAAATAAAAAAACTCTGGAAGTTGAGTCATGGCCACTGGACTTCTTTTTCGTGAGAGATTGAAACGTTTCATTGCTCATCCAAACTCTCAAGATAAAGAAGTCCAGTGGCCATGACTCAGCTGCCAGATAAATTCACCTGGATGACTGAGTATCTTCAATAACAAAAATCCTGGTTTTGTAATGAAATGGATTACTGCCATTGTATGTCTATGTATTTTATAATATTTTTAATGATATGGTATTTTTATTTGACATTTGTTTTGAGGTTTTAGCCATGTCGTTAACTATCTCTTCTGTTTGTTTGTTTTTATATTGTCAACTGACCAGAACAGCCTTTGGCCAGAAGGGCAGTATAAAAAATCATATCATATCAAAACAATCAATTAAATGTTTTACTGGGGAAAAAACAATCTTCATCTATAAGAGAATACAAAAACAACAACAACCATATTGTGGTTAATGTCATTATTCTGAATAACTGGTTATATAAATGCTTCACTCAGACTAACTGCTGGCTCCATGACTGGCTAACTCTTGTCTGAATGCAAATACCCTGACTGACTAAAAAAAGGCGGGAAAAGGAATCTGAGGTAAAGAGAAAAGCAATTGGCTTCTGTGATTGACATGCAGCCCTACAGTCCCTCCCATCCATACCTCCCAAGGGCATAATATGCAGGTTAGTGCTAATGGAAAGTCCTGTTTTTAAAAATTATTAATGTACGGACTTTGGGGAGTTTGTGCTGCTAAGCAGGTTTGTCTGTATGATATGTATAAAAACATGCCTTCCTGTGTGAAAAGAAGGGTGTGCAGTTTTGACAGTCAGAGAGCCAATTTTGACTATTCCAGATCCACCTCAAGCCAAACCTCTGGCCCATCCCCCCCTTAAAAATCTGTAAATTGCTGGACATTGACTTTTGATGACTGGAGGGAGTGGGGAAACCATATAAATGCTCTTCACTACGCACACATTAAATTAAAGCCTTGTTTCTGGATTTAAAGAGGGATTGTGGTTCCCTGAAGCCCCCAAAGGTAGGTATTCCACTTTGTGGAGCAAAAGTTTGTATTTTTTTTCTCCAGCAGGAGAAATCCAGGGGCTGCAACAATATGTGAATACTAGAGATGGGCACGACCAGAAAAAATGACGTTTCGAGTTTTCGTTTATCGGAATGGGTCCATTTCGGGTCATTTCCGTTTGTCGTGAAATTTTTCAAAAATTTGTCGTTTCGTTTGTCATTTGTCGTTTGTCGTTTCCACCGCTTGAGTCGAGCCCATTGTTAGCATTGAAAGGGGGAGAGATGGAAGCGGCGGGAGGGGTTACCCGGAGAGCTCACCGCAGATACTCGGCGACCCCAGCCGAGTGCATCCCCATTGGGTGTTCCTTTTTCCTTCAGCTCCAGGTGCGAGCGCCCGCCCCGCCGTCCTCGCCTCTTCCTCCGCCCCCTCCTCCGCCTCTCCCCCCCACTCTCACGTGATCCAGGCCGTCAATCAGTGAGGGAGGCGGAGCAGGCAGACAGGTAATTGCCCCGGCGAGGGCGGCGGTGCAAGAGGGTTGGTTGGGATGAATGAGCTGCAACCCAGGGAGGGCGGTTGCGTGCACTCCCGCACCTTGCAGTATAAACCAACCCGCAGGCGGGCCGAGCCCGGAGTCCCATTGATGAGACGCGTGCGAACACGCGCGTCAGCAAGGGGGGAGACTGGGATGGCTCATCCCTCCTCCTGTTGCCGCCGCTGCCACCGCCGCCACAGGTTCCTCGTCGTCGCAGAGGCTGGACGTGCCTGCCCTTGGAAGGCAGGGAGACACAAAGGAGCCGCAGCTCAGCAGCCCCGGCTGGAGCGAACACACATGCACACGCACACATGCACGCCCGGGCTCCGGCATGCACACACACCTCCACCATGTTGGGAGGAGGAGGAGGAAGGCACGCTGCCCTCCCGCCTTGCGGGCTGCGGAGGGGGCAGAGAGAGAGAGAGAGAGAGAGCGGCAATCAAAGATCTCCCTCCGAGCAACCCGCCTTCCTCACTTAATCCTCCGCTGGCGCTTGGCATTGCGCCCTTCCTGTCCCCCCGCCGGCATTTGCAGGGGGGAGGCTTTGGTGAGAAAAGGGAGGCCGGAGCTGCTCATCCGCTTTGCCATTAAGGCTTTTGGGGAAGGGGGGGAGGACAGAAGAAGCACCTTCACTAATGGGGGAAAAGCGAAAACAATTGAGGCTCTTTAGTAGGATTTCCAGAGGATACGATAGAGAGGTGGCGGTTTGTTTTTTTGTTAGGCAAAGGTTGCCGCCTCCTGCGCAATTGCCACGATGCCACAAATAAAAATGAAAAACCCGACCAAATTTTTCTTTTTTCGGTTCAAGTTCGAGTTGTGATGGCTTAATTATCGTTACCGTTTCCGTTACGTAACGAAAAACGGAAACAAAAACAAAAATTTTGCCGAGTCGTGCCCATGTCTACTGAATACAAGCAACTTCTAGGCCATGTTTTATGCACCACAAGTTGCTCATCCCATTCTCCCAAAAGACAGATTAATAACAGTAACAGACACTTAAGCCTCCAGAGATGGCACTACTCTCCATAAAAGGCAAAATTAAGACAATATCTTAAAATGCAGCCATAAAAATACAGTGTACAGTTAGATTCAAAATCCCCCTATAATTACAGTACTAAACTGGTTGCTTTGGATGTAAACACTGAGGGATAAGAACTATTTCAACGCTGCTATATTGGTTAGTTTATTACCATATTAAAATGTATTTTAGAATGAAGATTGCCAATGAGGATGATGTTATGTAGACACACATGTAAAATGTGAGTGACATGGTAATTCTGCCCATTATGTGGAAGCAGACTATGTGATTTTGCCCCAGCAATGGCTTAACACCCCAGAAACATTTTCCTTTCTCTGAGTCATCATGAACACAAGCAGCTGCATAGATGGTGTTGCTTGATTCCTGCAGTCAGACCACACCAATCCAACTGCTTCACAGAGACTCTAGGAAATTGCAAATGCATTGAAACATTTCTCCTGGGCATTCAGAAAATGGCTGTACACAAGCCCTTCTGTTGTTGGCCTATGACTTGATCACAACAAGGAAAAAATGCACATGCTGCAGACGGATTAATTAATTAATTAATAGCCCAACTTGTTCCAACTTGGAAATAGCTGTGAGGTGGAAAGACTTTTGACAGATTTTGAAATGAAAAGCTCCAAGTGAAGAGGAATTTAGCCATTTCCATTTCCTAAAGCCAAACCATGGGATAGGAACCTTTTGTCCTACAGATAGTTTGGACCAAAATGCCAACATCTTTCGTTATGTTGGATGCATCATTTGAGCAAAGGAATTCCCAATTCTATGTACAGATACACAAGGTGCACAAAAGAGAAAGCTGATGAAGAACATTGATTCATTTAAAATGTAGTATTGGGGGAGATTTTTTACATGACCAGAAAGACAAATGATTGGGTTCTACATCAAATGATGAGGTGTACCTCAGAAGAACCCATGGAAGGTCCTTCTCTGCTGCTGCTCCCAGACTTTGGCCCTCCTATTGGAGGCCACGACTGCCTCATCTCTGCTGTCTTTCTGGAAGCAGGCAAAGACCGTCCTCTTCAGGCAAGCTTTCCCCAAATGAGGGACTTCCTACGATGTGACTTTTATATGGATTACCATACATCACTGATGGTGAACCTTTTAGAGATTGAGTGCCCAAACTGCGATTCAAAACCCAGTAATTTTTCACAAAGTGCCAATACAGCAATTTAACCTGAATATAGGAGGCTGTGAAGGGGCAATATTGGGTGCCCACAGAAAGGGCTCCAAGAGCTGCCTTTGGCACCCATGCCATAGGTTCGCCAACCCTGCCATACATGATTGCATTAACTGATTTCATAAGAACACTAGTGTTTTCCATATTGGTCTTCACCCCTCATAATGGATTTTTCTTTTCTTCTTGCATGCTCTTTATAGATCTAATATTACCTTTTAATGTTTTAAGATGCCTCTTCAAACTCCCTATTCTTAAACTGAATATGTCTTAAATGTTCTGGACTGTATATTGTCCCTCATTACTGTGGGTCATTTTCCAAGGAGAAAGGTGGGGTAAAAATATTCTAAATAAATAAATAAAATGATGGGTTGTAGAGCAAATCAAGCCTGGGTGCTCACTAGAATTTAAAGTTACTAAACTGAGGCTATCATACTTTGGGCATATCACAAAAAGATTTGCTAGAGAAGAAATTGCTGTTAAGAAAAGCCACTAAGAAGAGATGAAGAGCTAAAATGGGGTGGATTGGCTCACCAAAGGAAACCGTAGCCTTTAGTCTAAAAGTCCTGAGCAAAGGCATTTGCCATAGACCATTTTGGAAATTATTATTTCATACAGTCATCATAAGCCAGAAGGAATCTGATAGCACACAGCATACATATCGGACAGAGCTGATGGACCATATAGGACAAACATCTAGTAGATATTTTGTCAACTATTCATCTGCCTTATCCCAAAGACTATTATTGCTTCTGCTGAGGGAAAATATAAACATGGTGTAGCCACCAGAAGGCTGTGTATGTTTGTGTGACAGACAACTAACAGGAGCTTTTAAATGGCATGAATTGTAATAATAAATCACTGAGGGAAAGAGTTTTTTTTTTCTTATTCACCACCAATGTCACTGCCTAATCAAACTGGGAATACATAGACAAAGGAATCCTGCTTTGCTTTGCTGTGATTTTTTTTAAAATTAGTTGACTCAATATAGGATTTTTAATGGACTAATAAGTCTCTGAGACCTGTATCTATCGCAGTTACTTGTTGATTAAATGTGCACACAGAGACACATGATGGAACACTAACTCTGTCTGCCCTAGCAAAGAAATATGATGTTTTAATTCACTACTGCCTTCAGTGAAGATCTATTCACCAATCAATAGTAGACATCTAGGACTTAGGTTGCCTACATGAATCCCACCAAACAAACTCCATGGAAAATTCTTGAGCTTTGAAACTCCCTTCTTTTAGCAACATTTGCTTCTGTTACATTAGCAACAAATGACTTGTTAGACGTGACAGACACTTTGTGACATTAGCCCAAACTGTGCTTAACATATGAGGCAAAGATCCATTAATGGAAAGGAAAGCCATCCAGACATGGTGGCATATCATTTGTGCAGTTTTGTGAAGACTACAGCTCTCTACCCCTAAGCATACACAGAACCAGGACAGTTTCGTAAGTGAATTTAAATCATGTTAATTGTGTTCCAGGAACTGTTGATCATCACATTTTAAAAATGATTTTCATTCCATCTATTCAAAAATCAGTGTTCCTCACTTTAAAAGTCAACAGGCCAATCAGTACAGAAAAAAAAACCACTTCTTGGTTTGGCTCACCTGGGAATCATGTGACAAATGGCACTGATGACAAACAGAACAGCCATAATTAGTGAGCCACTGCAGTCTTTTTGCTTTGCATTTAATATTACTCAGCCTAATTTGCATTTCCCAAACTGTTATGAAAACTAGAATGCAAATTTTGTGATAGAGTTCTGCAGTTTAAAAGCACACAGAAGATGTCTCCATTATGAAAAGCTATATGCACAGATATTCTAATAGGGACTACAGTATACAAAAAAGACATATATTAGGGTAAAGTGTTTGCAAAAAGTGTGAGGCATTTTAAGAAGAATCAGTCGGATCAGGAAAGCTGCATACATACTTGGGTCACAAAATTTCATGCGTACAGAATACATTTAAAATATTATATGAATATGTTGCAGGGGGACGTGGTGGCGCAGCAGGCTAAGGCTCCAAAAACGGTTGCCTGCAAAGTCAGCAGCTCAGTGGTTTGAATCCCGGGTGCCCTGCAGTGGAGTCACTCGCACTGAGAACCCCTAGCAGTTCAAAAGCGTGTAAATGCAAGTAGATAAACAGATACCGCTGTAAAAAGCGGGAAGGTAAAACAGTGTTTCCTTGCAGCCATGCCAGCCACATGACTATGGACTTGCACAACACTGGCTCTTTGGCTTGAATAGGGAGATAAGCACCGTCCCTAGAGTTGGACATGACTAGCATGCATGTGCAAAGAAAACATTTACCTTTACCTTTTATGGATATGTTAAAAAAATAGCAGAACAAACATGTATTTGAAAGCAAACACATTTTATGGAAAGTACTTAATTATAGGGTTTAAGCTATGGTTGGGCTATCTGGTACTTGCCAGATGGTTGTGGACTACAATTCCCAGAATTCTTGACTACTGCCTGGAGCTTAAGGCTGTTGCATTCCACAACATCTGTGGGACCAGCAGGCAGCCTACCCTGGTTTAGATGTTCCACTCAAATTACCAAGTTATGAGAATATTATTGGATATACAGCTGAGCAAGTTATGATAATCAGTCCATAGTTACCGTAGAAACCACTTGGGCATACTGCATTTCATGAGGTTTGTTTTTACTTAAGCTTTTGTGAACTGTCCAATGAAACTACCTCAAAAGAAATGGCCCCTGCCATAGCAAGGAAAATGAAGAGAGGAGGCCAGATAACGGTCTAGTAATTGGCCTTTGAGATAAATAATTAGCACTTCCAAATGCACTCCTAACTGAAAAGGTGCCCTGTATGGAGATTGGAAAATCAATATTATGTGGTCACAGTAGACTCCTTATTTATCAAAGGCCTAATGGCCAAAACCAACAGTAGGCAGAACATCTGGTGCTTCAGTCCCACATTAATGCCATGCAGTCACTGCCAAGCGCCTGAATAATGAATGTGATGGAATCTTTTTCTAATTAATAGCTGTGAGGATGCTAAGCCTGTCATAAAACCAGGTGGAGCCAGCGATGGTTGGAAGGCAACACAGAGTAAATTCCAAAATGCTCACCTATAAAGCACACAACACAATGTGAAGCTATAAAAATGACACTCTTTTAATTGCTCTTTGTATATTACTTATGGCACACTAGGCTAGGGAAGTAGAGTTGTGGGAGTTTAACTCCTGTCATCCCTCACCGTGGGTTATGCTAAAGCTAATGGGAGTTGTAGTCCAACAACGTTTGGAGGCCACTCTCCTGAGTTAGTGGGTATCCCAGAGAGTCATACAGGTTAAAAAGAGCAATAACTGAAATTAATACACCCTTAAGTCACAATGAGATACAATGCTTTGTCCAAGTGAAAAGGGGGAGGATTCCTTTTAATTTGAACCCCAGATTTTATTGGCACATGCTTAAGATCCCACAATAGAGATCAGTTAAAAAAAATATTTTTGGTCCATATCTGATGAGAATTCCAAGGTGGGAGAATGCAAATTTTACTGATTATGCCTGCCCCACCTAGGAATTGGTGACAGTCAATTTTTTAATCGGAATCAAAACATCATCATCATTGTTATTATTAGAGATGGGCACTGGGCTTCCCTGTCCCACCTCCTCCTCTGAGTGGGTGCCTGCAGCAAGAGGTAGGACAGGGGATCCAGGACACCCGTGCAACACCTGTGCGCCTACTCTCCCTAACGGCCCCGAAAGTACCAAACCATAGTTCACACCCATCTCGTTGTTGTCGTGGTCGCTGGTGCTGCTGCTGCTGCTCCTCCTCCTCCTGCTACATGTGTTTTATTCACTGTGGTTCAAAAGCATGTAAATGCAAGTAGATAAATAGGTACTGCCAAGCGGGAAGGTAAAACAGTGTTCCGTACACAGAAATTCGTTAGGCCATGCTGGACACATGGGCATAGACTTGCACAACACTGGCTCTTTGGCTTGGAAACAGAGATGAGCACTGCCCCTAGAGTTGGACATGACTAGCACGCATGTGTGGGGGAAACCTTTTACCTTTAGCTTTGCCTTGCAGCAGCCAGGTTTTGATTATCCTTTACCCTTACCTTGCAGCAGCCAGGTTTAATTCATCCTTTCCCAATTCACTGATGTTTAATCCACCCTTTCTGTTTTATTTATTATTTATTTATTTGTTTGGTTGTTTCATTTTTATACCACCCATCTTCCAATATGGAACTCTGGGCGGTTTACAAGATTAAAAAAACAGTTCAAAGCAATACAACAAGATGGGTCAATGGGTGGTAGACAAAAAGAAGAAGAGGGAAACTAAATAAACTAAATAAAATAAAATAAAATAAAATAAAATAAAATAAATTAGGTCACCATATCATTACTTATCCCTCTGTTCTTTCAGTTATTTTTATTGTTGATTTAGTTATGTTTATTTTGCTTAACTGCATTTTTACACTGTATACTGTTCTTGCTTTGTTTGTTGAATTATTTGTCCACCGCCCAGAGTAGCCTTGTTGCTAGATGGTGCAGTATATAAGTCGAATAAATAAATTATAAATAAATCATCCTTGTTCGAACCAAAGAAATAATCCATTGTTATGAACCCATTCTATTACTTGCAAGTGCTGCCGTTAGTTTCTGTAGTGACTGAGGACAACTTGGATTATACTCAAGGAGACGAACATCCTGGCACAGAGAGGAGTAGAGAGAGGACTTGTTCATGTTTTCTAGGCTGTCCTTTACAACAGTGGCCCTTTTAGGGACCACTGCAGGGGAGGAAAGGCCCTATGCATAGAGGGGAGGGTTGAGAGGGGTATCACTCCAGAGGGGTGCAGCCTTGAAGGACAGCTGGGGGGGGCAAAGGGGAGGAGCCAGGAAGGGTGACTGGATCCCAGCCACGGCCACGGCCAGCCCTGGGGTCAGCCTTCTGGATTCAGCAGTTGATGCAGTCCCTTTGGGGGGCTCCTGCAGGGAAGGCAGTGGTGGGGTCGGAGCCCAACTTGGGGAGGGGGGGCGTGTAAGGGGAGCCAAGCTGGACAAATGTGACTCCAGGTTAAACAACAAGTCCCAGAATACTTCCACCCGTGTTGAGGAGTCATAGTGTTTTTTTTAAAGGTCACTTTTCTTAGCTCTCAAAGGAGGTGAACAAGGGAAGCCGCTATGGAACAGAAGTGGAAGGGAAAATGTGCACTCCTGCAAGGCTCCTTTTCAGGCATATGTGTGCAAATGTCCTCCCCCTGTGCTGTGATCTAAAGAAAAACACATGGGAGGGGCCCAACGGGGAGGAAAAGCCCCATGCACAGGGGAGGAGCAAGTGCATCGATGCAGGCGGGTGCCTTACAAGGAACCTTGCAGTCCACTTTAGAAGAGGTCACAGCCCGGTCCCACAGCCCAGGGGTTGGTGGACCCTGCTTTATAGGCTCTGACATGTTCTAGCATTCCTTTGACCTTCTTTTGCTCTTCTTACTGTTGCTGAGATCACTTCCCTACCACCCCATTCTATTTGCTTGTCCCTCCAAGGAGGAGACATCCTGCCCTTTGTCCTCTAGAGGGGAAAGGGGTACCCATGGCTCCCAACACCTCCAAATGTTCTAGAATGCCTGCTTCTAGCACCTTCTCTATCCCAAGTGCTTTTCTCTAGAAAAATACAAGCTTCCTTACATCCTTAGAAAGGAGTAGAAACATGATACCTTTACAAAGGGGGGGTGTCCTCAAGTAATATTTCTAAGGGCTGAAGTTGAAAACCAAAGTTGTTCCTGTACCTCTGCCTGCCCTCCAACAGTGACAGTCCAGAAAAGTACAGTCCAGAAAAAATGTATTTTTTTTCTGTCTACAAGATGCCGCCATGTATAAGACAACCCCCCTTTCCAAACCAAAATTACAGTTTTGCAACCACTTGGTTCTCTCCTTGGCTTACTTCCATATACAAGACGACCCTCGATTTTTAGTCTAACCATTTTAGAGAAAAATATAATCTTATATGTGGCAAAATACTGTATTCTCTAGTTTCTTCTTCTTGCCAGTCCTGCATTGTGTCTTCAAAATACAGTAATACTTCAGATAACCAATGCCTCTGTTAACAAAAAATGTGGACAACATAATGAAATTTCTGGGAATAGGGAAGTTTTGGTTAATGAAATTTCCCTATGGGCTGCCTCGGATAAGGAAATTTCCATTATGCTTTGCAAAAAAAGTGTACCCAGGATGTATTGTGCCCCCAATAGTTTGTGGAGGGGTGGGAGGAGTTGGAGCAGTTTTTCCCCCCATCGTGTTTTGGAGCCATTCCGGGCATTTTTTGTTGAGGGGTTTGGACCTTTCAAACTTGGAAAGGTAGGGAGCTGAGGTTCCCTTGCTTTCTTTTATGTTTTTGCACTGCTTTCCATTGCACTGTGGGCAGGAACAACCTGAGGTTTATCTTGGCGCTTTCTGTTGTTAATCTTTGCACTGCTTTTCATTGCATTTTTTTGCCAGAAACAGGCTAGGGATTGTCTTGCTGCTTTCTTTGTCCATGTTGCATTGCACTGGTGTGTGTGTGTGTGTGTGTGTGTCAGTGTTCTGGGTGGTGGTGGTGGGGGGTGTTCCAGCACTGCATGCCTTTAAAGTGTACTTTATAAAAAGACCTGAGGGGAAAAAACAGCTTTTTTGCCTCTTTTTTTTTGGACCTCCAGAACGGATTATTTGGTTTCCAATTCATTTCAATGGGAAACCAAGTTTCAGATAATGAAATTTTTGGTTAATGAAATGACACACAGAATGAATTAAATTCAATATCTGAGGTACCACTGTACTTACAACGATGTAAGTAAGATGCCGCCCGGTTTGTTGCAACATAACAACATTTTCTTCCGTGGTTTGCTGGATATGGAGTGCTCAGAAGTGCATTTCCTTTCTTCTGAGAGCACCCTTGCTTTTCTCCCAGAAGGCAGAGTGGGGATTTGAACTCCCAGTCTATGACTAGCCACCAGGGGCCCAACTCACAGAGCTATCCACGCAGGTGGTACACATTAGCAAAAATACTGTGCCTCCTTTATCACTTATTATTGATAAATGAATGGCACAAAGCTTGAAAACTGGCCTCTTAACATATCTTAAAATGTCCATTAAAAACAAACTGTTGGGAACTACCTGCTAATGAATTACTTCTAGCCTCTGAACAGAATTTACCCAAATTTGTAAAATCTGGATGTGAGAGATTGCAAAACAGACCGACTTGCTCAGACCCACCCTACAACTACTGTAATGATGCATCACACACACACACACACACACACACACACACACACACACACACACACACACACACACACACACACACACACACACACACCCCTACAACACTAGGCCATTTATTTGGCCTATATCTGTTCAGCATGGGATGGACCATGCCTCATAGGTTCCATTTAAATGCTTAAGAAATGTGATTTTTTTTCTGTAAGAGAAATGTTGCCTGCAGGAAACAGGATACATGTCTGGATCCCTCATAAGAAATACACGTTTATTGTCCTTTAAATTGATGGCCTGGAAAGTCCCTTTGTGGAACATATAAGGAGATGTGTTTATCATCTGGATTGAAAAGCCTCCTACCTTTCCTCTGCCAAACTCAGTGTTTTTATATTTAATAGATTGCATCAACATGAAAATTGCCTCTTTTCGGGCATTTCATTGTCCTCATGGCGTTTTTCAGTTTTCTCAGAGGACTTCATAAACTCTGCAACTTATTCGTTCCACACACACAAACATCATCTGCCAGTGAAATATCACCACATCCATTAGAAAAAGCCTTGATTACTAGAGATGGGCAAGACCAGGAAAAATTATGTTTCGAGTTGTCGTGTGTCGGAGCCGGCCCGTTTCGGCTCGTTTCCATTTTTCGCAAATTTTTTCAAAAATTTGTCGTTTCGTTTGTCGTTTTTTGTCTGTCGTTAGTACTGGTTTTGGAGGGGGCTCCTGGAGGACCTCTCTGGGGTGGGTGCCTCCTCTGGCCCACTACAAAATGGCATGCATAGCCAATTGGATATGCATACTATTAAGTTGCAGTTGCACTGCAGTAGCAGGCAGAGGCACCTCTCTTTCGGGTGCCTCTGTGACTCACTGCCTGCGGTGCACTTGGGCTGGGGAACGAAGTGAGAGAGGACCCCTACGGGCGCCCTGTGACTCACTAAGAAGGGAAGAGTACTTGCTGTAGTGCAATGCGAGTACACATCTGGCTTACTGGTTAGGGGTTAGCGCAAGGACTAGGCTTAGGGTTACGGGTAAGGTTAGGGTGAGTTACTGGGGTGCACCTCTGGGTGCCTCTCTGACCCACTAAGAAGTACAGTGTACTGGCGTATGGGTTAGGGTTAGGGTTAGGGTTCGGGCTCGGGCTAGGGTTAGTGGGCTTTTTATGCCCGACTGGCACATCGCAGAACTCTCGGTCAAAACCTGGCCAAGTGGCCATGCAATTGGTAGAATGGATCCGAAAATGTGCATGGTCCACTCCCATGGCCAGCCCATCATTGCACAGGTGTAAAAAAATAAAAATAAAATAAAATAAAATAAAATCAATGGAGACGTTTTGTTGCAAGAAAAACCCACTGCTGCTACTGAAAAAATTCAGGCAGTTTTAAAATAGCTAATTTTCGCATGTTTCTGTGGTGCTTTGGTGTGTTTTTGGACCACGCGATTTCAAAATAAATATTGCGGTCGCCCCATTTGGATCCCCCGCCCGCACCGCATGGCATGGCGAGTTGGCGAGATGACGAGGATGTGTGCAGCCCAGAAGAGGAGAGGGGGCGGAGGCCGAGGACCCCCCCCCCAGAAACCACCCTTCTGGTAGGTGCCCTCACTGAGGCAGGCATATTTTCGCATGCTTTATTGGCCGGGAATTGGGTTTTTTTTTATTTTTAAAACTTTTTTTCTGTGTCGCGCCGCTTGGCGAGTTGGCGTGGCAACTCGACGAGGATGTGCACTTTGCGCAGCCCAGGAGAGGAGGGGGGAGGCCGGGGACCCCCCCCCCCCAGAAACCACCCTTCTGGTAGGTGCCCTCACTGAGGCAGGCATATTTTTGCATGCTTTTTTGGCCGGGAAGCGGGGTTTTTTATTTTTAAAACTTTTTTCATGAGCCGCGCCGCTTGGCAAGTTGGTGTGGCGACTTGACGAGGATGCGCACTTTGCGCAGCCCAGGAGAGGAGGGGGGAGGCCGGGGACCCCCCCCCCCAAAAACCACCCCTCTGGTAGGTGCCCTCACTCAGGCAGGCATATTTCGCCTGCTTTTTTGGCCGGGAATCGGGGTTTTTTTATTTTTAAAACTTTTTTCCTGTGCCGCTTGGCATCGCGCGATCACTGCGATGCCAGGAACGACCACGACAAATCAGACCCAATTTTTCTTTAGTCGGTTCGAGTTCGAGTTCTGGCGGAGTAATTGCCGTTACCGTTTCCGTTACGTAACGGAAACGAGAAACGGAAACGGAAACGAGAATTTCGCCAAGTCGTGCCCATGTCTATTGATTACATATCCTCCTGCTGCTGAACATTTGACAAGTTTTTTGTAAAGGAAGTTTCTTTTCCATAAAGATTAGTACATCTGCCATTCCTATAAATATGACAAACCAGCAGAGCTTCCTTGGCAACATGTTTGCAGAATCAGAGAGCCAAACCATGTTCACATTATGGATAGCCCTTAATTAGAGCTGTGTTAAGTGTTGGAGATATGTGATTTGGAGAGACTTCTCTGCTTAGAAATTATAATTCAGCAGTGGCGGCAAGCCTTAGGCATGCCAGATATTTTGGACCACAACTCCCACAGTTCTTTGTCATTGACAATCTAGGCTTGGAATTCTGGGAGTTGTGGTCCAAATCATCTGGAGTGCTGAAGGTTCAACAACATCCCATCTTTAAGTCCCGATAGAGGAATTGCAAAAGCCAACTTAGTTGCATGAGGTGAGAAAACCTTCTGTTCCACATTCAGATGATTCTTCAGGCAGTGATGGGCAAATTTTGATGGGTCTGGGTCCTAATGTTCTGCTCCTAGCAATCTTTGGGAGTCAACTTACAAAATGTAAACCATCACCAACCAACTCCCCCCTGCCCCAGCAAAAAGGGAGACAGGTAATAGTCAGAAACCCAGTTCCAATTTCAAAACCTGGGCATTTTCCAGGTGGGAAAGGATGTTGACAAGATTGTCAAATGGCATGTCTTCCAAGATGTATGTCCCCATGTGGTTTTGGGTTATGGAGTCATTTCCTTCCAATTGAATAAGCACCAAGCTTCTTGTTGAGACAGAAGTTAACTGACACATCAACAAACACCAGAGAAAAATTCTAAAAAGGATTTTTTTTTACAAAAAGACATGCCCAGGAACAGTAGTTCAATAAAGGTGTATTAAGATCTTTCACATATGCAGCAATGCAACACTGTTGTTGTTGTTGTTGTTGTTGTTGTTGTTGTTGTTGTTGTTGTTTTAAAAAAAGATCCACCACAACCAAAAAGTAGAAGCCTCTCATTGAGCAAGAAAGGATCCGCAGGTAGCACACTTGCTGCGCAAAGGATTCTCTAGTGGCTGTGTGTCATGTGACTGCATATTGAAATTGCGAAATCAAAGGAGAAGAATGTCTGTGAAGATTCTCAGTCATCCAGGTGAGATTATCTGGAAGGTGAGTCGTGGCAACTGGACTTCTTCTTTCTTGAGAGATCGAAACGTTTCGCTGCTCATCCAGACAGTTATCAGTCTGAGGAAAGCTAGTTGCCAGTAGAGATGGGCACGAAACATAAAAATGGTGTTTCGGTTTTTCATTTGTCATTGAGAGGTCTGTTTCAGTTCGTTTCCGTTTGTCGTGAAATTTTTGAAAAATTTCGTTACCGTTTTTCGTTTTTTCGTTTGTCGTTTCTACCCGCTTTTTGCGCAATTTTTAAAGCATTTCCGTGCGCAGGCATCCCCCAACGCCCCAGACCAGAGGGAAAACACTAAAAAAATGGATGCTGGCAGAGACACAGTATAGACTAGGTATGCAGGGAGGCTGCAAAGGCAGCAGGGGGCGTTGCCCAGGGTGCAAGGCAACCGCAGAGTGACTGCACTGCAGGGCAAGGGAGGGTACTCACCGAGAGGTACGCACGCACACACACACACAGGGAGGCTGCAGGACTGAAGCTACAGTCGCAGCAGAGACAGCAAACCCACCCTAACTCCCACCAGAGACTGCAAGGAGGGCGGGGGCTGCCAGAGCTTTTTATGCCCTCTGTGGCTGCCAGACCTGCCCGCCCAGTCTGCAACCTGGGCATGCTATTGGTTGAACATGATCCCATCACACGGCTTGCCTCCATTTTGTGGCTGGTGGCGACATCCATTTTAAAGGGAAAAGAAAAATACATCGCAATGGGAAAAGACTAAAACAAATGTTTTAAGGACCCCCAACCCCCCTGGTAGGTATTATCAGACAGTATAAATAATTATCGCTGCGTTTTTATGGATGTCCAGGGCGTTTTTTAACATTTAAAACAGCTCATTTCATTGTGCATTGCCATTAATGGAAACAAAACGTAACAACCTCAATTTTCGTGGTTCTGTTCGTTTCATTGCATTTTCAGCTCAATTTTCGTTTGTCGTTTCGTTGCGTAACAGAAACGACAAACGGTAACAAAAACGAAAAAATGTTCGTTCTGTGCCCATCTCTAGTTGAGAGTCCTCCATTTTATAGTTCGCATTGACCTCTTCTCACCCTGGCCTGAAATAGGCTCATAAGATGAGCAATGGCCTGAATAGGCTCATAAGATGAACAATGGCCTGAAAAGGCTCGTTAGGTGGACAAAGGGGGAGAAGTTGAAATCTTTTGTTAGTGTGACCATCGGCTTAATTAAAACACATGCCATCACTGCTGGGGAATTGCAGTTTCATGTGCTTTTCTGAGAAAAGATAGGGTGGGGGGAGAGATGGGCCCCCTCAAATGCAAGCCCTGGCCACATACAGATGCAGGAGCCCCCTTTGCCCAGCCCAGGTTTGAGGCAATCCTGCTTCCAGCAACAGATTATATGTCTGAGGAAGTGGCCTTGTCTATGATGGTTCACATTAAAATTTAGCACTTAGTCTTTAGGGTGCCACAAAGTTTTGTCCTCTCTTTTTTTAAAAAAACTTCTACATTTCATTCTTTTGCCTAATATAATAGATCCTATGTACAAACAACTACTCCTGTTCTAATTCTCCTTGGTGGAATGCTATGAGTAATGTATGAACAGGTGATAGATCCAGTAGTGAACATGGAAGAGGAATCTGAAGAGTGACTGACTACTTTAAGCAGGACCAGTGGGATGTTCTGGCATCATTTTTTGGAACAATATCACACCTTAAAGCCTTGGGATGACCCTTGAATATCAAGACTGTCTTGTGCCAGAGCAGTACAGTTTGTATATGCTGGTCATCAGAAATTCATCACGTCTCTTAACTGGGAGTTGAGTCATGGCTACTGGACTTCTTTTTTGAGAGATAGAAACGTTTCGCTGTTCATCCAAACAGCTTCATCGGTCTGAATACAGCTAGTGCAAGAGACCTTCTTATAATCAGCTTGACCTCTTTTCCCCTGGTCTGATTGGCTCATAAGATGAACAAAGCCTGAATAGGCTCGTTAGGGAGACATTAGTGTCCATGGCCTTAAGGTAAACAATGGCCTAAGGTGCTGAAACCCATCAAGAATGGGTTGTTAGCTGTTGGGCCATTCTTCTGTTTAATGGTTTAGTTTCTCCAATGTAGTATATGCAGTATAGTATATGAAGGTCTCTTGCACTAGCTGTATTCAGACCAATGAAGCTGTTTGGATGAACAGCGAAATGTTTCTATCTCTCAAAAAAGAAGTCCAGTAGCCATGACTCAACTCCCAGTTAAACGAACCTGGATGACTGAGAATCTTCACAGACATCACGTCTCTTATTTCCAACTCTTCCTGACCAGCAACACCTCTTCTTCAGAGTGACTAAAATGATTACTGGGCTGGGGCACCTCCCTTATGAGGAAAGGCTAAAATATTTGGGGCTCTTTAGTCTGGAAAAAAGGCACCTGAGGGGGGATATGATTGAGACGTACAAAATAATGCAGGGCATGAGTAAAGTGGATAGAGGGAAGCTCTTCCCCCTCTCACAAAATACCAGAACTAGGGTACACTCAAATTGAGGGCTGGGAGAGTAAGAACAGACAAAAGAAAATATTTTTTCACCCAGCGCGTTGTTAGTCTGTGGAACTCCCTGCCACAGGATGTGGTGACGGCATCTGACCTGGATGCCTTCAAAAGGGGATTGGACAGATTCCTGGAGGAAAAGTCCATCACAGGTTACAAACCATGATGGAGATGTGTAATCTCCAGGCTTAAAACCGGGGTACTTCAAGGGCCAGATGCAAGGGAGTGGCATCAGGAGACAGATATCTAGTCTCATGCGCTCCCGGACGCATCTCGTGGGGCCGCTGTGAAATACAGGAAGCTGGACTAGATGGGCCTTTGGCCTGATCCAGCATGGCTCTTCTTATGTTCTTATGTTCTTATGTTATGACTGGTGGCCCTGTTGCCACGAAAGATGGGGTCTCTAGAGCAGCTTTCTCCCTCCTAGCGTTCTTCAGATCTATGGGGCCAAAACTCCTCTCATTGCTCAGGCTCTGTAGGCTGAGGAGGACTGGAGCTGCATTTCAGCAAAGCTGGAAAGCATCAGGTAGCAAAAGGTTGCCCAGCAGAACGTCTGGCCACAGGGACTGGCATCCTGCAGGCCTCCTCCACATTTCAAAGGCCTCGTGCAAGTGATCAGCAGACCTGTGTGTGGCATCACTGCTCATTCCCTCTTCTCTGCAGAGTTGAAGGGAAAACCCATCCACTTCTACATTAGAGCCTATCAAAGCCCATACACCAAAGGTCTGGAGTCTGACCTGTGGTTCCTCTCATGCTGAGCTGGATTACGGTCGCAACAACACATTAGACCGCCCCCATCTAACATCAGCAATCAGCATATATCCCCTCCGCCACCCCTGTCTCAAGTTTACTCCAAGGAAAATAGTTTCTCTCCCAGAATTAGATCATGTTCTCACTTTTTAAAAAAAGTCTTCTGTCTGTATCTTCATTTCGCTCAGTTTCAATCTCAGCTCACAAACTGCCTGTGAAAAGACTTCTTAGCTTCAGAAAATCAATTTTCCATTTGGCTTGTTTGAGCAGGGAAGGAAGAAAGCCAACACCCTCGCAGGCATTTAGAACTAGCTAGCAGTTGTTTGGATCCAGAATGCACTCGTTTTGTGTGGCTTGATCTTCAGGGACAAAGTCATTACTGTCTAGAACTTGTTTGAGCAAATGCAGCCTATAGTGAAGTTGAGGGGGAACAGGCCAAGAATTTAATTTTAATTGTTCACAGGTGCAAACAATTGGGTTTATGGATGTAGTCAGGGTTGAGGATTGTGCCTACTGCATGGTGGTTCATAGGTGTGTGAAACCAAGAGAATTTCCGCATTATCACCTGGTGTTTTGGAAAGCTATCATTCATGGGCTATTATAGTGGATAGAGATGGGCACGACTTAGCGGTATTCCCGTTTCCGATTTCGTTACTCGTATCCGTTACTCTACGGAAACGGAAACAGGAATTACTCCGCCAGACTTCGAGCTCGAACCGACGAACGAACAATTTGGTCTGATTTGTCGTGCTCGTTACTTGCATTGCGCAATGCCAAGCGGCACAGAAAAAAAGTTTTTAAAAGTTAAAAAAAACCGATTCCCGGCCCTAAAAGTAGGCGAAAACTGTCTGAGGGCACCTACCAGGCCAGAAGGGTGTTTTATTTGGGGGGGGGGGTTTCCCCGCCCCCCTCTCCTTGGCTATTGCTACTGCTGCGCTGCTGGTACCAGGCTGGGAGGGCGCATCCATTTGCCATGCGGTGGGGGGGATCCAAAATGGCGACCGCAATATTTTTTTTGAAATTGTTGCCCAAAACCTCACCAAAGCACCACAGAAACATGCGGAAATTAGCTATTTTAAATGCTTGAATTTTTACAGTAGCAGCAGTGGGTTTTTCTTGCAAAAAGTCTCCGTTGATTTTATTTTATTTTATTTTATTTTATTTTATTTTTTTACACCTGCACATTTGCAATGATGGGCTCGCCCATGGGAGTAGACCATGCAAATTTTCCACCAATCGCATGGCCACTTGGCCAGGTTGACCACAGAGACTTCTGGGATGTGCCAATCGGGCATAAACAGCCCACTAATCGTAGCCCAAACCCGAACCCTAAGCCTAACCCATACGCCAGTACACTGTCCTTCTAAGTGGGTCAGAGAGGCACCCAGAGGTGCACCCCAATACTCACCCTAACCTCACCCGTAACTAGCCTAACCCTAGCCCTTGCGCTAACCCGTCTTAACCCTAAGCCAGATCTACTTGCATTGCACTACATGCAAGTACGTGAGACACAGCGGGTGCAAAGAGTCTGCCAGTCCGTCACTTGTGGCTCTGGCTGACTCCTGCAGCTCCCTCCAGGAGCCCACTACCCCCTCCCCAAACCAGTACTAACGACAATGAAAAAACGAAAAAACGAACCGACTAATTTTTGCAAATTTTCGCGAAAAACGGAAACGAGCCGAAACGGAACCGGCCCGACTAACGACAACTCGAAAAAAATTTTTTTCAAGTCGTGCCCATCTCTAATAGTGGACATGTTGTATGATAATCAGCTCTTTGTTATTCCATGGTAGCTCTATTTGCTATCCTTGCAAGGAAATTGCTATGTTGTGAAGAGTAAGTGTCTAGCAGCTTAACCTGTTTCCCCTCTCCCATTTTCTGTTTTTATTGTGATTGTCTTGTGATGGCCTCAGGCTAAACAGAAATAATAAATGGCAATTCAGGGTTTACACACACACACGCTGGCTTCTGCCTTTTTCCTGTTATCGTAACAGACATCATAAAGCCAACATTTAAAGAAGTAGAAGAAGAACCCCTTCCCATTGCCTGCCCTGGAGTGCACACAGCACAACAGAAAATGCATTAGTCCAACAAGAAACGGCTGTAACTATGGCCAGAGTTCTGTTGGTGATTTATATACTCGCATAAGGGAAATTGACTACAAATTGCAGCTGATTGACAAGGAACTGTTTGCGTTCTTGGGCAGACACCAGATCATGCACTTACGCACCCTTACAGAAATGCAACCAGCACCTTCTTAATGAGTGAGAATTTGCCAAGTTACACAAATCCTGGCAAAATGCTAAGGGTTTATGTGGCTTCCTTAGTGCAACCATATATCACCAATAAGATTGTGCACATTGTCTGGAACAAGTTAGGAAGCCAGGTCTGGGCAACTGGGCTTGGGAGAAGGCTGACAGCATGCATGACGCACATTCTGCTGCTGACAGAGACACAAATAGCATGCGGCCCTCTAGTAGACTATGAGCTAAGTGAAGAATGGGAAACATTTGGTTTTCTTCTAGACGTTTCTGGACCACAGTTTCCAAGATTCCTCTCCACTGACCTGTTGGTTAGGCTTGATGGTAGTTGTAGTCAAGCCATCTATGGAGAGCAATGCTTCCCCCCACAAATTGAAAGTGACACATTACTGTTGAGTTACTTTTGCTTGTATAAACAAGGCCCAAAAATGTGACTTGGAAACATTATACTAGAAGAGTCCTCTCACAATGGGGGGGGGGGCTTGATAAACGCCTATGGAGACTGGAGAGCTAAATTCACTTTGACCCATGCATTACCTACCACCCATGCCCCTCATACTATATGCAGCCACCAGAAAGTGGTGCCCATTATGGCCAATGTGTGACCCCCTGGGCTAAACTCTGGGGAGTTTTCCTCCCCAAACAGAGGTAACTTCCAGTCATTCCTGGTTTGAAAAGATCCCAAACACACACACACACACATGCACACATGGAACAAGGATTAAAATGGGCAATACAGTCACCCCCCCCCGCCATTTCGCGGTTCAGGTACTGCAATCCCACTACATCACGGGATCGCAGTACTTGCATCGTGGGGGGCGGCGGGGGCAAGCGGGTCGCTCCCCGCTACCCCCTCCCCCTCCGAGAAGCCTCAGAGCCATGCAGGGGGCGGCAGGGGGGGTTGGGTTGCTCTGCGCCACTCCCCACGCACCTCCAAGAAGACTCAGGGGTACATGGGGGGTGGGGGGCGATCGGGTTGCTCTCCGCCACCCTCCTGGGCCCCTATGAGAAGCCTCGGAGCTGGGCAGAGGGGCAGCGGGGGCGATCGAGTCGCTCCGCGCCACCCCCTGGGCCTCTCCGAGAAGCCTTGGAGCCGGGCAGGGGAGCAGTGGGGGGCGATCGGGTCACTCTGTGCTGCCCCCGCATCTCTGAGAAGCCGCAGGGGGCGGGGGGCGGCGGGGGCGATCACATCACTCCCTGCCACCCTCCTGGGCTCCTCTGAGAAGCCTCAGAGCCGCACAGGGGGGCGGCGGGGGGCAATTGGGTCACTCCGTGCTGCCCCCCGGGCCCCTCCGAGAAGCCTCGGAGCCACGCAGGGGGGCGGCGGGGGTGATCAGGTCACTCCGCGCCACCCCCCGGGCCCCTCTGAGAAGCCTCGGGGGTGCATGGGAGGGCAGCGGGGGGGGCGATCAGATTGCTCCGCGTCGCCCTCTCGGCCCACTCCGAGAAGCCTCGGAGCCGCGCAGGGAGGCAGGGGGAGCAATCTCCATTGAAATGCATTGAGTCAATGGATTTCAATGGAGAAATTCCCCATTGGAAAGCATTGAGCCAATGTTTTCCAATGGGGAAAATTTTCTCCATTGAAATGCATTGGCAATACATTTGAATGGAGATGGCCCCAGACAAGAAGTCTTGGGCGGTGTGGGCAGCCGGCCGCAGGAGGTCAGATCCCCCTGCCGCTGCCGGCGCACGCCGCCCCAAGACTTCTCTGACAGGCACACGATCGCCCCCCGCCCCCAGGCCCCCCACCCGCTTCCGCATATCGCGGATTTTCATGGATCGTGGCTGGGGTGGGTCCCTAACCCCCGTGATCGGCGGGGGGTTACTGTAATAGTCATCAATCATGTTTTCAAAGTGGTCAAAGTGCAGCCTGTGGGCTGCATAAGTTGAATTTGGGTAACATTTCTTTTGCTATTCACTGAAGTACAGAAACGTACAGAGGAGAATAGCTACGAATTCCCTAGATAGCCCATCTTTTTTTCATTTTCTGGCAAAGCCTCCATAACTCAATACCAGATATTTATTGTCTCCATCTCTAGTGAGGCTTGTAGTTATGTTACAGAGATGGCCTGTGGCTAAACACAAGTCACTGATTGTAGCTTTTTGACATGCTCCATCTCATGGGGGCTCTTGCAGGGAGTTGGTGGTATAAGAAGGCCAGGTCCCATTGCAGAAAGTGCAGTAAAAGTCATTTGTATCTTGGTGTCAGATGGACAGCATATAAACAAACAAACAAACAAACAAATAAATAAATAAATAAATAAATAAATAAATAAATAAATAAATAAATAGCTTCTACAGTGGTACCTTGTAGAAAGGAATTAAGGGTGTTTATACACGACCCCTAAGCTGCGCTGCAAATGGCTCCCAGCTCCGGAGCTTAGAAATGTTTTCCCACCAGCTCCAGACTTTGGAGACAATTAAGTGCGACCCCGCCCACTTTAGCGCGACCCAGCGCACTTTTCTTGTACCTTCTCTTTGGAGGTGAAAAAAAAATTGATGCAGATAAGAGTGCCAGGCTCTCCTGGCTTGTCTGTAGTTTTTTTGCCTCCCGCCCCTTTAAGAGCTCCTTGAGACGGAACCAGGAAGTAACGGGGCTCGTGGCAAGTTCGACCGGCACCGGCAGGTTAGTAAAGGCTTCTTTTGTCCTTTTTTCCCCTCCCCCCCTCACGCCGACAGGAGCAGGAAGTGCTGAGGGGTGGGGACACAGGAACAGAAACGAACCCCCAAGATCTCTGGTCCGAATTTAAGCGACCAGCGGATCTTAGGGGTCGTGTGAAAAGGCCCAAGTCATTCCAAATGAAATTCTGTTAAGCAAATTTTCCTTTATACAAATTTCCAATACGAATGCATTGAAAAGAGAGTACTGTAATTCCTAATTGCGAGCATTTTTATGTTGTACAGATTCGCCCTATAGGCGAGTCTGTTCAGCAAATTTCCCCTATCTCCAGAATGTTTTATGTTGTACAGATTTTATGTTATACAAACGATTTGTTATACGAGGGTCCACTGTATCTCCCTCTCATAGTGGAACCACCAAAGACTAGTATGCCCTAGTGATGGGGGGGGGGGAGGGCTGTCATTGAGAGCTAGATTGGTAAAAGACTTTGCCTTCACCTTTTGATCCGGTTCTTTCTCCAATCCGTCCTTAGGATCGACTGCGCCTTTGCCCGTGTTTTAAATCTAAATCCTTTACCCTTATCACTTCTTATCTCCCAGAAGCTGTATGTTTCATTCTACAGAGAGCACATACATATCATGCTGAAGTTTTTTCCTTGATCATTGTAGTTATTTGAAAGCACACCGGGGTAGAACAAGGTAATTACAGCATGCCTGAAAAACATTCTATATGGATGATGCAGAACGATGTAGCGACATTCCACAGTGCGGTTTTTCAGGCCTCATGTTTGCTGTGTAAAAAACAAATCACATTGAAATGACAACATCCCGGGAAGGGAAGGAGAGTTCTTATGGACAGTTATGTCTTCTCTCTCTGTAGATTGAAGTAGTTCAGGCTGAATGAAAGCTACCACATTAATTGCTCTCCCGTATCATATGCAATGGATTGAAGTATTTGTTACTCCTGGGCGAGTAATTACAATGCTCATTACTGAGCTTCCTCTGAGCAGTTACACGGGATGTTTGTGCAAATGTTGTATAAGAGAGGGTAGGTTTTCTTCAGGAGACCACCACTTGCACAATGGCAATGCTTCCATTCAACAGAAGCCCAGTAGAATACTAACTTTTGCAAGGAAGGACATTTTCGTATACATTCTTCCCATTTTGATAGGCTCTACCTGCTCATTGAACTGCCTAGATGCTCTAAGCACATCCGATCTCTCCTGATCTCAGAAGCTAAGCAGGGTTGGTCCTGGTTAGTACTTGGATGGGAGACCACCAGGAAATACCAGGTGCTGGAGGCCTGGATTATGAACTGGCAAACCACTCCAGTATTCCTGCCAAGAAAACTCCATGGACATGGGGTTACGAAGAGTCGGTCTCAACTGCAAAGACAAAACACACACACACACACACCTGCTCATTTAAGCTAGTGCTGAGGAGCTGAAATACTGAATTCTGAGCCTTTGCTTTTAAGCAAAAGCAAAGTGTTCTGCTTATATACCACCCCATACCATTTTAAGTAGTCTCTGGATGGTTTACAGTTTCATTACAGTATGCAGGCTACACATTGCCCCCCCCCAGCAAGCTGGGTACTCATTTTACCAACCTCGGAAGGATGGAAGGCTGAGTGAACCATGAGCCGGCTACCTGGGATTGAACCCCAGATTGTGAGCACAGTTTTACCTGCAGTACAGACATTTAATCACTGCACCACAAGGCTCATAAGGTGTAAAGCTAATAAACATTTTTGATGATGCCTGAGTTTTGAAATTGTCTTGACTGATGGATCTTTATGGAGCTTTCTTCAAGTACGGCGATACAGTTTCTGACACAAGGACATTGAAGAACTCTTGGAGTCATGGGTGGCAAAACTTTAGGAGCCATAAATTTGTACAAGCAGTTCAAACCAAATTCACTAGGAGAATTCCAGAATGAATGGAATTTGAGACAGCAATGCGCCAACGGGTGTCAATCATCGAGAAGCATATGTCAGTTCTTAAAAATAGAGAACATAAATGGAATATCTTGTAAACAGATGAGAATTATAATGAACAAGTGGGACTTACAACAAAATGCTGCAGTGCAGACTTGCAAAAAAGAAAAATTAAAAAAATACATAAATAAAAAGGACAGCAGGATGGAGTTCTCTTTTTCAGGTTTTGACCACCACCACCCTTCTCTTTCTCAGGATGTAGGTACATGCATTGATGGCAAATTCTCATAAGAAGAAAATGAGCTAGATTGGCAAGTAAAAAGGGACTGGTCAGTTACAGACTACATTAGACATAGTGATTATTTTCCTTGATAGTATTAAATGAAGAGTTTGGCAATTATGCTCTTTCTGGATGATAATTCCCAGAATCCTGTGGCATTGTCAAAAAAAAAAGAGTTTTGCAAAGCTCCAGCAGGATGTAGCAATGAGTATTTGTGCTATTGAGTTACAGCTGAGATAAAATGCCTGTCTTCCCTCATCATTAGACTCAACTTGCAGAGGCTGATGGGTGGAACTCAATGACACCTACAGGTTCACCCATTTCTAGCCCTTTTCCACATTAACCAGAAGATGCAATTTGGCTGCAAAAAATGTGATAGCACCTGGTGGGAACTTACTTTCCAGTTTACACTGTGAGATTCGAGCTAGTAATATTGATTGCTTAGTTTTCCAGTTGGTACCTGTGTCCACACCAGCTGTGTTATTGTGAGAGAGATAATCCCTTTCTCTGAGCACGTCTTCTTTGTTGGCTTCCAAGATGCATCTGGCCAAGCATGGTGGAAGATAAGAATCCTGAACAGTGTAGATCTTGATGTGATCCAACTTGACCCTTCTTAGAATGACTGAAGAACCTTTATCTGCTCAGCCTTCTTTTATTGTATTCGATCATATGACATCTATCATGTGCTCCTATCATATAGCTCTCCTGTCCTACATTCACATCATACACCTTTAAAGACAGAGGTGCCTCAAATTTAGGTTTATGCAGCTCTAAATATTAATATAGATTCAGTCCCCACCCCACTTCTGAGCTATTGTTTTGCCCACTTACTTTGATAGAACCAAGTGTAAACCATGATCATCTCATGTATCTTAGATTCAAGAGTAAATACTGCATTGCCAACCAAACTCAGATCATGTTAGCAGTGGGAGGATAGAAAAAGCAACACAAGACAGTAACCATTGGAAGTAAAGGGGCCATATCTTTATTGGTTAAAGCTACCACTAATTCTGGGCATTTATACACGACCCCTAAACTCCGGGGCAAATGGCTCCCAGCTCCAGAGCTTAAAAATGTTTCCCCACCAGCTCCAGAGTTAACAGGAAATTAAGTGCGACCACGCCCACTTTAGCGCATCCCAGCGCACCTTTGAAGTACCTGCTCTTTGGAGGTGAAAATTATTTGATCCGGTGTAACGATAGTGAGTGCGGGGCTCTCCTTGCTTCTGTTTGTTGTTTTTTTGGCTCCCACCCCTTTAAGAGCTACTTTTACAGAGACTGGAATGTTGCCGGCAGGAGCGAAAGGCAGAACGGAGGTGAGTGGCATGCTTTTCTTTCTCTTTTTCTCCCTCCCCTCACGCAGCCAGCAGCCAGGAAGTGCGGAGGGGTGGGGACACAGGAAGAGCGACGAACCCCTAAGATCTCTGGTCCAAATTTAAGTGGCCAGCGGATCTTAGGGGTCGTGTGAAAAGGCTCTCTGATGCTACCATGGAGGACAGAACAGCATCAACCAATTTAGCTGCTCACAAGCAACAGGTGTTCATCATAATTTAAGATTCATCAGGGCGGACAAATTAAAAAATCACTGCTTTTCCAGTGAAGAGTCAATAGATTTGTCTCCCCCTTTAAAGTGCTATAAAAATTCCCACCTGACAGCTAGAAGCCCAGTTTTTCCAGAGATGTTTCCTCTGCCTCTCCTCTACAATCCCTGCAAGTTTTGTGAAGAGGTGGAAGGGTCACTCAAAATATACCCTACTTGGGCAACAAATGAAAGGCAATGGCTCCCTCAAAGGAACAATATTGGGAGGGTACAGGGAGCGGGGTCGGGGGGGGCTGGCTCATATTTTAATAGCAAAAGCACAGCAAAATCCTCTTACAACTTTCCTACCTTTAGGGGAAGGGAAAGAGGCAGCAGAAGTAGAACCAGAACCAGAACCAGAACTTTTTCACCCATGTATAAGACGTCCCCCCACTTTTCCAACCCAACACTACCATTTCGCAACCGTGCGGCTCTCTCGTAGCTTACTTCCATGTATAATTTTTAGTCTAAGAATGGTAGATAAAATATATATTCTTATGCACAGAAAAATATTGTAAGTGGACAGAGCAAACTCATCTCAGCAGTGAGGTGTAACCATCTGAGTGTTTGGGTTTGGGAAGCAGGGTCTGGGGAGGTCCCTGGAGAAATCAGAAGGTGTAAATAACAAATAGGTATTAATAAATAAGATTTTATTCAGAATATTAAAAAACAACAACCCTGTGGCTGTATAAGTACGGATCAATTAATTCTCTTCCTAACTTTAATTAGGGTAAACAAAAAAAACAGAGAGGGCCCCCTTTTAGCTCTTGGCGTTCCCTCCTTTTACAAACACTTCCTGGAACACTTGCCGTTCTCTTTCCTACTGCTCTCTAGAGGAAATCTGGTACACCCCAAATCTGTTCTTAGTTAAAGACAGGAAAAGAACGAGAAGTTGCTGCTATTTGTTGTAGCTGTCAGTTCCGTGAAAGATCGCCAGGAGTTTGCGTACGTTTTTACAATGTGCTTCTGTCCTTGAAGCATTTTCTGTCTCTCTTAGTTCCTGCTCCAAATCCCCAGGTTGCAAGCAAAAGGTTCGTAATAATTAGACCCTTTGCCTTGTTCACAGAACTCGGAAAGCACATTAAGATCCCTCATGTTCTCCACATCATCTGCTGAAACTAGAATCGTTCCTCCACCCCCACCCCCACCCCAACTCTCCTCAAACTTCATATTTGAAATGGCTTTCCAGTTTGTTCCTGTTTCTCAACATTACGTAATAGGTTGGGAGATCTGGTATCGAGCAAATGTATATATATTTTCCAAGTGACTTGGTGTAATGTCTCCATATGCCAGAGCTTAGAAGAGCTCATCTATTGGGATGTAGTTTTTAAAATATGATGTCTTTTTTTTTGCAGTGTGACTCCTTAAGCATTCATCAAGCTTCAAATTCACAAATAAGATACGATAAAATAAAATAAAATAGAAATGCATTAAGGCCAAGGCCATTGGGTACTGCCTTTATACTTACAACAGTTTCTGTTAGAATATGCCTAAGCTTTCAGCCCATTTAGTACGCAGACACTTTTTAACATGGAATATAAGCCATCTGTGAGAATAATGCATTTACACTTTCAGAGCAATTTTTGCAATATATGTCACTTTTTCCCACCTGCCCCTACTTCCACTTTGTGGGACATGGCTGGAAAAGTTATATACTTTCCAATAATTTATCCCAGGGGTCATGCAAAGCTATTAAGAACTGCTAGATAGCAGTCAACGGCTTGGGTGTTTGGTTGTAGAGCAAGAAGTTGAGAGAAGAGATAGGCAGCATTTGAAAAACGACACACTGTTTTCTCATTTTGTAACCTTTCGAAATTTTACGAAACAAAACAAAATGGGAAACAGCGTTTCATTACGAAACGAAACACTTCTTTTTCCCCTTTGAAAATGAAACGTTCTGTTACTCCGTAAAATGGCAAGCTACCCACCAGATTTGGTGCCTCTAGGACCCAAGGGAGCCATTTTATAGAGTCACCAATTGTTTTATTATTGTTTCATTTTACTTTTTGGCAAAAATTCATTTAAAAACGAAATGAAACAAAAGGCTAGTAGAAAGGAAACGAAACTATTTCTCCACTTCGTGCCCATCCTTAGTTGGGAGTTCAGTTATCCACACAGTCCCCTTCGACTTAGTGATCCCTTGGGTACCTTCCAGTTCTGCAGGTCAAAAGTTATCCTCTTCCATTTGAAAAAAAAAAATGAACATCTCTGGATGCTCTTTCTCCAAGTCCCTCTTGGCATTTTATTCCCTATGGATATTATTCTCAGCGCAGGCTGAGTGATGGAAGGTTGAAACAGGAAGGAAGAAAAAAGACAGAGTTTCTCCATATGGCAGGGTGTCTGTGAAGATTCTCAGTCATCCAGGTGAGTCTATCTGGAAGTTGAGTCATGGCTACTGGACTTCTTTTTTGAGAGATAGAAACATTTCGCTGTTCATCCAAACTGACCGATGAAGCTGTTTGGATGAACAGCGAAACGTTTCTATCTCTCAAAAAAGAAGTCCAGTAGCCATGACTCAACTTCCAGACATATGGCAGGGTATTACAGTTAAAGTATGTGGACAATGCAATTTACAGTAAATGTATGTGGACGGTGCAAATCAAACCATACCAACAGTGATCCAAACAGGAGTCGACTGTATATACCTGTCTGGACAGGCCCTAACTTTTATTTCACTGTGAGTTTTTCCTGAATCAAAGACCACCTGCACCAACACAAGGATGCAATCACTATGGTCTTTATATTCATACATATATTCATTTTCTATGCTGAGTCGTCCTAGGCACCATATTCCCTGCCTCCTCGTGATATGTTTCTTCCCCAACCGAAATGCACTTACCTCTGGGATGGAAGGGAAGGGAAGGGAAGGACATCTGATGTAACAACTTAGCAATTAGGGGGACAAGGAACATTTTGCCTAAGTGAAATGGCAGGATTTACTAAAGGAGGAAGTTGGTAACAAGAAGCACTGGGATTTGACTGCCTTGTTGCTGAGTTTCCTCATGGAAAGGACCAAGGACTCACTGCTCTTTGTAGACCAGCACATGGATATGCAGTTTCTTGGAGGAAGAGCCGAGAAGGAAGACCTGGACATCAGCAGATGCATTATAGCAATAGGATGGAAGATGGCAAGGGGAAGGGTGTAAAAATGTTATGCTTCTGGGGGGGGGGGGAATGAAGAACACGTGAGAGGGAACAGGGACAGGAGATCTGGGTAAATTACCTGGCTGGAAAATAGTACCTGTGAAAGGGATCTGGGAGTCTTGGTGCACCACAAACTGAATGTGAGTCAGCAGTGTGATGTGGTGGCATGAAAGCCAATGTGATTCTTGGTTGCATCAACAGAAGCAAAGTGTCTAGATCAGGGGTCCTCAACCTAAGGCCCTGGGGCCGGATGCGGACCCCAAGGTCCTGAATCCGCCCCTCGGGACCAATTGCAACCCCCCCACCTACCCCTGCTTTGCGAGCAAGCCAGTCTCCGCATCTGCTTCTGTTGCTGAGGCAGATCAAAGCAGTGGGCTATGTCGCTTCTCCCACTCCCCCAACTACCGCCCAGATGATCAGCATGCTGGCTAGTGGGGCATTTAGAGTGGGAGGGCTACGGCAAGGTCGCCCGCTCCCCCCACCCACTGTGGTCCGGCCCCCAGTGGTGCCTGGGGCGTGGTGGACCGGCCCGCTGTTTGAAAACTTTGAGGACCCCTGGTCTAGATCAAAGGAAGTGATAGTACCACTCTATTCTGCTCTGGTCAGACCCCACCTGGAGTCATGTGTCCAGTTCTGTGCGGCTCAATTTAAAAAGGATGTTGACAACCTCGAGCGGGTGCAGAGGAGGGCGACCAGGATGGTTGAGGGTCTGGAGGAAATGTCTTATGAGGAACGGCTTAGGGACCTGGGAATGTTTAGCCTTTCAAAAAGAAGGCTGAGGGGGGATATGATAGCTATGTTTAAATATTTGAAAGGATGTCATATTGAAGAGGGAACAGGTTTGTTTTCCATGGATTCAGAGACTAGGACTCGGGGCAATGGTTTCAAACTACAGGAAAAGAGATTCCATTTGAACATTAGGAAGAACTTCATGACAGTTAGAGCTGTTCGGCAGTGGAATATGCTGCCGCAAAGGGTGGTCTCCTTCTTTGGAGGTTTTTAAGCAGAGGCTGGATGGCCATCTGTCGGAAATACTGTGATGGGGGTTCCTGCATGGCAGGGGGTTGGACTGGATGGCTCGTGAGGTCTCTTCCAATTTTATGATTCGATGATTCTATGATTCTAAAACCTGGTATATATAAATGCAAGATGGGAAGTTACATTTTAGTATAAGGTTTTGTTGTTGTTTTAATTATTTATTGATATTTGATGTTTTAACTGTTTTAATTCCTTATTGTAAGCCGCCCAGAGACCTTTGGGTAGTGGGCGGCATATAAGTTGTAAAAATAAATAAATAAAATAAATTTGGCCTAGAGGTATACATGTACGCCTTTAGGCTAAACATAACTTGCCATCTTGCATTTATGTGTTCCTCCTAAACTGATTGTATCCTCATGTTCATGGGGGGGGATTCAATAATTAGAAGAACATAAGGGTAATAGTTCTACATGCACTCCGCCCCCTCAATAGACTTCTAATTAAACCATGTGGACACTATGCAAGTTGCTATCCTTTCAGCTCTCTGTGGAGAAATCCGAGTTTTGCAGAGGGGGGGGAAGCAATGGCAAAGTAGAACATCTACTTAGTGTTTTATTTTATTTTATTACTTGTTATAGCTTTTAATGAGATATGATTTCATGGCATGTTTCCCGACAGAGTTTCCATATGCTTCAAGTACTTCTGGCATATGTAGGTCAAAATCTCTCATTTAAATCATTCTGCTTCCCTTCCTTCCACTCCCCACCTGACGATGTCAAAGACTAATAATCACTTACGGCACAGATGTATCAGAGAGGCCTTGATTGATTCTGCACTCCAGCCTTTTCCTGCTTAATCACCTCCAGGTGTTTTGGACTACACCTCCCATCGTAAGCTAAAAAGAAAGGCATTGTAGTTAGTTCATTTCTTCTGGAAGATGCCGTGCTGGAGAAAATGGCATTGGCTTGTGAAAAGCCCTGAATCCCATGATGTCAAGTGAAAGTGTGGAGACTTGCGTATATTTGAAACTACATTGTTGGTTAAGGTACCTTGGAACATATTTTGTCTGTGGCAAGGACAAACAAAGCAATGGTAATTGTGCAGGCAACAAATAGAAGCAGAATGAAAATTGAAGCAGAATGAGTAGAATAGATAGAATTTTATTGCCATTATGCATATGCAAGATATGCAACAAATAGAAGCAGAATGAGTTAGAATAGTGCCATGTTCATATGCACACACATTACTGCCAAATACTCCAAACACCATACAAAATATTAAAAACTCTTAAAACCACTTGTGTGTGTGTTGTGTCGTTACAGTCATGACCGACTCTTCGTGACTCCATGTCCATGGAGTTTTCTTGGCAGGAATACTGGAGTGGCTTGCCAGTTCCTACTCCAGACGCTTACATCGCCTGGTATTCCCTGGTGGTCTCCCATCCAAGTACTAACCAGGGCCAACCCTGCTTAGCTTCTGAAATCAGGAGAAATCAGATGTGCTTAGGGCATCTAGGTAGCTTTAAAACCACTTACAAAATTTAAAACACTACTTGAAAACTGCTTAAGATGATGCTGAAACGGTCACATTTATCTTAGATACCGCTCTAGGATAAAAGCTGTTATTTAGTCTACTTGTCCTTGACCTAAGAGTCCTATATCATTGGCCAGACAGCAACAGTTCAAAAAATTGGTGGCCAGGATGTGAAGGATATCGCAGAATTCTAGATGTCTTACTTAAGCACCTGGAGTTGTATAATTCTTCCAAAAGAGGAAGAGGACAGCCCACTATCCTCTGGGCGGTGTTTATAACCCTCTGGAGCATTTCTTAGAGTTAGCATCTACCTAAACTTAACAGAAAGGTGAAGAAAAGAATCAGCTGCTACTGAGTTGATTGATATCCACTGCAAGTTTCTCCCAGCCAAAACCCCTCGAAGGCATCCTATGAGCGTGCCGTATATCCAACCTATACACGGGTCCTGTCTTTTAAAAATCTTCACAGCGACTCTTTGTGATAGGTGAGGCAAAAGGACAAAAAGGATGGCTTTTATATCTGAGGAGGGAACTGAAGCTTTGGCCTCTAAATTCTATTTCATAAATGCTGTGAAAACATGATGAAACCTAAATGTTAAATATAAAAGAAACTAAAAACCACTGTGTTTAAAAAAACTGGCCATGCTGTCCTTGGCATTGAATTTTTGTCCTTAGTACATGTGCTTAGCTTCTTCTTCTTCTTCTTCTTCTTCTTCTTCTTCTTCTTCTTCTTCTTCTTCTTCTTCTTCTTCTTCTTCTTCTTCTTCTTCTTCTTCTTCACCACCACCACCACCACTACATCTTCTTCTTCTTCTTCTTCTTCTTCTTCTTCTTCTTCTTCTTCTTCTTCTTCTTCTTCTTCTTCTTCTTCTTCTTCTTCCTCCTCCTCCTTGTCTTTCATTCTTTTTTTGTCCCTAGTACATTTCAGTGTTTCTTTTGCACCCATATTCAGATATTGCCAGATAACTGTACTTAAAACTAGGTATTCAGAGTTGTGCTTGTGCTCATGTAAGGATTTGCGGACACTGGCCTGTGCCAGCTCTAGACGACCCCTGTAAATTACAGCCGAAGTCATTGCATTCTGAGCTGTTTAACCCCCAACCCAACCCACCCCCAGCCGCCACCTCCAGAAGAGGGGTGAGTCATGAAAAGTGATGAGCATGTTAGACAGCCCAAGGGAACCTGATCCCGCGTGAATGACAAACTTAAGGCTTGCTTCACAAGCTGTTCCTTCTTGGGAGGATGGAGGAGGCCAAGGGAGGGGGCTAGTGGCTCATTTGAATGCTGAAAATAGAATAGGAGCCCATCATTGCTCTCATGCTGCACCTGCAAGTTCTTCTCCTCCCCTATAGCCTTGGCATCGTAGAAAGGCACCTACTGTATGGCACAGATCTGGCTCATTTTAGCACTGAGGATGGCCCTTGCCCTTTTTAGTCATGCTTCTCAGATATCATGTTACTTGTATACAGGTGAGCCCCTCTGTTTGTATCCTAGGAGAGAGAGAGAGAAAGAAGTTGGGGAGCCATGTGGCCATCACAAAAACCAAATGAAAGGCTAGACTATTCAGAGAGGATAGCCGTGTTAGTCTTTTCAAGAATTTCAGGCAAAAATCAGAGAAAAACAAAAACAAAACAAAAGACACAAACATGTGGCAGCACCTTAAAGACTAACTTTCATATTTTAATGTAACGTTTTAGGCTACTAGTAAAATAACAAAAAGTTGCTAATATTTTAAGGGCAATACCCTCTTTTTCAAAGCTGTACCAAAAGTTCAAGCATGGCAAAAGATGGATTTGCGGGGAGTTAGTTCTTAGATGTAGCATTCTTGGCAAGATGAAGAAAATTTGCCAGGCAGTCTCTTAGTTGAGGCAAGGAGCAGAGGTGTTGTACAGCTGCATCTGAATTTACAGGTTGTGTTTACAGCCTCAGTCCTTCAAAGAGAGTGACATAGGTCCGGGACACTCACTCACACCCCCTCTCCATGTGGCACTTTGAGGCACATAGCCCCCGCTTGGCCAGAGAAGGGGAGGGTTGGTGTAGAAAACCCATGTGTTCCATTTGGGGCCCTGGGGTAATATTTAGAAAAATCCACCAGGTGAAGCCAATTGGATCAAATAAAAAGGATATTACCTAGTGGTTGCAGTCTTGTCGTGCTCCCATTGATGGTCCATTTGCCTCCTTCTTGGTATGGGGGGGGGCTCTTTCTTGGTATCTCAGTATTTCCAGTTGAAGCAAAACAAGTTGAGGAGCCGTGTAGCCATCACAGAAACAAAATACAAGACTAGACTAGAAATGAAAACACAAGAGAGAGAGAGAGAGAGAGAGAGAGAGAGAGAGAGAGAGAGAGAGAGAGAGAGAGAGAGAGAGAGAGAGAGAGAGATCCATCAAGGCTTAGATTTCCCTTAGAATTTCATCTGGATGAACCTGATCTGTACCATGCAACAGGATGTCTGGTGTCCATTCACCTGCATTCCTCATCAACAATGGCTTTATTCTACTCCTGCTCACCCTTGTCTCTTACTCCCACCCTCCCACCCACCCACCCTGCAGCTATACCAATACTCAATATCTTTATGGTGGCCTGTGGAGGATTTTTCAGGCTCAGAAATGAGACTCAAGGCAGGGAATTGAGCCTCCAGGTATAAGCCGTCGGGAATTATATTGTGCTCTTCCTTCTCAAAACAAATTGTTATAAAATGTTTATGCTTTAAATCCAGAGCAGGGTTTGCTCAGAGGGCTGGAAAAGAAACACATTTGGTTCACATTGTCACTTTTATTCCAAACGTCCCTAATTTTTTATGCTGTTGAAACAATACATGATCTAAGATTCGGTTTTCTTTTGGAGTTTACATATTTGAGAAACAACCATGCAGTGGACTTCACCAAGGCAGAAACGCACACGAAGAAATAGTATTATTAGGGGCAGGTGCAAAAAAATAACAACAGGCATAATAATGACAACATTCAAGAACTGTATAAGGAACGTGGCTTGGGAAAGGGCTGTGTTTGACAAAGCCATGCACAAAGATGATGCATGCAGGAAAATGTACACTAGTTTTCATACTAAAGGCTTTTTTTTCCAGTGGGGGGATTATTCCCACTTCCAAATCAACCATAATCCCAAGGGGGGAAATGTTGGTTTTGCATTAAAAAATAACTTTCAATCATCAATCAACAAATGAAAGAAAGCTCGTATACAACAGCCTTTTAAAGTAATAATTTTTTTTACCGCTTAAAGGCCACTTAGTGCCTAACTGCAGAACTGTTCACCTCATCTGCATCGGCTGAGTGAAAGTCTATGTCATAACAGAATAATAACCTTAGAGTTGTAGAGCTGAAAGGGACCCTATGTATGGATCATGAAGTCCAGGCCCATATCAAGAAAGCCCAGTGGGGGAATTGAACTCCTGACATCTGGGCCCTGCAGCCAGAGACCTCAGCTACTGAGCTATCCAGCAGTATTGGACTTAAAGATGTGCAATGAAGGCTGCACACACCCCTTACCCACAGTACTCTCACTAGCTCCCTGAAAACTGCACTGATTAATGGGGGAAGAGCTAAGTTGCAGAAAGCAACGATTCCCCCGAATCAAGTGGAAATCTCATCAGACATTTGACCCACACCTAACTCAGCGATCACCTGGAACGGACGAAATTCCCTTTTGGGAAGGTTCAAAAGTATGGGTGGATGAGTATGTCATAAGAACATAAGAACATCAGAAAAGCCATGCTGGATCAGGCCAAAGGCCCATCTAGTCCAGCTTCCTGTATCTCACAGTGGCCCCACCAAATGCCTGTGGGAGCGCATGAGACTAGATCTCTCTCTCTCTGTCTCCTGATACCACTCCCCTGAATCTGGTCTTTGAAATGCCCCAGTTTTAAGCCTGGAGATGATACATCTCCATCATGGTTTGTAACCTGTGATGGACGTTTCTTCCAGGAATCTGTCCCATCCCCTTTTGAAGGCATCCAGCCCAGATGCCATCACCACATCCTGTGGCAGGGAGTTCCACAGACTAACAACATGCTGGGTAAAAAAAAATATTTTCTTTTGCCTGTTCTTACTCTCCCAGCCCTTAATTTGAGTGGATGTCCCCTAGTTTTGGTATTTTGTGAGAGGGAGAAGAGTGTCCCTTTATCCAGTTGTCGTCACACACTTGTATACAACAGTTTGTACGCGAAGGCAAGAGGCTCGTTCGGTCATTTGATCAAGTCATTTGGAGACATCAGAACATTTATACCCAGGCAGGCAGCCTGCTTCTCTCCCTTCCTTCTCTGCTTGCATGATCAGTGACACATCTGAAGAGACGAGGTCCCTGTCATGGACCCTGGGAAATCTTTGCTACTCGTGAGCAGAACCTTCCTTCTTGAGACTCTCAGTTGCATGTATGAGCAACTTCCCCTGGGGGAAGGGAGGGAGCCCCACCTCTCCCCGGCGGCCATGTCACTGTGGGTCTGGATCAATCTGTAACGTTGGTCCATGACCCATCTATACTGCCTGCCAGCATCTTGTTGTTGTTGTTGTTGTTGTTGTTGTTGTAGTTGTTGTTGTTGTTGTTGTTGTTGTTGTTCAGTCATTCAGTCATGTCTGACTCTTCGTGACCCCATGGACCAGAGCTCGCCAGGCCTTCCTATATTCTACTGCCTCCCGGAGTTTTGTCAAATTCATTTTGGTTGCATTGATGACACCGTCCAACCATCTCATTCTCTGTTGTCCTCTTTTCCTTTTGCCTTCAATCTTTCCCAACATGAGGGACTTTTCCAAGGAGTCCTCTCTCCTTGTGAGGTGGCCAAAGTACTGGAGCCTCAGCTTCAAAATCTGTCCTTCCAGTGAACATTCGGGGTTGATTTCTTTCAGGATGGATAGGTTTGATCTCTTTGCAGTCCAGGGGACTCTCAAGACTCTCCTCCAGCACCACAGCTCAAAAGCATCGATTCTGCGGCGATCAGCCTTCTTTATAGTCCAGCTCTCACTTCCATACATCACTACTGGAAAAACCATAGCTTTGACTATCCAGACCTTAGTTGGCAAACTGATGTCTCTGCTCTTTAGGATGCTATCTAGGTTTGCCATTGCTTTCCTCCCAAGAAGCAGGCGTCTTTTTATTTCGTTGCTGCAGTCGCCATCTGCAGTGATCAAGAAGCCCAAGAAAATAAACTCTGTCATTGCCTCCATTTCTTCCCCTTCTATTTGCCAGGAGGTGATGGGACCAGTGGCCATGATCTTAGTTTTTTTGATGTTGAGCTTCAGCCCATTTTTTCATTCTCCTCTTTCACCCTCATTAAGAGGTTCTTTAATTCCTCCTCACTCTCTGCTATTAGAGTAGTATCATCTGCGTATCTGAGGTTGTTGATATTTCTTCCGGCAATCTTAATTCCAGCTTGTGATTCATCCAGACCAGCCTTTCTCATTATGTACTCTGCATATAAGTTAAATAGGCAAGGTGACAGTATACAGCCTTGTCGTACTCCTTTCCCAATTCTAAACCAGTCAGTTGTTCCATATCCAGTTCTGACGGTTGCTGCTTGTCTCACATATAGATTTCTTAGGAGACAAATAAGGTGGCCAGGCACTCCCAATCCTTTAAGGACTTGCCATAGTTTGTTGTGGTCTACACAGTCAAAGGCTTTGGCATAGTCAATGAAGCAGAAGTAGATGTTTTTCTGGAACTCTTTGGCTTTCTCCATAATCCAGCGCATGTTGGCGATTTGATCTCTAGTTCCTCTGCCCCTTCGAAATCCAGCTTGTACTTCTGGAAGTTCTCTTTCCACATACTGCTGGAGCCTGCCTCGTATAATTTTGAGCATAACCTTGCTAGCGTGTGAAATGAGTGCAATTGTGCGATAGTTGGAGCATTCTTTGGCGTTTCCTTTCTTTGGGATTGGGATGTAGACCGAGCTTTTCCAGTCCTCTGGCCACTGCTGGGTTTTCCAAATTTGCCGGCATATTGTATGCAGCACCTTTACAGCATCCTCTTTTAAGATTTTAAAGAGTTCAATTGGAATGCCGTCACCTCCACTGGCCTTGTTGTTTGCAATGCTTTCTAAGGCCCACTTGACTTCACTTTCCAGGATGTCTGGCTCCAGGTCAGCAACTACGCTATCTTGGTTATCAGGGACATCCAGATCTTTCTGATATAATTCTTCTGTATATTCTTGCCATCTCTTCTGGATCTCTTCTGCTTCAGTTAGGTCCCTACCATTTTTGTCCTTTATCTTACATCCAGCAACTTCAGACATGCGGCATTGGCAATGTGTACAAGCGGCCAGCCCATGCTTCCTGCATTCTGGAACTGCCAAACACACCCTACCTTATCTTCATCTTCCATGAGAAGAGAAAACAAGAATGGAACAAGTCAGGAGATTTCCAGTATAGGCAGAATAGGGTATACCTTTCTCCACCAGGTTCACTGCGTGGTTCCGTATCTCACATGCCACTACCTATAGCTCAACAGCCCAGCTTGGACAGCTTCATTCCTCTCTGTTTCCAAGTCGGGCTTGCGAAAATGCCTGCTTGAACCCCTAGAGAGTGATTGCTAGCCAGGGTCAATATTACTTGGCAGGATGATCTGAGGATATCACATGGTACAAGGCCAGCGCCCTTGGTTTCTGAGCCGCTTTATGACAGACCAATTCATTCCATCCTGGGTCTCCACCATGTATAAAGAATGGAAGTAGGGATAGTCATGAAACGGAAAATTGTTTCATTTTGTGCTCACCCCCATTTTGTTCCCTTTCGTTTCTTACAATTTTTTTAAATTTCATACGATACGAAATGAAACAAAACAAAATGGCTCCCCTGGGTCCTAGAGGCACCAGATTTTGTGCCTGGGACTCCAGGAGCCATTTTAAAGGGCTTCTGCTGAGCTGTCAATGGCTGGAGCCCTTCAAACCTGGCCCAGTCAGCACCATGGGTACCCCACTGGTGCCGAGTGAGCCAGGTTTAAAGGGGTCCAGACACTGACAGCTTGGCAGGAACACTCAGAAAATGGTGCAGAGGTCAGTTCCAGGCAGCAATTTCGCTGCCGTCCCCACAATTTTCTGAGGGCTCCTACCAATCTATCAATGGCTGGAGCTCTTTAAACGTGGCCCGGTTGACACCAGGGGGACCTGAAAAGAATGGAACGAAATGGTTCATTTCAATAGGAAAACGACTGTTTCATTTAGTCTATAACAAAATGCTCCTTCCTCATTTCGTTTCGTTTTGTTACGTCACAAAACGACAAAACAGCATTTCATTTTTTGTTTCCTGTCCATCCCTAAATGGAAGATGTGCTGAAAGTCATGGTAGGGATGACACTTGTCAACGCCCAACCCGAGGCCTTGCCCTCCTCCATCTGCTCCAGAATATCTTCACCCTGTTGTGGAATCCTAGTATCAAAAGTGAGCCCAGTGGAGAGAAAACTGTCTGAGGGAGGAAGATAATAAGTTGCTAGGTGGAAGGTGGTTAAGGTCTTAGCACCTGCTTGCACTTCTTATCTTAAAGCCAAGCTTCCCCCCCCATCACTATCTTGTTTACATCTGATGAGAACAAACCGGGGTTAGATTCATAGGAGGCCAGGTGTGGTCAAAACCTAAAACGTAGAGTGCAGAGTGTTGTTCCTCAACCTGTGCCAGACTGCCTTCATCCTCAGCTTGGCATTGGCGATTAGGGAGAGTACGTAATGCAGTCTAAAACCGTGGTTCTCAAACTTTTTTCCACTGTGCCACCCTTGTCAGGATAAAACAATTTCGTGGCACAACTACCCTTAAAGTACGAACATAAGAACATAAGAAGAGCCATGCTGGATCAGGCCGAAGGCCCATCTAGTCCAGCTTCCTGTATCTCACACTGGCCCCACCAGATGCATCTGGGAGCGCATGAGACTGGATATCTGTCTCCTGATACCACTCCCCTGCATCTGGCCCTTGAAGTACCCCAGTTTTAAGCCTGGAGATTACACATCTCCATCATGTGATGGACTTTTCCTCCAGGAATCTGTCCAATCCCCTTTGGAAGGCATCCAGGCTAGATCCCATCACCACATCTTGTGGCAGGGAGTTCCACAGTGGTTTGAATACTTAGGAAAAGAAGAAAAAACAGTGCAAATATAATGCCCAGTTGTCTTAAATGCAACGAATGAAACTGTTTGGGTGAATTTTCCATTATTTCCTTTATGTTGATGGGAAGTTTAGTTAAATTGCTAAATCTTAGGGAAAGTTAAGTACTATTGCTGCGGCACCCCTGGCATATGCTCGTGGCACCCTAGTCTTAAAAAAGCTGGACAAGACAGGAGGCAGAAGGGGACTTCTGTAGAGACATCTTTCGTTTTCACCTCCATACTATGTTTGCCCTAAATTTATGGTTGGAAACAGGTTCACCTATGGGAGAACAGATAGTTGGCGAGAACGACATTTTATTTATTTATTTATTTATTTATTTATTTATTGACAAGATTTTTTAGCCGCCCCACTACCAAGAGGTCTCTGGGAGGCATACAACAAGTATTAAAAACTATAAAGCAATAAAATTATTAAAACTATAAAATACAATACAGCTACAACAACATACAGTACCAATTATAAATTATACAACCCTGCTTGCTCATGTGTCCAACCGAGGAATCTATTTAAAAATTTCCTTCATACAGTAAACCCCCGCCTATCGTGGGAGTTAGGGACCCAACCAGACCTGCAATAATTGAAAATCCTCGATATGTGGATGCTGGGTTGGGTCGATACTGGGGGGGGGGGGGGCTCTTGTACTTACCCCAGGCTTGCTCAGAACGGGCCTGCAAGGGACTTCCCGGGCCCTCGGAGGACCCCAAAGTGCTTTATATTGATCTGGAGGTCAGTCAAAAGTCACTTCCGGTTTGCGGGAAAGCACTTTTAGGGCTTCTGATGGACCTGGGAAGGCCTTTCCTCCTTACCTTAGGAGGCCTTTTCTTCATATACTGCGGACCCGCAATATACCAGGACCGCAATATATGAACCGCAAAAGGGCGGGGGTCAACTGTATTTTGATTTTTATCCTGCCTTTCGTTTACAACAACAAGTCAAAAGACTCCTATGAGAGTGGCCAACTGGTCAAAGATAACACCATTATTACAGGAGGACTAAGGGAACTGCCACTGTGAGTCTGTTAAATTTCCACGCTCATAGGCCTCAAATATTGACTTTATTCCTTGAACTCTTCTTTCTGGATATATTTTTTCTAGGAAGACAGAGGCAACGAAGAAGCAGTTTTGAAACCTCAACCATTTTGTTACTTAGCATAGAGTGTGTGCAGTTTACAGACCACCACATACACACCCTAAAAAAAATCCCTAAACCAAACAAAAAAAACCCCACCCAAGAGCAAATGGAAAACCAAAAGAAAAAACAGTCTTTAAATTAGGCCTCAGGAGGGGTTGAAAAAAAAGCCACCCTTTAATCCCTGCACATGGTAAATAAACCTGCCTCCCTGGTCCATTATGTGTACTGAACAAAGCCAATGATAACACACTCCTGGGTATACATATAATGAATGAGGAAGACCATGAGCCAAACTTGACAGCCCCTGCTTTTTGTGTTTGTTGAGAGACGTTTTTGTGGGGAGATAAAGGTTTCTGCTCAGCGGACTTATTTGTGGCACTGTTTAGTGTCATGAACTTGACTGAACTTTATGATGGAAATACCACACCACCATGACCCATCCAGGAGGTTTGTACACTTACACGGCTCCTTAAACAAAATAAAAAAGCTTGTTTTGTTGACTCTACAGTTAGCCAGTAGACTTTATGCACTAAACTGAGTCAATTATCTACTTGCTACTGGAATGGAACCTTAAAGTAAAATAAAAAAATAAAAAAATGGCTTGGTACCACTCATCTGCCTAGGCTGAGGAGATAATGAACAGCCACTCCTTAATAGCATGATGCTGTCTGTTACATTTCTCTTTCTGTCCCCAGAATGTGGGACAACTTTCAGATTTGGCCCAATCAATCAAATCCGATTTTTGCATTTTTGCCCAATGAGCCCCCTAGGATCATTAGGAGAGATCTTTCTCTCATTCCTGCCACCTTCATAAGTACTTTTGGTGGGTACACAGGAGAGGGCCTTCTCTATTGCTGCTCCCAGACTTTGGAACTCCCTTCTACATGGGAAGCCAGGACAGCCCCATCTGTGCTTTTCTTCCACAGGCAGGCAAAGACATTTCTCTTCCAGCAGGTTTTCTCTGAGTGACGAGCTGCCTGAGTGGGTTTATAAAAACAGATTGTTGTACCTTATTGAAGGGTTGCCACAGGGAAGACGACGTTGATTTATTCTCAGTTGCCCCAGAGGATATGACAAGAACGGATGGGTCGAAACTCATCATAAAATCATAGAGTTGGAAGAGACCTCAAGGGCCATCTAGTCCAACCCCCTGCCATGCAGGAACCACATTACAATATTTCCGAGTCGACAGATGGCCATCCAGCCTCTGGTTAAAAACCTCCACAGAAGGAGACTCCACCACCCTCCGTGGCAGCATACTATATTCCATTGCCGAACAGCTCTAACTGTCATGTAGTTCTTCCTAATGTTCAAATGGAATCTCTTTTCCTGTAGTTTGAAACCATTGCCCCGAGTCCTAGTCTCTGAAGCCATGGAAAACAAACCTGTTTCCTCTTCAATATGACATCCTTTCAAATATTTAAACATACCTATCATATCCCCTCGCAGTCTTCTTTTTGAAAGGCTAAACATTCCCAGTTCCCTAAGCCGTTCCTCATATGACATTTCTTCCAGACCTTCAACCATCCTGGTCGCCCTCCTCTGCACCCGCTCGAGGTTGTCAACATCCTTTTTAAATTGAGGTGCACAGAACTGGACACAGTGCTCCAGGTGGGATCTTACCAGAGCAGAATAGAGTGGTACTATCACTTCCCTTGATCTGGACATCAGAAGCTGAGCCAACCAGGAAATAAGGAGAAATTTCCTGACATTGAGAGCCATTGAACAATGAAACATCTTGCTTCCTGATGTTGTGAGTGCCCCATCATGGCAGGTTTTCAAGAAAAGATTGGACAGCCATCTGTCCAGGATGGTATGAGGTCTCCTGCCTTGGGCAGGGGGTTGCACTAGAAGACCTCCAAAGTTCCTTCCTACCCTACAATGATTCCATGCTTCTACTGCTTTGATCGTGGTTTGGTATTGCTTATATGTTCTGTATGGTGTTTGTTTGCTCCTTTTTAGTATTTGTATACTGACTGTTTTTAACTTTGATATGGTCTTTTAATGATTTAAAGAGCATTTTTTGTTTCATTTTCCAATATTTTGTGTTCAGCATATTATTGGCATAACTCCACTGCCATGTGTGGGGGTTGATGGCTACCCAAAACCACATTACCGGCATTGTGCCCACTGAGTCTCTACAGCGGTCCCTTCCCCAAACTGGTACCCTCCTAATGGTTTGAATGATGGCTCCTTTAGTTCCCACCTAATGGCAATGCTGCCTGGGGGTGCTCGATGCTGAATCCCAAAATATCTGAACAGCATGAAGTTGAAAAAGGCTAAAGTCCATGGCAACAGCATAGAAAATATTCAATGTGCAGTTGAGTTGTGCGTTTTCTCACCCATACTCATAAGAACATAAGAACATAAGAAGAGCCCTGCTGGATCAGGCCAATGGCCCATCTAGTCCAGCTTCCTGTATCTCACAGTGGCCCCACCAGATGTGTCTGGGAGCGCACAAGACATCTGTCTCCTGATACCACTCCCCTGCATCTGGCCCTTGAAGTACCCTGGTTTTAAGCCTGGAGATTACACATCTCCCTCATGGTTTGTAACCTGTGGTGGACTTTTCCTCCAGGAATCTGTCCAATCCCCTTTTGAAGGCATCCAGGCCAGATGCCATAACCACCTCCTGCGGCAGGGAGTTCCACAGACTAACAACGCGCTGGGTGAAAAAATATTTTCTTTTGCCTGTTCTTACTCTCCCAGCCCTCAATTTGAGTGTATGTCCCCTAGTTCTGGTATTTTGTGAGAGGGAGAAGAGCTTCCCTCTATCCACTTTACTCATGCCCTGCATTATTTTGTACGTCTCAATCCTATCCCCACTCAGGTGCCTTTTTTCCAGACTATAAAGAGCCCCAAATGTTTTAGCCTTTCCTCATAAGGGAGGTGCCCCAGCCCAGTAATCATTTTAGTCGCTCTCTTCTGCACCTTTTCCAGTTCCACTATGTCTTTCTTGAGATGCGGAGACCAGAATTGTACACAAGACAGTAGGCAATGGATTAAATCCCAGCAGAGATAACTCATCGCAAGATGGTTCAGTGTTTCACATTTGACATATCCTGAAGGATATGAAAAGAAGAAGAAGGACATTCCGGTGTGTGTTTTCTTATTGGTGTTACCCCCATGGTAGGTGAGACATGTTCACCTATTCTAGGATGTAAGCTACATCATGCCTCGTGCACATGACTAAGAGACAAGGCTAATAAACGTGCTGGGGAACAAAGTCAAAAGAATAATTGGACACATAGCCAACCTTATAACACCCCTTAACGGGTTTTTTCCCTAACAAGGGAGGACCCATTCTCTTCAAGCAGTTTTTTTCTTAGTAACTGGCTGCCTAGGAGAGGTTTCAAAAGGAGACGGTTTGTGTTCCGTCACTTCTAAGCCTGTTTTAGTAATGCTTGACTTAACCTTCTTAATTGTAATGTTATCAATTTGTTCGACATTTGAATAGTTCGCAGTGTTTAGCTTTAATGTGGCGGTTTAATGATGGAAGCTGCCTGGGGTCCTTTCATGAAGAAAGGTGGGGTAAAATTATTTTAAATTAAAAAAAATAAACTAAAATGAAAATGTATTTGTTTGGTTCAGTCATATCCCAAGCAGAGCTTGCTTGATCTAATTTTAAGCAAGACTCTGAGGGCATCGTTAAGAAACTGATGGCCTGAAATCTAAGCCTAGTCATATGGGCCTTTCCTTTGGACAATTTGGGGGGGGGATCCCCCCCCAGGGCTTTGCTATGACCCTTTTGGCCTGGCATGCTTGAAATCAAGGATCTCACAGGCCCTACTGAATGGGCCCTTCTGTGGATGTATGGCTCGTTTTATCACAGTTATAGGGCCAAAGAAATCTGAGCTAAGCAGGGCTTCTGCAAAGGGTTTCAGCCAGTTCAGTCTTAAAAAGAAGGGCCGACTAAGATTTGTTCAACAAAGCTCCTCTTTTTTTCCCCGAGGGGAAATAATAGACTTTGAAGACAAACTTTATATTTTTCCCTCCCCTACCCCCTTAATCATTTAGCACACGAGTCCTTATAATAACATGGGTTTAGGATCTTACCATTCTCTAAGAAGGAATTAAGAATTGGCCTCACTTTCAAGCTTGCAGTGCTCTGCCTAAATCCCTTTCTTGAGATCTTTTGAACAATTGTATAAGTCAAGATAAAACATGTCATGTACTTTCCCCTCATCTTAGGAGGACTAATTGCAGAGACGGAAACAGTACCAGCTATGTTCAATTGTCTTTAGTCATTCTCAGCATTTCCAAACCTCCTCAGACCCTCGTGACACAGAGGTTTAACTGCTGTACTGCAGACAAAACTGTGATCATGACCTGGGGTTCAATCCTAGGTAGCCGGCTCAAGGTTCACTCAGCCTTCCAGCCTTCCAAGGGCGGTGAAATGAATACCCAGTTTGCTGGGGGATGGGCACAATGTGTAGCCTGCCTGATTAAATTGTAAACCACCCAGAGGATGTGCTATATAAATCCAGGGCCGGTGCTAGGTTTTTTTGCACCCTAGGTGAGGGGTGGGGGAGTGGAGCGGGCAGCAGGTGGGTGAGACAGGGAGTGGGGCAGGGGGCGGGGGTGGGCAGGGGGCGGGGCAGGTGGGGGCAGGGCAGCGGCAGATGGCGGGGATGGCGACGGGGGCTGGGGATGGCGGCAATGGGCGCGGGGGGCAGCAGGCGGGGGGAGGGGGGCAGCGATGGACCCAAGGCGGCTGGCAGGCGGTGGGGGGACAGATGGCGGTGGCCAGCGGCAGGGGCGGCGGCGGGGGGCGGCAGGCTGGCCTGTGCCCTCTCTCCATTTTGGCGCCCTATGCAACTGTCTAGTTCGCCTTAATGGAAGTGCCGGCCCTGTATAAATCTATAGGTTCGCATAGACTTTGTGTTTATAACTACTTATATCCTTGTAGCTTTAATGTAATGTTGTGTCTGTTAATGCTGTAAGATGTCCCTCGGTTCCTTGTTTCACAAATACTTGAACATGTCTTAAATGTACTGGCTTGTATATTATCCCTCATTACTGTAAGCCGCCTTGGGTCCTTTTTCCAAGGTGAAAGGCGGGGTAAAAATACCCTAAATTAAATAAAATAAATAATAAATATAAGCAGAACTCTTTGGGCCTTTTTACACGACCCCTAAGATCCGCTGGCCACTTAAATTCGGACCAGAGATCTTAGGAGTTCCTCGCTCTTCCTCTGTCCCCACCCCCCTTGGCACTTCCTGGTTGCTGGCTGCGTGAGGGAAGGAGAAAAAAGAAAGAAAAGAATGCCGGTTTACCTCCGTTTTGTTCCGGGCAGCATTCAGATCTCTTAAAGGGGCGGCGCGCAAAAAAAGAACAAACGGAAGCCAGGAGAGCCCCGCACTCACTATCCTTACACCAGATCAAATATTTGTCACCTCCAAAAAGCAGGTACAAGAAAACTGCTGTTTGGTCTTGCTAAAGTGGGCGGGGTTGCACTTAATTGTCTGCAAACTCTGGAGCTGGTGGGTAAACATTTTTAAGGTCCGGACCTTGCAGCCATTTGCCGCGGAGCTTAGGGGTCGTGTATAAACTCCCTTTGTTTATAATAAAAACTGTTATTTGGCTGGTGTTGCCCCCGCAAAGGTATATTGAGAGGCTGTAACAAATAATAACAAAACAGATATTTCTGGGTAGATACTATAATGGAGGTTGACATGGCTGCCAGAAAGCGGGGAGACAACTGAAAAGACTAAACAATGATCCAAACAAAAAGGGACAGTATAGAAATATAACCCCATATGAAGTAACACACCAACTGCCCTTTGCCGGGAAGACCAACCAATATAAAATAAAAGTAAAACATACAAGGTATATATTCCAGAGTGGATCCAATGAACCTCCTATCTCCTGACTGAGGACAGCAATGGCTTATGCTTCGTTAATAATGGGAGCCATCCCAGAGTTGATGATCCCTGCCTCCCAAAGTGTAAACAAAAGACTTTGACTGTGGTCTGTTTTTCCTCCTCTCTGTAATTACTGTCGGCATTGCTGTGGCCCATGTTGGAATGAAGTGTTTGTTTTGCTTCCTGGCTCAAAGGACAGGTAAAATGCTATTTGAAGTTCATGCCACAAATATATTCCATTCTTATCTTTAGTCAACATTAGTAATACGTTTTCAGCGGCTGTGAAACTCCCCTTATCAACATGGATTGTGTACCTAAATCTCACCCCCTCCTCCTCACGTCATTAACTCCCATGCTGATAAAGTGTTTTCAATTACACCACACGCATTGTAAAGAAAGACACATGCATATGAAAAATGTGTGTTTTGATTGTGTCACAGAGAAGCTGAACAGAACATTGCATTACATGGCTCATAATAAAATTGAGTCTGAAGGATGCGAATACAGAATGAGGACAATGGAAAAGACTCGTTTCATTATGGCAGCATCTGCTGGTGCTCCTATAAATAAAAGCCTCTCTCCATTTCCCTATTATGAACCACTAATTTCCTGAATTTATAACATGAGCAAGAGAACTCATTCACGTGAGCGATGCTGTGAATATGTTGCCTAAACAGTGGATGCATGCCGGCAAAGAGAAGCAGACTTGATGAAGCCTTAGAGGGGATTCCAGAGGTAAAAGCAGCAAGGGCTGCCAATTATTTCATAAAAAATTCCCAGCTCGTTAAGCGGGTTTTTGTTGGGTGAACTGGTCCAACAGTTGCTAGCAGAAGGTCGGATTCAGGAAGAGGATGTGCAGGGCCAGCACATCCATTAAGGCGAACTAGGCAGTTGCCTAGGGCACCAAAATGGAGAGGGGACGCTGGCCAGCCGCCCGCCCGCCGCCCACCCGCGCCCATTGCCGTCCACCCCCATGCCCGTCGCCGCCCCTTTCATCCGCCGCCCCCTGTCGCCCCGCCCCCTGCCCCCCGCCCCCCGCTCCCCCCCGCTGCCGCCACCCGCTTGCCACCTGCCGCCCCGCCCCCTGACGCCACCCGCCCTGCCCCTCACCCCTTGCCTAGGGCGCAAAAAAACCTAGCGCCGGCCCTGAGGATGCGACATGTCATGGAAAGGGTTGCACTCTGACAGGACGGGCTCACCATCTGGAAGTGCTCCTTGACTCTACACCGGTGGTTCTCTTAACCTGTGGGTCCCCAGATGTTCCCGGACTGCAACTCCTAGAGATCCTGGCCAACTCAGCTAGTGATGAAGACTTCTGGGAGTTGCAGTCCAGGAACATCTTGGGATCCACCAGCTTGAGAACCACTGCCCTACACTGTCCCTGGATGCCCGGGTGGCAGGAATGACAAGGATTGCCTTCATACAACTTCACTTAGGCTGATACTTCACGTCCATCTCATTGCTGTTCGCGGTCTCGCTTGGGACTGGTACGAAGTAATCTAACCGCACATCTATTGCGGGACTAGGGGAGTTCGTCCTGACCACGCCCCCTGAACTGCGATTTAAGCAGGATGAGAGATTCCCCTCCCTGGCCTCAGGAAGCTGCTCATCACGCTTCTCGTTTCGAGACGAGAGCCCATGAAGTCACACTCGTCGCGGAATGAGTGACGATAGGAGCAGAACCCATCTAGTGGCCGGAAGCATGAAGCAACATTCACCAGTAAATTCCCTATGGAGTTAGCAATGCAGTGAATAGCTTTTAAAACACAAATGCATTGAAGTTTCCTCCATAACACATTGAAGGCAGGGCTTCGGAGAATCAAAACATTGAAAAATGGAAGGTCAACCCCTCCAAAAAAATGGAGAACGAAGGCATGGAATTTCACATCTCATCACGGAACGAGGACATGCATTTACAGTCATGCCAGTATCATCAATCACGCCTGTGCATACACAGGAACAGGGACAGAACCAGAAGAAGACCACCTGACTGCCACTGACATCAACACACAATGAACTTCCTCCCAGGACGAGAGTGGACATGAAGTAACCATCATAGGGCGCTTTTACACGACCCCTAAAATCCGAGGCAAATGGCTCCCAGATCCGGAGCTTAAAATTGTTTCCCCACCAGCTCCGGAGTTTTAAAAAAATTAAGTGCGACCACGCCCCCCTAAGCACGTCCCAGCGCACTTTTCAAGTACCTGCTCTCTGGAGGTGAAAAATTTCTGGTGCACATGTAAAGCAGTGAGTGCAGGGCTCTCCTCGCCTTGTGTTTGTTGATTTTTGTCCCCGGGGCAATAAGAGATCTTAAGAGACTGGAATGCTTCCTGGAGCAGAGCGAGATGGCAGAAAGAGGTGAGCTGGCATTCTTTTCTCCTTTTTTTCTCCCTCCTCTCATGCAGACAGGAGCCAGGGAGTGAGGAGGGGGTGGGGACACAGGAAGAGCGACAAACCCCCAAGATCTCTGGTCCTAATTTAATTGGCCAGCGGATCTTAGGGTTCGTGTAAAAGCACCCTTAGTGCACCCAAGTGCAAACTGACTGGATAAGGCAGTGGTTTAAGTTCCCAGCTGTGCAGACAGACAGTGGACTGTGCGACTCAGAATAAGCCTGCCTGACCTTTGGCAAGCTACATAGTCCCAGGATCCCCCCCCCCCCAGAAGAAGGAAATGATAACCTACGTCTGAGTACTCTTTAGCTAGAAATCTCTAAAATGGAAGGGTGGGGAATAAGTCAGAATTGGTTTGATGGCATGCAATTGTTATTATTAGCTGCAAATACCATCAAAACAGGTACAGTGTGTAAAACATTTTTCTTGAGCTCATCCAACTCCTAAAAGAATAGTTTGTGGCTATTATGTTTGTAACTTTACTTGAGCAGAAATAGGCCTGACGTTTTCAACTGTGTACATCTGACGGGGGGAGGGGGAGCTGCCACGAGGTGCTGCCTGTACAAGCCTAATGGTCAATTTGAATTCAGGAAGTCCAGCGAGTGACTCATGCAAACACTAACATATGTGCTGGATCTTGCCTCACTCCATAGATGACCCCCCCCCCCCCGACTTCATTTCAGGACCTCCTGGGGAAAAAAATAAGGCATGAGGGTGGCTTCTCCCTTCTCTGCAGGCAAAAGAGGAGGAGAAGCAACACATGAAGGGCATCGCATCTGGCCCAAATTTCGAACTCTGCCTTCAAACCAGATGTCGTGTCATCCTTGCCTGAGGAAGAGCTGTGGGAAATGTTAGCCTCTTTCTTGTCACCTTTTATTGTTCTAGAACAGGGATTTCCCGAGGCCAGACTATGGGACTGTGAATGGCTCAAACAGCCATAAATGTACTGTACAGTACAGTGGTACCTTGTATAAAGGAATTAATTCGTCCAAATGAAATTATGTTAAGCACATTTTCCTTTATACAAATTTCCCATAGGAATGCATTGAAAAGAGAGCAATCCCTAATCGCGATTCGCAGGCATTTTTCTGTTGTACGGATTCACCCCACAGGCGATTCTGTTAAGCAAATTTCCCCTATCTCTGGAATCTTTTTATGTTGTACAGATTTTATGTTACACAAACTGTTAGTTATATGAGGGTCCACTGTATATATATTTGCAGCCTGTTGAATGAGCATTGTTTGGGCATATCAGCTATTTTACGGTGGTGCCGGTTGGAAACTGAGGGATTGAATCCATCTCTGGAGCCCCCAACCACCCAGCAGCAGCCAGACTTGCAGGGATGTAGTACAGTCCAATAAATTTTTCATTTTATGGGACAGAGCTAAATCCATGCAGGTTTGGCGGCTAGGTCAGACTCTGGGATCACACTTGTAGAATCCATTATCAAAGATGTGCATGGATTTCCCAGTAGGTTCGACAAGTGGTCACCCATCCAAGTACTAGCCAGGCCTGACTCTGCTTAGCTTCCAAGATCAGGTGAGATCGGATGTGCTCAGGGCATCTGTGGCAGCTCAAGTTGAGTCCTAACTAGCGCCAAATAGAGGGGGACAAGCACCTCACAAGATGTGGAAATTATACTTCTGTTAATGCAGCCAAAAATAGCATTTGTCTTTTTTGTAGCCACTGCACACTTTGGGCTCACGTTCAGCTTGTGATTTAGGATCACTCATCATATTGCTGAGCCATGTATCCTGCAATTTGTAACGGTACGTTTGGTTTCTTTTTCCTAGGTGCAGTACTTTGCGTTTATCCTTGTTGAATTTCATTCTGTTGTTTTCAGCCCAGTGCTGAAGCCTATTGAGATACTTTTGAATTTAGATTCCATATAATGGTAGGGCTCACTAGGACAATGTGACAATAGAACCATGTTCTTAACAGCACCTGCAAGCCATTGCCATGTATACAAGCCAACAGTAAACAGATAAACACCATCTATTTAACAGAAAATTGAAGACTTTATTTCTGTCTTACAAATTGCACGTTTTAAGCCCCTGGAGTGGAAAAAAGGAGGAGGGCAATTACAGCTAAAATGCTCGCTGTCACTTAACTACAGCATAGAGAAGTGGACTGCTGTGATACGGCCGGCTGTAAATCCTTTTGATTCACATCATAATATAGTAATAAAAACCAGTTATAAATTTTGATGGTTAACAATGAAGGATAACGTGAATCTCAGCTGTAATAATTAGCATGAAAGGTATTTCTGGCCTATAGAGTTTGCTTTATTTCGCTGAAAACTAAAATAAACACGGCCGACTGACATTTCATTCAAGCAGTCTTATGTATGAAAATAAGGTGGCACCTAAGTGTATTTATGGGAAATGCACCCACTGCTGGATTAAGAAGCCGGCTTCATTTTGAGACACAAGCTGTTTGGCACAGTGTGTGCATTTGTCAATATGCTGACATCCCATTTGCTGGCCATTGTGTGCATGCACACAACCAGCTACTTCCACACATCACCCTTTAAAGAACAGTCGTGGGGAGTGGGATCAGTAGTAAAGCAATCGTCAGCCCCACAAAAATGTAAAAGCCGTAACAGAGAAATGTAAACTTTTTTTTAACAAGGGTGCACGTGCACTATTTATTTATTTATTTATTTATTTATTTATTTATTTATTTATTTATTTATTTAAAATGTTCTTTGAAGGGTTTTCCTCCTCCCTTTTTCTCCCCCTCTTGCCATGAATAAAGGAGTAAATGATTACATTTGCTTCACTGCATTGAACTTACACTGCTTCCTGCTGGGTGCTGGGTAGCATTTATGGAACACCACCTGGAGACCAGCTGCTCTTTTCTTCCAGGCTTGCATATCATTACCTTTCAGCAACTCCACGACAAGCTGGAGGAGATTTGGGCTTGGGAGGTGGTCCCGCTCGGGGTTTTTCCATCAGGGCCAGGCAACAAACAGAGAAGAATGACAAAGAGGCATCCACGGCAGAAGAAAACAGGACTGGATGTCCTGTTCAGGTCGCACCTCATCCTCACCCCCACCCCAACCTCACTGCAAACCAATAAACCAGAGGAGAACATCCTCTTAATCCCCACCACCCTCAAAAGAAAGAAAGAAAGAAAGAAAGAAAGAAAGAAAGAAAGAAAGAAAGAAAGAAAGAAAGAAAGAAAGAAAGAAAGAAAGAAAGAAAGAAAGAAAGAAAGAAAGAAAGAAAGAAAGAAAGAAAGAAAGAAAAGGTTGGGTGTGAGGGCCATTTAAGAAAATTAGGTAGTTCAAAGTTTACTCCGTCATTATCAGGCTTCTCACATCAAGACAGCCGGAGCCTCAATTACATCTGCCAGTGGGAGCCCCATTGATTACAATGTCCGCTCCAGCTGGCAGAAGGGCTTGTGAATGGGACTGCAGGCTATCTTTTGTGCAGTTGTGAACAGTTAATGCCGGCGCCATACACTTGGCTATTTGCTGTCCTTGTTTGCAGAGTGTCTCCGTTGAAAAGAGGGGCAATCATGCCTAATCTTACCCACTGTGCTGGGATGACACGGGAGCCTTTTGAGGGCCCTAAAAGGCTCTCTGGCTTCCTAACTTGTTTACCTCTGCCCCTTGGGCCTGGTGGATTAACCTTTGGGAGACCATCGGTTGCTTGGAAGTGAGCCTGCCACAGGTCGCCTCCCATGGGCACTGAGAAGGTGGACGTGGCCGGGCCAGGGTGAAGGCATCAGAGAAGAAGAGAAGAGACAGCAGGAGCATGGCACTGAGGGCATGAAAGAGCGAGCGCTTTGGAAGGTTACTTTGTGGGGACAACAGCAACTGCCAGGAAATGTATATCCCATCTCATATTATATTTCACACCTCTTTCTGCTGCTCTATGTCTGAAGAAGTGCACATGTGCACGAAACATTACGTTAAAACATGAAAGTTAGTCTTTAAGGTGCCACATGTTCTGTGTCTTTTGTTTTGTTTTGTTTTGTTTTGTTTTGTTTTTCTTTGATTTTTGCCTGAAATTCTTGGAAAGACTAACACGATTACCCTCTTTGAAACTTTGACTGTAAAATGAGACTTTTCCAGGCTTTGGAGGTGGATAAGCAGGAGCCTAGCTGGCTTCCCTTCCTGGTTGTGGGTCTTAAAGAGCTGTGCAGACACAGAAATTAAGGCTTGCTTTGGAGCCATTAGAGAAAGCAAGAGCAACACCAGCAGCAGCAGAACTTTCCTTCTTCAAAAACAGCTGCATGGAAGACCTCAAATAATCTGGGATCGTCAGGTGAACTGCTGACCTCACAGAAGTATGTAGGAAACCAGAGAGGGTTACATCCCGTATAAAATTGACAGTGGAAGAACTAATAGCATTTGTACTTGGGTGAGCACTTGAAAGAGCCAGAGCCTTAGGATTCAACTGCTTGTGCAGAATCCCTCCCAGCGTCTCCCAACAGTCGTGTGATGTAAGGCTAAAACAGGCATCCACCGTGTCAAAATGGGACAAATATTATTTTGTCATTTTATCTTTTTTTAGGGCCACAATTAAGAGATGATGCATTTTTAATTCCATATTCCAACTGGCTACCCGTTGCCTCCCGAATAAGGTTCAACGTATTGGTGTTGATTTACAAAACCCTCCATGGCTTGGGACCAGAATATCTGACGGAGCGTATCATCCAAAGATCAACATCGGCCCGACCGACTAGAACATCCCAGTCCTCTACCCTTCAGATTGCCGCACTCACACACCCCAGGAGGCACATAAAACTTCCACTAGGAACCGCGCCTTCTCAGTGGCTGTTCCCACTCTGTGGAAACATCTTCTGAGCAATATTAGGACTGCAGAATCCCTCCCAGCATTCAAGAAGCTACTAAAACTTGGCTCTTTACAGCTGCATTCAGTGACCAGGGGGGTTGATTTATTCTTGAGTAGGGATTTGAGTTATTATGTCTGCTCTCTTTTCTTCGCGATCTTACATTAGTTGATTGTTTGTTAGCTTTTTAAAAAAAATTGGGTTCCGTTGTTGGTTTGCTTATTACTTTTATGTCTATCTTTGGAACCAATTATTATTGTTGTTGTTGTTGTTGTTGTTGTTGTTGTTGTTGTTGTTGTTGTTGTTGTTGTTATTATTATTATTATTATTATTATTATTATTATTATTATTATTATTATTATTATTATTTATTTATTTATTTATTTATTTATTTATTTATTTATTTATTTATTTATTATTTATTATTTATTATTATTATTATTCGTGCTCTGTATTATGGAATTTTTATATCTGTTAACCGCCTTGAGTTCCCTTTGGGAAAATCTGGTGGGATATAAATATAAAAATAAATAAATAAATAAATAAATAAACAAGGGTTCAAGTTGCACTACAGGATTTGCTCAAATGGACCATTGTACCATATATGGATTAGAGATGGGCACGACTTAGCGGTATTCCCGTTTCCGTTTCCGTTACTCGTATCCGTTACTCTACGGAAACGGAAACGGGAATTACTCCACCAGAATTCGAGCTCGAACCGACGAACGAACAATTTGGTCTGATTTGTCGTGCTTGTTACTTGCATCGCGCAATGCCAAGCGGCACAGAAAAAAAGTTTTTAAAAGTTAAAAAAAAACCCGATTCCCGGCCCTAAAAGTAGGCGAAAACTGTCTGAGGGCACCTACCAGGCCAGAAGGGTGTTTTATTTGGGGGGGGGGGTTTCCCCGCCCCCCTCTCCTTGGCTATTGCTACTGCTGCGCTGCTGGTACCAGGCTGGGAGGGCGCATCCATTTGCCATGCAGTGCGGGGGATCCAAAATGGCGACTGCAATATTTTTTTTGAAATCGTTGCCCAAAACCCCACCAAAGCGCCACAGAAACATGCGAAAATTAGCTATTTTAAATGCTTGAATTTTTACAGTAGCAGCAGTGGGTTTTTCTTGCAAAAAAAGTCTCCGTTGATTTTATTTTATTTTATTTTATTTTATTTTTTTACACCTGCGCATTCGCAATGATGGGCTTGCCCATGGGAGTGGACTATGCAAAGTTTTGGAGCCATTCCACCAATCGCATGGCCAGGTTTTGCTGACTGTACCAGGCTGGGAGGGCGCATCCATTTGCAATGCAGTGCGGGGGATCCAAAATGGCGACTGCAATATTTTTTTTGAAATCGTTGCCCAAAACCCCACCAAAGCACCACAGAAAGATGCGAAAATTGGCTATTTTAAATGCTTGATTTTTTACAGTAGCAGCAGTGGGTTTTTCTTGCAAAAAAAAAAGTCTCCGTTGATTATTTTTTTTTTTACACCTGCACATTTGCAATTGTGAAGCGAGAAGGGCTGAGGTTTATGGAATGTCACAATGTACTACACTATTTGATGCAATGAATGAGGAAAGCATGGACTGTAAGTGTGTGTAGGATTTAAAAAAAACTTGAGTGCAAGATCTTGCAAAATCGGCAGCTTGGCGGTTCGAATCCCAGGTGCCACATAGGGCGCTTTTACACGACCCCTAAAATCCGAAGCAAAGGGCTCCCAGATCCGGAGCTTAAAAATGTTTTCCCACCAGCTCTGGACTTTAAAAAAAAATTAAGTATGACCACCACCCACCTAAGCGCGTCCCAGCACACTTTTCAAGTACCTGGCCTCCAGGAGATAAAAAATCTTCTGATGTGGATTGTAAAGCTGTGAATGCCGGGCTCCCTCGCCTTCTGATTGTTTTTTTGTCCCCGCTGCCCCTTTAAGAGACAGGAATCACTGCAGGGCTGCTCGGGGCTGCTTCAACCAGCAAACGAAAGTGAGCCTGCATTTTTTTCTCCCTTTTTTTCTCCCTCCCCTCACACAGACAGGAACAATGGAGTTCGGAGGGGTGGGAACACAGGAAGAGCGACAAACCCCACGATTTCTGATCCAAATTTAAGTTGCCACCAGATTTTAGAGGTCATGTAAAAGCGCCCACAGTGGAGCGAGCTCCTGCCGTTAACCCCAGCTCCTGCAAACCTAGCAGTTCGAAAGCATTTAAATACAAGTAGATAAATAGGTACTGCCGTGATAAGTGGGAAGGTAAAACAGTGTTTCCTCGCGGCCATGCTGGCCACGTGGCCATGGACTTGCACAACTGGCTCTTCAGCTTGAATATGGGGATGAGCACCGCCCGTAGAGTCACACACATGTGTGGGGGGGCTTTACCTTGCACTTGAGGAGGGTACTGTGTGTCAAAGCCCAGCAAATTGGGTTTACTCAAAGGGAATGCTAACTGGTTTTAGTGGACTGACTCACCAGTAGGAAAGAGCCTGTCCATCCAATCATGCAAGAGATGGTTGCTTGGGAGGAAAAGAGCAAGGATTAAGGGATGAGCAGACCGACATGTATTTGTAGACTATTAAGGCAACATCACTGCAGACATGCCATAACCTGATGAAATCTGACTTCCCGGGCACGATTTAGAAGGCAGGTCCATTCATTTTTCCCCTCCCATAGAAGAATCACCCTAAAATCAAGCTGCCTGGGTTCAAATCCCCATTTGACCATGGAAGCTCATTTGGGAAGTAGAAGTAGTAAAAACCACTCCTCAAATATTGCTGTCACCTTGAAAGTCCTATTAAGGTGGCTATAAGTGTTTGTAACTTGACAGCACATTGCACATAACAAATGAGGTACAGTAAGGCCCCGGTATCCGCTGGGATTGGTTCTAGGCCTTCCCATGGATAATGAAAACCGTGGATAAGAGAGAACACCCCCCCCCTAAAAAAAAATTCTGTTTTATGACCACAGCTTGCTTTATGGCTGCTGTTTTGTGACCGTAGCTTGCTTTACAGCTGCTGTTTGTGACAGTAGCTTGCTTTATGGATGCTGTTTTATGATAGTAGCTTGCTTTACAGCTGCTGTTTGTGACAGTAGCTTCTTTTGTGGTTGCTGAATTATTTATATAATTTTTCCCATGCCAACCGTGGATAACTGAATCAGTGGATAACGAATCAGTGGATACGGGGGTCCTACTGTACTCTTTCTCCTTTCACCTCCTCCAGTTTGCGACTTGTTGGGTTTCAGGAGTTAAGAAGAGTTTTTAAGCATGAATAAGAGTCAAAAATGACCCTTGAAAGGTGAAAAGGGAAAAACAAAGAACGCCTGAAAATGCCAGCATTCCTTCATGGGGCAGTTGCAGATTGAGAGAAAAAAGAATTGAGTGAGAGTGGAAGAAGTTTGTAAACAACCAAAGAACACCACACTATCGTTGATCCCTTTCGTTCTTTTTCCCTCCTACACCCAGTGAAAACGACGGTGTTCGAAGTGAGAATGCAGTGAGGAAAGGCATCAAAGCTAGCAGGCAAGGGTAGCAGCTGGAGAAGTACGAATATTCAAAGCACCCTGATGCTTTGGGCCAATTCTGCTTCTCTGAAGCAAGGAGGAGGTGTGAGCTTAATAAAGGAAGAGTTGTCGAGCCTCATGTGCAAATGAATCCTCCTTCCTCACTCTCAGTGGGCGCCCAGTTGTTCTTGTGTGGCATTGGTGCATAAGAAGAAGGAAAGAGGCAGACAGCAGGGGATATGGTTCAGCCCACGCCACTGGCGATCTGTCCTGGGTTTCGCAGGTGGGCAAAGCACAGCCCTCTTGATATTCATCGGACCGCATCTCCCAGCAGCCCTGGCCATTGGTTACGCTGGCTGAGGCTGATGGGAGCTGCAGTTGAATAAGCACCGGAGAGCCACGCGCTCAGCCCATCCCCCCAACATAATCAGAAAATGGGGGCATGTTTAAAGGACAAAGGGTCTCAAAAGGCAAGGTGGCCACACAAAGCTGAAATCCTTACAGTGCCGCACTGACACATCCATGCTTCCTGTTTGTTTGTCTTTTCTAAAAAGAAAGTCCCAGCTGCAACGCCGGCTACAATTCTCACCAAGTTCAGCAAAGGGGCAGTCCGTCTGTCACTGCACAGAGGCTGCCCCAGCCTGTTCTGCTGGAACTGAACAATTTAGAGATTGGGATCCATACATCTCACACACTCTCTTCTCTGGGCTGCTGGCTGCTAGTTTTATGGGTCCCGTATCCTTGCTTTGAAGGGTGATGTGAAGAATTTCCTCTTACTCTTTCCAAGCGGCAGCTGCTCGGCCCCCACATGCAGATCTGTACCAGATTTAGCTGATTAAGACGTTATTTCTTCTCCACAGGTAACCGAGGTAACTGATGCTCTGAGGGATGGCAAAGGATTAAGAATCGCTCACTCAGCAGCATCCTCACCCGGTTTATAATTCCCAGGATCCTTGATAGCAAGCCATGAAAATTAAATGAACATAAATCTGGCACAGGCTTTGGGGCTGCTTAGCTTAGGGGCGGAGGCAGCAGTGGCAGCGGCGGTGGTGGTGGTAGGAAATGGGCAAAGAGTGATAAGGTGGAAGTGCATATAATTATGCAGCGGGTTGGGAAAGTGACTCCAATAGCAAAATTCAGATTCAGAGGGATTCAGAGATGTTTAATCCAGAAATGTAGCTTTTCCAAAGGCTGCTGTTATCTTGGAACATCCATAAGGAATGACAATGGTACTGACTTAAAAAGAAATCCCAGATCTGCTATTGAAATCCACCAGTACAGTGGTACTTTGTATAAAGGAATTAATTCGTTCCAAATGAAATTATGTTAAGCAAATTTTCCTTTATACAAATTCCCATAGGAATGCATTGAAAACAGAGTGATCCCATTTTTATGTTGTACAGATTCTCCCCATAGGCGATTATGTTAAGCAAATTTCCCCTATCTCCGGAATTTTTATGTTGTACAGATTTATGTTATACAAGCTGTTTGTTATACAAGGGTCCACTGTATATTGCAGCAATCTGGTAGCTAAGAATAGGAATTAGAGATGGGCATGAAACAAAAATGTAGAGTTTTGTTTTGTCTCTTTATTAGTTTCGTTTTCTTTGATTGGTAATAAATTTTTAAAGTAGTTCCGTAACAAAACACAATGAAACGAAATGAAACACTATGCTCTCCTGGATCCTAGAGGCATCAAAATTTCAAGGGAGTGTCTTTTGGATTCTTTCCCTGTAAGCCCCTGAAATTTGTAGAGGTTTGGAGTTTAGGGGGCTGAGTTATTAAACTCCAAAGGGGGTCCCCCTAGAAAAAAAGTCATTTCCAATTGAGTTGGAAGCCGCTAATCACTCCCCCCCCCAGGTGGCTATTATCAGCACTTCCAAACTTCTGACTCAATCAGAATTTTTTTTTCTAGGATGACCCCTTTTGGAGCTTAATAACTTAGCCCCCTGACCCCCAAACCTCTCCAAATATGGGGGGTTACAGGAAATAGCTTGAGGAAGCTCCCCTGCCATTTTGGTTCCTGTAGGACAGGCCTGTACAACCAGTCAACCGCAGGTGACTGGTCACCCACAGGGCCCTCACAGGTTGCTTGCCAGGTCCCTGCCCACCTCCTGACCCACCGCCATTTTGGGGTGAATTTGTTTTGTGTGTGTGCCGAGGACTTGAAGGGTGGGCGGGTGGGTGAGGCTCCACCGCCTCCGCCGTCTCCGCTGCCAGCATCACGGACCTGGGGGGAAGACGGCGGAGCATCAACAGGGAGTGCATGCGCACAGTGCGGGAAACCTTGGTGCTGCCGCCGTGGCTACCAGTGCCAGGGACCTAGAGGGTGGGGGCATGAAGCAGCAGCAGGGACTGTGCACACAGCGTAGGAGACCTAGGCTGGCGGGCAGGTTGGCAGGATTCCACTGCCGCCGTCAGCACCGTGGACTTTGTGGGGTGGGGGCGAGGAGTGGTGGTGATGACTGCAGCGCACAGCACACAGGATCTGAGCAGGTGGGCTGGAGGGACCCCACTGCTACTACTGCCACCGCCAATGCCTTGGACTTTGGCGTTGGACGGCATGGAGTTGCGACAGGGACTGTGCGCACACAGCATGGAGCAGCTGGGCAAGCGGGCAGGCCCCTTCCGCTGCTGCCACCAACTCTGCGAACCTTGGGGGTGTGGGGTGTGGAGAGGTGGCAGGGAATGCGTGCACGTGCGCACCCACACTTGATGGGGAGTCTGCGGGGATGTGTGGTGCCTGCAGGCTGTTCAAAGTTGGACAGCCCTGATCTAGGAGGAATCATTGCATTCCTAGATGGAAAAAAATGGTGCTTCATTTCATTTAATAACAAAACACATTCCATTGTTTTGTTTCATAATAAAATGATTTGTTACATAATGAAATGATGGAACAGCATTTCATTTTTTTGTTTTCCGCTTATCTCTAGTAGGAATCCTTTTTCTTTCTACAGTTGTCACATTTTACTGATGCACTGCAGTGCCAGCCATGTTTATTCTGAAGTCCATCTCACTGAATTCAATGTAAGCATTTATTTCAAATGGAGTCTTAAGCATTCTGGTTGTTCCTCCTCCTTCCCTCTCCTGTTATTGAAGTCTTGTATCTAATAAATACATCTGCACTTCACTCATCGGTAGGGGGAATGGGGAGCCTTCAACCATGTTTGCTGCCCAGATCTGCTCCACCAAAGGCAAGGACCTCTCTTGACTTTAAGGTAGGGGTATTGATAGATCCCCCCTGCTTCTTGGATCTGAGGAAGGCCGCTACCACACTTTAGATTTGAAACACCTTTTCCTTAAAGACAAATCTCCTTAAAAATCACTGTCCACTTTTCAAATCGCTTTTTCTGAAGAGCCCCCTTGGCCACGCCCATTTTTGACCGCTGTGTCAGTTTTTCTTGCAACGACCACTGGGGGTGGTGTTTTTTAAAATCAGTTCCTGCACTCCCTTTTAAAGCAATATGGTTGTATTGCCGGATATACTACTCTGCCTTTTTGTGCCCCCTCCCCCGTTTCTGCCGTTTCCCTCTCGTAGTTTAAAGCGGTTCAGCCAAGTGCAAACGGGGGAAGCCGATTGCTAAGCAACCGCTGAAGTGCGGACTGCCGAACCGCTGTAGCGACCACATGACCGCAGGAGATAAGGCAATGCATAATAAAAAGCTGCTGCTCAAGGAAGTGTGGTAACGGTTGAAGAGAGCAAGGTGAGGCAAGGATTTAGAGTAGGCATGTCCAAACTTCAGCCCTCCTGATGTTTTGGACCACAACTCCCAGAATTCCAAGCCTCTATTTCCAAAGGCAAAGAACTGTGGGAGTTGAGGTCCAAAACAATTGGAGGGCCAAAGTTTGGACATGCCTGATTTAGAGCTACAAGGTTGTTTTAATAGACTTCAGAATGACAATATGAGAATCAAAAACATGTTATCGAATGCATAATAATAACCCTCCTATAGTGTATCTATGCTACAGAGTTATAGCACTTTGATCCCACTTGAGTTGTGAGGCTCTGCCCTATGGAAACCTGGAGTCTGTAGTTTGGGTAAGAAGAAGTTACTAACTATTTCCTGGGTTGTGCAGGGACTAGAGTTCTCTGGAAGAACATTCTAAGTCCCTCATCAAACTACAAATCCCAGGGTTGCACAGGACAGTGCTGTGGCAATGAAAGCAAAATAAAATCCACTGCCTATGTAATGTCATATATACATATCCTTCAAAGAAGCCCCTCCCCAATGAAAAGGTACACTTTGAATCCAATCTCCTATCTTGGAGGGTTTTTTAAAAGGGATAGTTGTTGAAGCTGATGATTACTTAAAGTAAAATAAGAAACAGGAAACCTTTTGACGGTTTTCTCCCTCTCGTTGGCACACTCTTAAGCCGTATGATTCATCCCCTCGAATCCCGGTTCAAGTTTAATGAGCATGTTCCATTTTGCTCCGGCTCAGACTGACTTACGGTTTCTCGTGCAGGCAGAATGAAAATTGGATTGGATCTCTGCTGACTTATAAAAATCATTAGTAACTCGGTCTTGTAAGGAAGAGCTGGGCTCGGGCCTTGCTGACACGACACAATTGGTTTTCTCTGCATAATGCCGCCACAGACCGACAAGAGCGGGAATGAATCCCAAGCCTGATGAGGTTTGTCATGTTGTGCTGTTGTCATCGCTGCGTGATGGAGTGTTGGGGAAATCTCAAGTCGAACAAGTCACTGAACGACAGCTCTTCCCCAGCTTAATAGCAAGAAGAGGCACACGATACGGTGTTTATCTGTTTCTTTCAGCTGAACTGTATTTGTGTGGGTGTGCATCTCTGCATAGGTTCGAGTGCAGTCATGTGAAGCAAACTGTGTAGTTTGGATATTTTTTTCTCTCACACACACACATCTTTGATTGTGCGGCAAAACGTTTCAAGAGTGACTTTACAAATCAAGAGACTCCCTTTCTTCTCCCTCCAAAGAAAAGGTTAGAGGGAGGTGTTTTGCATTTTTGCTTGGCCCATCTATTCTGTGAATTTATTTTTCTTGGATGCTCTTCTAACAAATGACAGGCCTGGTGAATCATCCCGCAAGTTTCCTCAAACATTAAAACAAATTATCGACTAATGAAGCATCTGGAATTGGAACTTCCCGGCAGCTTTTCATAGGCGTTCGACTTTTCCTTATAAGTGTACTCACTGTTGCTCAAACTCCTTTCTCACCATTAAAGATCCAAGCAGCTCATAATTGTGAACTGCCTAGAGTAGCCGTGTAGTTAGATGGAGCGGTATATAAATTTAATAAATAAATAAGTTGATGGAAGCAAACTGTGTATGCAGTTGGATGTAGGAGGAACTGAGCATTTGGAATGCAATGTTTATTTCATAAATCTCCTATTGATCGTATTTTTGAACAATTAAGAAGAAAGCAATGAGATGAAGAAAAAAATGCTACCGGGAATTATCAAATGTTCACTTGATCATCGATCAAAGCTGAGCATAGGAAAACAAAGATATCTCGGGAGTTCTGGTCCAATGGATTTGTTCCATTTGAGCTGTACAAATATGGTGCTGATTTTCCTTATCAGCCGTAGATTCCTGGTAGCGCAAAAGAGGACAGGAAGTGCCGGAGATGAAGGTAGCTGCAAACCTGTTCTGCCTGTCACAAGCGTGGCCAGCCATTGACCCAGAAAATACTTTGCCTAAACCCACGAGGAAAGGCATTTGAGGAGAATCCATCTGCTGGCTGTATCAGTTTGTGGCAAGGACATCTCCCAGGATTTTTGGCAAACACCACATCCCTCTTTATTTCAAACCCACAAACACACTAAGGCAGGGACTTGTCCACCCAAAGGATCCAATACCAAAACAAAAAAAGAGCAATATAGTATATGCGATCCAATGCAGTGAGGAGTGTGCAGACCTCTACATTGGAGAAACTAAACAGTCATTAAACAGAAGGGTGGCCCAACATAGGAGGGGTAACAGGTCAGGACCAGAATCAGCAGTACACCTCCATTTGAAGGACAAAGGGTACTCTTGCAAAGATGAGGATGTACACATATTAGACAGAGAAGATAGGTGGTTTCAGAGAGGAGTCAGGGAAGCCATTCATGTCAGCATTGAAAACCCCTTCCCTCAACAGAGGCGGGGGCCTCAGACACGGTGTATCTGCTACTTATCAGGGGGTGCTTTCAACAGTACCCAGACAAATCAAAAATCCTTCACCAACAAGGCCATAGCTAAAGGCCCATTCTTTACAGGTTTCAGCACTTTAGGCCATTGTTCACCTTAAGGCTATGGTTACTATTGTCTCCCTAACGAGCCTATTTAGGCCATTGTTCATCTGATGAGCCTAATTCAGGCCAGGGTGACAAGAGGTCAAAGCTGACTGACTATAAGGTGGAGGACTCACACTAGCTGTATTCAGACCGATGAAGCTGTTTGGATGAGCAGTGAAACGTTTCTATCTCTCAAGAAGAAAAAAAGTGGTCCAGTAGCCAACTTCCACACCTAGGACTTGGTTTTCCAGCTCCTGGTTGCAGGTACTGAGGCAAACTTGGGCAGTGGACATGCCAACAGTGCCTAACGCATCTACCCAAATCACTCTGTTGGCACAGGCCAGAATCCTATGGGTAATCCCAACCAGATTAAATCTGGTGGCTCATGGGGGGTTTCCGTTTTATGTTGAAAAGTTCTGCTGTCCCTTTTGGATTACGGAGAGAGGACTCTGCCCCTCCCCCTCCCTTTAGACCAGGACAGGCCTTGTGCTTTTGAAAATGCTCTGCTTTCCCTAGTCGGGCTCCAACCATCACATGGACGCATGCCAGCAGTTGGCTACGGCCACATCTCCACCCTGGCTACAAGGGGCCTCTGCAGAGGTATCCATCAGCTCCAGCAATCAGTGACTGTTGTTGCGTTAACCACAGCTTTTCAGATGTAATCAACCAGGTTTTTAGTGAAATACAAGGCATATGAAAAGATGTTGTCACCAGCTAGTGTTTTGTGTGTGTGTGTGTGTGTGTGTGTGTGTGTGTGTGTGTGTGTGTGTGTGTGTGTGTGTGTGTGTGTGTGTGTGTGTGTGTGTGTGTGTGTGTGTGTGTTTCCCCCTCAGGGTTTGCCATTCAAATGATCAGCTGCTGTAAATCAAAGACCCACCCCTTTGAAAGTGTGACTCTGCCTGTTTGGCAAAAAAAAAAAAAAAAAGGAAAAAAAGGTGGCATGGCAAAGGTCCAGATTTATTATCTCATCTTATTTCCATATACAATGAGCTCAGTTTGCAAGTAAATCTCTACACTTCCAGCTGCGTAAACTTTGCCTGAGCTTTTCCTAGTTGCACTGGATTCCTTCCACCTCATGCATCACTCCCGGTAACAAATATTGTGCAGGGCACATTAGCACCCTCCGCCGTGAGTTCCTGTGGCCATCCGTGGGTGTGCACTGGGGCATCCGATAGGATTACACAGGTGGAGCGAGGGAATTAGCTGGCCTGTGAAACGCCAGCTCCTGTGAGGGATGCTGCCGGAGAAGGCAAGCCATCAGCTCCCTGACCGCTGAGGGAGTAAATAAGGTTCACTGAGAGAAAAACGACACATAAAAAGCATGGGGTGACTTCTGTGATGACACCTCCCTTTTCAAACGTGTGATTGTGATGAAAAATATGATGTGTAGGGAACCAACTTATTAATCTTCACAATATCCACTTGGTAATGCTGCCACCTTTTAAATCGTCACCTTATGAACTGGGACAGACTCAGATGTATAACATAAAAGTAATAATGAAGTTTCTTGAGAAAATAAATAAATGCAATAATGACTGGCGTTGGTATGTGTTGCCTTAAACATAAAATAGATTCATTCAACTCTTCAAGCCTCCCTGTCTTTAATAACCAGTAAACAGTAAAGCCCTCACTGCCTGACTGAACTTCTAACAGAGCTGTGCTCTCTCAGCACTCTCTCTCAACAACCCTCAACTCTTAACTCTTAACTCAACTAAGGTGGTTACTTCACGTCCTTCCTCGAGCCGAGGTGAACTGGCCTCCGTGTTGAAATCGGTTTTCAACACGGATCGAGAAGTGGATTGAAAAGATTCCCGAGCTCCAGGATGGGAATCTCTCACCCCGCTTGGAGTGCAGTTCAGGGGGCGTGGTCGGGGTGAACTCTCATTGACGTCACAAGGACGTGAGGTTCCGTTCCTTCGAACTCGGATTGACCCCACAAGGACGTGAGGTTCCGTTCCTTCGAACTCGGATTGACCCCACAAGGACGTGAGGTTCCGTTCCTTCGAACTCGGATTGACCCCACAAGGACGTGAGGTTGCGTTCCTTCGAACTCGGATTGACCCCACAAGGACGTGAGGTTCCGTTCCTTCGAACTCGGATTGACCCCACAAGGACGTGAGGTTCCGTTCCTTCGAACTCGGATTGACCCCACAAGGACGTGAGGTTCCGTTCCTTCGAACTCGGATTGACCCCACAAGGACGTGAGGTTGCGTTCCTTCGAACTCGGATTGACCCCACAAGGACGTGAGGTTCCGTTCCTTCGAACTCGGATTGACCCCACAAGGACGTGAGGTTCCGTTCCTTCGAACTCGGATTGACCCCACAAGGACGTGAGGTTCCGTTCCTTCAAACAGGTCCCCAGCGGGGCCGCGAACTGCAGCAAGAGGGACGTGAAGTATCAGCCTAACTCTCACAGACCAGGCTCCACCCCTTTTATACCATACAATCCCCCACCCTCCTGCTGGTATTGGCTGATAATTTACATATGTATTTCTCCTGAATCCAGGGTGTTGTCACAACTTCCCTAGTGTATGACTTCACATGTGGATCGTTCCTGGGTAATATTTTGAGGCCTGTGGGGGAAAAGAGCCAAGTGTGGTGCAAGTGGGGATTTCCCTGTTCTTGAGGTAAGAGACCTTTTATTTGATCTGATGCTCCACAAAAGGGGTGGGGGGAGAGCAGTCCAGAGTCCTGCATTTAAAAACTGAGTTGTTTTTTTAAAAACAACAACACATTTTTATCTCATTGTAGTAATTTGTTTGCTAACCTGCCTTTCCTCCTGTGAGATCTGGGATCCGGATTGAATGCTGCTGTCGTGCTTCTCGCTTTGTCCTCGTTAAGAACCCCAAGGAGTAGGAAAGGCTGGAAGCAAGGAGACCGGTATAAAATTTCAAGACATGTTGAAGCCATGGAAGGGGGGGAGTGGTTTCAAAAAAAGGGGGGGGATGAGAGGGGGTTAGAGTTTCTTCTGTCCCCTCCCCCCAAAAATTTCCAGAAATATCACTGAGGAAGTTTCATGGCCTATGGCAGTGGTGGCAAACCTTTTAGAGACCGAGTGCCCACACTGTGATTCAAAACCCACAAATTCTTCTCCAAAGTGCCAATACAACCATGTAACCTGAATACAGGTGGCTGTGAAGGGGCGATGTTGGGTGCCCACAGCAAGGGCTCCGAGCGCCACCTTTGGCACCCACGCCACAGGTTCGCCAACACTGGCCTAGGGAACTATCTCATGTCCCAAATATCCATCCTTCCAGTAGAGCTCCCTAGCTCTCCCTCATGTCTTCCAAATGGAAAATTTCCCCTTTCCATGCTTTATGGTTTGGGAACGGGAATAGGAATGGGGAGAAAGGGGAGATGACAACCCTGTCGATCCTCCTTAGGAACCAGTTTGAATTTTAATATGTGCTGGAATAAGCTTTCTGTCATCGAGATGTCACTTACAAAAAAAGGGGGTCTGCCCCTTCCACGGCCCCTTTCCAAGGTATAATTCTCCCATTTCACCTTAGCTGATGAGTCATCTCAACTCACATAGAAGTACCTTAGGTATCAATACAGAAGGATTTGAAATGAGCAAGCATGAGAACCAAACTCTCAGGGACAAATTTTTTTTGTTTTAATTCACTAAAAGAGTTCTGATCCCCTTGGAACTCCAGTCTGTTGGAGGAAAGTAGTAGGAGTAACACTGTAGGTAGCTTATAGTACAGTGATGGCGAACCTTTTAGAGACTGAGTACCCAAACTGCAATTCAGAACCCACTAATTTTTCATAAAGTGCCAATACAGCAATTTAACCTGAATACAGGTGGCTGTGAAGGGGCAATGTCGGGTGTCCACAGAAAGGACTCTGAGCGCCACCTTTGGCACCTGTGCCATAGGTTCGTCCTGTACTTGTCTTGTATTTCCAGAACCTACTGAGCATTACATTGGGCAGCGCAGGTGAGTATTCCACTGGCAAAAACATAACAGATTCATTTGCACGTGCATTGTTTTAATTGCAAACAAACCATCCAGAGTGGCCCTGTTGCCAGTCTGGGGAGAGATACAGAAATCTAAATAAATAAATAAATAAAATAATTCCAGATTTTTTTGTTTGTTTTGTTGTGGAAGACAGAAGGCCCTGGCATGCTCCGGTCCATGGGGTCACAAAGAGTTGGACATGGCTGAACAGCTGAACAACAACAATTTTTGTTTGAATTTTTCTTCTTTTTAAATGGGCACAGAGCTTGGCTGAAATGCAGAGATAGCTTTTACCATGCCATAAAATTCTTATTATTATTTTTAAAGACCCCAGTCGTATGGGTTCTGCCCTAAAAGGTGACGTTGAGGTATGAAATGTCCTCTCTTGGTGTGTGGGCATTATTAGAAACTGACTGTGCTGCTACACCAGTACTATTGGAAATTGACAGGAACAGGCAGTATTTAACTCAAAAGCCACGAGTCCTTTACGGGATTCAAGCTGTACCATAACAGCAACCTGCTCCTTAGTACATATGACATACATATTGGTCTTATATGAAATTATATAACACACACATACACAGACACACACACACACACTTGTTGTGCATTAAACTTGGCATCTGTGTTTGGAAAATGATCACATCAACCCAGTGATAAGTGATTTATCAGTAAGATGTTTTGGAGACAAAATCTCAGTGAAAATGCTTTGCCAGCAATGTACTACTCATTGAACTGTAATCCTCAAATTGATGCTGGTGGACTGTTTCAGATACTCAGCACTGCAGTCCAAAATGTTACATTGGTCCATTCCTTGACGTAAATCTGCAATACCAACATTCCATTTTTTCTTGTATTTTATTTTATTCTGGCTGGTTTCCCGCTGGTAAAACTGGTTTGTCAAGGTTTTCACAATGACCTCAAGATATATCTGCTAAAATATGGATTTGAGTGTATGTCCCCTAGTTCTGGTATTTTGTGAGAGGGAGAAGAGTGTCCCTCTATTTAATTGCAATTAAATTAAGCTCATTTGAATCCATGGAATCTATGAAGGAGTTAACTCACTCTGGAGGAATTAACTCAGCCTACCCCACATCAGCATCCATTGTATGAGTAGTTTTGGACAGAGATGTTGTGATGGTTATTAGACATATTTAATGATTTCTCTCAGGATATATGCTAGAATCTTATAGAATTGTTGGATGTCTCTACATGGAGACTCTCAGTGGGTTGGAGCCCAAGTTTGCTTTTCTCAATGGGAGAATACTTTGGAAGCATAGATAGATAGATAGATAGATAGATAGATAGATAGATAGATAGATAGATAGATAGATAGATAGATAGATAGATAGGATAATATTTTACCTTGTCTTTCTCTTAAAGGGACTCTTGAATTTGTTCAGGACGGTAGGGAGAGCAGGAGAAGAGAATCACAGATTCTCCATTCCCTGAAGAACGAGAAGGTTGTATTCTTATTATCTCAGTCAGCAACCAAAATTTCATCTTTATATTTTACTTTTCAAATATGTATGTCCATCTAACAAGGGGATTGGTAGGTAAATGACGCTGTAGGATTCTTCCAGCAAAGTCTTTGCACTAATGAGATATGCTTCCTCTCATACAATCCAGAGTATCTGATTTTTTAAAAATAATTTCCCTTAACTGCTTACACCTACTGCCTGAAAAGCTTCATCTGAGGATTGGACCCCCCCTGGAGCAATATGAGATATAGCATAAGTCTCAGCAATAGACAGACATGCACTTTCTGATAGTTCAAAGAGTTCACTGGAACTATTCACGTTCCCTTGTAGCTTTATTGTAATGTTGTCTTTTAATGCTGTAAGATGTCCCTCAATTCCCTGTTCTGAACATGTCTTAATTGTACTGGACAGTCTATTATCCCTCATTACTGTAAGCCACCTTGGGTGAACTCCCTGCCACAGGATGTGGTGATGGCATCTGGCCTGGATGCCTTCAAAAGGGGATTGGACAGATTCCTAGAGGAAAAGTCCATCACGGGATACAAACCATGATGGAGATGTGTAATCTCTAGGCTTTAAACCAGGGTACTTCAAGGGCCAGATGCAGGGGAGTGGTATCAGGAGACAGATATCTAGTCTCATGCGCTCCCGGACGCATCTGGTGGGGCCGCTGTGAGATACAGGAAGCTGGACTAGATGGGCCTTTGGCCTGATCCAGCATGGCTCTTCTTATGTTCTTATGTTCTTATGTTCCTTTCTCCAAGGAGAAAGATGGGGTAAAAATAGTCTAAAATCAATCATTCAATCAATCAATCAGTCAGTCAGTCAGTCAGTCAGTCAGTCAGTCAGTCAGTCAGTCAGTCAGTCAGTCAGTCAGTCAGTCAGTCAGTCAATCAATCAATCAAATACCTGTGCTATTTCAGGAGAGAAGGAAGGATGTATTTTAAAAGAGGCTAAAACAGGCTGCAGAAGAAGATGGCATGGGTAGAAAACAGGGCATTTGGTGGGCTACTTGCTCAAATATCAACTTGTCTGGGCCTGCTCGTAGGAGATGCAGGGACCCCGGCTGTTCTGTAGTGGCCTCATGCCTCTGGAACTGCCTGCCGTAGAGCGACATCTCAAAAAAGACATAGTGGAACTGGAGAAAGGTGCAAAGTAGAGCTACTAAAATGATTACTGGGCTGGGGGAACCTCCCTTATGAGGAAAGGCTACAGCATTTGGGGCTCTTTAGTCTGGAAAAAAGGCGCCTGAGGGGGATATGATTGAGACGTACAAAATAATGCAGGGCATGAGTTAAGTGGATAGAGGGAAGCTCTTCTCCCTCTCACAAAATACCAGAACTAGGGGACATATACTGAAACTGAGGGCTGGGAGAGTAAGAACAGACAAAAGAAAACATTTTTTCACCCAGCATGTTGTTAGTCTGTGGAACTCCCTGCCACAGGGTGGTGGTGATGGCATCTGGCCTGGATGCCTTCAAAGGGGGATTGGACAGATTCCTGGAGGAAAAGTCCATCACAGGTTACAAACCATGAGGGAGATGTGTAATCTCCAGGCTTAAATCCGGGGTACTTCAAGGGCCAGATGCAGGGGAGTGGTACCAGGAGACAGAGATCTAGTCTCATGCGCTCCCAGAGGCATCTGGTGGTGCTACTGTGAGATACAGGAAGCTGAACTAGATGTGCCTTTGGCCTGATCCAGCATGGCTCTTCTTATGTTCTGATGTTCTTATCACCTCTTTGGTCTACTTCAGGTGGAAGTGCAAGGCACTACTGTTTTCCTCAGTTTTTTGTCCAGAACATTTAGCTGAGTTTTATATTTTAGCTCTGGCGGTTTTTAAACCGTTTCCCACTGTATGTCGTGTTTCACTTGTGCTATTTGCATATCTGCTTGTAAGACACCTGCTGTCTCCCCCCCACACACACCTGAACTCCAGTGTATACATGTATTACATATGTAGTGGGGAACACCATAGATCGATGTGTTACGGAATCCTATTTCCAACTGTGGCCAACCAGACCATCCTGAAATCTCACCAGCCAAGAAGGAAAGGGGTCTTGTTCGCTTCCTCCCAGGTTTGTTTCTTTGCCTCCTGTTCCTTCTGCTCTGCCCTTCACCATCTGGTCCCCTCAACATCCAAGTGCAGCGTCTGTGATGGGAGATCCCACAGATATTTGTTCCAACTCATAGGGATGTTGGGCGTATTTCACAAGCGGGGATGGCCATGCCAGCTGAAAACAAATTCCAGAATTGCCAAAGGGATGTATTAAGAAAGCTAACCAAAAAGGGGGCCGGGGGGGGGGGAGTGGAGGCACAAAGGCCTATAGAACAGGGCAGGCTTGTGATAATATAATATTTCTAGCAAGTAAGATGTAGAGGTAAGTAGGGCGAGTAAAAAGGGAAGCAAAGCAAAGCAAAGCAAAGTGTTCTGCTTATATACCGCCCCATACCACTACAAGTAGCCTCTGGGCTGTTTACAATTTTGATTACAGTGTGCAGGCTACACATTGCCCCACCAGCAAGCTGGGTACTCATTTTACCGACCTCGGAAGGATGGAAGGCTGAGTGAACCCTTGAGCCTGCTACCGGGGATTGAACCCAGGTCGTGAGCACAGTTTTACCTGCAGGACAGGCATTTAACCACTGCACCACGAGGAAGGGAAAGAAGACAAAAAGCTTGGACATGCACCCTTGCTGCCTGTGTGTTGTAATGCAGGAAAAATGGTACAGACAAAGCAATGTGACTTAGGCCAATACTTCACGTCCTTCTCATTGCTGTTCGTGCTGTGGACCGGTACGTAGGAACGGAACCTCACATCCATGTCATCACGAAGCAAGTTCGTCCCGACCACGCCCCCAGAACTGCGCCCCAAGCGGGGCGAGAGATTCCCCTCCTTGAGCTCGGGAATCTCCTTGATTCGCTTCTCGTTCCGCAAGGAGGGGGTGTGCAGTTTCTCTTAAGCCGCAGCGAGATAATATCTTATGTTATTACGTCGTTAATTTTTTTGAGGTTTTGATGGCGAACTATCAATGTATTGAACGGTCGGACTTATTACTCCTTTTCTGGTACCCTTAGGAATCTTGGGACAGGAGCTGGAATGCTGATGGTTCCTCCGTAATGTACTGCTGCCTTAGGGAAGAAATGTACTAGTCTGCCCCCCTTGCCCCCTCCAAATAACTGAGAGAGCTTGCAGGCATGACGCGGCTGGCTCCCCCCCCCCGCGTGCCCTCCTCCTCCTCCTCCTCCAGGAGCCGAGGTGAGGACCGCAGGGCTTGCCCGGAGGCAGTGGAGAGAGCGAGCGGGAGAGGGCGCAGGCGGGCGGGCGGGCGGGCGGCATCTTTTCCTGGGGAGGCGCTGCAAAGCTAAAGCACCGCAGGAGGAGAGGAGGACGTGCGTTCTGCCCTCCAGCGTGCCTGCCCACCCGCCGGGGCCATGGTGCCGCTGGAGCTGGAGGACGGGGACGCAGCGACAGTACAACGTGCATCAAGGACGTGAGGTCACAGTCCTGCCGGTTCCATTCATCATGCCCGTGAGTACAAACAAACAGGGGCAGAACCAGAATTAGATCACGTGACAACAACCGATTTCAACCCGGAAGCAACTTCAACTCAGCACGAGGATGGATGTGAAGTAACCGTCTTAATCAGGCTGTGTGGTTGGTGGAACTTCAGGACAGACCATCAGCTCACCCAGAGCTGGTATGTTAGAAACTTCCCTCCATCTTAAGTCCCAGTAAGTCTAAGATCGCAGCAGGGCATTACTTTTCTTGCAATATTTTTTTTTGATGCGACTTGCCTATGATTTTTACCCATTATTGTTTTTTTCTTCTTCTCTCCTTTTTTAAAAAAATTCTTTTTCAAGTTTTTGCTGATGCATTGTGTTCTATTTGGTTGTCTCAACCCATATTGCTAACCACCCAGAGTTCCCTGGGAAGACAGGCGGTATAAAAATAAATAAATAAATAAATAAATAAATAAATAAATAAATAAATAAAATAAAGCAAGTGATTCTGTTAAGTCTAGATGGTTGGTTGGTTGGTTTAAATTTATTTATTTAAATTATTTTCACCCTACCTTTCTCCTTAAGAGTCGGGGTTGCTGACATCATCGAAAGGACAAGGACAGTCTTTAAAAGCTAAAACCAGTAAGTATACAAGTATTTGAAAAGAATTAAACAAGTATGTTGAAATCAGTGAACAAAATCCATACTAAAAACACGTTTAAAAGCAAGAGAGCATACACATCCAGTTTGCAGAACCTCCGCCAGACTGCCAGTCACTGAGGAAAATCCTGCCCTTCCCTTGCTTGCAGAAGGAAACCAAAGATGGGGCCCGGTCTGGCCTTTTGTGGGAGGGCATTCCAGAGTCTGGGAGCAATGGCAAAGACCTTCTCCCATGTTTCCATCCTGTGCCTGTGAGAGTGGAGGGACAGAGAGAAAGGACTCCCCAGTGGTCATGATGTCTGTGCAGGTGCCTAGAGGCAGATGTGGTCTTTTACATCAGTGTTTTTCAACCACTAATGTTGCTGGGTGTGCCGTGGCGCGCGTCCGCGGAAGGGGGCGAGAGCAGGGCAAGGCAAGGCGGAATGGGGACTGGTCTTCCCCCTCCGGCTTCGCGCGCCGCTGCCGCGGGGAAGAAAAAGCAGACGGACTTGCCGCCCGGACAGAAAACAGGAAGGGAGGGCAGGGGGGAAGCATGGCTCGCAGCGACTGGGAGCAGGGCCAGCGCGGGAAGTGTCCAGCGGCCGAGCGGGAGGACGGGGGGGACGAGGAGAGCCGGGAAGGGCGCAGCGTCCCTGCGTTTCCTCCCTACCTGCGCACACCTGTGCGCACACACCCGCAGCCAACTAACGGGGCATCTTTGGAGGGGAAAAGGAGCCGCTCGCTCCCACCCGCAGCTGGCTGGCTGGCCGGCTGGCCGTGGGGGCCTCCCCTTTGCTCCCGTCAGGCGCCGCTTCCCCTTCCTGCACGCCCGCTCGCCTTGAACGAGCCCGGGCGGACTCCTTGGGCGCATGGACAAAGGACGCCCGCCAAGAGGCTCTTGCGCCGGCCGGCGGACGACCTCCCACCCTGCGCACGCGCTCCTGCCGGCCAGTCGCCCCCACACGCTCACCGGCGTGATTGAGGAGGAGGAGGCGCTGGAGGCGAGCGCTGTTGTGGTGGCGGTGCAGGGCGTCGGCGGCGTCCCGGGCCACGCGCTGCAGCCCCTCGTTGGCGCCCAGGTCGGCGGGCAGGGCCTGGACGTGCAGCTTGCCCTCCAGGGCACCCGCCGAGTGCGCCGCCAGCAGCAGGAGCGAGCCCGGCACCAGGCGCGCCGCCAGCAGCCGTGCCATGCTTCGCCCGAAGCCCCGCGATGCCCCCGTCACCAGGCACGCCACCCGGCCCAGGCCCGGCCCCGACGACGCCTCCAGTGGGTGTGTGGGTGTGTTGGTGTGGGCTCGGGCTCGGTGGGTGTGTGGGTGTGTTGGGCTTCCTGGTGCCGCGGGTGGCCAGCGCCCCCCCCGCCGCGGGACCCCAAGGTTGCCCGCCCGCCCAGCACGTCCTGCAACCGCGCAGCCCATCATCCCCAGGTGCAGGGGGGGTGGGGGGGGTCTGGAGCCACGGCTCAATCTACTCCTCCCCCCCTTGTTAATTTTTTTAACATTTTCTAATGGTGGTGTGCCTCGTGATTTTTTCATCAAGCAAGTGTGCCTTTGGCCAAAAAAGGTTGGAAAACACTGTTTTACATAACTTGGACACAAGCAATTTAGAGCTTTATAGGTGAAAACCAGCACTTGGAATTGTGCCCGGAAGTGAATTGGAAGCCAGTGGAGCTGTTGTAAGGGTGGGGCATTATGTGAACCCTGTCACCAGCCCGAGTTAACTTTGGTAATTTGGGCCCTCTGGATTTTTCCAAACACTTTCCCATGAAGAGTGTGTTACATAAATCTATTCATTCATTCATTCATTCATTCATTCATTCATTCATTCATTCATTCATTCATTCAACTTATATGCCACCCACTACCCAAAGGTCTCTGGGCTGCTTACAATCAAAAGAATTAAAACAGTTTAAAATAGTTAAAAACAGAATATCCATAAATAATCAAAGCAATAATAAAACTTTACACTAAAATCATTACACTAAAATCGTCATCAGAGGACCCACAGTCTATATTGTATTAATTAAAAAAACTTCTGGAGCAGGAAGGTTTTTACCTGGCGTCGAAATGTAATCAATGTTGGCGCCTGGCGGATCTCAATCGGGAGGGCTGAGATGTAACAAGCTGAGAGGTAACAAGGGCACCTGTCACAAAATCAGACCTCTCAAGGAATGGGACCAAGGTGACCCAAGCCGTCTTTGTCCCATAATAAGCAGTCCAGAAGCCTGGGGAAGCTCATTCTATTGTAAACATGTTCAGAATGTTGGTTTAATAAGATATCCAGCTGCATTCAGCATTTACTTAATGGAATTGATCGATTAAAAGAGATTGTTCTCATATCTTTCATTCTTTCTTCACATGATAAACATTGCAGTACAATTAATGAATAGATCAGATAATTTTTGCCTACTAATAGGTGATATCAAGATCATGTGTGGGGGGGGAGCTAAAAGCAAATCACATTGAAAGGCACAAAGTTCACTGAAATAGGTGTGAAGCTGCCTGTACTTCTCTGCACCCACAAAGGATTGTGTCAGTGTGAAACCCTACTTTTCTTAGGTTCACCTTGGTTTGGCCAACTCCAGCCCCCCTCAGCCTATTAAGTGATTTCCGGCTGACTCAGTTCTCCGTGTGGCCGTGAGCAAGACTCCCCTGGAGTTCCATCCACGTTAAGAGGCATGTAGTGCCTTCCACATTATAGTTCTGGAATTCTCTGCAGTAACTTTGAGGTGCACAGGTATTGTGGGTGGGAGGAAAATAATCTGTGATTTAATTTTGGAAGTGGTGCGATGGTAGCTGATGAGCGGGTGTGGACTTGGTGTAAATGCTTTCAGTGTTTTAGTATACTCTGCTACTTTTCTCCATCATCACCCTGGTCCTGCCGTCCTTGCGTCAACAAATAGCACTTTCCAGTTCGCTCAGGCTGAACGGTCTTCTAAGGTCATTTTGCTCCTCCAGTTCCTTGATTCTTCCACGTTTTAAGTTCTAATTTCCAGTGGTGATGTTCAGATCTGCCATTAAAATAAGGCAGACCTGCCCAACAGGTAGCCCGTGGGCTACTGGTAGCCCACGAAGGGTTCAAAAGTAGCCCACCGGCCATCAATAAAAAAAGTGAGGGGATAAGTTCTCCACCCCTCCCTCCTCCATCCCAAGGACCACCACTGCCCCAGCAAAGTTCTGGGTCTGCCAGCCCACTGTCTCAGCCGAGCGGGGCAGTTCAAGGGCCATGGTGCACTGAAATCTGTTCCCTCCAGAACAGATTAATTGGTTTTCAATGCATCCCTATGGGAAACCGCTGCTCTACTTACAAAAGTTTTTACTTATGAGCATGTGCTCGGAATGGATAAAATTCGTAGTAGCCCTCAGACATTTGGGCCGGAAAAAGTAGACCTTGGCCTGTTCACAGTTGAACAGCTCTGAAATAAGGACTTGATGGGCTCTTTGATTTGCTCAAATGTTTGTATGAATAGGGCCTTAAGTTGGATTGTTAAGCCTCTTTAATAATTCCCAACCCTCTTGACTGTTTATTGGCATATTTACTTCTTCCTTTAGTTTTATCCAGCTACCTCTTTTATTTTGTGATATTGAAGAAATTAATGGTCGCCAAGCCAAAATGTTTTTCTTTGCTCAAGGAATTTTATTCAAATAGTGAAAAATAATTATACATTTGGGCAATTATTTCTGATGTTAATGTTTGGAAGTAGTTAGTTCTGCATCCTGGAGGTATGGACAGTTCAAGATGATACCTTTACTGCCTTGATGAACTTGCCATAGGCTTCTGGGGCCAGACACAAAATTCTCCCCAAAATTCTACTGATTTTCTACCAATTGTCTTTTTTAAAAAAATAATAATAATAACCTGTCTTGCATAATGGTACCACTGATGTTTGGATTGCCACTATGACTTGGCACATTATGGGCCAGTTCTCTATTTTTAGAATTGGGGTTATAGGCTGACTTCACACAGTGTTCGTCTAGTAAATATCAGGTCCAGGTTTTAGCCAATTGCCATCTACCTCTATTTATTTATTTATTTATTTATTTATTTATTTATTTATTTATTTATTTATTTATTTTAGGGATTATATATACCACCTGTCTTCCAGAAGGAACTCCGGGTGGTTCACAACAAAAGCAAAACAGTGACAGGTTAAATACAACATTGTTATAAAATAAAATTTAAAAAAAATCAGTTTAAAACACTTAACAGAAACAGAATGGCATAAAGACAATGGCGGACCAAAAAAACAAAAGATGAGGAAAGTTTGCTATCATGGATAAGGCTAACTGAGACGTCTGTAGCCATTTTAGCACCACTTCTCCATTGTTATCAAGTCCATATATATATCAACAAGTCTGATAATAAAGGGTATTTAAAAATTAAAAAGGTATAAATGTTGCTTACGGAAATTGTTCAGGGCTTTTTAAAAAAAAGTTGCATTAGGTGGTTTATAAACAGAAGATATTGTGCAGATCTTTAGGTGGACTGTTTTTTATTCCTATATCCTCTTGTTCTTAACACTAGGGAATGGTATCTGGAGGTGATGCTAGACTAATGAAGCAATTATGTACGGTCTATAAGGTATCTCAGCTGCACGCCTCATGCCAGGTAATATGGGGGCAGCTGGTGGCTGCCCGAATATGTTTCTTGAATACCACATACAGTGGTACCTCTACGTACGAGCAGCTCTACTTACAAGCAATTTGAGTTAAGAGTGGAAAACCATTGGCATTTTAGCTGCTGCCTTACAAATTTTAGATGCAGTCTGCTCTAGTTACATTTTTTTAAAATTATTTTTTAGATACGGCTGCTCTACTTATGAGTTGTTCGACTTATGAGCATACATTTGGAATGGATTAAACTCGTAAGTAGAGTCACCACTATATATCACAGTCATGTGTCTGGTTGAGCAGATGCAGTAGCTCCTCTACAGGTATTTACTGGCCGTCTATGTTAATAGAGGTTGTCATTAATGTCAGGCCTAACAAGGGTCCATTCATTATTGATTGCTGTTTGTGGGCCATTATTAAAATCTGGGCTTGTCTAGACAGGGAAACTGGATCAGACAAGATCAGGCTAAATAGGGTTGGTTAAGGTCAGAAAGAGTACATGGTGTGATCCTGGCATCCACTTGCAAGAAATGATTGGTTTCAGGTCAGGAAACCACACACTTTAAAGAACCCTGTTGCACATAACTGAGGTCTTCTTCCCCTTTGTTCGCTTGTTTGTATGGTTTTCTCCTATCCTGCTTTTCTCTTCATAGGGGGACCCGAGGTGGCTGACAATTAAAACCTTGTAATAATAAGTTAAAATGCTATGTCACTTTAATATTATTTTTTGTTTTTGTTTTTATCTTGTGTTGCTATTTTATGGTTTTATTGTATGAATTTTTTTGAATGTGTTAATTGTTGTAAACCGCCCAGAGTGACCTCCCTGCCAGATGGGTGGTATAAAAATCCAATAAGTAAGTAAGTAAGTAAGTAAGTAAGTAAGTAAGTAAGTAAATAAATAAATAAATAAATAAATAAATAAATAAATAAATAACAATGTATCAAAAACAATTATAACAGTGATTACTTTTAGACACAAGGATCACACATGCTAGAATCGAACCAAAATGGAGCAGTCCTACATTACCTGATCTTTGGCAAAAGGAATGAACGAGGCCATCTCCACAGCAGCCCAAACAGCGGGGGTAAATAACAGTGCAGTCACCCTTCCCTATAGTCTGTCATATACAGTGGTTCCTCTACTTATGAGTGGCTCTCCTTACGAGTAATTCAACTTAGGAGCGGAAATCCGTTGGCGTTTTTAACTGCTGCCTTGCAAATGTTAGATGCGGTCTGCTCTACAGTTGTCCCCCGCCCTTTTGCGGTTCATATACTGCAGTCCACAGTATATGAAAACAAGGCCCCCTGGGGTAAGGGGGAAAAGACCTTCCCAAGCCCATCGGAGGCCCCAAAAGTGCTTCCCTACAAAGCCTAAGTGACTTCCGGTAAACCAGAAGTGACCTCCAGATCACTAGAAAGCACTTTTGGGGTTTCCGGGGGACTGGAAAGCCCCTTGCAGGCCCGTTTGGGGCAGCGCCAGGCCTGGGGTAAGTACAAGAGCCCCCAGAGAGCCCGCCCAGTCCCAACCTGACCCAGCATCCACATACTGCGGCTTTTCAATTATTATGGGTCAGGTCGGGTCCCTAGGTGGGGGTTTACTGTACTTGCATTTTTTAAAAAATATATATTTATTTGTTTATTTAGATATGGCTGCTCTACTTACAAGTTGTTCGACTTATGAGCATTGCATTCGGAACGGATTAAACTTGTAAGTAGAGGTACCACTGTAATAGTATACGTACAAATCAGTTGTCTCCTGCTGCTGCTCCTGGAGTGCAAGGATCACCTGACAGGTGGTGCCACTGGCCACAAAAGGTCTAAAGGTGTTCTCATTTTTCAGGAAAGCTCCTCCCACATTCCCCACATTCCTGTTATACTGGACTCCCGTGCTCCCCCAAATGCTACCAATGTGAGCTTCTCAAGTGTCTCCTATAAGCAACCGATATCATGATATGCTGATGCCAACCTCAACTAAATAGCGCTAGGTTGAGTTGCAGGCACCCAGAGCGTCATCCTGCCACTTCTCAGTTATGGATGGCTTCTGTGCTTAATGAAAGCTTTGGCATGTATATTCATTATTCTTAAAAATAACTTCCTAAGACCTGTGAAATTTGCAAGCTTCCGTTTATAACTCCGCAGTTACTAATGTGAATTAATCATGTCCTAATGTTTCAACAAATCAGTAGAAGCTGGTAATTCCTCCCCCCCACCCCCTAGAAAGCATATATGCAGCCGGAGAGTTAAATATTATCTACTATCAGATCACATTTTTCATTTTCCACAAACACGGGGAGAAAAAGCTTCATTGCTTGCATTTCTCTCACCAGTGAATTCACAGCCTCTTGTATATTTCATAAAGGCTCGGTAGAACAGGTTAAAGATAGAATTGCGTAATTAAATTTTTAATTTTGACAAACACCCTGGGTGTCTGTATCATGCCTTGTGGCAGTTATGTTAACCTCTTGCCAGCTTGACAATAAAATTATATAATATTGCATAGCAGGCAATTTGTGATCCCAAACTCAATTATATTGGCATGTTTCAGCTTTAGTCGAGCACGTTTGATGAGGGAGAGAGAAACGCTTAGGACTATAGACATTGTGAGGGTCTAGATTAGCCCCTAGATTAGCCCCTCTAGTCCCATTCTCTTTTCTTCTCTTTTTTTTGCAGCTATGTGCACACACACACACACACACACACACACACACATGCAAGCAAGCAAGCAAGCACGCTCATGTACATGTGTGCACATGCGTGCGCGCACACACACACACAGACAGACACACACACTGCTAAGGAATCTGGATGACATTCCTTGTAGACGGCTGCATTTGTGTCTCCACCACTCAGAAGGTGCCGTCCTGGTTTGCTCTTACAGTTGGAGCCTGAACTGATTTCATACCATCTTGTCACCTTCCTCTTCTTACATTCCTTTCCACCATTTCTTCTTGTATTTAAAACTTCTTCCTCAAGAGGTAAAATTGCTGGAATCTCTCAATTGTGATATAAAAGAAATAGAGACATGGAGCCCAACAATTTCATTTTTCGGGATTTGGTGGTGTGTGTGTGGGGGGGGGGCAACATGGTTGATTCTGTATGCATGCATGGACCTGGCTTTGCCTGGATTAGAAACTCATTAGACTCCTCACCTTAAGCCCTTAGAGACTCTGGGGCCAAAATGCCCAACAACCCTTGACCACTCGCTGTGCTGGTCAGGATTTCAGAGGGCTATAGTTCAGGAACATCTGGGGACCCAAGTTTGGGAAGCACTTTTTGAAGGGAATCGGTTTCAAGACTCATCCCCAGTGGCACATGCCTCAGCTACATCCTGACCAGATTACGGCAATGGGCTCCACCTGGATCTGCCTTTGCAGAGTGTTTGGAAACTCCAGCCAGTTCAACATGGTGCATCCATATTGCTGACCAAGCTAGTTATACGGAACATACAACTGCCCTCCTCCAGCGGCTTCACTGGCTACTGGTCTGTTTGGGGGAACAATTCCAAGTGCTCATTATATGACCTTTATAAAGCCCCATAGGACTTGAGTAGAGATGGGTGTTTCATTTCGGAAGTGGCCCAGTTCCAAAACAAAATGCAGGAGCCCAGCGGGCATTCGGAACCACACCAACCCTCCAGAACAAAATCAGCCAATCCCTTACCTTGTGCTGGGATCGCGGGGGGGGGGGGGTTTAAACTCCAATGAGGAAGAAGCCTCCGACATAATCTTTCCTTCTCTTCCTCCTCCCTGGTGCTGGCCAATCAGGAGCTGTGCAGGGAAATGCATTATCCCGCCTCCCTGTCTGATTGGCCAACACCAGGAAGAAGGAAAGATGACATCAGAGGCTTCTTCCTCATTGGAGTTTCACCCCACACAACCCCAGAGGAACTGGCTGATTTCGTTCTTGTGGGTTGGTTCAGTTCCGAACACTAGCTGGGCTCCCACATTTTGTTTCGGAATCGGACCACTTCCAAAATGAAACACCCATGTCTAGACTTGATCCTCAAAGATGCCATCTTCCCCTACAAACCAGCCTGGGCATTAAGATCTGCAGAAGAGGCTAGGTTTGTCCATGCCCTGTTCTCCTTCCACAGGCCTGACCTTATTTAATCAGGCTTTTGACAATGAAATTCCCCAGTCCCTGTGCTTGTTCCCATTGTTTTACGTTAAGCTGTTTATTATGATTATAAATTGATTTTAATCAATTTAATCAATTTAATCAATTCATTTTAATCATTTTAATCAATTCATTAATCAATTCAATTTAATCAATTTAATCAATTCATTTTAATTGTTTAAATAAAATTTGAATTGCAGTTGCATTCTAATGATGTTACAGAATTTAATTCTGTTCTGAAGTTTGTTATTTTGTATTTTAATCTGTTACCATTTTAAATTGTCCTGGGACAATTTAAATTTAGCTGCCTACATGCCCTAAGCACATCCGATCTCACCTGATCTTGGAAGCTAAGCAGGGTCGGCCCTGGCTAGTACTTGGATGGGTGACCACCAGGGAATACCAGGTGCTGTAGGCGCCTGGAGTAGGAACTGGCAAGCCACTCCAGTATTCCTGCCAAGAAAACTCCATGGACATGGGGTCACAAAGGGTCAGTCACGACTGTAACGACACAACACACAAGACACGTGAGCCACTTGCGGAGCAAGACTCAGTCAAGCCGGTGGAACAGTAAGGCTGGGGAAAGGGTACACAGCTGTTTATCAAGCTCATACTCTTAGGCAAACTTTGTGCATTATTCAGCTGGTGATGCACATTTCAAACTGGCCATACAGTGGACCCTTGTATAACAAACAGTTTGTATAACATAAAATTTGTACAACATAAAATATTCTGGAGATAGGGGAAATTTGCTTAACAGAATCGCCTATGGGGCAAATCCGTACCACATAAAAATGAGATTACTTCATTTTCAATGCATTCCTATGGAAATTTGTATAAAGGAAAACTTGCTTAACATAATTTCATTTAGAACTAATTGATTCCTTTGTACAAGGTACCACTGTATAAATAATTGGTTCTATGTAGTCAGTCTTACTGGGTATGGATGAGTGTCTCTGTCAATGGGGATGGAAACAAGGAGCCCCTCAGTTTACTAGTTTTCACATTGGAATCACTGGATTTATGGAATTGTTGTGTATCCATGGAATTGTTGTGTATCCGGGGTGTGTGTGTGTGTGTGTGTGTGTGTGTGTGTGTGTGTGTGTGTGTGAGAGAGAGAGAGAGAGAGAGAGAGAGAGAGAGAGATTCACAAAGACAAACCCAGAGAGACAAGAGAGAGAGAGAGAGAGAGAGAGAGAGAGAGAGAGAGAGAGAGAGAGAGAGAGAGAGAGAGAGAGAGAGAGAGAATATCTGAAAGAGCCAACAATCAATGTGCTACTGAGGTAAATTGTGCCAATTTGCGCACCATTCTTAGAAAACTTTACTGTTTATTTTTAAAGCTAATTATCATGCATTCCCAGCTGAAAGGGACAGCTGAATGTAGTAGTTCTGGAATGGGCAGAAGCCTCTTTTGGGGACCAACCTTGCTCTGACGTCACCCCCTTCTGTGGCCTGATCTTAGCCCACCCAACACTAACAGATTGGCTAACACAACTGCTGCACTGGCTGAGATTGGCTGGCACCCGCACCAAGGGGAGGAGCCGAGTCCCACTGGACCTAAACTCCCTCTCAGCCAAGATTCACTAGGCCAGCACAAAGTTAGGCCACGATTAGGGTACTTCTTGTAAGCAATGTCCAGCATCTTAACCTGTTTGTTAGGTTATCACCTTGACCCAAAAGAAGTCCTAGAAATGTTACGTTATCTTTGGAGCAGCACACAAGTAGAACATGGAGCAACCGGCAAGCTCTTCAGCTTAAATGTCTTCCCACCCCTCTGAACGGTGCCTAAAAATGAACGTCATGACAGCCCCCCCCGGTGACACCAGAGTCACACATTTTGCAGTGTGCCTGTCTTAATATATCCATTCCTAAATATAGGTGTTCTGTGTCACATGCTGGATAAGAAAGCCTTAACATGCAGCCATGGATCTCAATTTCCAAAAGTGGTCCTGTAAAACCTTCTGCACTTGTGGCACTGAACACTCTTCTTGAGCCCTGCCTTGGTCTCTTTGGGGCAACGTGTGTGTGTGTGTGTGTGTGTGTGTGTGTGTGTGTGTGTGTGTGTGTGTGTGTGTGTGTGTGTGTGTGTGTGTGTGTGTGTGTGTGTGCGTGCGTGTACGCATGCATGCGTGCTTGGGCACCTTCATGACATGTGGGTGCATACAGAATAGAAACTGAGGAATTGACCCACACACCCCTTCCTGGCATTGGCTTTATTATTATTATTATTATTATTATTATTATTATTATTATTATTATTATTATTATTATTATTACTATTGGCACCACCAGTCTCATCCAGCTACCTCATGTAACTTGAGGAAATTAGACCTCTGTCTAAAATCTGTATGATCAGAGTTTGGCCAGGTTAAAGAAAAAATTATTTATTAATTAAAAAAAAACCAGCCCGACGTCTCTTGGTTTGTTGTGCGTTTGCGTGTTAACATTTTTTTTTTACATTTTCGCTCTGTGCAGTGAGAGGATGGGGTTGGAGAAAGGCGAATTTGTTCCGTTTAGTCCGTAGGAGTGAAACCACCGTCTTGCCTTCTTCTAATTCCTAACCACCTTGGTGTCCCCAAGGAAGCGAGACATTGCCCTTTCCTGCCCGAGCCCGGCCAAATCCACGAGTGGACCCACCGACGACGAGTCGGCCGCCCGCGCCCTGTGGCCCTCCAACCGGTGCCACCGCCACGCGGAGAGCGGCTCTTCTTCTTGCGCTTTTTTTTTTTTTTTTGCCCCAGCGGCGCACGGGGAGCGCAAAGGTTTACCTTGAAGGTTGTCGCGTAGAAGGCGAGGTCCGGGCGGGCAGAAGGAAAGAAGGGAGGAAATCAAACCATATCCAGGATATGAGAGAGAGAGAGAGAGAGAGAGAGAGAGAGAGAGAGAGAGAGAGAGAGAGAGAGAGAGAGAGAGAGAGAGAGTTGTTTTTAACCCTTGCCGGAACGAGACGGAGGAAATCCAAGCGGCCCCCTCCCCTCCCCTCCCCTCGGTGCCTCCTCGCTTCTCCCCCGGCGAGAGCTGGCGGTACCAAAGCGCCCCCTACAGCCGCGAGATGCACCACCGGGCCGAGCGATGCCCTGCTTTGATTCCGCCCGGAGTGACTTCACCCAGGGGGGCCAACCTATATGGGCCAAGTCATCGTCTGGCCGCGTTCGGCTCCGCGCGCTCCCGACGATCCCGGCCAAGACGGGGCTGAAAGCCTCCGTGCGGTTCATCTCTTAAGGACCCCCCACCCCACTCCGCGGGTCCTCCTCCTCCTCCTCCTCCAGCCCCCCACCCCCACCCCCCAAAACCCGGACTACGACGATCAAACGTCCAGGCAAACCCAGCCCCCCCCCCGCCGCTTCGCCTCCATCGCGAGCGGCGGCGGGTGCGGAAAAGGGGGTGTGTTCGCGTCCACGCGCGCGGGGGGAGGGGGGACTTAATAAAAGGCTGGAGAGGAGGAGCGAAGAAGGGGGGAAGGAGGAGTTCGGGCCTCGCCATTGGCTGGCCGGGGAAGTGATGTCACCCCTATGAAACCCTGATAACTAGTTCGGGGAGGACGCGCAACTTTTGCACAGAAAGGGGGAGTGAGATCCGGCGGCGACATCTCGGGTCCGCGCGGCTGCCGCTGCTGCTGCTGCTGCTGCAGGGAGGAGGAGGTGGAGGGGGGGAAGGGAAAGATCCGGAGCGAGTCCTGCTTCTGCCGCTGCTCGGGAGGAACGACCCACCGCGGGGGGCACGAGGAGGAGAAGGTTTCCTTCTTCTTTCCTCGAAAGAGAACGAGAGAGAGAGAGAGAAAGGAGCTTGCAACTTGCGCACCGGGCATTGCCTGGCGACCCGCCCGCTTGAGCCAACCAGCCGAGGTGTAACAAGCAGACGGTGGGAGCGAAGCGACTGGGAAAACATTATTTAAAAATAAAATTAAAACAACAACAACGAAGCAGCAACGCCCGAAAAGGCTCCGAAGACGCTCCAGGGAAGCGGCACACGCGCCCGCGCCCGCGCCCACGCCCACCATGGTCCAGCAAGCGGAAAGTCCCGAAGTGGAGAGCAACCTGCCGAGAGAAGCGATGGATACGGAAGAAGGGGAATTTATGGCTTGCAGCCCGGTGGCGCTAGACGAGAGCGACCCGGACTGGTGCAAAACGGCTTCGGGCCACATCAAGAGGCCGATGAACGCCTTCATGGTGTGGTCGAAGATCGAGCGGAGGAAAATCATGGAGCAGTCGCCGGATATGCACAACGCGGAGATCTCCAAGCGCCTGGGCAAGCGGTGGAAAATGCTGAAGGACAGCGAGAAGATCCCGTTCATCCGGGAGGCGGAGAGGCTGCGCCTCAAACACATGGCCGACTACCCCGATTACAAATACAGGCCGAGGAAAAAGCCCAAAATAGACCCTTCGGCCAAGCCCAGCGCCAACCACAGCCCGGAGAAAAACACACCCACCAGCACCGGCGGCGGCGGCGGCAGCAAGAGCGCTAAAAGCTCCAATAAAAAATGTAGCAAAGGGAAATCGTCGTCTTCTTCTTCTTCTTCCTCCTCCTCTTCTTCCTCCTCCTCGTCGTCGCCATCTCCTCCCAAAGCGGGGACGAAGCTGGCCCCCCACCCGGGGGACTACGGGGTCGAGGACTACCACCCGTTCGGGGCGCTGAAAGTGAGCAGCAAGGCGGTCAAGTGCGTCTTCATGGACGAGGAGGAGGAAGAGGAGGAGGACGACGAAGAGGAGGAGGAGGACGAAGACGACGACGACCTTCAGCTGAGAATCAAACGGGAGGAGGAGGAGGAGGAGGAGGAGGAAGAGCAGCAGCAGCAGCAGCAGCAGCAGCAACGCCACCAGCAGCACCACCAGCAGCAGCAGCAGCTGAGGCGGTACAACGTAGCCAAAGTCCCGGCCAGCCCCACCTTGAGCTCCTCGGCGGAGTCCACCGAAGGGGCCAGCTTGTACGACGAGGTGAGAGGGGTCGCCCACGGCGGCGGCAGCAGCAGACTCTACTACGGCTTCAAGAGCATGCCCAAGAGCGGAGGGCAGCAGCAGCACCCTCCCTTGCCTCCGCCGCTGCCGCCGCCCAGCTTATCCCCGGCTTCCTCCCGGTCCATCTCCTCCTCCTCCTCTTCTTCTTCCAGCAGCAGCGGCGGCGGCGAAGAGGCGGACGACCTGATGTTCGATTTGAGCTTGAATTTCTCCCAACCCACCACCCACCCGGCTTCGGAGCTGGGCGTGAGCTCGGCTGCGGGGAACCTGTCCCTTTCCCTGGTGGATAAAGATTTGGATTCCTTCAGCGAGGGCAGCTTGGGCTCTCATTTCGAGTTCCCCGATTACTGCACCCCGGAGCTGAGCGAGATGATCGCGGGGGACTGGCTGGAGGCCAACTTCTCCGACTTGGTCTTCACTTACTGACCGGCGGGGAGGGCGAGCGAGCGAGGCGGCACGGAGACACAGAGAGAGAGAGAGAGAGAGAGAAGAAGAAGAAGAAGAAAACGACGGGCAGGCGAACAAGCGGAGAGAGAAAAGAGAGCGAGAGGCGAGATCCAACGGGACTGGAGGAGAAAACGGAAAGGGGGAAAAAATCGAAAAAGAAAATCGGTAAAGGAATGATGATGATGATGATGCTAGTGCTTAAAAAGTGGTGGAGTTTTTGAAGTGAAGTAACGATCAAAATGTGTCTTTGGATGTTTTTTTTCCTTTTCTTTTTCTTTTTTCTTTCTCTCCTTTTTCCTTTACCAAGTCTTGAAGTTATAGTTCCGAGAACCAAGTCCGTTGTGATTTTTTTTTAATCCTTTCTGATTTTTTTTGGTTTTTTTTTTTTTAATTGGCAATCACAACAGCAGCAGTAACGAGAAAAGGCTTTATGGGACTGGGGTTAAAAGATACACAGAAGGCGCTGTTTGAAGCTTGTTGTCGCTCTTGTGATTGAAGTCTGGGAAATGGTCTGCGGAAAAAAGAGAGAAAAGTCGTCTTTGGGCAGCACAACTGTTACTCAAGGGGGGGTTTGTGGATTTTATTTTATTTTTCTTACAGGTTTTCCTACAGAGGTTTTAAAGGACCGTTTTGCTTTTTGTATTATTATTATTTTTTAAATTTTGTAAAAGGGACCATTTCAACTGCATCTGTTCGTTTTTTTGAGGGCGAAAACTGATGTCCTTCTATGCATCCAACTCTTAACAAAGCTGCAGGGAGCTTGAAATAATTAAAAATAAAATGCAGACTGTACAAACGCTTACAAAAAACAAAAACTGTGAACTGACAAGATCAGAGTTTACTTTTCCGATCAAATTGTTTATGGTTTTACAAATGTGATTTCTACTTGCCAACTTTTTTTGTAACTTGTTCCCTTATACCTCCTTGATTGAATACCAGACAGCCTAGACCTCAGTACACAAAGGTATTGAAACATTTTTGATACATAACAGACCTCAGTCTTTTTAAAAAATTAATATATTTTCAGGCGTATTTTTGTACAGTGAAAGGGAACATTCTTGCTGTGTTTTTTTCAGTAAGATTTTTCAGGCACTTCTTCCCTTTTATTTTATTTTTTTAATTTTTTTCCTCTGTTTTTAGCATGCAAGTTATATGGGTACGTTTATGTCCTAGTTTTAAAAGGATTAAAAAAAAAACTAAAACAAATCCTTGCATCTAAAGGCCTTGTGGTTTAAAAAAAGAAAAAAAAGAAACAAAACACTTTTTGTACAGCTATAGTTCAGATTTGTTCAATATTTGTAGGTAAAGATTTATGGAAAATGGTGATATAGACCTCAGAGCTGTTATCTTAGTTTAAAAGATTGTAATATGTACTGTACTATAGTAGGAATTTATGTATCTCATACGCTGTGATATGTTGATGGGGGCCCAGATGGAAGGTATGAAACTGGATTCTCTACTCTCTTTTTTTTTTTAAACAAAAAAAAGGTGGAATGGGGGGGGGGGAGAAAGGCACATAGAAAAAAGAAAGAAAAGTTTCTCATTTTGTGCAATATAATCCTTAAAAATACAGACCATTTTTGTAGCAAACGATGGCAAAAAAAACAGACTTGTGCACTGTCAACACCGTTGCCTGTTTTTTTTTTTTTTTTAGAAAAAAGAAATGCTAAAAGTCTGTATCTTGACCATTTTAATAAATCAGCTGGAACTGATAGAAACGCGGTTCGCTAGCTATTAGTGTCTAGAGAAGGGCCTCCCGCCGAACACCCCCCCCCCCAATCCATGGGGGAAGCCTTAGCCGAGCCTTCCTGGAGAGGAGGAGAAGGGGGACGGGGTGGTGGAGCAAAATAGGCGAAAATAAAAGGCTGACTCTACTTCTTTTATGCCTTTCTCCTTGTTTTTCCACCTTGTTTTCTGCTGGGCTCTGCTTAACCTCCCCCAACCCCCCAAAGCCCGACACCCCCTTCCCCCCCCCCACCCAGTTGCCCCATCCCTGCGTCTTGGTGAGTTGGGAGACGGTGTTTCATTGATGCCCGACCAGCCCGCCCGCCCTTTTCCCGTGAAAAGGAGGTTGTCTGGAGGCGGCAAATGGCGGGACGAGAGAGCGAGCGAGCGGTCCCTTGCGCTTCGGGCGTCTCTTGGGGACCCGCGTGTGTGTGTGTGCGCGCGCGCGCGCGCGTGTGCGTGAATGGCTGCCTGGCGGGCGGGCTTTCTGGGGCGCTTCCCTCCGTGTCCAAAGGAGCGAAGCGAGGAAGGATGCTCGCGCGCTGGGCACCGAGGACCGGGGGCTGTGGGTGTGGGTGTGGGGGGGGGCGTCGTTCCACAGGGTCCTCTCGGCTGAGAGACCCCAGGTGGGGTGGAGTGTGTGTGTGTGTGGGGGGGGGAACCCGTTTCACGGCGTCGCCCGGCCGGGACCAGGAGGTTGGGTCACCTTCAGGCTTTGCGCGCGCGTTATTGAGGCAGGCGTGTGCGCGCGCTGCCGCCGCCGCTCTCGCCGACCTGGCCGGGCCCGCGCGCGCCTCCCGGCCCCTAAAGCGAGCGAGCGAAGTGGCGGGGGGGCTGTTCGAACGGCAGGATGGCGGGTTCTGGTTCAGTCAAAGCGCCCCAAAGCGCCCCTGTGAGGGGTGTGTGTGTGTCGTTCCTCGGGGGAGGTTGGGGGGGGGGAGGGCGTGTGTATCTTTTTTTTTAAAGTATTTCGTTTTCTCTCTCCCCCCCACCCACCGCCCACTGGGTTGCGTGTGGTGCCGCGGGAGAGTCTGGGTCCCGCTCCTCAGCTCTGTGTGTGTGTGCGCGCCCGTGCGCGTGTGTGTCCATGGTGGTGGTGGTGGTTGCGGGGGGGGGAAGAGGAGAGGAGAGGCTCGGCTCGGCGGCCGGAGGCTCGGCGGGGGCTGAGGCGAAAAAGGGGGTGTGTCGCCCTAGCCATGTGTGGCCGCCGGTGCCGCGTCCGCTCGCCTCCGCCGGCTCGGGAGCGCGCGGGGGGCGGGGGGGGGGGGGGGGGGGGGGGGGGGGGGGGGGGCAGACGGTGGGGCTGGAGGAGGAGGAGGAGGAGGGGGGGTCCGTCTCCTCCATGGCCGCCCCCAGGCTCCCTAAACAAGCGCGGCGAGGGGGAGGGGGAGGGGGCGGGGGCGGGGCTCTTCCTCCTGGACCCCTTCACGCGGGCGGTCCCGATGGGAGAGCGCGCCGCCTCCTGCCCCCCTCCCGCCCTCCTTCCTGGCCGGCCGCGGTCGTTCCGCAAGAAGGGCCTCGGGTCCGTGGCTGGAGGGTCGCGGGCGGGGAGAGGCGTGTGCGCCTGGGCGGCCCCCACCCCAACCCCCAACCCCAGGATGATGCTGTGCCGGGAGGCTGCTGCGTGAACATCCCTTGCGCGCGCGCCCCGCCGCCGCCGCCGCCGCGGTGTGTGCGTGTGTGTGTGTGAAGGGAGGCACCTTTTCCTCCGCGGCGGGCAGCACCCCGCCCGCCCCCCTCCGAGGGCCCTCCTCGTTTCCATCGCGGGCCATCATCCTTCCCTCGCTGGGCTTCGCCTCCCAGAATCCCCCCTCCCCCAACCCAACCCACCCTTTCCCCACCCCCTCCCCACACAGATGCCTCTCCCCCACCCCCTCCTTCCAGGCCCTTTCATCCAGGAGCCATTCAAATGCTGATCCCTACCCAGTGTGCATGTGCGTGTGCGTGTGTGTGTGTGTGAGAGAGAGGGGGGGGAGGTGACATCCCAAAGAACGAGGTTTCCCTGTTGTGCAAATATATCTTTGCAACCTGTTGTTTTTTTAGGGTGACTGTAGTTCGTCAGGCCAGTGTGTTCAGGCACACCCCTCCCCCCCTTGTGCCATCCTCGGAGGGGTCTCTTGTTTTCTGTGGGGGGAAGGCCCGGGCATCTCCTGGGTTGCAAGAGATGCTCTGGAGCCCAAAGAGGAGGAGGGTTGCATTTCCATTGCCTTAAATGCGCGAAGGGGCTTAAACAGGGCCACTGCAGCAGCAGCAGCAGCAGCAGCAGCAGGGAGTTGCATTGCCAATGAGACATGCTCTAGTTCTCTTTTCTTAATGGAGACCTGGGCCCATATATGGGACACAGGGGGGCTGAGTTTCTGCCTCAGATATTGTTCCAAGGTGACCTGCATCTCTCTCTCTGGTGTGTGTGTGAGTGTGATAACATCTCCATCATACATTTGGGGAGCAGGGGAACCGATAACAGTCCCACAGCTTTGAATAGGAGCAGTCTTAAGCGCAACTAGAGTGAGACCATCTGTTGGTTTTCTTTCAGTCATAAATCACTGGCACAGTTTTCCACTAAAGAAGAAACGGCCACTTTGTCCATCCCAGACAGGAGTACTCTCAAATAAATCCTCAAATTTGAAAGATGAAACTTGGCTGAAAACAAGTCCTTCCCAAATCGGTAGAGCTTGCTTTTGTGTACATTTGGTTACAGTTGTCCTGTTTCTCCTTTACAAGATTCCAGAGAAAGAGAGAGAGAGAGGTGCAGTTTTCAGCCTTGCTGGAGGTGAAGAGTCGCGCAAAAACGTTTGCATGTTACATTTTAAAAAGGAAAATGTTTGACCAAATTATAATCTTTGACATGTGAGATCAGTGTTTAGATTAGTTTATTAAACTGGTAATAAAAGTATGGAACTGACCTACAAATCAAGCTCAAGACCTATTTGTTCTGAATGGGGGGGAAGAAATCCCTTTGGTTTAAAGCTGCATTGGATTAAAAGGATTGTGGCATACTTCAAAACGTTGGTTTGTGTCTCGCATTATGTTAAGCCTTGATGAAAAACTGTTTTAGAACAAAGCCTAGTACAATACATAAAAGAAATATTAGCTATGGGTAGTTTTCATTAAGAAAAACTTTGCATTTTAAAAGTTTGGGGTTTCCTATCTTAAAAAGTAAAGATAAAGCCCCCCCCCCCGCAGATGCATGCTAGTCATGTTCGAGTCTAGGGGTTCTTCTTGCTCATCTCCATTTCTGTCTTGGATGTTATTTTGGATGTTTTTTTTTTAAAATTCTGTTGATTTATGTGAGGGCCACAGAGCAAACAGAGAACGTTTCTTCACCATTTATAGAGCCCCCATGATGATGTTCACTCAGAAGCAAATGCCACCAGTTGAAGACACCAGGGGTGTAAGATATACAGAGAGGATGCTAGGTCTTCATGAGTGTGCATAGGATTGCAACCTTAGCTCATCCCAGCCTTCACTGCGCTGAAATAGCCAAAGTGGATTGATGGAGATGGTATCCAGCCAGATCTTAAATCTAGCCTTGTTTTTGAAAATGATAGTCAGTGGAAGTGTGTGTGTGTGTGTGTGTGTGTGTGTGTGTGTGTGTGTGTGTGTGTGTGTGTGTGTGTGTGTGTGTGTGTGTGTGTGTGTGTGTGTGTGTGAGACAGGTGTTTGCAAAGATATGTACTTGTTGCATGCATCATAGGATCTCTTGGAATGATAGAAAGAACCGTGTTTCATATCTCCGCCTCATCTCTTTCCGGTTGAGCTCAATGCCTGTGTGATTTGTGTGTCAATATGTGCAGGACTGAGCAGTGGAGTAATTTTTGGTGGGAAAGAGGTATGCTGAAAATAGCCTTTGTACATAAGAAACACCAAAATCAGCCTTTTTAAAAATAAAATGGTGACAATACCATGTATGATTTCTGTGAATATATAGAATAAAAGGAAGAGGGACACGCGTGTTGATCTGAAAAGTGGCTATATTGAGTTTAAATTCAATTACTTTAAATTGTCTGTGCTGCCTGGGGAATTCTGGGAGTTGTCATCTAAAATCATAATCTGCACTTGAATATTAACATTCATCCACTTGATTGGTTGCGTTCCCTGTGCTTGAGAAGAAATTATAGCCATTCAGGCCATTTAAACTGTCCTACAGTTTTCCCTCCTGTTGGCATTTCCACCAATGAACCAGAATTTCCAGTGTCAGTAAAATTCATATTGACCAGGCTAGTTTCTGGTTCTAGGATAGCAATTCTAAGCACACTCAGAAGAAGTAAGTTCCATGTATTGAACGGGTGTTGTGTGTGTTGCGTCATTACAGTTGTGACTGATTCTTCATGACCCCATGTCCATGGGAGTTTTTCTTGGCAGGAATACTGGAGTGGCTTGCCAGTTCCCTGGTGGTCGCCCATCCAAGTCCTAAACCAGGGCTGATCTTGCTTAGCTTCCAAAATCAGGCGAGATCGGATGTGCTTTAGGACATCTAGGCAGCGAATGGGTGTTGCGTCTTAGTAAAACACCCATTCAGTACATGGAACTTGCTTCTGAGTTAATGTTGCTAAAGACTGCACCTTGATACATACTGTGTTCTATAGTATCATCATCATAATATGTTCCTCATTTTTCACTGAAAGTGTGCATGCTTTTTTTTTCATACTGCTGTCCCATAACATAGGTTTGCTTTAGGGACTGTACTCCCCATTTTGACTGTTACAAGGACTGTTTTCCTCCTCCTCCTCCTCCTCCTCCTCCTCCTCCTCCTCCGTCCTGTCTTCTGTGAATACTTTCTCAGCACTTTTCCTCTCTTTGGGCGAGGGAATGGCATAAAACAATGTATTAATGATTGTCAGCTTTTTAACATGTGGAGGTACCCTGATCTCTGTAGGATAACATTGTGAAAGGCAACCTAAGATTTTTTTTTTAAAGACACTTTTTGGAAGGTGAAATCCAGTTTGTATCTTTCCTTCTGGCTGCTTCCCCTCTAATGTTAGAAGATCTAATTCACACAAAAATGTTTAATTCTTTAAGGGCAATATATATGACAAATTAAATAGAAAGATTGATTAAAATGTCTTTTAAAATTGTATTTACTCTAAATATAGATGTCCATACATGCAAATGGTAAACTTCTTCCTAGTGTAGTGTCTACAGAGTGATTTGAACCTATCGGGCCTGAATGGCCGCCCAATGCCAATTGGTAAATTGGTTATATAAAGCTAGGGTTATATCAGTCTCTATTGAATGTGAAGTCAGAATCAGACACTAGAGCCTTGTATTGGTCTTTGGTAGTCTATCCTTCAGAACTCTCTTGGTTCTATATCTCCACCTTTGTTACACGTCCCTATTGTATGGCCTGGTAAGATCATCATCCTGCACTTACAGTTGAATTTTCTTTGAGTATGATTTGCGTTTTTGGGGTGTGTTTTTTTAAAAAAAATGTTGGGCCTTGATTCTTCAATAGGTTGAGAGCTTAGGGTGTTTTTTCACAGCCCTACTCCTCAGTCTCCAGCAGTTACAAGAGCTAAGGAGAAGTTTCCTCCATTTGTCTAACTTTGTGTACCAACCTTTTGAAGCCTAGTCTCTTTATCTCTCCTTTCCACACCATAACAGGTTGTGGGGGGTTTCTCTTTTTTCCCTTCCTTTCCACACACTACCTATAGCAATTAACTGCCTACTTGTTTTTACCCTCCCTCCATGGATGCAGTGAATTTTTAAGAGAATTTCACAAGCAAGTAGTTTTTTAGTGAGTTTAAAGCAGAGTTTTAAAAGCCTATTTTTGTATTCCGTATAAAGCACAAATGTGCAGAAAGTGTAGAATGACTTACAAAATAAAAGGGAAGTAAAAGTCCATAATATTTCATGTATGAAAGTAATACCTTCGTTGGGTACTGGTCCTCCTAGAAAGACTCAATAGTTATTATTATGCCAATGCAAAGTGAGGAACATTGTAACATCTCCTAAGGAAATGATGATGGACAGCAATTTCACAGGAATGACTTCTATAAATAAAACTCCCTGAATGACTTAGGTCAAGAAGGGAGTGGCGGTTTTCAACAATGCACAGATAACCTGGAAGATTTTAAAAACAGAGTTCCCTGTCTTTATTAAGTCATCACACACCTCTTGGTTTTCATGGCTACTTTCCAATACACATGTTGTTGTTTTTCCCTTCATGCTGTGAGCTCAAGGAAGAGATTGTAAGTAGGCTCTCTAGTTAATTCTGTCCTCAGGAAATCAGGATATCCTGATCTATACAACCCATATTTGCTAGTGAGTCCCAAATCATTTCAGTCAAACTTCCTAAGTACATAATGGGGAGTCAACCTACTATTTCCTTTTCAGGAAGGTTGGGTTTACATTCACAATATTTTATCTTTTAAGAGGTGGAATGTGATGACCGAATAAATACTAACCCAGGAACTCCTATTCTCACATCTTATTTTTCTTCCATCTTCCTGATTATCTTCACACCCCAACTTGCCTCAATTCCTGGTTATGCTGGGAATATCATTTCATTTGCAAGTTCTGGTTTTTAATCTTGTACATACATCAGAAGCTTGAAGTCTACATAACACTGTTCTCTCTCTCTCTCTCTCTCTCTCTCTCTCTCTCTCTCTCTCTCTCTCTCTCTCTCTCTCTCTCTCTCTCTCTCTCTCTCTCTCTCTCTCTCTCTCTCTCTCTTTCTAATTCTGGTGGGCTGATTAAGTTTGGAGGCCTATTGCCTGTTATTGTACCAGTGTGGGAATCTTGACGGTTACAACATTTATGAGATGTTGCATGATGGCCACAGGTGGAGTAAACTGAATGTCTTTTTAGAGCATTTATTTTCAGCATGACACTTTTAAAGATGATTAATCTCAAAGTAAAAAAAAAAAGAGAGAGATATGTCAAAGGCCACAAGAAAAAGTAGTTTTCCTGAGCCACTCCAGGTGTGGAGAGGGAAGGAACGCTGAAAATTACTTTTGTTTAGAAGTCCGAATGATGGTGGTATTGTGGGGGGAAGACCCTCTTAAAGGTTTTTTGCATGCCAGTGCACGGGCCTATTGCTGTTAGAAGGGGAAGTGGAGGAAAAAATAAAGAGAGGAGTAAGGTTTGCTTGAGGCAATGCACTGGAGGACAGAAGTGTTTCCTAGCACTAGGGGAGTTAAAAAAAAAGAAAATGCATGGCAGAGTTTTGTCTTCTAGTAGACTATATAGCATGCAGAGTTTAGTATGTGTCAAAACAGTGTATGACATTGCTGTATCAAAGTTGTAAAGTTAAGCATTATTTATTGAAAAACTATGTTTTTTTTTTGTAAAAACCTGATCACCTAAAGGATTAATATCATTCACTTGTGCTAGTGCTACATTCTTAACCAGCTTCTTTACTACAGTACTTGATATGCAGTGTTAAACGCTCAGGGTTTAAAAACAGTCCACTCCAATGTCTCTTATCTCTTTTTTCTTTTCTTTTCCTTTTTCCTTTAGGGAAAAAATAAATAAATCAAATAAACGAATGACTTGATACGATTGTCCAAAAGATTCTAATAAAATAGTGTGATCAATCCTTATATGTGTTTTTTTTGTGGATTCCCCCCCCAGCCAGTTTTGTATTTTATATATATATTTTTAAAAAGGGCTCTGCTCTCCATTCCCCCCCCCAGTCTTTAAAATATTATGTCTTTCCAAGCAAACATGGCACATAGCTGTGGTGAGAACAGGTTAAGCAAACTCTTGTTCTACGCCCATCTGTGGTGCTCTCAAAGAAGACAAATATGTTTTTGTTTTCCTTCTTTTGATACTTTGGGTAAAACCAAAGCAAAGTACCTTTTGATTCATCATTTCAGGCAATGTTTAAAGCCGAACATGAAAATAAAGAAATAAGAGAAGTTTCTACTCTTGGATTAAATACCAGCAATCTCCATTTCTCTGTATCTTTTTTCTACAGACAATTTACACTGTAAATGTATTTTGACATAGAAATAAATCATTCTGTATTAAGATTCTTGATATGAAAATGTTTTTATGAAAATCTGTAATTGGAATTATAATATGTTTATAAAATGTGTTTATGTGGTGGAAGTTTGTTGTATATTAAATATGGTTTTATATAAATGATTGTGTTATATTGTAGGCATTTCAAAATACACAATTAACACAAACCATTTACACTTTTGATATGTTACTTGTCTCAAGATTTCTTTTGGTTTCAGTTCAACCTGTTTTGTCCCATGTAGCGGCAAGGGGTTGTGATTCTATATAACCAGCATACTGTACCTGGTTGTCACAAACGGTTTTGTTAAACCAGAAATCTCTAAATAACTGGACAAAAAGCCTTTTTTAAACCAAGTATCAGGCTTTTTGGTGTACAAGTTGCTTCTCTCCCTTTTGAAATATTCTGGTTGAGTTGGCAGGGACACTCTTCTCCCTCTCACAAAATACCAGAACTAGGGGACATCCACTCAAACTGTGGGTTGCGAGACTGAGAAGAGACAAAAGAAAATATTGTTTTTCACCCAGTGCATTCTTAGTCTGTGGAACTCCCTGCCACATGATGTGGTGATGGCATCCGGCCTGGATGCCTTCTAAAGGGGATTGGACAGATTCCTGGAGGAAAGTTCATCACAGGTTACAAACCGTGATGGACCTGTGTCATCTCCAGGCTTAAAACCCGGGTACTTCAAGGGCCAGATGCAGGGGAGTGGTATCAGGAGAGAGATATCTAGTCTTGTGCGCTCCCAGACACATCTGGTGGGGCCACTGTGAGATACAGGAAGCTGGACTAGATGGGCCTTTGGCCTGATCCACCATGGCTCTTCTTATGTTCTTTTGTTCCTATGTAGGGTTCTAAGTCAGTAATTTAAAGTACAAGCAGTGTCGATTGGGAAACGTGCCTTTTGCATCCTAAGTTCATATTGCATTATTTATTTATTTATTTATTATTTACACATATACCGCTCCATTTCCCATAAAAGGACTCGGGGCGGTTTACAACAATAATAATAAAACAACAAGTCAATGCAATAACTAAGAACAATGATTTCCAAGAATAAATAAATCGGCGGGGTATTAATAATAAGGGAAAAGATAAAAGGAAAAAGAAAAAGAAAAACAAGCATATATGGATCCTTAGAGATCTCCAAAGGCGTCACGGAAAAGATAGGTCTTTAGGTTTTTCCTAAATGATGCCAACGACGGAGCCAGCCGTAATTCACCGGGAAGCTTATTCCACATGGTTGGTGCAGCCACCGAGAAGGCCCGTCCTCGGGTTCTTGTTTTACGGGCCTCCCTCGGGGCGACAATCCTCAGTGAAAGGGCCATCGATGAGCGGGTGGGTCGGGCTAGATCTGATTGTCGGGAAAGACGCTCCGCCAGATAGGCAGGGGCCAAGCCATGGAGGGTTTTGTAAACCAAAACCAACACCTTGAACCTTATCCGGGAGGCAACGGGTAGCGAGTGCAAACGAGCCAGGATGGGGGTGGCGCGGTCAAAACGGCGCGCGCCAACCACCAGCCTCGCCGCCGCATTCTGGACCCGCTGCAATCGCCGGACAAGGTTCAAGGGGAGCCCCATGTAAAGAGTGTTGCAGTAGTCTAGCCTCGACATGACCAGTGCCTGTACCACAGTCCTCAAGGAGCCCTCATCGAGAATCCCCTTGCTAACTGAATGAACATGTCAGTTACCCTCTACCCCTGCAGCCCCATTCAAATCACTTCCAAATCTGCTCTAGAGGGCTAAAAGCCTGCTGGAGCACTTTTGGGGCAGAGGCAGATTGCTGTATGGAAGAGAAAGGCAAGGGAAGAGTAAAACCCAAAATGGTCTGTCACATCAATGCCTTACTTTGTATTATTCGGCTTGGCTGTTTGTGCCCTTAATGTCATCGAGATCATGACTAGGTTAAATATATCCTATTTGCTCTGAACTGGGCCTTCAACTCTTTATTAGTTTTGCATGCCGTCATGTTTACTTTTTTCAAAGTTGTCCATTCTGTAAAAGCAGCTAAATATCAGGTGTGAACCCAGTGGGTTCTAAATGTTGTGCATTTTCATCTGTAATGCAGTCATCAAGATATGCCAACAAATTTCCATGGCCAGTGGTAGAATGGCATCTTTACTTTGAAAATCCCTTATTACCATGCTATTATTTCCTTGCTACACAATTCACTGGTGCTTCATCTGACAATACAGTACACCGAGCAAGGAACCTCAATAAATATTAAATTAGGTTTCACCACCGTTTTGATTGCACTCAAGTGGAAGTGTGCTGCAGGGTATATGGAGCAAGTAAATCTTAAGGTAGCTTGCATGGAAGTAGCCTTGCTAACCTTTGTTGGTAATATTAGTACATATTAGGCATGGATCCCAACCTAGCATCACAAACTCTTAGGTTTTCAAGCCAAAGACAGAAATTGATAGGCAACAGAATGTAGACCCTGATGACATCACAGAGGGACAGAACTGTTGGCCAACAATTTCAAACTGTGAGACAGTTACTCTAAAAAGTTGATGACTGATATAAAGGCCAACATGTGAATTTCAGTAGCAGCAGCATTTCTGAAGAGTGCACTATAAAACAAACTTCAGTAGAATACTTCTCCTTTCTGCTTTTTTTATATACCGCCCCATACCACGTCAAGTAGTCTCTGGGCAGTTTTTAACAGTTTAATTACAGTATGCAGGCTACACATTGCCCACACCCCCACACCCCGAAGCTGGATACTCATTTTACCCACCTCGGAAGGATGGAAGGCTGAGTCAACCATGAGCCGGCTACCTGGGATTGAACCCCAGGTCGTGAGCACAGTTTTACCTGCAGTACAGGCACTTAACCACTGCGCCACGGGGCTAAGGGACACCCTGAAGCCATGAACATGAATCTAAAACCTAGAGCTGCTGCATTGACAGCATCTCCTTCCTTGAAATTCCCTGTCCAAAACTTGAGACTCTTTAAGAAGGGTCCCCCCAAACCTGTGTCTTGGGTTCAAAACTTGAAAACTGTCAAGTTTACTAATTAGTGGCTTGCAGATTAGATGGATTGCTTCTGCACATCTGTTGCCTGATGAACCATACATAATGTGTCGTGTTTCAAGCATTTGTAACTTACTTGGCGGTGGGGATAGTTTTACTCCCAAGTACATTCAACAGTTAAATATAAAGAATAGCAACAATAATCAAAAACATAACTTAATTGTTTTAAAGAACATCAGTCATAATCAAGAGCAAAAGCAACAGAAGTCTTGGCTGAATTCAACAAATATTTTACTATACAGTGGTCCCCCGCCATTTCACGGTTCATATACTGCGGTCCCAGTATATTGCAGGACCGCAGTATATGAAAGGCAAGGGTTCCTGGGGCAAGCTGCTTGGGCCTGTTTGAGGCCTACTGCACTTAACCCAGGCCTGACAGGCTGCCCCAAATGGGCCTCTGACGGGCTTCCCAGGCCTGTCCAAGGCCCCAGAAGTGGTTTCCGACAAACCGGAAGCGACTTCTGAAAAACCAGAAGTGACTTGTGTATTACAAGAAACCACTTCTGGGGTCAGGGAAGCCTGTTGGAGGCCCATTCAGGGCAGTGCCAGCCCCCCCCCAAGTCCTGACCTGACTCAGCATCCCCATATCATGGATTTTCAATTCTCACGGGTCGGGTCAGGTCCCCAACCCCCGCAATAGGTGGGGGATTACTGTATAAGGACCATACAAGAAGAAAGAGAACACGGTACAGATCTGGGTGGACACTGCAAGAAAGTTCCTGTCTCTTAAGATTAGGCAACCTGATCAAGTTTGATGCACACCGTTCTGGTAGATTCATACAGGTGTAGGAAGACTATCTAACAACTGACCTGGTCAGAACTGGACTGAATTTAGATCAGGAGAGTTTGTTAGTGCAGGGAAAGTGAAGTGGTATAATATGGACAAATCACCTAGCCTTCCCATACACTGCCTGAATTTGTTTTTACACAGTCTGAAATTTACAAACTATCCTTAAAAGCAGATGATCCGTAATGGTCCAATGAAAGAACATTAAGAGTAATTCAGTCTGCAGGTGCAAAATATCTGAGACACATACAGGATGTGCTCATTTTCCTGCAGGTAAATTTGCAGCCGGCATTTACTTCTGTGCACACAGCGAGTTGGTTAGCCTTTTATAAGGCCTCCCATTGATGCAAAGAATTCCCAACATTCTGCTTTAGAGCCTTGCATTTGCTGCTAAAAATAAATATTCAAAGTAGGAAAAATATCTCCAGAAATATATATCTCCTTTAAACCTTGACTCCAGTCCTGCAGTTTATAACTAAAAAGTAGCACTAGGATTTTTTTTTTTGGGGGGGGGGGAATGTTCACGATTAATAGCCAGAGATCGTCATGATATTAGTATTTTCTCTTTCTAATTTTGAAGCAGCCTCTTTGCCTGCCTCAAAGGATTAGACAGTATTAGACAGACTGTTTTAAAACTATATCGGTGCTCCAGGAACCTAATTTAATGTTACAGCTTCTACCCAGTCAACTTCCTGAACGAGGTGTTCTATAACTGGGGGAGAAAAGGTGAGTTAGAATCAAAATTTCCAAATTTACAGTTCTGTCCTCCTCAATTTAAAAAGGATGTTGACAACCTTGAGCGGGTGCAGACGAGGGCGACCAGGATGATTGAGGGTCTGGAGGAAATGTCTTATGAGGAATGGCTCAGGGAACTGGGAATGTTTAGCCTTTCAAAAAGAAGACTGAGAGGGGATATGATAGCGATGTTTAAATATTTGAAAGGATGTCATGTTGAAGAAGGAACAGGTTTGTTTTCCACGGATTCAGAGACTAGGACTCAGGGCAATGGTCTCAAACTACAGGAAAAGAGATTCCATTTGAACCTTAAGAAGAACTTCATGACAGTTAGAGCTGTTTGGCAGTGGAATATGCTGCCACGAAGGGTGGTGGAGTCTCCTTCTTTGGAGGTTTTTAAGCAGAGGCTGGATGGCCATCTGTCGGAAATACTGTGATGTAGACATGGGCACGACTCGGCGAAATTGTCGCTTCCATTTTCGGTTATCGTTTCCGTTATGTAACGGAAACGGTAACGATAATTTAGCCGTCAGAACTCGAACTTGAACTGAAAAAAGAAGAATTTGGTCAGTTTTTTTGTTTCCGTTTGTGGCATCGCGGCGATCGCGCGATGCGAAGCACAGAAAAAGTTTTTAAAAGTTTTTTTTAAAAAACCCGACTCCCGGCTAAAAAAGCAGGCGAAAATATGCCTGCCTGAGGCTTTGCCACCTACCACAGGGGTGGTTTCTGGGGGGTCCCCGGCCTTTCCCCCCCCTTCTCCTGTCCTGGGTTGCTTGCACCAGGCTGGGGGGGGGTCATTCTCGTCGTCTCGCCATGCCATGCGGTGGGGGGGGTCCAAAATGGCGACCGCAATTTTTCTTTTGAAATCGTGGTCAAAAAACACACCAGATCACCACAGAAACATGTGAAATTTATTTATTTTAAATGCCTGAATTTTTATAGTAGCAGCAGTGGTTTTTTTTATAGCAATAAAACGTCGTATTGATTTTATTTTATTTTACTTTATTTTTTATTTTTTTAGACCTGCCCATTTGGGCTGGGCATGGGATGGGACCATGCAAATTGTTTGAACCATTCCACCAATGGCATAGCCAGGTTTTTGACTGACACTTCTGGATGTCTCGGAGGGCATAAAAAGCTGAGGCACCTTCCAGAAATCGCAGTCGGGTCCGTGTATGGATGTGGTTGAGGGAGGAGGGGTGGCTGCTGGTGCTGGTGTGATCCGATCGAGATTGAGGAGGGAGGCTGGAGGGTTTAGGATTTAAGTAGGCAGGCAGGGAGGGAATTGAATTTAGAAAATAATTTCTTTGATTCCCTGCAGCTTTGTCTGCTGAAGGGAATAGCAGTTTATACTTTATTTCTTCTGTGGCAGTTTGTGAGGATTTTTTTCTGATATTGGATAAAGGGGGAGGTTCGACTGGGAGTGGGAGGTGTGGATTTATTTTAAAAATATATTATATACTGCCATTTATTTTCTATTTTCCCAACTTCAATTTGCTTGCACACACACACATTTGGGGTGCAAGCCAAGAACAGAACCTCAATCCTAAGTGATATCCTAACTGCCCACTCGCCCGTCCGCCCGCGCCGCCTCCCGCCTGCGGCCCGCGCAGCCGCCCACCTGCCCCTCCCCCCACCATCCGCCATCCGCCCCGCCCGCCACCTAGGGCGCAAAAACACCTAGCGCCGGCCCTGATTGCGGGATGCCCCTATGCTCTGGGAAGTCAAATCGCGCTAAATCGCGGTGGAAACGACAAACGAAATGACAAATTTTTGAAAAATTTCGTGACAAACTGAAACGACCCGAAACGGACCCGTTCCGACAAACAAAAACTCGAAACGTCATTTTTTCTGGTCATGCCCATGTCTACTGTGATGGGGGTTCCTGCATGGCAGGGGGTTGGACTAGATGGCCCTTGGGGTCTCTTACAACTCTATGATTCTATGATTCCACGTATTTCACAAATCCCTGCAGTGTTCTGACTTGATTGAGGCTATTTCCAATTTTAAACTCCCCCAAGACATAAAATATGCTGCCCTACCCCAGCCTCAAATCACCCCAAAGGTCCATTTGCACACCTCAGGGGACAATTTAGTCTTATACATACACCAGTTTGGTGGGGGGTTGCAACAAAGGAGCGAGAAAATACACAGTGGAGTCATATTAGATACTGAAAATAATCAATATTTATTCTTGCCATCAATGGGAACCAACCCTCTGTCAGAGAGCAGTCCAGATTTATTCATGGGAAACATATTTTAGAATTACTCCTTGACATAGGGACTTTTCACATGACCCCTAAACTCTTCCGCAAATGGCTCCAAGCTCCGGAGCTTAAAATTGTTTCCCCACCAGCTCCGGAGTTTACAGATAATTAAGTGCAACCACGCCCACCTAAGCGCGTCCCAGCGCACTTTTCAGGTACCTGCTCTCCGGGGGTGAAAATTCCTGATGCGGATATAACAGTAGTGACTGCCGGGCTCTCCTTGCTTCTGTTTGTTCTTTTTTTTGCCCCCCGCCCCTTTAAGAGATCTGAATGCAGTGCCGGGACGGCAGAACGGAGGTGAGCGGTATTCTTTTCTTCCTTTTTTTCTCCCTCCCCTCACGCAGCCAGCAGCCAGGAGTGCGTAGGGGGTGGGAACACAGGAACAGTGACAAACCCCTAAGATCTCTGGTCCGAATTTAAGTGGCCAGCGGAACTTAGGGGTCGTGTGAAAGGCCCATAGTGTGTATTGAGTCATCAGATATTCAGCGAGGAGGTGCCCAGTAGCAACTCACATGCCCATTTAGAAAATTGTGTAGATTGCTACCTTTAGCTGTTAGTAGAGTGCAGTGATGGCTTCAGCAGAATCCATGCAAAAAGATGCATAATTATTTCAAGTTTCACCCATTTAAAAAAAAAACCTACAGTATACTTTCAAGCAGTGGTTCTCAATCTGTGGGTCCCCAGATGTTCCTGGACTGCAACTCCCAGAAGCCTCCACCCCTCGCTGTGCTGGAAGGACCCACCAGGTGGAGAACCACTGCTTTAAAGGCTTCCTGTTTACCACCTTCCTTACCCTAATGAAACTGAGAGTGAATCTGCATAACTGTATATGTACAGCTGGGTCATATGAGAGATACTCCCCTCGCCAGCCAGGGTGCCTGCCTCTCCTCCTCCTCCTCCTCCTCCTCCTCCTCCTCCTCCTCCTCCTCCTCCTCCTCCTCCTCCTCATCTTTCGACCAACCTCCAGAAAGAGCATGAGCTTCTCTGCCCCGCCTCCTTGGCTGATGACCCAATCAGAAAAGGAGGCAGGACAGGCAAACGTTTGTGCTCCTGCCAGGGACTGGAAGAACAGCCGAAGAGGAGGAGGAGGAAGAGAGGAACAGGTTGCAGAGGGTGAGTGGGGTAACAGGCAGGGAGGCAGGGGAAGAGAACGTGGGGTACCTATGGTACCCAGCTTGCTGGGGGGGCAATGTGTAGCCTGCACTCTGTAATTAAAATTGTAAACCGCCCAGAGACTACTTGTAGTAGTATGGGGCGGTATATAAGCAGAACACTTTGCTTTGCTTTGCTTTGCTTTTGGTATTGTGCACATGAACCAGCACGAAGCCCTGGACTGCGGATTGTGCCCATCTCTTTTATTGGTTTGGCAAAACCTAGGGCAGTATTCCAAAGGTGATTGTCGTTTTTATGCCCTAGCTATGTTGCGGGGATTCAGTCCTTATACTGCAGCTAGATCCTTGCTAGCATTCTATAGACCTCTTTTCACTGATGTGTTGCTGGAAATCAACACGTTCCCCCCCCCCCAGGATAGTTGACTCTGCTATGCCCCCTTACTTTATAATTGTTAAGGGAAGGTTGGGTGTGGGTTTTTTTTAATGTCTTGGGATTTTGTGGTGCATTTGCCCCTTTCTGGGGGATTAAATCTCCCAAGTTTCAGATGCGTTAAGTTCAGAAAGCTCTGGTTTAGAAACAAAATGGGCACCACAGCCATCTTGGGCAGTAGACCGCAAGGAGTGGCCCACGGTGCCTCTTGTTCTTTCTGATGGGCTTCTGCTGCTACCTCACCTCTCCCCGCATCCCTCCCTTCCATCCATGCCCCTTGTCATGCCAGGGCTGCCATGCCCTCTCCCCCTCCTCCTGCAGCTCTGCCATTCTACCCTCCATATTGCATCAAAGAGAGGTAGATGGGCAGGCGGCAACCAGAATGATGATGGGACTGGAACACCTTCCTTACCATCTGAGGCTGCAACGGCTGGGCCTCTTCACTCTTGAACAATGGCACGTAAGAGGTGAGCTGATCGAAGTTTATAAAATCATACACGGTGTGGACAAAGTAGATAAGGAAAAGCTGTTTTCCCTATTGCACAACACTAGAACTAGGGGGCACTCTGTGAAACTTTTGGGTGCTAGATCTCAAACAAATAAGAGGAAGTCCTTTTTCACCCAGAGGATCACTGGTCTGTGGAACTCCATGCCAGAAGAAGTGGTGACAGCTGTCAGCCTTGACAGCTTTAAGAAAGGATTGGACAAGTTCATGGAGAACAAGGGTTTCCATGGCTATCATTATGGATGCCTAAGAACAACCTCCGGGTTGGAGAGAGAGGCAGGATATTTCTCAATGCCATTTGGAGGGAATCTTAAGCACATGAAGACAACTGCTTGGGAATGCCCTGAAGCAAATGGTGAGCGAGACAGAACGCTGGACTGGATGGGCTGTGGCCTGTTCCAGCAAGGCGGTTCTTATATTCTTCCGGGGTAAGCAGGAGAGGAGAACAACAACCCACCACCCCCCCATTCATTTTTTGGTTAGACACCTGTTATGAAAATATGGTGAGACAGAAGCACTTTTACCTAAGAAAGCTACAGAATTCCAAGGGGAGTGAATTCCCTCTTATTTACTTGTACAGTGTGGTTTATATTAATTATATTATATTATATTATATTATATTATATTATATTATATTATATTAGTGGAATCGCCACCATGTTTGTTTGAACATGGCGTACTACTGGGTGATGTCACTAGGCAGGAAAGATACAGAGTTCATCCAATAAACTATATAGATAGTTTTAAGGGTAAGGGTGTTGTGATGAAAGGGAAAGGATGTAAAATGGGATTTCACCACCACCACCAGCAGCAGCAGCAGCAGCAGCAGCAGCAGCAGCAGCAGCAGCCTCTGTTCAGCAGGCACCATGGTCACTGAACATTCAGAAGGCGATGATGAGCATACATTGGCACCATGCAGGGCAATTTCTGTAGCAATCCAGTAAGGCCCAGATGCCATCTGAAACCAGAACAAGACGGGGACCTTGGCTAGCCTCAATCCATTCCACCCCTTCATCTGGATTTGGGACCTGAAAGACCAAGGTAACGCTTCATAATGATGGACCATGGGGCATTGTCTGATAAGGCCTCCACTTATCAACATACCTTAATCCTGATCTTAAATTGGCTGGTTTTGGAGTGGTGGGGTTCAATTCTATATAGTGGCACAGATGGTTTTAGTCACTCTTTTTCTCCTTTTGATGATATACACGAATGCCCTATACTAGTGGTGGCGAACCGCAATTCCCACAGTCCTTTGTCATTGGCAAGCTAGGCTTGGGATTCTGGGAGTTGCGGTCCAGAACATCTGGAATGCCGAAGGTTTGCCACCACTGCCCTGTACCAATGGTTCCCAATCCTGGGTTCCCTAGATCAGGGCTGCCCAAACTTCGGCCCTCCAGATGTTTTGGACCACAACTCCCAGAATTCCAAACCTGTATTGTCAATGACAAAGGACTGTGGGAGTTGTGGTCCAAAACATCTGGAGGGCCAAAGTTTGGACACCACTGCCCTAGATGTTCTTTGACTACTACATCCAGAAATCCTGGCCAGCACAGCTAGTGGGGAAGGCTTCTCCTTAGTCTAGGAACAGCTGGATACCCAAGATTGGGAACCCCTGCTACACGGACATAAATGACTCTTCCTGTGGCATCAGGCAAGGTGTTCTGTAAAGCCAGTCCTGCATACCTGACAAGGATGAATAACATTTTAAATGAGCATAATTTCAATACCCCTAAAGATTAGCCTACCCAAGCTGTTAAGACTCACGTGCCTCGTTGCTGTTTGCCCTTCGGAGGGTGCTTCTCCAACTTTACCTCTCCACTGTCTCTCTGGTGCACAAGATGTCTATCTAATGGTGTCAATGGAAAGTATGTGGAAGCCATTCGGGGGCTGTACACAGCAGCAAGGAAAGGAGCTCTGTGAAGCAGGGTGAAATGTGGTAGCCTGAGAGAGAAAAGGGGGGGGATATATATATATACAGTGGGACCTCTAGATACGAAATTTATTCGTTCCTCGAGACACTTTGTAACTTGGAAGTTTTCGTTATCTCGATCCACATGGGGCACAATGCACCCTGGGAATGGAAGACTTCCAAAAATGTGCATCTCTTGAGTTTTCCCATAGAGAATTTTTGTATCCTCCTGAGGTTTTGCATTTTACATTAGAATATAAGAACTGTTGTTGAACTGTAAGAGACGCCTGTGCTACAAGAAGCTCCAGAACCAACAAATGTATACTGCCTCTCCACCTGATCTACCTTGCAACGTCATGATGTATGAGCCAGTAACCTAGGAGGAAACTGAGCAGAGGCCAGCAGCTGAAGCTGCCAGATGGAGAGAAACGGCAAGAGAAGAGAAAGAAAGACTACACAAGAATGAGATATGAACATAAGAACATAAGAAGAGCCATGCTGGATCAGGCCAACGGCCCATCTAGTCCAGCTTCCTGTATCTCACAGTGGCCCCTCCAGATGCGTCTGGGAGCGCACAAGGCTAGATATCTGTGTCCTGATACCACTCCCCTGCATCTGGCCCTTGAAGTACCCCGGTTTTAAGCCTGGAGATGACACATCTCCCTGTCATGGTTTGTAACCTGTGATGGACTTTTCCTCCAGGAATCTGTCCATTCCCCTTTTGAAGGCATCCAGGCCAGATGCCATCACCACATCCTGTGGCAGGGAGTTCCACAAACTAACAACACGCTGGGTGAAAAAAAATATTTTCTTTTGTCTGTTCTTACTCTCCCATCCCTCAATTTTGAAAGACTTCTGTTCCCAGGGTGCATTGTACCCTGGCCGGACTTCCCTTCATATCATGATTTCTTCGTGACGAGAGGCAATTGTATCTAGTGGTACCACGGTATCCTGACCTCCCTTCCATCCTACCTCTAATCTGTGATGAAAACAAAGACACACACTCTCCACTTCTCCCCACTAGAGCTTCACTAGTGAAGAATGAATGGCATGGGTGCATCTGAATTTACTTCAGGTCACCTGCTCAAAAAAGCATAGGGGAGCTTGGGAAAGGTCATGTTTCTAGAATTTGTTTTAATGTGTAAGCCAAATCTTATGTTTCAATGTCAGCTGTTATGTAGAAAAAGTGGCTTTTGATACCTCCTGGTGTATCGCATGTGTCAATTAATGTGGAGAATGGCATCATCTCCAAAAAGGACTAGATTCACAGACATGCCATCAATCATTCATTCAGCAAAATGAAGAATCAGTCACAGGGCCAGCAGGAGTCAGGCTCTTAAGCCTATCTATTATTTACCATCGTCCTCGTCCTCTTCCCTCTTTCTCTCCCCTCCCCCCTCTCTCTCAATCACTCTCCTAGGTGCTCAGCTTCCACAGCCTTCTTTCAGTCTCTGCAGCAAACACAACAAGTGTGGCTATCTAGGGACAAGAGAAGGTTCGGAAACATATCTTTCCTAGCCACACCTACACCTGCATGGGAGAACTGCTTTTCCCAGCAAAGCACTGCTGTTCTGGAAACAGGCGAACACGCCGATGTCCCCTTCCCTGCCTTCCCTTGCTTTTCAAACCACACGTGTACCATTTTCAGATCAAATGTTGATTGCTTCTCCCCCCCCCCCCCCTCATTCCCTTCCATATCTTTCAGGTGGTATGTCTCACTCTCTTCCCTCCCGTGGTTATCTGATGGGAAAGGAATCAGCACAGCACTTCACCCCTGCCCTCTTCCTCCAAGCAACGCCACCACTCTGTTTTAACACAGTTACACAAGATTTTTTTTAAAAAAAATAATATTTGAAAACACCTGAGGTGTATTCCTTTCAGGATTTGCCGAAGCATCAGCCAGCCAGAGCCTCTTCTCAGCTTGGTGCGTGCATGCCAGATATTAGACTCATAGCATGCCTTCTAGTCAAAGTATGTTGCTAAGGCTGTTTATTTCATCAAAATGGCATCCTTCCTTCAGAAAAATGGTGTACAGTGGTACCTTGTATAAAGGAATTAATTCGTTCCAAATGAAATTATGTTAAGGCAACATTTCCTTTATACAAATTTCCCATAGGAACGCATTGAAAACGGATTAACCCCTAATTGCGACCATTTTTATGTTGTATGGATTCACCCCATAGGCGATTCTGTTAAGCAATTTTCCCCTATCTCCGGAATTTTTTTATGTTGTACAGATTTTATGTTATGCAAAACCCTTTGTTATAGGAGGGTCCACTGTATTAGTGGAACAGGCACCTCCGGAGTGCTTGGGTCCCTTTGAAAAATGGATAGTCTCAGTCTGCTTAGGAAGGGGCCTAAACCTCAGTGGCTGAGCAGACCCTTTGCACACAGAGGTCTTGTGGTCCACCAGGAAGCAGGCAACGGCAAAGGCCTGGGAGAGTTCCTGTGCACCATAGTAGACAAGATTGAAATGCCCTTCAACAGTGATGGTGAACCTCTTAGAGACCGACTGCCCAAACTGTGATTCAGAACCCACTAATTATTTGCATAGTGCCAATAATAATAATAATAATAATAATAATAATAATAATAATAATAATAATAATAATAATAATAATAATAATATATTGTCATTGTGTGTATATACACAGTATACACATACAACGAAATTCAGACACCCAGAGACCAGATAACACACACACACACACACACACACACACACACACACACACACACACACACACACACACACACACACACACACACACACACACACACACAAATCCCCAAACACTCTCGCACACATTAAAAAATCCCCTCAACACAGACACATAAAAAAATCCCCGAACACTCCCCCACCCACCAACCGCTTCCCCTAAAAACACAAGCATCTACACAACGGGCTAGGTAATCCTGTCCAAGTGCTCACTGCTGGTGGTCCTTGAGTTCATTATTAAGTGCAGTTATAGCTCTGGGATAAAAACTGTCCAGAAGATGTGTGGTCTGAGTTTTAATTGTTCTGTATATTCTGCCAGAAGGCAACAGTTCAAAGAAATTATGAGCAGGATGAGTAGAGTCTCTCAGAATTTTTGTGACTTCTCAAACAGCGAGATGTGAAGATGTCATCCAGGGTTGGTAGTTATTTATTATTATTATTATTATTTATTATTTTTTATATTTATATCCCGCTTATCTTTCGTTCGAAACTCTAAGCGGCTTACACGGCGAGCAAGCGCAATAAATACAGAACAATAATATAAACATAACTAATTAAGTAATAAGCAATAAAACCCTTGGCATCCAAAACAACAGTACAATAACTATGAGCCAAGCGCGCACAAACAAAGTACACATAAGCATGGCCGCTTGGACGTTAAGATGGCGGGACCTCCGGAGAGAAAAAGACAAAAAAAAAACACAAAAAAAATCAGGGTTCACCAAAGACCTCTCGAAATAAATAAGTTTTTACAGCTTTTCGAAAGGCCAGCAGGGACTCTGCAGAGCGCACTTCGCTAGGGATGGAGTTCCATAAGGACGGGGCTGCCACCGAGAAAGCCCGGTTCCGGGTGACAGACTTCCGGGCCTCTCGAGGGGTGGCAACCCGCAGCGAGTGCGCTCGCGCCTGCCGAACTGGACAGGCCGAGGTGTATCGCTGAGCGATACGCTCTGCCAGGTAGTCCGGTCCCAAGCCATGGAGGGTTTTATAAACTAAAACCAAGACCTTGAATCTAATCCGGGCCGCAACGGGCAGCCAATGCAAGCGGGCCAGGACTGGGGTGATGTGATCATAACGACGCACACCAGCCACCAACCTGGCCGCCGCATTTTGAACCTGCTGCAGACACCGGAGAAGAGTCAAGGGCAACCCCATGTAGAGGGCGTTGCAGTAGTCCAGCCTCGAGATCACCAGCGCCTGGACCACTGCTCTCAGAGAGTCACCATCCAGGTACGGGCGGATCTGGGCGATTTGGCGAAGATGGTAATATGCGGCCCTGGTCACCGACGCCACCTGGGCCTCCATGGTAAGCGCCGGGTCCAGGACCACGTCCAGATTCCGCGCCCTCTCCACAGGCCGGAGGGAAACTCGCCCCAGAGAGGGAAAAGGGCCACCGTACCCAGATGGCGAACCCCCAAAGAACATGACCTCCGTCTTCCCGGGGTTGAGCCTAAGCCTGTTCGCCCCGGTCCAGGTCAGCACGGCATCCAGGCACCCATCAAGGATCCTCACAGCTTCCACTGCAGAGGTGGAAAAGGAGAGATAGAGCTGCGTGTCATCAGCATACTGATGACTGCACACTCCAAAACTCCTAATGACCCCAGCCAACGGCCTTACATAGATGTTAAACAGCAACGGCGAGAGCGACGACCCCTGCGGGACCCCACAAGGGAGAACCCACGGGGCCAACAACTCCCGCCCATGCTGAACATACTGGGGACGGCCCTCCAGGAAGGATCGGAGCCAACTGCGAGCAGTGCCCCCGATTCCAACCTCAGAGAGCCGATCCAGTAGGATACCGTGGTCGACGGTATCGAAGGCCGCTGACAGATCCAGGAGGACCAACAGGGTAGAGCAACCCCTGTCGGCCGCCCGGAGCAGGTCATCTTGCAGGGCGACCAAAGCTGTTTCGGTCCCCCGACGGGGCCTGAACCCTGACTGGCAAGGATCGAGGCACTGCCGATCCTCAAGGTACGACTGCAGCCGGACCGCCGCCACCCTCTCGATGACCTTGCCCATAAACGGGACATTAGCGATCGGACGGTAGTTTCCCAAATCGTCCGCCGCAAGGCACGGCTTCTTAAGAATGGGCTTAACCACCGTCTCCTTCAGGCGGGAGGGAAAAACCCCCTCGCCGAAAGAGGCGGTGGCGATGGCAGAAGCCCATTCGGCCATAGTCCCACTGGCAACTTTAATAAGCCAGGAAGGGCAAGGGTCGAAAGGAGTGGACGCCGGCCGGCAATGCGCCATAGCCTCAGAGGCCTCGACAGCAGAAACAGGCCCAAGCTCCTCCAACCGAGGCGACGAAGGCGGACCAGCAACCGGGGATGCCGGGGCAGTGCTACCGCAACCGGAGTCAAAGCCGGCACGGATGGCCTCAATCTTTGATCTAAAGAAGGCTGCAAAATTCTCACTACTGAAATCAGTAGGAGGAGGCCTAGCCAGACTAGGATTGGTGAGGTCCCGAACCACCCGGAAGAGCTCCGCCTGGCGGTTCGAGGCCTCACCAATTCTCACGGAGAAAAACGATGACTTGGCTTCCGTGGAATAGCGACTAGTCTGGGAATCAACAGCAGCCTTGCTACTAGCCATCCGGGTTTTTCTCCAGCTGCGCTCTAACCTTCTCCTCACCTGCTTCATTGCCCGTAACTCCCCCGTGAACCACGGTGAAGTCCGGGCTCGGCACCGGAGAAGGCGCTTCGGGGCGATCCGGTCTATGGTGTGGGCAGCTGTCTCAAACCAATGGTTAGCCACAACCTCGGCCGGAGCGCCAGTCAGTCCACCAGGAAACTCCCCGAAGACCTCCTGGAACCGCTGAGGGTCCATAAGCCTACGGGGACGGGCCAAAACGAGAGGGAGCCGCAATCGCCAGGGAGAAAGAAAGCAGGTGGTGGTCCGACCATGACACAGGTAGGGAGATGAGATCCCCCACCTCCAGACTCGAAATCCCCGACATGGAGGAAAACACCAGATCCAGGGTATGGCCAGACCTGTGAGTGGGACATACAACATGCCGGGACAGACCCATGGAAGCCATGGTTTCCATGAATTCCAGAGCTGCACCGGAAAGTCCACCGCCAGCATGCACATTGAAGTCACCCGCCACCAAAAGGCGCGGGGACCTCAAAAGTGCAGCCGCGATGAACTCTGCGAGCTCTGGTAGGGATTGGGCTGGGTTGCGGGGAGCACGGTAGCCCAGCACAATGCCAAATCTGTCCCGCTGCCCCACCGACAAGTGAAGGCATTCTAAACCCTGGCTAACCAATGTCGAGGTCCTGCTAACATGAAAAGAGTCCCGATTGACGATGGCGACTCCCCCTCCCTTCTGACCCCCCAACCTTCCCACCCCCTGAACCAGATACCCAGGCGGGCAAAGCTGGGAGAGCGAAGCCCCCCCATCATCGCCCACCCAGGTCTCGGTAATGAAGGCCAGGTCAGCCTGCCCGTCAGAGATGGTATCATATATGACGGGGATCTTATTGTGGACTGACCTGGCATTCAACAGGAGACAGGAAAGGCTGGGGGCGCTGGAGGAGTGACTCCTGGACACGTGGCAGGGAGCCGGGGGGTCAGAACGAGGGAGAGGCACAAGTTGCCTGACCCGTGCTCTTCTTATCCGACTAACCCCACGGCTACAAGCGTACCGCCCACGGCCCGACACAGTCGGTATATGAGTCCCTGCACACATGGCGGTCCCCTGGGAGGGAAAAAAATAAATAAAAAATAAAAAATAAAATAAAAATAAAAATAAGAAAATTAACAAATTAACAAATTAACAAATCTAAGGTACAATATAAAATCTACCACTAAAACCCACCCTCAATAATGACACCCAAATTGCACCAGATACAGTAAACAATAACAGACAAACAATAACTAAATGATTATTTAAAAAAATAAAAGAGGTACAGTATAAAATTTACCACTCTAAATCTACCAAAGAGTGCAACCGCCAGAGGAGATGGAGTCATAAATGAGGCTAGATAGGGAGAATGGGGGAAAGGACTTCAGAACACAAATAATAAGACTAAAGAAGAGGGAAAAGGGGAACCCCCAACAGTCCGCGGCACGGCCCGCCGCCCAGAGAGGGAACCAGCGGGTGAGCTGTCGCCAATCAATTGACGACGGCGGCATGTCAGCTGCTCGCCGGCGGCCGACCTGTCACCAGAGTTGGTGATCGGTGGCAGATCCACAGGGCCAGACTGCCACCCCCAATGGATCCAGCGGCAGCACGCCAAGGCCGGCCCGCCACCCGTGAAGATGGTTCGAGACAGACAGGTGGCGACTGATGGAAGCGCCCAACACCACTAAGTCCACTCTCAGCAGGGCGGCACCCGGGCAATCGCCGGCAGCCGAAATGCTGCCCGAGTCCAGGGCGGGAGATGGAAACCGCCACCAGCCATCGCCGGCAGCCGAATTACTGCCCGAGTCTAGGGCAAGAGGTGGAAACTGCCACCAGCAATCGCCGGCAGCCGAGTTGCTGCCCGAGTCCAGGGCGGGAGGTGGAAACCACCACCAGTCATCGCCGGCAGCCGAATTGCTGCCCGAGTCCAGGGCGGGAGGTGGAAACCGCCACCAGCCATCGCCGGCAGCCGAATTGCTGCCCGAGTCCAGGGCGGGAGGTGGAAACCGCCACCAGACATCGCCGGCAGCCGAATTGCTGCCCGAGGCCAAGGAGGGCGATGAAAGCCCGCCACCAGCAAAGAAAAAACGGAGTGGAAAGCCGCGAGAGCTCTCCTCTCCGAGTCTTGGTGGCGGCCGGAGAAAATGCCGGGCGCCGCCATGTCGGCTCCCAGCAAAGCGGCGTCCGGCAATCACTGGCAGCCGAGTTGCTGCCCGAAACCAAGGCGGCGGCTCGAAAAACCCGCCGCAAACGAAGGGGAGGCGGGATGAAAGCCGCCAAGACTCCCCACTCCGGGACCGGGGCGGACGGGGGACAGCCGAGCCGACCACTCCCGAGCCCTCAGGACCGTCGGGGGGGCGACCCGCACCACCAACGAGTCCACCCCGAGCCACAGGAGGAGACCCCTCGAACCCCTCAAGAAGCGAGGAATCCCACATAAGTAAGGGGGAGAGGGAGGGGAAGAAGAAGAAAAAGAAAAAGAAAAAGAAAAGAAAAAAGAAAGGAAAAAGGAAAAAGGAGGGAAGGGGAGGGGACGCCCAGCAGGTAAGGCGGACAACAACGGTCCGTCAGCCCAGATGAAAAATTACTGAGCCCCCTTAAACCCCCATAGACCCCCCTTAAACCCCCATAGACCCCCCGACTAACCTCTCCAGACCATCTCCGGCGGAACAAGATTTAAAAAGAAATCAAAAATCCAGGCAGCAAAATCCCAAAAAACATAAAAACGCTCAAATGCAGGAGCGAAAACACAAGGAAGCTGCTGCCGCCCGCCATCTTTCTTGAAGCCTGGTAACATTCTGGGCAATTTTAATTATTCTCTGTAGAGCTTTTTTGTCCACTACAGAGCTGCTCCCATACCATGATAGCCATAAGTTAGGACACTCTCAATGCTGCTGTGATAGTAGGACAGAAGTAGATGCTGAGATAAATTCATCTTCCTGAGCACTCTCAGGAAATACAGCCTCTTCTGTGCCTTCTTCACAACCATATTGGTGTTTGCAGTCCACGAGAGGTCCTCTGAGATGTAAGTGCCCAGATATTTAAAGCTACCAACCCTCTACACCTCCTCACCATTTATGTACAATGGTAGATGTGGTTGTGAAGGGGCGATGTCAGGGAGCCCACTGAAAGTGCTCCGAGGGCCAACTTTGGCACCCGTGCCATAGGTTCGCCAACACTTCCCCTACAACTTGCTGCAATACAAACCCTTTGGACTGCAATGCCCATCTAGTTAAGTCAGCACAGACCCTGGCAAGTGGTTCTGTAAGTCTATCACTTCAGGAGAGTTACAGGGTTCTCCATCCCTCATCGAAGTAGTGGGCTAGGTGGACAAACCATCTGATGTGGCTGCTCAGATATTTTCCTGTTTCCTTCTTTGCACGAATCCTCGGCGTGAACACCTTCACTCTTCCAATGTCAAATCCCACGTTACATTCTCCCTCCTTTGCTTTTCTGTTCTGCACAGGTTTTCATATGCACAGAATACCACCTTGGAGTGCACAGGGGAAGAAAGACACCCCTCTCCAAATTACAGGAACATGAAATTAATGTCTGAAAAACAGAAACCCAGCTTGTATATTACGTGCAGCCATGGTCCCATTTCACTCAGCACTGTATATGCTGGTTATAAATTCAACAGCATTGGGAACAGGTTCTCCCTCCCAACCTATGTGTGCAAAGAGAAGTCACAGGGACATTGTCCAAAGTTTATCTGGAAGCAAAAAGAACAACACAAAGGCTGTTTTACTTTGGACACATTACAAGAAGGCTTGCTCTACTGCCCTCAATTAGTCACCCCCCTATGATAAAATATCCTTCTCCTATTGATATGAAACAATAACCTTCAACTGGGCAGCCTTGGCAGGAGAGGGCATAATCTTAAACCTCCACCTCAGGCCACAAAAAGGACTTAGTCTGTCCTTGTCTAGAGAGGAAGATAGAAGCTTCTGCCTCTTTCACACCCAGGAAGCCTCCAGAAATACAGGTTTTGCTGTCTGGGATGGCTGAATTAAATAAAAGCAGGATTGTTTAGATATAGTGAAAGGAACACTAGTTAATTTGGCTGTTTACTCCTGAGAACCAGTTGTTAGATATGCAAATTGTGTTGTTGGCTTTAGTCTATCACCTCCTAAGGCTACAGTTGACCAGGGGGAAATGGGCAGGAATGCCCTTAACAGCATCTTAAATCTGTGTGTGTTAGCAGACAATAACACTTGGCTGTTTGTTTCTCTAGTACAGAAATATCTAATCCATCCTTCAAATGAGACCCAGGATAGGTTGCATTATTAAAAGTAAAAATACAATTTTTGTTAAAAAAATAAACACCACAAAATATATGAAGAAATAGTCTAATTGAGATTTGCAGTGTGGGGTAGTGGATAAAGTGACAAACTAGAGACTCTGGAGTAGAGAGTTTGAATCCCCATTTGGCCACGCAAACTCACTTGAGGGGGAGTGATACTGGTAAGCCTTAAATATTTCACTCACCGTGAAAGCCCAGTGAGGGTCACTATTAGTAGGTTCTGACATGATGGTACAGAACACACACACTCTAGGTAAAGGTCAAGGTTCCCCCCACACATGCGTGCCAGTTGTGTCCAACTCTAGGGGCGGCACTCATCTCCATGTGGCCATGTGGCCTGCTTGGCAGAACGCATTTCTGCACATGGAACACTGTATTACCTTCCTGCTTTTTTACAGCGATACCTATTAAGCTGCTTGCATTTACATGCTTTCAAACTGCTAGGTTGACAGGAGATGGGGCTTGACAATGGGAGCTCACTCCGCTGCGTGGCACCCGGGATTTGAACCACGGAGCTGCCGACTTTGCAGATGACCGTTTCAGCATTCTAGCCCACTAAGACACACACACACACACACACACACACACACACACACACACACACACACACACACACACACACACACACACACACACACACACACACACACACACTGTATCCCAGTGTGTTAGAGAGATGTGGTATAGCTGGGATGTGGGACAGGCAGTTTTAAGAGAGAGTCTTGGTGGGCCACAAATTGAACATGAGTCAGCAGTGTGATGCGGTGGCCAGGAAAGCCAATGCGATTCTTGGTTGCATCAACAGAACCATAGTGTCTAGATCAAGGGAAGTGATAGTACCACTCTATTCTGCTCTGGCCAGACCTCACCTGAAGTACTGTGTCCAGTTCTGTGCGCCACAATTTAAAAAGGATGTTGACAACCTCGAGCGGGTGCAGAGGAGGGCTACCAGGATGGTTGAGGGTCTGGAGGAAATGTCTTAGGAGGAACAGCTTAGGGAACTGGGAATGTTTAGCATCTCTAAAAGAGTGCTGAGGGGGGATATGATAGCTATGTTTAAATATTTGAAAGGATGTCATCTTGAAGAGGGAACAGGTATGTTTTCCATGGCTTCAGAGACTAGGACTCAGGGCAATGGTTTCAAACTACAGGGAAAGAGATTCCATTTGAACATTAGGAAGAACTCCATGACAGTTAGAGCTGTTCGGCCATGGAATATGCTGCCACGGAAGGTGGTGGAGTCTCCTTCTTTGGAGGGTTTTTAAGCAGAGGCTGGATGGCCATCTGTCGGAAATATTGTGATGGGGTTCCCGCATGGCAGGGGGTTGGACTGGATGGCCCATGAGGTCTCTTCCAACTCTATGATTCTATGAGTCTAAGATCCCCAGAGTAGACCCCAGACCATTCATTTCCTTCAGCCAGATCTGCCCCACAGAGCTGGGCACACAGAGTAGACCTTGCCTGGACACACTGCCTGCCGCTGAAAGGAGCGATAAACTGACAGATAAACAAAAACTTCAACTGAATGTTGACACTTTTAAAGCCGAAAGCCTCACCTCCTCATCAATCTGTTCCTCAGATAATAGAATGAGCGAGCAACCCAACAGAGTTTTCTTCTAGGTCAGAGTGGCCTTTGTTGCTAGATAGTTGGTATATAAATCCAATAAATAAATAATAAATGAAGAGGTCAAATGGACACATGGATATATTTAAGGGAGGCTGCTTGCTCCTGCTGTTAACAGATCCATGTGCACACTGGTCACCTGGCACACAGGATTCAGTCCCTTGGCAAAGGGAACACAGGAGGATCCAACAAGGTTCTCCTGCTGCTTCTGCTAGCATCTGCCAAATAAGACATGTGCCTCGTGCTGCCTAATGGGAGGGTGTCTTTAATGGCACGTTTTGGATCTGCCACACCATCCATCCCCTAATCCTGGCACATCCTCATCCTCGAGGCAGGTAGCAGCACCATGATGTGCACATCATTGGTACACCTGTTACCTTCCCTGGTACTCCTTCACTGCCTTTGATAAAATGAACCCAAACAAATTGCAAAGGTGTTCCTTGATGGTAGCCATCTACATTGCATGGCACACCCGTTGGCAATGCATCATCAGAAGTGGTGCTCTGCACTGACAAAGACCAAAAGAGAGGGAGAGAGAGAGAGAGAGAGAGAGAGAGAGAGAGAGAGAGAGAGAGAGAGAGAGAGAGAGAGAGAGAGAGAGAGAGAGAGAGAGAGAGAGAGAGAAGTGGGCACTTAACTATGTTCCTGTAACCTCCCTCCTCTGATGTCCTCCACCTTACTCTCCAGCATTCTCTTTTGGATCCAAATTTGCCTTGGAAATCCGAGTAGTGGATGAGGGCAGGGCAGGGCAGAAGAAAGAGCCTGGAGCATTTCATTAGAGGAAATAACTGGAACAGGGGGGCTGGAGCAGAGGCTGCCCGCTGAAGTCTTAGTAGAGAATGATGAAGCTTCCTGCAGTCCTCGGGTGAGAAGATGGGTCTCAGGACAAGCAGTACTGGAAGAGTGGCAGTGTGTGTGTGTGTATGTGTGCATGTGTGTGTGTGTTGGTGTGTGTGAGAGGGAGAGAGTGTGTGTGTGTGTGAGTGAGTGCATGCGTGCATGTAATATTTCTAAAGCCTAGTTGCCTTTCCCCACCTATTCCCAGTGGCCACCAGGCCCATAATGGGGTCTGTATATCTGTTTTGCTTCCTTTCTCCAAGCCCCAAACAACTGCTTCCTCTCAGCTTTTGCTTCTGAAATCTCAGAGAAGGGGATGCTGCTGACCAGGTAAGTCTGAGTTTGGTGTTGTTCTTCCTTAAAATAGTGCACAAGATTACCTTGCAGTGTACAGATAGTGTCCGTGCCTCCATAACTGTATGGGTTTGATGAAAATTACCAATGAAATCACCACTGCAGCATCTGCCCAGTTATCACCCCCAACAACTTGATCTCTTTTTCATCCCCGTTCCATCTTAAACGTTAGATGGCGTTTTCTGAATGCACTGGGCTAAATCACTCATCGTCAACCTCCCTCCCCAGCTGCAAAAAGCAAAGTGCATTGATCGGCTATATTTGTGCAAAGAAAACTAATGGAAAGCCGCCATGCCTCCATCCTGCCTCTAAAGTGTGTTACTGAGCTTGTGACAGATGCCAAATTTATAGCACTTGAGACCAAAAGAGTCTGTCGTCCAGGTGACCCGGCCCGTCTCCCCATCTGCCGTCCTGCCAGGATGGATGGAACCAGCCAGTGTGAAATAATCAGGACGTTGCCACAGAACCCAGCCTTTCCAAAACTTGGTGCCCTTCAGATACATGGGACTAAGAGTTCCATGATTCATACCTAGGCATAGGGAGGAAGATGGAAATGGTAGTCCAGCCTTCTGAAAGGCACCAGGTCAAGGAAGGATTAACTCAAACAGGTATGCTTGACAATGAAGGAGATAGCTGAGTCGCCCACCCGCTAAACATTGACTCTTTCTGGCTACAGTGCCAGGCCATAATTCTTGCAATAAGGTAGAATAATAAGTATGGATGTAATTATATGCTTGCTTGTTTGCTTAATAATAATGTCATCATCAACAACATCTTAGAACGGTGGAGCTGGGAGGGAATTTATGAATCCTCGATTTCAACCCCTGTCAAGAAGGCTCACCGGGGGATCGAACTCCCAGACAGCCAGAGACCTAAACCCTGGAGCTATCCAGTTTGTTTGTTTGCTTGCTTGCTTGCTTGCTTGCATGCTTGCATGTGTATTCCACTTCTCCTCAAATGAACTCACAGGGCCTTGTGTGGCTCTCTTCCTCCCCACTTTCTCCTAACCATGAGACTAAGAGCGCTTTTACACGACCCCTAAAATCCGAGGCAAAGGGCTCCCAGATGTGGAGCTTTAAATTGTTTTCTCACCAGCTCCGGACTTTAAACAAAATAAAGTACGACCACGCCCACCGAAGCGCGTCCCAGCACATTTTCCAAGTACCTGGTCTCCAAAGGTGAAAAAATTCTGATGTGGATGTAAAGCAGTGACTGCCGGGCTCTCCTCGCCTTGTGTGTGTTTGGTTTTTTTGCCCCCGCCGCTTTAAGAGACTGAAAGAGACTGGAATGGTTCCTGGAGAAGCTCAACGGCAGAGTGGAGGTGAGTCTGCATTCTTTTCTCCCTTTTTTCTCCCTCCCCTCACGCAGACAGGAGCAAGGAAGTGCGGAGGGGTGGGAACACAGGAAGAGCGACAAACCCCCAAGGTCTCTGGTCCAAATTTAAGTTGCCAGCAGATCTTAGGGGTCGTGTAAAAGCGCCCTAAGAGGTAGGTCAGACTGGGGTGTCCAAACTACGGCCGTCCAGATGTTTTGGACCACAGCTCCCAGAATTCCAATCCTAGATTGCCAATGACAAAGGGCTGTGGGAGTTGTGGCCCAAAACATCTGGAGGACTGAAGTTTGGGCACCACTGGTGCTAAGACATTTGTGAGTAATCCTCCAAAACACCCCATGAGCTCCCTGACCAAATGGGAGCTGTAAATGAAAGGCTATCTGAATGCTTATGAAACACCATCTAGAGCAGGGGTTCCATCCAGCCTTAGGCCCCCTGATGTCCTTGAACTAAAACTCCCAGAAGCCTTTGCCACTGACCGGGCGGGCCAAGATTTTTTGGAGTTGTCGTCCCAGGACAACTATAGGGATCCAAAGTTGGGAACCACTGTTCCAAAGGAAGAGGGACGTCCTATCTGCTTTTCAATATGATCACTCCAATCATCACCATCATCTTAAAAGTGCAGAGGTGGAAGGGCACCCAATCATCATTAGTCCAACCCTGTCTGGTCAGAGAAGCACAGAGGGGGACCGAGCTCCCGACTTCTACCTAAATCCCTTGGCTACCCAGCACCAGTACAGTAGGACCCTGGTATTCACTGGGGATACGTTCCAGGCCTTCCCGTGTATAATGAAAACCATGGATAAGAGAGAACGCCTGCCCACCCAGCCCCAAACTGTTGTTTCCTGACAGTAGCTTGCTTTATGACTGCTGTTTTGAGACAGTAGCTTGCTTTATGGCCGCTCTGTGTGACAGTAGCTTGCTTTACAGATGCTATTTGTGACAACAGCTTGCTTTACAGCTTGCTTTGTGGCTGCTAAATTATTTAATTTTTTTTCCTTCTGCCAACTGTGGATAACCGAATCAGTGGATAATGAATCAGTGGATACAGAGGGTCCTACTGTATGTTGCATCTCTTAACAATGTTACTTCTATCTCTTTGTTTGAATAGTGTGCAATGTCTGCTCCCGACCTCTGAGCCAGAGGTTAGGAGTTCAATTCCCCACTGGGCCTCCTTGATGGAGGCTGACTCGATATTCCATGGGGTCCTTTCCCAGCTCGATAGTTCTAAGTTTCTAAGATCTCTTTGTACTCCTTTTCCCTTTGAGTAGCCAACATGAGGTTATCAACGCAGGTAAGAGTTGAACATTAAATGTCCACTTCTGCTTCTGGTACACAATACAAGTGTTACTGTATTTGAAACAAAGAGTAGGTGTCAATGGGAAATTTTCACAATGGAGAGAGGTGAAAAGCGGTGTGCCCCAGGGATCTGTCCTGGAACCGGTGCTTTTCAATCTGTTCATAAATGACCTGGAGATAGGGATAAGCAGTGAGGTGGCCAAGTTTGCAGATGACACAAAACTTTTCCGTGTGGTAAAAACCAGAGAAGATTGTGAAGAGCTCCAGAAGGATCTCTCCAAACTGGGGGAATGGGCTGCGAAATGGCAAATGTGTTTTAATGTAGCCAAATGTAAAGTAATGCATATTGGGGCAAAAAATCAAAACTTTATCTATCAACTCATGGGCTCTGAGTTATCCGTGACAGATCAGGAAAGAGATCTTGGTGTGTTGGTGGACAGCTCCATGAAGGTGTCTCCCCAATGTGTGGCAGTGGTGAAGAAGGCCAATTCCATGCTAGGGATTATCAAAAAGGGGATTGAAAATAAAACAGCCAACATTATAATGCCATTATACAAAACAATAGTAAGGCCGCACCTGGAGTATTGTGTACAATTCTGGTCACCACATCTCAAGAAAGACATAGTGGAACTGGAAAAGGTGCAGAAGAGAGCAACCAAAATGATTACTGGGCTGGGGCACCTCCCTTATGAGGAAAGGCTAAATCATTTGGGGCTCTTTAGTCTGGAAAAAAGGCGCCTGAGGGGGGATATGATTGAGATGTACAAAATAATGCAGGGCATGAGTAAAGTGGATAGAGGGAAGTCTTATCCCTCTCACAAAATACCAGAACTAGGGGACGTACACTCAAATTGAGGGCTGGGAAAGTAAGAACAGACAAAAGAAAATATTTGTTCACCCAGCGCATTGTTAGTCTATGGAACTCCCTGCCACAGGATGTGGTGATGGCATCTGGCCTGGATGCCTTCAAAAGGGGATTGGACAGATTCCTGGAGGAAAAGTCCATCACAGGTTACAAACCATGATGGAGATGTGTAATCTCCAGGCTTTAAACCAGGGTACTTCAAGGGCCAGATGCAGGGGAGTGGCATCAGGAGACAGAGATCTTGTCTCATGTGCTCCCAGACGGATCTGCTGGGGCCACTGTGAGATACAGGAAGCTGGACTAGATGGGCCTTTGGCCTGATCCAGCATGGCTCTTCTTATGTTCTTATGTTCATATCTCATTCTTGTGTAGTCTTTCTTTCTCTTCTCTTGCTGTTTCTCTCCATCTGGCAGCTTCAGCTGCTGGCCTCTGCTCAGTTTCTTCCTAGGTCACTGGCTCATACATCATGACGTTGCAAGGTAGATCAGGTGGAGAGGCAGTATACATTTGTTGGTTCACAGTAAGCCTCTGAAGACTGGTTCTGGAGCTTTTTGTAGCAGAGGCGTCTCTTCCAGTTCAACAACAGTCTTGACACCTGCATCTGCATCCCCTTCTCTTGGTGTCCTGCTCTAACTTGTGTATCCTCCTCCTCCTGATCTCTGCTTGATTGAGGTGGTGAAGACATTGACACCATTGTGTTTAAGAGAAGTTCAACATAGTGGTCTTGTCCTTCAGAGGTATCTAGCACAGTCCCTTGTTTCTAAACCCTCTTTTTTTGATCAGAATGAGCCACATGTCTTAAATTGACTTCACCTATTTCTAAGTTTGCTACTTCAAAGCCTTTGCTGCCAGGAGCACAGCCAAGCAAAACAGTCCATTCTGTTCTCAAGTCTAGTTTGCGCCTTTTCTGTTTTAGTTTGTAGGCATACCCTAGACTTCCCCAAATTCTAATGTGTTCCATGCTTGGCATTCTGCTTTCCCACAATTCAATTTCTGCTTTCGTGGTGCCTAGTTGGTACTGTGTTCTGGAGATATGTTGCAGTCATGATGGCAACACTCCTAAATTTGTTGAGATCTCAGCTTCCTTTCAGCCATGGCATTCTGGCTCAGGGAGTATACATGGCACCCCTCCCGTGCAAAATGCTTTGTTCCTTCAGGAAGGCTTGTGTGTGGTATGTTTGTTTTCTGGCAGAGCAGCAGAGAGGAAGCAGGCTGTGAGAGGAGCACACGGCCAAAGGGCAGAGAGCTAACTTCCTGTTCTTGCAGGAGCAAGGGGCGGAGTTTTAGCTTTAAATACCTGCTCCCAGCAGCCCCTCAGTCCTTTTCTGGCAGAGCAGCAGAGAGGAAGCAGGTGGTGAGAGGATCACACGGCCAAAGGGCAGAGAGCTAACTTCCTGTTCTTGCAGGAGCAAGGGGCGGAGTTTTAGCTTTAAATACCTGCTCCCAGCAGCCCCTCAGTCCTTTTCTGGCAGAGCAGCAGAGAGGAAGCAGGCTGTGAGAGGAGCACACGGCCAAAGGGCAGACAGCTAACTTCCTGTTCTTGCAGGAGCAAGGGGCGGAGTTTTAGCTTTAAATACCTGCTCCCAGCAGCCCCTCAGTCCTTTTCTGGCAGAGCAGCAGAGAGGAAGCAGGCGGTGAGAGGAGCACACGGCCAAAGGGCAGAGAGCTAACTTCTTGTTCTTGCAGGAGCAAGGTTTCATTAGGTAAGGAAACAAAAAAACGAAAACGAAAATGAAAAATTGCTGTTTCATTAGCATTCTTTTTAGTTCAATGCATCTGCTGCAACGAAAACGAAAAGCACGGCAAATTTGGTCGTTTCGTTTTCGTTTTCGTTTTGTTTTTTAAAAAATTTCATTTCGTTTTTGTGGTGTAACGAAACGAAAAAATGAAAACGAAAACAAAAAATCACTCGTTTCGTGCCCATCTCTATCAGCTACATTAAATCCAGTCAGAATCTCAAATACATAGTAATCAAAGCAGTTATGTGACTTTCACGCCCCTTATTAGAATTAAGTTGCAATCTCACAAGTTTGCTGATCCAGACAGCATAGAATCACAGAATTATAGACTCATGGAATCATAGAGTTGGAAGAGACCTCAAGGGCCATCTAGTCCCTTGTAATTTAAGACTGGTGAAGCCATAAGATGTCTCTAAGGCATTTAACATATTTTTGGCAGAGTCACATTTGTTTATGTGGTTAAATGCCTGTACTGCAGGTCAAACTGTGCTCACGACCTGGGGTTCAATCCCAGGTAGCCGGCTCATGGTTGACTCAGCCTTCCATCCTTCCGAGGTCAGTAAAATGAGTACCCAGCTTGCTGGGGGGGGAGGGGGGGAATGTGTAGACTGCATAAAGAAAAGAAGATTTTATTTAGTATATGTTTCCTATCCTAGATTTATTCAATCTGTACCTAAAGGCCAGGGTCAACACTACATATATTTTATTGCATTACTGTGTTATTTCAGTGGTTGATTAAAACGGTATTTGAAATAAGGGGTTCTCATTTATCTGTGCCTGGAGAATTTTAATATTTGAGTGGAATCCTGAAATCAACTTAAGTATTCTTTCAAATAAACATCCGTGCATTTGAAATATATAAATCGCTTTAAATTAAATAACGGATTCAATAAGTCAAAAATTAGTTGGTCATGTCATTTTCAACACAACACACCACTGCCTCTGAGTATTGTTATAAGGTTTGCATCTGGACATCACAATTTTCAGAGTGTACCATAAATTAACTTTCATTATTCTCCTATTGCTTGTGCTTGGATGGTATTTGATCCAAAATTTGTTTAAAATGTGTTTGTAATTAATCGTTATTAATCTGCTTGTTAAGTTTGGCAACCTTTCTATTTAGTTTTTTCCCCTGCCCATGCCATCTCTGCTTGGATATGCCTCCTTTTTGTTCTCTGTCACTGTTTTTGCTTGCTTTACTGGTTTTACTGTTAGCTGCCCACAGTTCCCTCCTGGGAAGATGGGCGGGATATAAGCCTAACAAATAAATAAACAAATAAATAATACTATAATTTAAAAAAAACCTGTAAACTGCCCAGAGACTACACAAAGTGGTATGGGGCGGTATATATAAGCAGACCACAAGTTGCTGATCTGATAAGCTTTCACAGATCATTGCCTTTGCTATGGAATTGATCTCTCTTCAGGTTGTTCTATTTCTTGCTTCTGTTTCTGTTTCTGCTGGTTCATCATTTTCAATACAATTATTGATTTTTCTGGGCCTTTAAGTTAATCTGCAGTCTAGTCTGACACTGGAAAAGAAAATTAGCAGTTTCCCAGAAAAAAACAACTGTATTTTGATCAAAATCCAGTTTGTTTACTGATCTCAGGAAAAAAAAAGGTTACTGATGTCTGAACAAGCAATGAACCTTTCTCTTCAGCTAATGTGTTACTTGTGTGTGTGTGTGTGTGTGTGTGTGTGTGTGTGTGTGTGTGTGTGTGTGTGTGTGTGTGTGTGTGTGTGTGTGTGCTCATGCATGCGTGGGTGAAAAAGCCTGCAATACTAAAGACAACAGTAATTAACACTTGTAAAACACTTGTTATCTAGATCTCTGAGCCAAGTGACTTTATCTGCGCCCATAAACTATTAGGGAAATTTGGTGAAAAGCAACAGGGGGGGGGGTGTTCTAGGAATTTGTTTATTCCTTTTAATTAGCAAAGTATAAGGTAGAAGGCAAGATAACACCTAAACCTAGAGAAGTTAGCCAAATCTCATCAGCATCTCCTTTGGTTTTTCAGAAAAACTAACATTTTGTATAAGAGCACTCTAAAATAATTTAAAGTAGAAACAATGTTATATGTACTTTGCTGTCACCTGTAGCTACAGTCACAAGAAAAGAAAGCAAACAGGAAACAAAGAGTGAATAGGAAGGAAACAAAGAGGAAGGGTGTGTGGTGGTGGGAGGTGCTTGACATGCCAGAGGTGGGGGTGGGGAATTGGTCAATTTAGTTAGTGGCAATTGTGTTAGGCTGGAAAGCCCCGTCCACATCAGGATTGCTATTATCCAGCAGTAATCTGACTCACACCAGGGATGGATCTCTTTTGCAGACAAGGTTATTTAGGCAAACAAAGTAGCTAAGGCCACCGTGGTGGTGATAGTGTGCAAACTGAGGATTTCCTCCTTCAAAACACAAGTCTAACTAGTCAAGATGGTGAAGGTGAAGGGGTGGCCGTAGCTTTTGTGAATCTAAACCCTAGCCCAGGGATGGCGAAACTATGGCACGGGTGCCAAAGGTGGCACTCGGAGCCCTTTCTGTGGGCACCTGACATCACTCCTTCATAGCCACCTGTATACAGGTTAAATTACTGTATTGGCACTTTGCAAAACAATAGTGGGTTTTGAATTGCAGTTTGGGCACTCCGTCTCTAAAAGGTTTGCCATCACTGCCCTAGCCCCTAATCTAGGAACACTGCGCTGTCTCACCCTGATCTAACTTGGTGCCAGTATTGTGGCTATGTCTCAGGGCTAAAGGAAGTTTTCATCTCAGCTCTTCCTTGACTCTGTCTTTCCTCTCTCCTTTTTATTTTATTTTTGGCTCTTCAGCTGGCAGATCTCAGCTGGCAGAGCCATTCTGAGGCAGATCCCTGCGGCCAGGGGCATATCTGGGGGAGGATCATAGAATCATAGGGTTGGAAGAGACCTCAAGGGCCATCTAGTCCAACCCCCTGCCATGCAGGAACCCCATCACAATATTTCCAACAGATGGCCATCCAGTCTCTGCTTAAAAACTTCCAAAAAAGGGTACATCTGCCCTGGGTGCAGCAATCCGGGGGTGCCTGGAGGGGGAGTAGGAGAAGGAATCCGTGCACCCTCCCTCCACCCAGCAGTCCTCCTTTCCCCTAAGGCTTGGTGACGGCACCCCCTCCACTGCCTCTGCCGCTGCGTGCCAAGCGAGCGGCGAAGCACGCAGGTAGGCAGGAGCGCGGTGGCTTTCTTTCTACTCTTCCTCACCTTGGTGGGAGGCACAACCCACACCCATCTGCCTGTGGACACATGCATGCACGCACCCACCCCATGCTCGCAGGGTTCTCCCCCCCCCCCCCCGTTGCTGGGTGGGTGGCAGCAGGAAGGGCGTAAAAATGAACGTTGTCCCCAGGCGCTCCAAATCCTGGCTACGTCTCTGCCTGTGGCAGCAGACCTGTGAGAAGGGATTTGTGACAGGGATTCTCCCACCGCAGTGGCAGCTTTGCTGGTGTAAGTAGAAGATGATCCTCCTGACTTTCGGCCATGTTGCATTCGCTTTGCATGATCAGTGGCTTCATGGGTCCCCTAGGGTGTATGCAACACCCCAGGGGCATCGTTGCAGCTCTCCAACACCATCGTTAGGGTGGTGGTCTCCCAGTTTAAATTCGGGGAGGGGAGGAGAAAATACCCCCCCCCAATTAGCTTATTCCTTTTCCTGGATACTTCCAGGAGCGTCAGTTTTTTCACTTTGAGGGCTAGAGGAGAGAAGTGCCCTCAAGGTCTACACTATCCTTTCCTCCAGAAAAGCAGCAGTACCCCTCATCCAGACATTTCTTGCTTATACAGTGGTACCTTGCATAAAGGAATTAATTCATTCCAAATGAAATTCTGTTAAAGCAAAAAAGCAAAGTGTTCTGCTTATATACCGCCCCATACTACTACAAGTAGTCTCTGGGCGGTTTACAATTTTAATTACAGAGTGCAGGCTACACATTGCCCCCCCAGCAAGCTGGGTACTCATTTTACCGGCCTCGGAAGGATGGAAGGCTGAGTGAACCTTGAGCCTGCTACCGGGGATTGAACCCAGGTCGTGAGCACAGTTTTACTTGCAGTACAGGCATTTAACCACTGCACCACGAGGCTCCTACAAAAAGCATTTTTTCCTTTATTTATTTATTTATTTATTTATTTATTTATTTATTTATTTATTTTAAGACTTGTATACCACCCGTTTTCCCGAAAGAACTCCGGGTGGTTCACAGCATATTAATGTATAACTGAGAATCAATCAACAGACTCTAAATATATAGAAATTTAAAACAGTTAAGCAGACAATAAAACACAAAAAGCAAAAGGCAGATGGCGGGAGAAATTCCCCATAGGAATGTATTGAAAATGGAGTAATCCCTAACCGTGACCATTTTTATGTTGTACAGATTTGCCCCATAGACAATTCTGCTAAGCAAATTTCCTCTATCTCCGGAATTTTTTATGTTGTACAGATTTTATGTTATACAAACCATTTGTTATACAAGGGTCCACTCTCTATATATATTTTAAAAATGATTGAGAATAGAGTAGGATCCCCGTATCCACTGATTCATTATCCACGGATTCAATTATCCACAGTTGGCAGAGAAAAAAATTAAATAATTCAGCAACCACAAAGCAAGCTATTGTCACAAACAGCAGCCATAAGGCAAGCTAATGTCTCAAAACAGCAGTCATAAAGCAAGCTTCTATCAGGAAACAGCAGTTTGGAGGTGGGTGGGCAGGTGTTCTCTCTTATCCACGGTTTTCATTATCCACGGGAAGGCCTTGAACCAATCCCCAGAAGATACTGGGCTCCTACTGTACCTGTTCCTAGGAAGAACAGAGCCTTTAATTGGGCTCCTGGGTCCTTTGAGATCACCCATCTCTATGCTACACAATACCAGCCCCTAGATAACATTGGCTGCATTCTGCTGCTGTTACCATCGCAGGACTAGGGGCAGGAAAGGGGTGGGCGACCCTAGGAAAGCCGAAAGGACAGTTTGGAATTTATGAAGAAGAGATTTCCTCTCCTGTCTTTTACTTCTAGCAAGCTGTGTGTGTGTGTTGTGTCATTACAGTCGTGACCGACTCTTCGTGACTCCATGTCCATGGAGTTTTCTTGGCAGGAATACTGGAGTGGCTTGCCAGTTCCTACTCCAGGCGCCTACAGCACCTGGTATTCCCTGGTGGTCTCCCATCCAAGTACTAACCAGGGCCGACCCTGCTTAGCTTCCGAAATCAGGCAAGATCAGATATGCTAGCTGCCTAAAATCTGCTTGATGCCTGCATTTTACAAGGAGAAACCCCTAAAACTCTTTGTCTTTCCAGCCAAAAGCATCCTGTCTTTTGCGAGAAAAGAGCCCCATGCTTGTGTCCAGTTTTTGAAGCCTTGTAGGACCTGGCCTTCTAAAGTGAACAATGCTTGTCTTCCATTTTTTTTTTAAAAAAATGTACAATTATTTGGTGATAACATCTTTCTAAATGTGGCGGCTTGCCGAACGCAATAGATAAAAATGTAACAATAAAAATTGAGTAAGCGCTTGTTTCTTCTTCCCCCCACAGGCTGCCATCTCAGTCAGATGAATATGTATTTCGCAACCACACACATAATGAAAACAGTATGCAATCTATGCAAAACAAATCCATCAGGGTTTGGGGGTGGGTGGGATCTGAGTCATTCGGAGTTTTCAAGGCTGTAGCAGAATATACATAACATTGGGAGCCGTTTTGTCATCTGTTTCCCTATGGGAAGGAATCCCCTTTTGTAAGAGAGTCTTTGCCTCAAACCAGGTGGATTTGCCTTGGGGACCATTTTGTAAAGGCCTTCATTAATAATGATGAACCCCCGTGTGGTGGCTGAGGATGAGCAGCAACAACCAACAAACACCCCCCCCCAGACACACACCAAGTCTCCACTGTGTGAGAAGTACAGACTCTACACTGGATCCAGAGGAGAGGCTGCCATTTTGTGCCCTGCTGTTCTCAAGGTTGCTTCTTCTAAGGCAGAGAGAGAGAGAGAGAGAAAGAGAGAGAGAGAGACCCACCACAAGTGCCAAATGCCAAGGAAAAGTCAGCAGCAGAGAAGTCACAGAGGACAGAGATCTGCGCGTACTACTTGGCCTGCTCAGAGAACTCCTGCTGCCAAAAGGGGCCGTTTCATTATTAAAGAAAACTTCAACTTCCAAACTAGTCAAGCTTCTTCACACGGAAGGAGCCATCTTCATCTTATCTTTTGTCGCAGGCCAGCCCTGGAGGGTTGCAGGCTTTTGTAAACACCAGTGGTTGTAAGTAGAGATGGGAACGACCAGGAAAAATGACGTTTCAAGTTGTCGTGTGTCGGAGCCGGCCTGTTTCAGCTCTTTTCCGTTTGTCGCGAAATTTTTCAAAAATTTGTCATTTCGTTTGTCTTTTTTTGTCTCTCGTTAGTACTGATTTGGGGGGGGTAGCGGGCTCCTGGAGGCACCTCTCTGGGGTGGGTGCCTCCTCTGGCCCGCTATGAAGGGAAACCGGGCTCCTGGAGGCACCTCTCTGGGGTGGGTGCCTCTGGCCCGCTACAAAAGGGTACGCATAGCCAATTGGATATGCATACCAAGTTGCAGTGGCAGGCAGAGGCACCTCTCTTTGTTTTGGGTGCCTCTACTGTGACTCACTGGCATACGGTACACTTGGGCTGGGGATGGGGAGGAACAAAGTGAGAGAGGACTCACTAAGAAGGGAAGTGTACTTGCTGTAGTGCAATGCAAGTACACAGATCTGGCTTAGGGTTAGGGTTAGCGCAAGGGCTAGGCTTAGGGTTACGGGTAAGGTTAGGGTGAGTTAGTGGGGTGCACCTCTGGGTGCCTCTCTGACCCACTAAGAAGGACAGTGTACTGGCGTATGGATTAGGGTTATGGTTCGGGTTCGGGTTCAGGCTAGGGTTAGTGGGCTTTTTATGCCCGACTGGCACATCCCAGAAGTCTCGGTCAAAACCTGGCCAAGTGGCCATGCAATTGGTGGAATGGCTCCAAAAATTTGCATGGTCCACTCCCATGGCCAGCCCATCATTGCGCAGGTGTAAAAAAATAAAAATAAAAATAAAATAAAATAAAATCAATGGAGACGTTTTGTTGCAAGAAAAACCCACTGCTGCTACTGTAAAAATTCAGGCAGTTTTAAAATAGCTATTTTCGCATGTTTCTGTGGTGCTTTGGTGTGTTTTTGGACCACAATTTCAAAATAAATATTGCAGTCGCCCCATTTTGGATCCCCCGCCCGCACCGCATGGCATGGCGAATTGGCGGCGAGACGACGAGGATGCCCCCGAGCAGAGCAGCCCAGGACAGGAGAGGGGGGGAGGCCGGGGACCCCCCCCCCCCAGAAACCAACCCTCTGGTAGGTGCCCTCACTCAGGCAGGCATATTTTCGCCTGCTTTTTTGGCCTGGAATCGGTTTTTTTTATTTTAAAAACTTTTTTCTGTGCCGCTTGGTATCGCACGATCACTGCAATGCCAGGAATGACAACGACAAATCAGACCCAATTTTTCTTTAGTCGTTTCGAGTTTGAGTTCTGGCAGAGTAATTGTCGTTTCCGTTTCCGTTGTGTAACGGAAACGAGGAACGGAAACGGAAACGAGAATTTCGCCAAGTCGTACCCATGTCTAGTTGTAAGTCATGAATCACTGTCTGGGTTTCAGCCAGAAATCCCATGAAAGCTCCTGATTGAAGCTACACCAGTTGTTCTCAACCTGTGGATCCCCAGATGTACCTGGACTACAACTCCCAGAAATCCTAGCCAGCTCAGCTAGTGATGAAGACTTCTGGGAGTTGCAGTCCAGGAACATCTGGGGACCCAGAGGTTAAGAACCACTGAGCTACACCATTCCAGGTCATCTGAGAGACAGATAGATTCTAGAATATTCTGGAAAGCAAAAGCCAGGAACAGATTTTAAACCTACCTCTGCTCCACAGTTAAATTGATTCCACTTGCGGATGTGTAGTTTGATGAGATTCTTAGAATTCTTTGCAAGAGAACTCCGGTGTTCTCCCCTGAGCAATGTCAGATAATTCTAAACTGCTCACTGAACTACAGATCCCAGGATTTCATAGGACAGAACTGTGGTGCTGAAAGTGGTATTAAATTGATATCACTGTAAAATGTGGACTCACTCTGTGGGATGTCTAGAGATGTTAGCTACATCATACAGGTTTTGGTGATCCATGCCTACTATGCCTGAGATCCCAGGGCACCGAGAGGCACACATTACCTCAAAAAACAAAGGCAAATACAGTACTGTACATTGCATCAAATTAATATACTGTATCCTCGTTTTTATTTGCACAAACCAGGTTGCCGCTACACAACAGACTTAGTATTCCTGATAACTTCACACTGTCACTGCCCATTCCATTAAATTTATATTTCAGACCCCACCTGAAGTACTGTGTCCAGTTCTGTGCACCTCAATTTAAAAAGGATGTTGACAACCTCGTGCGGGTGCAGAGGAGGGCGACCAGGATGACTGAGGGTCTGGAAGAAATGTCTTATGAGGAACGGCTTAGGGAGCTGGGAATGTTTAGCCTCTCTAAAAGAAGGCTGAGGGGGGATATGATTGCTATGTTTAAATATTTGAAAAGATGTCACATTGAAGAGGGAGCAGGTTTGTTTTCCATGGCTTCAGAGACTAGGACTCATGGCAATGGTTTCAAACTACAGGAAAAGAGATTCCATTTGAACATTAGGAAGAACTTCATGACAATTAGAGCTGTTCGGCAGTGGAATATGCTGCCACAAAGGGTGGTGGAGTCTCATTCCTTGGAGGTTTTTAAGCAGAGGCTGGATGGCCATCTGTCGGAAATATTGTGATGGGGTTCCTGCATGGCAGGGGGTTGGACTAGATGGCCCTTGAGGTCTCTTCCAACTCTATGATTCTATGATTCCAAGCATATCACCCTTTTAGCCCGCTGATGCTAAATCCGCCAAGTAATCTTTAAGACAAATAGATTTTCCATTGCATGTGGGGCTTTGTGTGCATGGACTACAGCCATGCATACTTATTTTAGCTGGATGATTGTTGGGGGATGGGGGTTCTCCCACCTTTTGAAGGCTGTTTCCTCTGAAGTTCTGTTTAGAAATCCTTCAAGAGTCCAGATTAAATTGTACCTGCAGATATCATTACCTGTATATTGTCCCTCATTACTGTAAGCCACCTTGGGTCCTTTTCCAAGGAGAAAGGCAGGCTAAAAATACTCTAAAATAAATAAATAAATAAATAAATAAATAAATAAATAAATAAATAAATAAAATGCATTCCCCTTGTTTGTGCATTATGCTGTTCTGGCTACCTAAAGATCCACACTTGGAGAAATCATTTGCTTTTCCGATAAATATCTCAAAAAGTGAAAGCAAATTTCCAATATGGCTTGTTGTGGGCCCCCCAAAATGCCCTTGCCTTGCTAGAGTATCTGAAAACATTGAGATCTAAATGGAACAAATTTTCAACGTCATTCATGAACCGGGAGACAAAGCTTACCTTTGCCTGCCCTCCCAGACAAACTACTGATAATTTGTGCCATTTTCAATAAAGGACACACAGGAGTTGTCCTTAGTTTAACCCAGTTTGGAGTTTCTTACCATGTAACTGATTATAGTAACCAAACCATGCATTTGAGGTCTAAAGAAAAGTTTCAGTCTCTGGAGCAATTTGTTTCTTAGCCTTACAGCTGAACCACAAAATATGGATTTCATTCCATTTCCTCTTGCATGCATTTGAACAAATCGGCAGCTACGTTTAAATGCATGGTTATTTCATCTCTCAATGACAATTTGTTTTGCAGAGGAGGGTCTGATAGAATAATAATGGGTGTGAGCTTCCCGAAGGAAGCCCTTTAGTTTCAACACATAAAGGCATTTCCCAAATTAAAGACATTTTGTTCAACAGCAACAACTGCAAAGACATCTCTCCTAGTTATGTGAGTGGACGACAGCCTTGCATTGTGCACCAGGTCCAGTTTGTTGTTGGTCCTTCACGATCAGCTTAACCAGTTTCCTCTCCAGCCTTCCAAGCTGCAAGTTTATTATTAGGAAAGTGTTTTGCAAATGATGATTTATGAAATAATTACGCTGTCTGAGAATATAGATCAATTGGGTCTGCAGCTTGCCCGCCCTGCAGCAAAAGCACACTGGGGAAGAATGGGGAGGATCTGTCTTCTATTTGCTGCAGTCATCAAGTGGGCCATCCACCTGACACATCTTCCTCCCTCTCCCCCCCCCCCCCCCATCACCCCACATTCCTCTTAGATTTCATGTCAAGGGAAGCAGACAAGTTAGCTTTCTGCACTGGAAGCGTGTGATCTGCATTCTTCAACCTCACAATTAGTGCGATGATTCTTTGTTGACTTCTTTCATCCATTTGAAGTGGGGTGACATTTACTCTAGCAGCATTTTAAAGGAAACCAATCAATAGCTAGATATTTGCTATTTAGACTGATGAAGAAAGGTCAAGTGGGTGACAAGTGATGTTGGCTAATATCTGCTTTTAGCCTTTTGTTTCTGTCCATGGAATTTTCTTGGCAGGGATACTGGGGTAGCTGGCCAGTTCCTACCCCAGGAAGTCTTATTACAGGCCTCATTGTTACCAGTGTAATTAGCCTTACAATGATGAAAGCACAGTCTAGCCTATTTTATTTTGTAGCCTCACTGATCAACTGGGACACAAAAGTAGAAATGTGTCCTATTTATAAGATATTCCAGACTGAGGCAAACCTAGATAGTAGAGATGGGCACGACTTGAAAATTTTTTTTTTCGAGTTGTCGTTAGTCGGGCTGGTTCCGTTTCGGGTCGTCTCCGTTTTTCGTGAAAATTCGCAAAAATTAGTCGGTTCATTTTTTCGTTTTTTCATTTCCGTTACTGCCGCGATTTCGCGCATTTTGACGTCCGACCGAGACTTGCGGCTTGCGGGCGCAGCGCGGGCGGCAGTGGCGCAGGGGTACATGCGTGGGCGGTGGCAGCGGCAGCGGCAGGGGAAGTGGCTAGCACACGGACGGGCGCGCGGGTGGGCGCGCGGGTGGGTGGGCGCGGGTCCCGCAAAATCAGCAGGCGAAATACAGTTTAAACCTGCCTGGGTGATGGACTTGCTGCTGCACAACAAGGCTAGTGCATCCTAAGCAAACAAAGTGGGGCAGAAACAAATTTGCATTTCTTTTTTTTTCTTGGTCTGCTGTGCTGAATCTGCTGATGCTGAACCAGCCAGCCACCCTACTTGGTCTGGCTGATGTGCCTGTTTGTTGTACTTCTTTGTTGTTTGGTTTTGAATCCATCCCATCTCCCCTCCACCTCTCTCAGAGGCAGCAGGAGAAACAGACATTCCGTTCCTCCCCAAATCTGGATGAGGGGTCTACTACTCTACTCCTCTCAAATTGGCCCCCCATCACCAAGGTCCTTCTGCCTTCACTTCACATTCACAGTCAAAGTCACACACACTTAAAGGACAAGCAATAAAGCCAAAGCCAATGCAACCCTGCTTTTGGTCATGGTCAACAAAAACATTAGCAGTTAGAGCCTGAGGTGGTTAAGCTACGTACCTAGCTAGTAGCTGCTACAGCCAGGAATAGTTTTGGTAGGGATGGGAATGGGATAGGGCTCTGGGTTGCTCTGACTTAAGTTTTACAGCCCACAGCCCAGCCCACTAGGCTATACAAGGAGGAGGACTATCTCTGGTCGACGCATCCATAAGGCCAGAGTAAGGGCGGCCACTCCGGCCAGGCCACAAGGCAGAGTATGAGAGCACCACAGCACAGAGCCAGAGTGCGGCAGGCTCATTGCCAGCTCCAGTATAAAAAGGATGGAGCTGAATGGCATGACAGGAATTTAAATGCCACTGGCCTTGGGTCACAGTGTCTTGCAGCCCAGAGGACTGAGTTGCGGAGGAGGCCAATCACCTTGAGTCTGGTCTGGCACCACACTGGCTGCGATGCACCACATGGCACTTTCTGACAAACTCTTGGGTGGTGCTGTACGTAGTACAAACGCTGTTCAAATTAGTACCCCCCCTTCTGTGTGAAACACGGCGTCTTGCAGCCCAGAGGAAAGACTGGCGGAGGAGGCCAATCACCTTGAGTTTGGTCTGGCACCACACAGGCTGCAAAAGGACAGCAAGCCACATTCTGAGTCTGACTCTTCCTCCCCAAGTCCCCAGCTGTGTGCTGGTAGACTTGCTACCTGCCGGCCCGGCAGTCTACTACCATGCCCTTCTTTGTGAATCACAGTTGGTTCCCACACAACTCCAAGAGCCAAGCCTGCAACTTTGCAATAAACTAATGGAGTGCTGGCACCCAAGTCCTCTTCCCTTCCTTGTGAGGCACAGTGTCTTGCATCCCAGAGGAAAGAGTGGCGGAGGCCACAAGCTGGAGTAATTCAATGCTGGGCCAGCAATCCTGACCACGACCATGGCCTTCGTTGTGAATCCCAGCTCCTACAACTCCAACAGCCAAGCCTGGAACTGTCAGAGAAATTACTGGAGTGCTGGCACGCAACTACTCTTCCCTTCTTAGTGAGGCACAGTGTCTTGCATCCTAGAGGAAAGAGTGGCGGAGGAGACAGAGCTAGGTCTGTGTGAATTACAAACTCCCTGCAAACTACTACCATGCCCTTCGTAGTGAATCCCAGCTCAAACACCACTCCAAGAACCAAGCCTGGAACTGTCAGAGAAACTACTGGAGTGCGTGCTGCAAACAACTTCTCTTTCCTTCTTAGTGAGCCACAGTGTTTTGCATCCAAGAGGAAAGAGTGGCTGGAGGAGCCCACATAGCCTGAGTCTGAGGCCACAGGGCCTCCGTAGGGGAGGAACATTGCCAGGAAGCTCCAGCTCCCCAGCGTGACTGAATGGCCTGAGGAGGACGCCAGGAAAATGCCCTTCTTCGTGAGCCACAGTTGGCAGCCCAGTGGAAAAGCAGAGTCCACATGGTGTCTGACTCTGAGGCCTGAGACCACTCTGACAAAAGGACTGCAAGCCAGAGGGTCTTCCTACACAGCTGTGTGCTGCTTTCCCCGGCCGTAAACTCCTAGCAGGCCAGCACAGCCATGTTCCCTTCTCAGTGAGACATAGCTTTGCAGTCCACGGAAGACAGTAGGCCTGAGAACCACAGGCTCACTGTCTGTGTGAGTCAGAGAGAGTACCCACAAAGAACCAAGCCTGGAGTGGAGGCATCCTTGCTCCCTCCCTTCACTGAGAGCCACAGTCTGTGCATTGCATCCCAGTGGCATGCCCTTCGTAGTGAATCACATTCCCCACAAGAGCCAAGCCTTGAACATTCTGATAAACTGTCCTATTTGTAACGGTGACAGAGGGCCACCAGCACGGCAGTAAGTTGTCCTTCTTTGTGAGCCACAGTGTATGGCAATGGCAGCCCACTGAAGACTAATTGGCGGTCCGGAGGCTGACAACACTCCCACACTGCGGCACTCCTTCCTGCAGAGTCCTGTCACTGTCCCAGGCAGAGTCCAAGGGTGCTTTCGCATGAGTTCTGCCTAATCACGGGCCCACACCACGGCTGTTTTCTAGCACACAAGCACAATGCCCTTTTCTGTGAGGCAGAGTGTGTGCAACCCAGAGTGAAGGGTAGGGGAGGCCAGAAGGCCAGACTAGAGGGGGTTGAAGGAGAACCACCGAATCGCCCCTCCCTCAGCTAAGGGATTTCCCAACCTAGACTGCGTGAAGAACCCCCCCCCCCAATGTGGGATGACAGAGTCCACCAGTTCTTCTAAACAAAATAGTTGTTGAGTGAATGCACTGTTACAGTTGGTCTTCAAGTGGTTTTCCGCCAAGAGGCGGGCGCAGCCGTGGTTGCTGCATGGGCAAGTTGAGGGCAGTGGCGACAGGGCTGAACTTGAAGCACTAACTGGACCAGTGAAGGAGAAGCGGCTGGAAGGCCTCCTCTAAGCCGGAAGTGGGGGGGAGCCTGACAGGCAGGCAGGGAGAAGACACAGAGCTAGAGTGAGTCTGAGTCTTTGACCACACAGGCTTCCAAAAGGACAGCAAGCCAAGCTTTCTGACTTTCTTTCCCAGCTGTGTGCTGGTAGACTGCTCGTAACTGCCGTGCCAGCATTCCATCTCCATGCCCTTCGTAGTGAATCACAGCAGTTCCACAACTCCAAGAGCCAAGCCTGGAACTTCCTCCTGAAAGGCTCTTCTATTTCTAAGAAACAAACGATTATTGTGCAGAACTGTGGTACGCGCAAGTACATTCCACTCCAGCCCTTCTTAGTGAGACACAGTGTGGTGCAGCCCAGAGGACAGAGTAGCGGAGGCCTAAACATCCCCCCTAACCCTAACCCTAAGCCCACCACCAGTTGTTCCTGAAGAGTGTTCCCGTAACTCAATCATCATCATCAATCACAACCTAGATTTCCAACCAGTAACTTTTCTTGTCCGGCAGCCTTTGTTCCGGGGTTAGGGCAGAAATGATTATAAAATGTTTAAGCACTGAGTGTGCGCACAATGAGTCACACAGCACAGCACCAAGATCCACACAGGGGACTTTCGGACAGGAGTACGCACACACAACAAGGACGTTTCCCTTCTTTGTGAGCCACAGCTGGCAGCCCAGTGGAAAGAGTAGCGGAGGTGACAGAGCTAGGTCTGTGTGAACTACAGACTCACACAGTAAGTGTGTGTCAGAGTATCCACCAAGCACCAAGCCTGGAGGCTTCCTTGTCCCTCTCTTCACAGTGCATTGCAGCTCAGAGTGAAAATTAGCGGTAGCGGAGGCGGACAAAACTCCCACACAGCGGCAACACTTCCTGCAGAGAGGCCTGCCTCTTCCCACTAGAAGCGGAGCTCCTGTCTTTCCCTTTCCACAGCCCTTCTTAGTGGTTCACAGACCAGCCCAGACGACAAAGTATGGGACTGGGAGGCCAGAACGGCAGACTGGAGGAGGTTGAATGAGAAGCAACTTGAAGGCATGCTCAAAGCCGGGACTGGTGGAGTCTGACAGGCAGGCAGGTTGGCAGAGGGCCGGGCGGGCAGGGAAGCATCTAGTCTGGCTTACAGGTATGTGTGTGTAGCCTAGGCGCATGCATAGAGGATACCATCCTCCAAGTCTAGGGATTGGAAAGGCACTAAGCCAAAGTGCCAGTAGGGAGGATTGTTTCCGCCTTGGCAGGCAGAGTTTCAATCGCCACCCCAGGAGACCAGGTTTTGGCAACCAAAGAGACAGAGTGGAAGCAGGAGAACTGGGTGGGTCTATTTCTTTAAGGCTGTAAGGAGGGGAGCTTGCCCCCTGATTCTCAGTCTTTGTGGTAGGTTGTTGTAAAGTGCTTCCTCACCACTTTGTTAGCATATTGGCGCCTAAACCCCAGGGAACGGTGTGAAGCACCAAGGAAGGCAGGTATTAGGGTCTCTCTCAGACCAGCCATGGCAAAAGGGGAAACATTGGGCCAATACAGACAGACCCTTTCCAATGACACTTTGAGTAGCCCTGCCTGGTTTGGAGACAGGCCAGGGCTAGAAAAATTGGGCCACTAATAGTACCCTTCAATTGTGTGTGAGAGAGAATACAGGTAGGCAGGCAGGCAGGCAGGCAGTCAAGCAGGCAGTTTTGCAGGCATTAGGCACTGGAGTCGGCAGGTAGTCACAGGGCCAGGCAGGCAGGCAGGCAGGCAGGCTCGTAGGGCCAAGGGGAGGCAGGCAGGCTTGCAGGCGGGCATGGAGGATTGTAGGCAGGAGGTTAGGTTACAGGCAGCAACTTAGTTCTTGGAGTGTTGGGGTAATCCCAAGGTGGAAAGGTTGAAGCGGATGAAAGTCAACCTTTCCATCGTCTCCGGGTCCAGGCGACAGCGGCGCGGCCTCAGGACATCTCCCATGTGAGAGAAGACACGCTCACTCTGGACACTGGTGGGTGGGATAGACAAGAGGTCCAACACCAGAGTTGAAAGAGCGGGCCAGAGGTCTGCCTTTCTGGCCCAGTAGTGTAGTGGGTCCGAGCTGAGGGGTTGGAGGGGCTCGGCCATGTACTCCTTCACCATGGTCTGAGCGGGGTCTGCTACTTCTTCCTCCCTTGCCTCCACTGAGGAGGAAACTGCCATGGCTAGGGCAGAGGCCAGGTAGTTGGCTGCTGGAACGGAACCTGGTCTCTGCGTGAACGCTCCTGGAGTAGAGAGGGATGTGGATCCTTGCGAGGACTCCTCCTCAGCATCGCTCTGGCTTCCGTGCGCCCTCTGAAACGCCTGGCCCTCATCGGAGACAGCCCTGACTTGACGGCATAGCTCCGTCTTCCAGGATTTCAGTTCGGCAGTGCTGGCCGCTAGGGAACCCTTGACGCGAGGGTTGCACAGGCAGGCCATCTGGTACACGTTTTCCCTTCTTAGTGGGCCAAGACGGGTATCCACGCCGGTCAACAGCCTGTCTGCCAATGCCCTGCTCTTAGGGAGAAGATTGCCTTCTTCCCGGATACTGGTCTCTAGGCGTTGGCGAAGGGCATTGACCAGGGGGAGAACGTGGCCCAGGCTGGCGTTGTAGCTGCTGAGGACGTGGGTGGTCTCCTCAAAAGGCTGCAGGATACCCGCCATCTGGGAGAGGGCGAGCCACTCGGTAGCACCAAGGTCCAATTCCCTCCCCTCATGCAGGACTGGGGTGGTTGACATGATGTATTCCACCACTTCCTTCTGCTCCACCAGACGCTTGACCATTTCGTGGGTGGAGTTCCACCGGGTGGTCACGTCTTGGATCAGGACGTGCTCCGGTCGGCCCGTCTCCGCCTGCCTCTCACGCATCATCCTGGCTGCCTTGACGCTGCGAGCGAAGTGCCCCACGATCTTCCGACACTTGTCCAGCAAGGCCCTGGTCTCCCTGGTCCCCTCATTCCAGGAGTCCTTTGGTGCACCCAGGCCAATGGCATCGCCCACCACTAGATGCAGTTTGTGTGCTGCGCACACGATGCCCTGGAACCCTGCCCCAAGAACCGCGTTGGTCATGTTACGGCCCGCGTCTGTAACCATGACTCCACGATTGACCTGTCCCTCTGTCCCCAATCCCCACTCTCGCATTGCTGTCTTGAGAACGTCAGCAATGTTGATCCCTGTGGCGTTGTCCTCCATGCTTTGTGCCTGGAGAAGCACCACCCTATACCCTCTTGGGGTGCTGCCTTGTGCCTCCCCCTGCCTCTTCCCACTCTCACTAGCGGAGCTGTGTTTTTCTTTCTCTAACCCTTCTTCCCCTCTCTTCAACCCTGAAGAGCAAGGGCCTGACAGGGTTCCAGGCAGAGTCCCAGGGTGCTTCCTCATCAGATGGCTGCGCAACCCACTTGAGGAGAGGTGTTTGGGGTCATTCCCCCTGCGCAAGACCACCCCGCATATCTTGCACACCGCCATCCTTGCGTCTTGGGGGCTGTTCTCAAAATGCTCCCAGAGACACCCTCGTGGCTTACAGAAAGTAACGCCCCCTCTGTTATTGCCTGCCGCTGCCGCTGCTGTGGTGCTGGTGTGGCCTCTGCCCTGCCGGGAAAGTAGACTAGTAATACTGCTCTCACTGGTGGTACTCTGGGTGGAAAAAGGGCTGCTCCTTCCATCACTGCCTGGAGCCTGCCTTAAGTCTGTCCCTGCCAACAGGTCCTCAGAGTCTGGCATGTTTAGATACAAGGAGCCCAATTCTGATTCTGATGCCATTTCAGAATCAGAGCCCTTGTCTTCTTGCTGATCAAGGGTGGGGCTGTCAGGTAACGGAGATGGGATTTGGTACGCCTCATCCATGCTTCCCTCGGTGACAGACGATGGCACAGTGCTGCTTGTGCCACTGGCACTGCCACTCGGGGAGGGAGTTGCACCAGTATCACTTTCTGCACTACTTCCTGTCCCTTCCCTCAGAAACGTGCCCCTATTTATCTTAGTAGGGGTCCCCCTCCCCTGCCCTCTAGCTGTGCGACCCCTCCTCATTTTTCTCACTTCTTGTGGCTCAGGCCAGGGAATGTATAATGTGATAGTAAAGAAAAGCACCAAGGAACTGTGCAAGTAAATGAGTGAGATGGACTCACACAACAGCAGCACAACAAACAAGGAAATAGGAGCAAGGGGTTTGCCAATCCTGGCACCCAAGTCTCTCAATGCCCTGCACAGGGCAAGTATAACAAAGAGAACTGTAACTTCTTCACAGTTGTAATTGGATTGTGTATGTAGACTGTGGTGGCAAGTAAATGAGTGAGATGGACTCACAACAGCAGCACAACAAACAAGGAAATAGGAGCAAGGGGTTTGCCAATCCTGGCACCCAAGTCTCTCAATGCCCTACACAGGGCAACTGGAATTAAGAGAACTGTAACTTCTTCACAGTTGTAATTGTATTGTGTATGTAGACTGTAAGTAAATGAGTGAGATGGACTCACAACAGCAGCACAACAAACAAGGTAATAGGAGCAAGGGGTTTGCCAATCCTGGCACCCAAGTCTCTCAATGCACAGCACAGGGCAACTGTAATTAGGAGAACTGTAACTTCTTCACAGTTGTAATTGGATTGTGTATGTAGACTGTGCTGGCAAGTAAATGAGTGAGATGGACTCACAACAGCAGCACAACAAACAAGGTAATAGGAGCAAGGGGTTTGCCAATCCTGGCACCCAAGTCTCTCAATGCACAGCACAGGGCAAGTGTAACAAAGAGAAATGTAACTTCTTCAAAAATGTAATTGTGTATGTAGACTGGTGGCAAACTGGCGAGTAAATGAGTGAGGTTGACTCACAAAAACAGCACAAAAACCAAGCTAGTAGAAGCAAGGGGTTTGCCAATCCTGGCAAACAAGTTTCACAATGCACAGGGCAAGTGTAATTAGGAGAACTGTAACTTAACTTCTTCACAGATGTAAGTTACAACTGCACAAAAACCAAGCTAATAGAAGCAAGGGGTTTGCAAAATCTGGCAGCACCCAACTTTCACAAATAATGCACAGTAACTAAGATGAATGTAACTTCTTCAAAGATGTAATTGAAGAAAAAGTTCTATAGAGGTGGCTGGGTGCCTGCCCTTCAACAAATGTTTGTTTGAGTGCCTGACTGCAAAAAAATGAATGAGGTGTTGGACAAGTGAAAGAATATCTATAAGTAAGTGTTAAGTAAAATGAAATTGTAAAATGTTCTACAGAGGAAGGTGCCCTAGCCTTCTTGCCAACAAATGTGTTTGAGAAATTTGAGTGCACTGGTTGGCGAGGGAGACTCTGCCTACTCAGTCTGTACTCTGTATAATATTTTTAAAAATAATTTAATCCACAGCCTCCAACCTCCCCTTCTAAGCACTAGTACTGGACCTTGGCTGTTGCTTGCCACTTGCTAATAAACTGTAGAATAGAAAATAAATGGAATAAAACTATAAGCTGCTACTAGGGTAGGATAGGGTTGCTGGATTCCCTTCCAAAACCCCAATCGCAACAGCAGCAAAAAAGCTGTAGGCGCAGGGTAAAAGGACCTTGGCCAAGTAAATGAACTTGGTGGGAAATTGGGATACAAAAGAAATGGTATGGTAGTGTAAAATAATATATTTTCAAAATAAATCCGCAGCACCTCCCCTCCCCTACCGCTCCCACTCAAATCTTCCCTCCCCCTTGAAGCAAATATAAGCAAATAAAAAACGGAACTCTTCCTCAAAAATGCAGAAAACAAAAAAGAATAAACACTGCGTTGCTATTCCCCACAGGGAATAAAAGAAATTATTATGTTTTGCGAATTAATATCAATTCAATTCCCTCCCTGCCTAGCGAGACCGAGACCGCGACCGCGACCGCGAAATCGAAACTAGACTGAGCGCAGCAATCCAGCCCTGACCACCCTCCACAAGATCCAAGCCCAGACTGTGACGGACTGGAACTGCCTCGGCTTTTTATGCCCTCTGGCACATCCAGAAGTGTCAGTCAAAACCTGTCCATGCGATTGGTGGAATGGCTTCGAAAATTTGCATGGTCCTGTCCCATGGCTAGCCCATCGTTGCGCAGGTGTAAAAAAATAAATTAAGAAAAAATAAAATAAAATCAACGGAGACGTATTTTGGCAAGACAAACCCACTGCTGCTACTGTAAAAAAACAAGCATTTAAAATAGGTAACTTTCGCATGTTTCTGTGGTGCTTTGGTGGGGTTTTGGGCAAGGATTTCAAAAAAAATATTGCGGTCGCCATTTTGGACCGGGAATCGGTTTTTTTTAACTTTTAAAAACTTTTTTTCTGTGCCGCTTGGCATTGCGCGATCGCCGCGTGCAAGTAACGAGCACGACAAATGAGACCAAATTGTTCGTTCATCGGTTCGAGCTCGAATTCTGGCGGAGTAATTCCCGTTACCGTTTCTGTAGAGTAACGGATACGAGTAACGGAAACGGAAACGGGAATACCGCTAAGTCGTGCCCATCTCTACTAGATAGCATCCTAAAGAGCAGAGACATCACTTTGCCAACTAAGGTCAGGATGGTTAAAGCTATGGTTTTTCCAGTAGTGATGTATGGAAGTGGGAGCTGGACTATAAAGAAGGCTGATCACTGCAGAATTGATGCTTTTGAGCTGTGGTGCTGGAGGAGAGTCTTGAGAGTCCCCTGGACTGCAAGGAGATCAAACCTATCCATCCTGAAAGAAATCAACCTCGAATGTTCACTGGAAGGACAGATTTTGAAGCTGAGGCTCCAGTACTTTGGCCACCTCATGAGGAGAGAGGAGTCCTTGGAAAAGTCCCTGATGTTGGGAAAGATGGAAGGCAAAAGGAAAAGAGGACAGCAGAGAATGAGGTGGTTGGACGGTGTCATCGATGCAACCAATATGGATTTGACCAAACTCCGGGAGGCAGTGGAAGATAGGAAGGCATGGAGAACTCTGGTCCATGGGGTCAAGAAGAGTCGGACATGACTGAACGACTGAACAACAACAACAAATATCTGCTTTACATGTGTCGCCAAACTCTTTCCTAGGTCATAGGAAAAGGTGGGCGTCTTGAAATCATCTGTTTCCAAGGTACACACATATTTTTCTCCTTCTCTCCCCCCTTTTTCAGGTTTCCTAGCAAAATCATCTCACCAGTCCAATTAAATTAGACCCATTGAATCCAATGCCAACTGTTGAGTCAACATTTATGGAGATATCAGTGATCCAATGGGTTTACTCTACTTGGGGCTACTTGGTTTCAAAACTCTGTACTAATAAATTACAAAGGCCACCAAAGTATACTTTCTTACTTGGTGGTGTGATGATACATGTTGAAGTCTCAGGGCTCATCACAATGGTCCCCTTAGTCTCACCACAAGAGAAGACCAAAATGCAGGTAATTATCTTGATTGATATCAGTGGCCCAGTGTTCATGTCCAGTAGGGCCAGATCTTTAGTACAGTTCAAACCACTTCAAAATATTTTCTACTAAAACAAGGGGAGCTCACAGCAATATCTGACTGCTTGGAAAAATCTATCTTGCCACCAGCTCTGGTGAGGATTCCAGTTGACCACAGAAGGAACAAGAGAGCCTGCAAAGAGTAGCAGATGTTTTAAAACCAAACCATCTCTCTAGGAATTTCAGATCCAGTTTTTCATTCCCTCAGATTTTAGGATCAAAAACAGAGAACAGAAAGGCATATTTGTGATGTCACAGAAGTGAGCTCTAAATCTACCAAACTAAAAGATAAAATTAATAGGCACATAGAAAAAGGCGCTGCTGAAGGAGAGGCAGCATAGCTTCTGCAAGGTCAAATCATGCCTCACTAATCTGTTGGAATACTTTGAGAGTGTCAACAAGCATGTGATAAGGGAGATCCAGTTGACATTGTTTACCTGGACTTTCAGAAGGCTTTTGACAAGGTCCCACACCAAAGGTTCTTGAATAAACTTGCCAGTTATGGAATCAAGGTGGAGGGAGGTGAAGAGTGAGGTCCCATCTGAGGCTTCAAAGGCTGGGCCTCTTCACTCTTGAGCGATGGCGCCTAAGAGGTGACCTGATTGAAGTCTATAGAATCATAGATAAGGAAAAACAAAGTAGATAAGGAAAAGCTGTTTTCCCTATCGTACAACACTAGAACTAGGGGGCACTTTATGAAACGTTTGAGTGATAGATCTCAAACATAAAAGAAAGTACTTTTTCGCCCAGAGGATCACTGGTCTGTGGAACCCCCTGCCAGAAGAAGTGGTGACAGCTGTCAACCTTGACATCTTTAAGAAAGGATTGGACGACAAGTTCATGGAGAACAAGGATATCATTATGGATGCCTAAGGACAACCTCTGGGTTGGAAAGAGAGGTGTCAATCCCCGCACACAGAGCACACACACAAACAGGGTTCAGTTCTTTGCCAAGATCTTTAGTGGAAAGCCAGGCAAGTTCAAGTCCTTTGCCAACAATCAAGTGCCAGATAAATAACAGAATCCAACTCCCAGCAATTAACAGTCCAAGTCAAAACCAGAATATCTCACGGAAACCAGATGCCAAACCCAATGGAACAGATTAAGCCGTTGTCCAGGAAGCCAGTCCGAAGTCAGGAAACAGAGCCAAGGTCACAGACAGGAACGTGGTTGCAAGTTCAAATGACACGTTGCTCCCACAGAGAGCTCAAGGTGAGCTTACCAGCTTTATCTCAAAACAAGGAACACACCCTTACTTCTGGAAAGGCTCCTGCTAGTACTCAGGGCTTCCCGACCTGATTCCCCATCTAGCATCAAAGACCCTTTCCCTAGCTCTCCTGGTAGCATGTCTTTGCAGAATCCTGCTCATAGCCCTTCTAGGGGGAGAAGATATGTTTTCAGCTGAGTCATCAGACCCAGCTGCCTGCTGACTTGAGCTGCAAGGCTCCTCCAGCAGGTCTTCACCATTGAACCCCTCAGAGTCAAGTTCTGTGACAGGCAGGGTCCTGGCAAGAGGCAGGATCTCTCTCAATGCCATTTGCAGGGAATCGTCAGCAGGTGAAGACATCTGCTTGGGAATACCCTGAAGTAAATGGTGAGCCACTTTGCGAGACAGAATGCTGGACTGGATGGGTTGTGGCCTCTTCCAGCAAGGCTGTTCTTATATTCTTATGTACCAGAGCTCACTCCAATCTTGTGAGAAGAACTCGGGCAGTGCCTCAGATTGTTCCAATTTCTGCCTCTTTTCATGACTGATTCCTCCTCCCCTGCCCTTTCCTCACCTTTTGTCATGGCTGTCATTCTAGGGGCACAAAAACTTCCTTCTCTTTTTGTTTAAGTAGTAAGTGGCATAACCCTACAGAGATACATCAACTTAGCATGGATACTCCCTTATATTTGAAATAGCACTACATTGCTTAGTGGAATATTTTTAAAAATATGAGAAAAGGAAAATAGGGAAGGTGGTTTCTCTGCTATCCTTTCCACTGTCACAACGCACTGCATACACCACAGGGATAGCCCTGAAAAAGAATGACATTCACAGCTCCTGGGAATGAATGACAGAATCACAGAGCCCACAGAGGGACATAGTCAGGAATGCTTCCAATTGCACCAAATAAACTAGCACTGTTGCAGAACATGTCACAAAAGGAGCAGGAGGGATCACTCTTACTTAAAACAGAGGGGGCTGACCGAAAATAGGTTGGATCAAACCATATGCTTACCTGATCATCTCCAATGATACTTCCCATTAAGATGAAATGACAGTATATAAGGGTATGAGGAGGAAGACTGCTGCAACAACAGCAATAAAGAAGCACCTCAGTAAAAAGGCAGCTTCTTTTCACGTATTCATAGGACTGCAGTTTAAATTCTGTGTACAGGTTTTTGCGGGACATACCTTTAAACAGCACATCAGTTAAGCACATTTCTCCATTTTGGCCCATGAATGATCCTATATTACCAAGAGAATAGAAGCACCGGTACCCTGACCAGTTGCTCAGTAATATTTTTCCCCTAGCTTTCAGTATCAAGGTCATAAATGACAAAAGGAACTAATTCTCTCTCTCTCTCTCTCTCTCTCTCTCTCTCTCTCTCTCTCTCTCTCTCTCTCTCTCCCCTGCATATATGCATGTATCTCTCAAAGAGCATATGTTTTGTAATGCTGAAGCCATTATTCTCAAGCCACTTTGTCCGAATCTCAGTTTGCAAAGCAAGCTGTTCTGCTTTCTTTATGGTAAGACAATATCATTACTTCTGTTTTTACAACATATACTGTAGAATACCAGGAAAAAATTAAGTCAAAACTGAATCCCACCAGATGGCGGGATTAAAGCAGACCAGTTTACAAAGGAGTGAGGAGGACAGCTTTATAATCGCTGTCTTTGATCTCCCAATAAAATGTATCAAATGCCCATGTGCAGATGGATTGCCCATCGTCCTAAGAACCTGGGAGCACATCTGGACCGACTTCCCTCTACCCTCCTCCCACGACTATGAAAGTGGAGGACTTGTGTCTTAGAGATACATTTTCCAGAGGGTTAAAATAATAATCGGGAACCCCAAACATTTAAAAGAAGAACAATTCTGAGCAGAATGTCAAGGCTTCCCATCCGTAACCTCTCTGCATGCACATCCCCAGAGTAACAGGTAGGAAAGCAGGTTGGGCTCAGCAAAATGGACCACGCGGGGAAGGGACATTGTTGTTGTTGTTGTTGTTGTTGTTGTTGTTGTTGTTGTTGTTGTTGTTGTTGTTGTTGTTGTCCATTTCTTTTTTCCATTAAAAAGCTGTTATGTGTGTGAATGCATACATAGAATCATAGAAGAGACCTCAAGGGCCATTTAGTCCAACCCCCTGCCATGCAGGCACCCCATCACAATATTTCTGACAGATGGCCATCCAGCCTCTACTTAAAAACCTCCACAGAAGGAGACTCCACCACCCTTTGTGACAGCATATTCCACTGCCGAACAGCTCTAACTGTCATGAAGTTCTTCCTGATACTCAAATGAAATCTCTTCTCCTGTAGTTTGAAACCATTGCCCTGAGTCCTAGTCTCTGAAGCCATGAAAAACAAACCTGCAACCTCTTCAATATGACATCCTTTCAAATATGTAAACATAGCTATCATATCCCCTCTCAGTCTTCTTTTTGAAAGGCTGAACATTAACAGTTCCTTAAGCTGTTCCTCATAAGACATTTCCTCAAGACCCTCAACCATCCTGGTAGCCCTCCTCTGCACCTGCTCGAGGTTGTCAACATCCTTTTTAAATTGAGGTGCACAGAACTGGACACAGTACTCCAGGTGGGGTCTGACAAGAGCAGAATAGAGTGGTACTATCACTTCCCTTGATCTAGACACTATGCTTCTGTTGATGCAACCAAGAATCGCATTGGCTTTCCTGGCCACTGCACCACACTGCTGATTCATGTTCAATTTTTGGTCCACCACACACAAACACAACAGCTGAGTCTGAGTCTGATGACTGGGATGGCTTTGGAATCTAAGCAACACAGTTATCCCCAACCTCCCTCTGTCTTAAGAAAACACAATATTATAGGAGACATTTCTCCTCTTGGACACTCTGTTTGTACCGTTGCCATCACGCAGAAGGTATAGATCTTTTAGAACAAAGACAGAAAGATTTAGAAACAGTTTTCACCCAATAGCAGTAAGCGTGCTAAATTCTGTTAAAAATTAAGTTGACGGGTAAATATCAGTGTTGAATGCGTAACATGTATATTGTATGGGGTATTGTGTATGGCTGTTGTGTTTTAAATTGTAGTTTTTATGTATTAGGCATGATTGCTATGTAGTTTTTATGTATTGAGTATGAGGTGAGAGAGTGTAGGGCTGTGTGTGTGTATGTTTGGTTTTTATGTAAGTTTTAAATTTATTTATTTATTTATTTATTTATTTATTTATTTATTTATTTATATACCACCCATCTTCCGAAGGAACTCCAGGAAGTTAACAACATCAACGAACAAACAATAAATGACTGCAATATAACAAGAAAGAAAGAAAAAAATGTTGTTGTTGTTCAGTCGTTCAGTCGTGTCCGACTCTTCGTGACCCCATGGACCAGAGCTCGCCAGGCCTTCCTATCCTCCACTGCCTCCCGGAGTTTTGTCAAATCCATATTGGTTGCATTGATGACACCGTCCAACCATCTCATTCTCTGTCGTCCTCTTTTCCTTTTGCCTTCGATTTTTCCCAGCATCAGGGACTTTTCCAGGGAGTCCTCTCTTCTCATGAGGTGGCCAAAGTACTGGAGCCTCAGCTTCCTGGGGTAGGAACTGGCAAGCCACCCCGGTATCCCTGCCAAGAACATCCCATGGTCAGAAACAAAAGGCTAAAAGAAAAAAATACTAAAACAGAAAAGTGAAAAATGTAAAATAAAATGACTATACTAATACGAAAGCAAAAAAAAATATTAAAAGAGAATCTGGCAAGATGGCGGAATAAGGGTGGAAGCAAATTGTACCCTAAATGAGTACAAGTGATGTTCTCTGTGTGAATGTAGGAGTATGTGTATGGATGTTTGTTTTTAAATGGTAGATTTTGTGTCTTGGATTTTTATACTGGGGTGTTGTGAATGAGATGACTGAATGGCACTTTTTAATCTCATTGTATTTTCATACAATGACAATAAATTCTATTCTATTCTATTCTATTCTATTCTACCACCCACCCCCTTTAGCCTCTTCTAACAGTGGGTGTGCAGGACATGAGAAAAGTGTGGGCCACTGAAGTTCTCATGAGAACATGGAGGAATCATATGATTAGGTCTCCACAGCCAGTGACCAAAACCACTGAGCTATCCAGACACCTGATGATGATTAACAAGGAGGACTCTATGGTCAGGTCTGCCCTGTTGAAGTGGACCTCTTTGTTCAATCCTGGAGGATGAGACCTGAATTGATCTTTTGGCCCTTGAGTATTTTCCAGGAGATCTCAGGGTTTCAGCCTCCATGTTGTGTAAAAGTAGCTTAGTAAAAGAGGAATTTTACTACTTCTCACTGACTGCTACTGCACCTTTTCCTTAAAGACAAATTGCCTTTAAAATCACTGTCCACTTTTCAAATAGCTGTTTCTGAAGAGCCCCCTTGGCCACCCCCATTTTTGACTGCTGTGTCTGTTTTCCTTGTGACGGCCACTGGGGGTGGTGTTTTTTTTTAATCGGTTCCTGTGCCCCCTTTTAAAGCAAATTGGTTGTATTTGCAGATATACTAGTCCGCCTTTTTTCGGTCTCCTCCCTGTTTCTGCCATTTCCCTGTCGTAGTTTAAAGCAAAGTTCAGCCAAGTGTGAACAGGGAAGCTGATTGCTAAGCAGCCACTGAAGTGTGGACTGCTGAACTGCTGTAGCAACCACGTGACGGTGGGAGGAGATAAGGCGATGCAAAATAAAAAGTGGCTGCTCAAGGAGCAGGTAGCGGCCACTGTCATTGCAGCACTTCAAGAACCTATTGGGGGTGATTATAAGGGCCACCGAATAGGAAAATGGAGGAAATGGCAGCTTAATTATATATATATATTCTGGAACTCCCTCCAGAACTGCCCCATCTCTGCTGTCTCTGAAAACAGGCAAAGACCTTTCTCTTCAAGCAAGCTTTACCTAAATGATGGGCTATATATTATGTATCTTTATATGAATCTATCATACATGATTACACAAACTTTGTGTTTATAACCACTTTTAACTTTGTGTTTATATATCTTCTTGTATGACTGCATTGACACTATGTTCTCAATCTTGGTTTCCATCCCTCAAAACTTATGGATGGTCTACTGCACATGATTACATGGAGGTTTTGCTCTCTCTTGAACTGCCTGCATTCTCTTGTAGCTTTAATGTTGTCTTTTAATGCTATAAGGTGTCCCTCAATTCCCTGTTCTCAATACTGTATTTGATATGTCTTAATTGTACTTGGACTGTATATTGTTCCGCATTACTGTAAGCTGCCTTGGGTCCTTTTCCAAGGAGGAAGTTGAGGTAAAAATACTCTAAAATAAATAAATAAAAATAAATATTACTATCAATTGCTGCAAACAGTCAATTCTCTGTGTTTGGGCTTTTAATATAATATATTGTACTATATATGGTTATTCAAGCATATCAGTGCCACTCTCTAATTCTGTATTTCACAGAACCTATACTTAAACAAGGCACTCCAATTTTGCCCAAGTTATAGCAGTATAATTGCTGCTAATTAATGCATTGTTGCTTGCATACCTGCTGAGATGCCAATTTTGCAACTTAGGGCCTTTTTACACGACCCCTAAGATCCGCTGGCAACTTAAATTCGGACCAGAGATCTTAGGGGTTCCTCGTTCTTCTTCTGTCCCCACCCCCCTCCGCACTTCCTGGTTGCTGGCTGCCTGAGGGAGGGAGAAAAAAGAAAGAAAAGAATGCCAGTTTACCTCCGTTTTGTTCCGGGCAGCATTCAGATCTCTTAAAGGGGCGGGGCGCAAAAAAAGAACAAACAGAAGCCAGGAGAGCCCCGCACTCACTATCCTTACACCGGATCAAATATTTGTCACATCCAAAAAGCAGGTACAAGAAAACTGCTCTGGGTCGCGCTAAAGTGGGCGGGGTCACACTTAATTGTCTGCAAAGTCCGGAGCTGGTGGGTAAACATTTTTAAGGTCCGGACCTTGCAGCCATTTGCGGTGGAGCTTAGGGGTTGTGTATAAACGCTCTTATTTCACTAGCTAATTTCATCAAAACGGGTGTGGTGGCTTAGTGGCCTACAGCGCTAAAACTGTCGGCTGCAAAGTCGGCAGTTCGGCAGTTCAAATTCCAGGTGCCACGCAGCAGAGTGAGCTCCTGTTGTTAACCCCAGCTCCTGCCAACCTAGCTGTTCAAAAACACATATTAAATGCAAGTAGATAAATAGATACCATCGGAAAAAGTGGAAACGTAAACAGTGTTCCGTGCGCAGAAATGTGTTCAACCATGCCGGCCATGTGGCCACGGACTTGCACAACACTGGCTCTTTGGCTTGGAAATGAAGATGAGCACTGCCCCTAGAGTTGGACATGACTAGCACACATGTGTGAGGGGAACCTTTAATTTCACTGAAGATAGTAGTCAGTGAGATTTCCCTCTACACTTAGCAGCATCTGGGTGATGGGTTTGAAGGTATTTTTTCCCTAGGTCTTTTTTCTGGGACATGGCAAAGCATCTGAATCTGCATGTGATTGAACTTGAAATCAAGTAAAATGATGTTTTTCAGTTAATTTCTGCATTTAAATTGATTTTCCCTCCCACTGCTTTATTTGGTGGAATAAATTTTCCCTGTTATCTGTACTGTCTTTGGAATGTATTTATATTAAAATCATGCAAATATTCTAGAAACAATGTGTAGCCTGCATACTGTAATTAAAAACTGTAAACTGCCCAGAGACTACTTGAAGTGGTATGGGGCGGTATATAAGCAGAACACTTTGTTTTTGCTTTTGTCCTTATATTTGCAACCCATATCTCATTTGTCCTGATGTCAAAACAAGTTCATTGTGAAAACACTGAACAAATGAAACTGTTGTTTCCTAATTCAATGTGATGGATTGTTTTGATTAGTTGAATTAAATCCTAAATACAATATGTTAGTCATTATTTAGCTTAACCTTCACCAACTGCAATGGTGGAATAAAGTCTGGATTTCAACCACAAATTAATGAATGCAAAGATGAGCAAATTAAATATACGGTTACACTAGTCATTTGGAAATTATTTAGCCATCTCTGCTAATAAAGCCAAATACTGAAATTCTAAGTGATAAATTTCTGGTTTTAGCTCAACGGGATTTTTAATTTATTAGAGGTAGAGGAAGCTGTTAAAGGGCCGAATATTTAATAAGGCCCTTGGGCTTGATGGCCACTTAATTAATTCCTAAAAGGCCACATAACTGGAAGTTGCTCCCTGCTGACCAGAGTGTTTTTAAACATTCTGGATCCTTGGAGTCTAACAGCTATAAGGTAAAAGGCCATTATTTCAGATTTGTTAATGGAAACCAGCTCGTGAATGCCTCTCCTCAGGAGGCAAAGGTGACTCATACAGTGCAATTTTACCTCATGAAATGCCCAAATGCCAGACACAGGCATTTCCTTCTTTAAAAAAGAATAATGGACACAGAGAAGGACAGTGTGAACCAGGAAGAGTAAAATACTATGAAACAGATTGTATGAGGTGGTTTTAGATTTATTTGTAACCCAACTTGACTTTAGGCTGCGGAGAAGATTTTAGGCATGCTTTATTTCGATAGGAGTATATGCCTTCTTGGGTCTCATTCCCCCATTTTCTATAGGCATATAGAACTTGAATAGATCACACACAAAGGCCCTTCCATTTTGTTTTCCTTGGATTTCTCATTGGCACTCTTTCCATAAATACTTTCTCTTTAACCGCAATGTGGAATTAATCATTCAAGAGCTGAGGGAGATTGTAGAGGAGCAAAAGCAAGCTTTTAATGGAAAATCAACCATTCTCACACTGCTCTGGCCATGTCCAGAGCATCGGAGAGCAGAAAACAGAAAGGTTATGGGAATGGCTTACACACCCTCACACTCCTCCCCTTTTCTCATGTGCCTTTCAAATCTGTTCTGGCAAGTCCTGGGCAAGTGGAGGAGGGGAGAAGGCTGAACAACAGGGGCAAATTTAATCCATCCGCACTGTCCATTTCTGCGGTGGAGGGGCTCTGCTATCAGATATCCAGAGGCCTCTGGTTGAACTCCAGATGATGTTAGCTCATACTAGGGCAAGCTGGACTGTCAAGAAGAGCTTACCACCACCACCACCAAAGCAATTAGTTCCTAGAATGGCGTAAACCCCCTCCCCTGCTCCTCCCAAATATAACATATTCTCCCAGTGCTTGAAGAAAATATGCAGGAAGCAAAGAAGATGGACGTGATGCAAACCCTTGCTACAGAAAGTTGTTCCCTGCTTTACAAATCCATCTCTATAGGTGAGTAGGAACTGACAAGCCACTGCAGTATTCCTGCCAAGAAAACTCCATGGACATGGAGTCACTAAGAGTTGGTCACAACTTACGACACAACAAAAATAAGGATGATATACTACTACTACTACTACTACTACTACTACTACTACTACTACTACTACTACTACTACTACTAGCACTGCAGCAGCAGCAGCAGCAGCAGTATTTTAAGAACATAAGAACATAAGAAAAGCCATGCTGGATCAGGCCAAAGGCCCATCTAATCCAGTTTCCTGTATCTCACATTGGCCCCACCAGATGTGTTTGGGAGCACATGAGACTAGATATCTGTCTCCTGATCCCACTCCCCTGCATCTATCTGGTCCTTGAAGTACCCCGGTTTTAAGCCTGGAGATTACACATCTCCATCATGGTTTGTAACCTGTGATGGACTTTTCCTCCACGAATCTGTCCAATCCCCTTTGAAGGCATCCAGGCCAGATGCCATCACCACCTCCTGTGGCAGGGAGTTCCACAGACTAACAAAGCGCTGGGTTAAAAAAAAATTATTTTGTCTGTTCTCACTCTCCCAACCCTCAATTTGAGTGGATGTCCCCTAGTTCTGGTATTTTGTGAAAACAGCTATGCAGAACCAAGTTATTTCTATTACCAGGAGGTGATAACAGTCACTCCATGTTAGGATGTATCACCCAGCTGAAAACATTTTGTGGGAGTTGATCCAGTCAACATTTCCTGCAAGTGCAGGCAGGAGTAGAACCTAAGAAGGAGCCTCTGTGGTGATCACTAGAGATGGGCACGACCAGGAAAAATTACGTTTCGAGTTGTCGTGTGTCGGAGCCGGCCCATTTCGGCTCGTTTCTGTTTTTCGTGAAATTTTCCAAAAATTTGTCATTTTGTTTGTCGGTTTTTCATCTGTCATTAGTACTGGTTTGGGGGGGGGCTCCTGGAGGCACCTCTCTGGGGTGGGTGCCTCCTCTGGCCCGCCATGAAGGGAAAGCGGGCTCCTGGAGGCACCTCTCTGGGGTGGGTGCCTCCTCTGGCCCGCTACAAAAATGGCATGCATAGCCAATTGGATATGCATACCATTAAGTTGCAGTTACAGCAGTCAGAGGCACCTCTCTTTCGGGTGCCTCTGTGACTCACTGCCTGCACTTGGGCTGGGGAACGAAGTGAGAGAGGACCCCTACGGGCGCCCGCTGTGACTCACTAAGAAGGGAAGTGTACTTGCTGTAGTGCAATGCGAGTACACAGATCTGGCTTGGGGTTAGGGGTTAGCGCAAGGGCTAGGCTTAGGGTTACTGGTAAGGTTAGGGTGAGTTACTGGGGTGCACCTCTGGGTGCCTCTCTGACCCACTAAGAAGGACAATGTACTGGCGTATGGGTTAGGGTTCGGGTTCGGGTTCGGGCTAGGGTTAGTGGCTTTTTATGCCCGACTGGCACATCCCAGAAGTCTCGGTCAAAACCTGGCCAAGTGGCCATGCAATTGGTGGAATGGCTCCAAAAATTTGCATGGTCCACTCCCATGGCCAGCCCATCATTGCGCAGGTGTAAAAAAAATAAAAAATAAATAAAAAAAAATAAAATCAATGGAGATGTTTTGTTGCAAGAAAAACCCACTGCTGCTACTGTAAAAATTCAGGCAGTTTTAAAATAGCTATTTTCGCATGTTTCTGTGGTGCTCTGGTGTGTTTTTGGACCACGCGATTTCAAAATAAATATTGCGGTCGCCCCATTTTGGATCCCCCGCCCGCACTGCATGGCATGGCGCGAGTTGGCGAGGTAGGTGCCCTCACTGAGGGAGGCATATTTTCGCCTGCTTTTTTGGCCGGGAATCGGGGTTTTTTTTTTAACATTTTTTCTCTGCCGTGCCGCTTGGCGAGTTGGCGACTCGACGAGGATGCGCACTTTGCGCAGCCCAGGAGAGGAGGGGGGAGTCCGGGGACCCCCCCAGAAACCACCCCTCTGATAGGTGCCCTCACTGAGGCAGGCATATTTTCGCCTCATTTTTGGCCGGGAATCGGTTTTTTTTTATTTTTAAAACTTTTTTCCTGTGCTGCTTGGCATCATGTGATCGCTGCGATGCCAGGAACGACAACGACAAATCAGACCCAATTTTTCTTTAGTCGGTTCGAGTTCGAGTTCTGGCGGAGTAATTGTCGTTACCGTTTCCGTTACATAACGGAAACGAGAAACGGAAACGGAAACGAGAATTTCGCCAAGTCGTGCCCATGTCTAGTGATCACCTTAGAAAAGGCTGAAAATGCAAGCAGTTGTAGAGAGGCTCCTGATCAACAATTCAAAGCCAACTCTTTGAATTTCTTCCTTGTCACATGTAAGTGATATGATTTTCCTCTAGCCATTCTTTTCCCCCTTTCAGTCTTCAAAAGCAGCCCTGTGTTTGCATTTCCTTCTTTACGCCTCCTCAATAGTTTTTTCAAGTCATTGTTGTTTTCTGCCAGTAATACAGTGGCATCTCGGTATCCTAAATTGCTAATGTTTCTCCCACCGATTTTTCACTCCTCGTTCATCTGAACCTAATCCAGATTTTTGAAAATAATATGTTCATGCAAGAATAACATGTTGCCATTATCATCTCTCTTGCAGAAAGGCAACAGAGGCAATGGCCCTTAGACAAAGGCATTTTATTAAGGTACTATTGGTGTTTACCTGTTTTGTTTTCTTATTACGCTTTGTTGCAAATGTGAAGACGCATTCAGGCACATGCACATCACATTTTTGAAGCCACATGTATTACCATGAGGGGAGAGGGTGGAAAAATCATGAAGCCAGAATCCAAAATTACCAGCAGATTTTACTGTTCATCCAGTGTAGAAACAATATATGGACAACAGAATATAAAAGCTTGGGAGAACTTAACAAACATAGGGTGGCCACTAGCACATTAACAAAAGCACACACGCCAAAATCCTCTTATCTACTTAGGCCTGCATAACAGAACTTGGCATTGCTTTTGGGGGCAAGTTAAGAAATAACACATAAAAAAATAAAGAAAGAAAAATAAAGAAAGAAAAGAAAAAAGAAAAAAAACTGATTGCACCCTTATTTATCAATACAATGGTAGCTCAACTACGAATTTAATCCATTCCGAATGCATGCTCTTTGATCGAACTAATCTTAAGTCTGGGTACCTATGTAAAAAAATTGAAAAAAAAGTTAAAATGAAAAAAATGAAAAAAAAAACATTTGTAAAGTCGGGCAGACCATATCTAAAATTTGTAAGGTGGCAGTTAAAACGCCAACAGTTTTCTGCTCTTAAGTCAAATTGCTCTTAAGTCAAGCTGCTCTTAAGTTGGGGTACCGGTGTATCTTTATTTATGATATTGTATTCGTCCAATAACCACAGTAAAACCACTACTGTTTTTTTAAGCAAAAAAGGAAGGCTGAAGAGGCTAATGGTCAGCATTAAATTGCATATGCAAATTTAGACATACAGCACAAGATTAGGAATGCTTTTTAAATATATTTTAGCAGGGCTATCATGTCCCTCAGTTGAGTGGGGAACTGCTGGGTAGCTCAGTGGCTGAGACCTCTGGGTACGGAGCCACTCAGCCAAAGACTGAGAGATCGATTCCCCGCTGTGCCTCCTTGACATGAGCTGGACTAGGGTCCCTTCCAGCTCTGCGGTTCTACGAGGATGACGACAACGACAATGATGATGAGTAAAGCCAGCTGATTGGAATGTCTGCTGGGTCTGCAGTGGAGAATCTGCCTGTTGAGGGCCCATTTTGAAAACACATCTTCCCACTTTAACCAAGTTCTTTATACAGTGGTCCCCTGCCGTTTCACGGTTCCTATACTGCAGTCCCGCTATATCGCAGGACTGCAGTACAGTGGTTTTGTACAGTACAAAATATTTTTCTCCCCCACCCCAGCGCCAATCAGCTGGAGCCCAGGACTTGGAGAAGGGGGGGGGAGGTTTAAGCAGCCCGGGCTTTTAAAACATTTCCCTCCCCCCTTCCCCAAGCCCTGGGCTCCAGCTGATTGGCACTGGGATGGGGAATAAAGGATTTTCTTCCCCACCCCAGCACCAATCAGCTGGAGCCCAGGGCTTACCTCCATGGAGGCATCGCACGCTGCTCCCCTGCATCCCAGGGGGTTGGGAGAAGCGGCGCACAATGTTTAAAATGTCTTTAAGCAATGGATCCAAACACTTGGCTCTGTTGCTTAAAGACATTTTAAACATCACACGCTGCCCCCCCCCCAGGGCTGACCCGGCTTGCATCCGCATATCACGGATTTTCAATTATCGTGGGTCGGGTCGGGTCCCTAACCCCCACAATAGACGGGGGGTTACTGTACTTCAGTCATAAACTGGACAGCCTTTCAAATAGTGAACTTGTTCCCCCCCCCCCAACATGCATCTGTGACTCAGAAAAGGTTTTGACATCCACCCCACATCAATGCTCTTGTTAGTTGCACTTTGCCAAGATGGGCTGTAAAGAAATGTTTTGCCAGCAAGTCAGCTGACTCACTTGGTCAGTTGGGTTGCCAGCATGATTCTGTGTTTTCAAACTTTTTTTTCCTTTCTTTTTAATTTTTTTAAATTATCTCCCTGCCTTCCTGGGATACCTCTTTTACCTGCCAGAGAAAGAGGTCATGCTTCGTGCAGACATCCAGGGCTATGGTGCTGAACCAAAAAAATGGGCGATCCAATACGGAGCTGTTTTGTATGCATTTGCCCTTGTGACAAAAAGCACTCTTCCCTTTTCCAGGGGAGATATTGGCCATCCTTGAGGGAAGTGCAAGGCAGTGCGCTTGAGGGGCCAGATGTCAGAGAGATGAGGAGGGACGGTCTCTGTTGCCAAGGCCGCCAGCAGACCTAAGCTCCTGCCTGGGTCCCTTTCTGCATTCGTTTAGTTGAAGCAAACAGTGGATGGAGATTTGCATTCTAATGAATGCCCCTGTTGGGAGGAACAGAGCGAGCCTGAGTGACATATTGGCGTCTTGACGGGGATACCACTCATTCCTCTGGCATCTGCTTCTGCGGCATGTGTAGGTACTGCACATGGAAGGACCGGAAGGACCTTCATAGGGGCATCTGTATGGACAACCCCATCTTTATCCTCCCCATGTGTGGAACTGCAGTCAGGGGGAGGGGGAGCAGAACAGAGTCTCCTTGGACCACACGGGGAGGCAGAAGAGCTTTCCATGAAGGGCAGTAAAATGAGGGGTGACCTGAGCAAACGAGACACACGCTCGCTATTTGCCACTGACTCCGAGTGGGCTCCAGTAATCCTGAGCAACAGCATTACCTAGACAAATCTGTCTTGCTTACATGCGACTTCAAAGCCGCCGAGCTCACACTGTGATCCCTAATTGGCTAGGATCATGCAGTGAAGAAGAAAGCAAGCCCCACAAACAGGAGGACTGAAACAGCCACAGATCAGGGCTGTGGATAGATAGGCACTGGGAAAGGGGGGAAGGGGAGAGGGCCATTACATTGATGCACAGCAAGTTGTAGGAGGGTTCATAGGCACCTGAAAGTTGTCTTGTAGTAGTAGTTGTTGTTGTTGCTGCTGCTGCTGCCATTGTCAAACCCTGACCTATATCTCCTCTATCTATCTATCTATCTATCTATCTATCTATCTATCTATCTATCTATCTATCTATCTATCTATCTATCTATCTATCTATCTATCATCTCAGTGTAGCATTAATTTTACTAGATTTCCCTACCATGCTTGCCCTGCTCAAGAAAAATCGTTGGACTGTTGCGCTGTAAATGTACGACTGTAAATGTATTCCTACGTCCAAGGCAAATACGTTGCTGGTTGTTTCCTGTCTAATGCCTCCCATGAGTGGAATACATGCCCCTCATGCCACAGCAACGATTCTTTCCAGCCCATCCCCGTTTACAAACAAATGAAGCAGCACATGTAATTGACTGTGACATGCAGGTGACCCACCACTTAACATTCCTTGGTTAGGTGTAGAAATTAAACACAAGCTCTTTTTCCAACTTGCAGCATGTCAGATCATATGCAAAGTATGATGAGAGGAATCGTTATTCCCAGCCAGGACTCCTTCCTTTTCCCTTCCTTTTCCTTTGCTTACATCTTTGTCCTACTCTCTCCCTATCTCTCTCTCCCCCCTCTCTTTCTCTCTCTCTCTCCCTTCCCCCTCTCTTTCTGATGACTCAAACAATGCTGTGAAGTAGAGATGGGCACGACTTGAAAAAAAATTTTTTCGAGTTGTCGTTAGTCGGGCCGGTTCCGTTTCGGCTCGTTTCCATTTTTCGCGAAAATTTGCAAAAATTAGTCGGTTCGTTTTTTCGTTGTTGTTAGTACTGGTTTGGGGAGGGGGTAGCGGGCTCCTGGAGGGAGCTGCAGGAGTCAGCCAGAGCCACAAGTGACGGACTGGCAGACTCTTTGCACCCGCTGTGTCTCACGTACTTGCATGTAGTGCAATGCAAGTAGATCTGGCTTAGGGTTAAGACGGCTTAGCGCAACGGCTAGGGTTAGGCTAGTTACGGGTGAGGTTACGGTGAGTATTGGGGTGCATCTGGGTGCCTCTCTGACCCACTTAGAAGGACAGTGTACTGGCGTATGGGTTAGGCTTAGGGTTCGGGTTTGGGCTACGATTAGTGGGCTGTTTATGCCCGATTGGCACATCCCAGAAGTCTCTGTGGTCAACCTGGCCAAGTGGCCATGCGATTGGTGGAAAATTTGCATGGTCTACTCCCATGGGAGAGCCCATCATTGCAAATGTGCAGGTGTAAAAAAATAAAATAAAATAAAATAAAATAAAATCAACGGAGACTTTTTTTGCAAGAAAAACCCACTGCTGCTACTGTAAAAATTCAAGCATTTAAAATAGCTAATTTTCGCATGTTTCTGTGGTGCTTTGGTGGGGTTTTGGGCAACAATTTCAAAAAAAATATTGCGGTCGCCATTTTGGATCCCCCGCACTGCATGGCAAATGGATGCGCCCTCCCAGCCTGGTACCAGCAGCGCAGCAGTAGCAATAGCCAAGGAGAGGGGGGCGGGGAAACCCCCCCAAATAAAACACCCTTCTGGCCTGGTAGGTGCCCTCAGACAGTTTTCGCCTACTTTTAGGGCCGGGAATCGGGTTTTTTTTTAACTTTTAAAAACTTTTTTTTCTGTGCCGCTTGGCATTGCGCAATGCAAGTAACGAGCACGACAAATCAGACCAAATTGTTCGTTCGTCGGTTCGAGCTCGAAGTCTGGGGCAGTGTTTCCCATTACCGTTTCCGTAGAGTAACGGAAACGAGTAACGGAAACGGAAGCGGGAATACCGCTAAGTCGTGCCCATCTCTACTGTGAAGAGTTCTAGACATATTCATCTACTCAAAGCATGGCACAAAATTTATCTTAAATTGAACCCATGAGTTTAAGGTGCGTTTTACAAAGCCATCCTGGATGGCTTTCAGGAAGCTCTGCTGAACCTAAGAGAGAGAAACCAAATATTGACTCAGAGTATGAAATGACATTCATCAGACTTTATGACAAAAAAATATGTGCATATCAGATGGGACCGTGAAGGAGAGGACTTGACTGTTTCGGATGCTGAAGCATGTGGCATACATTCACATAAGGTAGTTCAGGAAAAACACTTGTAGGGCAACATGTTTTTACTATCTGAAATCAAGTTTTATATGTGCACATGTATTGTACATGTGCACATGTATTGTACAGTGGACCCTCGTACAACAAACAGTTTGTATAACATAAAATCTGTAAAAAAATTCTGGAGATAGGGGAAATTTGCTTAACAGAATCGCCTATGGGGCGAATCCGTACAGCATAAAAATGGTCGCGGTTAGAGATTACTCTTTCAGTGCATTCCTATGGGAAATTTGTATAAAGTAAAATTTGCTTAACAGAATTTCATTTGGAACGAATTAATTCCTTTATACAAGGAACCACTGTACATGTCTCTAGTTCAAGACAGAAATGTTGTCCTAGACTGACAGAACTACAGTCCCTTTGCCCGAATGTCCCCAAATCTGGCACACAGCAAGAGCAGACTTTCTGCTACATCTGTGCCACAACTGGGGTTGATCTGAGGTCCAGTTTCAGAATTATATATTTTTGTTTGTCTTGTAGTAGTAGTTGTTGTTGTTGCTGCTGCTGCCGTTGTCAAACCCTGACCCATATCTCCCCCATCTATCTATCTATCTATCTATCTATCTATCTATCTATCTATCTATCTATCTATCTATTTTTGAGTTGACTTATGGAACGCTGAATGCTGCTGCCGAACAATATATATTGCTGCATAACGGCACAGCAATAATGATAGCTTATATTGCACCACACTGGCCTTCTGCGAAGAATTCTTTTCCAACACTGGTGCAAGCATCAACCTTGCTAATACAGAAGAACCCTCCACAATGCAGCAAGTCCCAAAGCTAGTGTACTTGAACATAAACTGTAATATAATGTAATGTGCGGCTATTTGTATCTTTGTTTAGCTCAGTTATTCAAGAGCCTTCCATAGGGTATGCACGTTCTTCTGCAAGTGCTCATATTGTACCACCTGATGGGATGAAGTAAATTTATTTCTGAGGCCGGTGATGTACAGTATTCTGGGGAGGGGGAAAACCTGCAAGCAAGTCATATGTATATGGACTCAGGGATGTTACAAGGCAGATTTCAAGGCATACCTGTACAAGATAGATTGTGTATTTGTGGGGAGGCTAAAGTGGAAGACTTGGCACACTATGTTCTGCATTGCCAATTGTATAGCAATATTAGAAAATTATATTCAAGCCCCTATCCTAGATTCTGGGGGGATTGGGATGATAATAAGAAACTTGCCTATTTGTTGTGTGGGAGAAATCACCATTTAACACATACAGTTGGAATTTTTGCAGTAAAAGCAGCATTTCTGAGGAAGCAGGTGGTTAGTAAGGGTGTAATCTAGTAGGATCAAGATATATATTAAATGTGAATATATCCCTTCTAGCTCTTCAGCAAGAACTATGTAATACTACTGTTTTAATGTACTGTATACTTATTAGTACTTGGATGTGTGTGTTTTTAATCTTGTGGCTTTGAAATGGTCTAATCGACTTATTCAATAAAGATTGATTGATATTTAAAATATAGGTACCAATAAAATTTGTTTGGAAATGTAAAGGTTTGAATAATGCACACAAACATGCCTTTTAGCCAATGGGGAAAATATGTACATGCGTGGCGGGGGGAGAAATGATAGGCCAAGACATCTATGGAGAAACAAAAGGAAAAATCTCACATTGTGATATAGAACTGAGATGGGATGAGAACGTATGTGAGACTGAGAAATGCAATAAAATGACCCATATTATTTTTAGGTCTCTAATAGATACAAACCACCTCCATATCCCAGCTGAACCTTGTGAACAGCATGTACACTATAGATCAGGTTAACAAAATAGACGGATGCTAATCATTGTTTTGGAGTTTTGGGGAAGATTCCCCCCCCCTTCCAAACAAATCTCTAGCTAGTCTGGCACCAGGATCACAGCTGGAGACTGACAAACAGAAGAGCGAGGTTTGCTGTTTGTTACCTCTGGCCTCACTGTCATTGTAGGTGATTTTACAGCTCCAACAAAAGAATAAGGCTAAGCTATAATTACATGCCTTGGCTGGAGCACCAGCCTGGTATGTAGCTTTATGGCTGGGGAAGTGTGTGTGTGTGTGTGTGTGTGTGTGTGTGTGTGTGTGTGTGTGTGACATCAGATAATCTCTTGATACTTGACACCTTCCCAAGTTTGGTTTCTGTGTATTCAAAGAGACGGAGAGTTGAGAGTTAACCAACTCCTTTTTAGTGGTCTGCAGGGGGGATTTTTCCAGCTTTGCAAAGCAGCCAACTGGGCTGACTTGCATGTAAAAGCCCTAAGGGCCAAAGGGATTTCATGAAGTTTTGCTTTTGTGAGATTTTTGGTCTTTTAAATGCTGTTGGAGAGATACTGGGACCTCCACTCTGGTAATAGCTGAAAGACCAAGGATTCCCCATCCCTGTCCTAATGCATTTTTGTTTTAGTTTTTGTTTGTTTGTTTGTTTAGTTTAGTTTAGTTTAGTTTAGTTTAGTTTTGCCTATGTATTCATCCATGTCTGTTCACCATCTTGGTGGACTTGCATTACCGAGTCTTCTTCCTGAAATAAGGTGAGGTCATGCAGGGAAACAGGTTGCATTTGGGACCACTTCCATCAAGAAATGCACTCCAGCCCGACACAATCCATACCTCAGGCATCTAGTTTTTGGGGCCAGGTCGAAGTGATTCCCTTTGGTGGCCTTGCCACTAATGAGTCCTTGTCATCCATGCCCTCATCAGTATTTATTTATTTTAGAGTATTTTTACCCTGCCTTTCTCCTTGGAAAAGGACCCAAGGCGGCTTACAGCAGTAGGTGCTCCCAGTAACTCTAGTCCTGACAGAAACCAAGTGAACATAGCAAGAGGTGAAGAAAAAGGTATGGTTTAGAAAGGGGTGGGACATGAGTTCTGCCAGGCCATCAAAAGTCAACCACATTCCCTCTGCCTCCAGGAGCCCCACTCAAAAGCCAATCGGCATTGCCTGGGTCCTCCTTCTCAGGTGATTGATCAGCCCTGGTCGGAGCCTGGACTTTCCTTCTCTGCCTCTTCCTGCAGCCAACCACTCAGACGTGGAGGTGTGGCAGGGATTTAATTGTATTGCCATCCTGGATGGACCTGATCATAAGAAGAGCCATTGCTGGATCAGGCCAACGGCCCACCTAGTCCAGCTTCCTGTATCTCACAGTGGCCCCACCAGATGCATCTGGGAGTACACGAGACTAGAACTCTTTCTGATACCACTCCCCTGCATCTGGCCCTTGAAGTACCCCAGTTTTAACCCTGGTGATTACACATCTCCATCATGGTTTGTGTAACCTGTGATGGACTTTTCCTCCAGGTATCTGTCCAATCCCCTTTTGAAGGCATCCAGGCCAGATGCCGTCACCACCTCCTGTGGCAGGGAGTTCCACTAACAACACACTGGGTCATCTTTGTTGTCTAGAGGTTTATACATCTGGAGGGGACCAGCTTGGGGAAAGCTATCCGAGACCCTGGTGATGGCTTATTACATGACTTCAGAAAATTGGGATGTTTCTTTTGCAGAATTTCGAATGGCTTGTAAAACTCCTTTGCTATGCAGTAGAAGTACAGATTCACACAGTAGGATAGCCTCAAGTTCACCAGACAACCAAGTCCTTTCTAATTAACTGGCACTCAATAACTCACTCGGTGACATATGAAAGAGAGAGAAAAATGTTCATTTACTTACAGTTGTGATCTGATCAACAGCAAACTAACAAATGGTGCTTTTACACAACCTCTAAAATCTGCTGACAATTTAAATTCGGACCAGAGATAGTGGGGTTTGTTCCTCTTCCTGTGTTCCCACTCTTCCGCACTTCATTGCTCCTGTCTGTGGTGAGGGGAGGGAGAAAAAAAGGGAGAAAAGAATGCAGGCTCACCTCCATCTGCCTGTCAGAGCAGCCCCGTATGGATTCCTGTCTCTTAAAGGGGCGGCGGGGACAAAAAACAAAAAAACAGAAGGCGAGGGGAACCCGGCATCCACAGCTTTACAATCCGCATCGGAATTTTTTTTTACCTCTGGAGACCAGGTACTTCTAAAGTGTGCTGGGACACGCTTAGGTGGGCATGGTCATACTTAATTTTTTTTAAAAGTCCGCAGCTGGTGGAAAAAAAATTTTAAGCTCCGCATCTGGGAGCCCTTTGCCTCGGATTTTAGGGGTCATGTAAAAGGAGCCAAACTGACTTCAACGGACTAAAGTGAGGGAAAAAAAGAACACTCAGCAAAGAGTGTTCCCAGTCACTCAAACCACAGACAGCATATGAGGTTGCAGAGATGGACCCAAATTAATTCAGTCCCCCCTTTGCCAAATTCATAGCACAGCAGCACTGCTTGCTGCAGGGTTTCTCTCCCCATGCCAGGTGGCTAGAAGCTCCTCTTATCTTTTCTCATGTGCCCTCAGAGTTTGGCCAGCCCCTTCCCACCTGCTCCGGCAGCCAAACCCTCCTTGGCTGCATGGGGAGAATCCCCATCCCACTTCCTTCTCTGATTGGTCGGCTGCTGTAGGAGGCAGGGACAGGACAGCAGCAATGTAGGTGCGTACCTCTGCCAGGCCCCCGGGGGTGGGGTGGGGTAGGGAGAGGGTTCGGATGGCAGCCCAGTTGCTACACAATGGATTCCGTTGCACAGGAACTGCACACACAAGGCCTTTTCACACAACCCCTAAGATCCGCTGGCCACTTAAATTCGGACCAGGGATCTTGGAAGTTTGTTGCTCTTCCTGCGTCCCCACCCCTCCGCACTTCCTTGATCCTATCTGCGTGAGGGGAGGGAGGAAGAAAGAGAGGAAAAAATGCAGGCTCACCTCTGAAGCTGGTCGAAGCCCCGTCGTCCTGATTCCTTCTCTTCTGTTTGTTTGTTTTTTGCCTCCCGCCCCTTCTCTTAAAGGGGCGGGAGGCAATAAAAAACAAACAGAAGCAAGGAGAGCCCCGCACCCACCAGATTAAATCCGGACCTGGGGATTTTCACCCTTCTAAAGCAGGTACAAGAAAAGTGCGCTGGGACGCGCTTAGGTGGGCATGGTCGCACTTAATTTCCTGCAAACTCCGGAGCTGGTGGGGAAACAATTGTAAGCTCTGGAGCTGGCAGCCATTTGCTGCGGAGTTTAGGGGTCGTGTACAAAGGGCCACCCACCCACACACACACACACCTCCAATAACTCTTGCTGAAAAGAAAACTCCAACTGTTTCTGCATTGAAGGTGTTGGTAGAGTACCCAAGAGGAAGAATTTAAAAGGCCCTAATTTGTCATCTGTGACAGATTTTTTTTGGGGGGGGGGTCGTGGCATCAGCAGGGCAGAGAAATGAAACAGATCCACATTCATTGGTGTGACATTTCCTGTCCAAAGCAAGATAACAATGTCTTGGTGAGGAGAAATTGGGTGTTAATCACAGAGACAAGGCTCTTACTCCTAGGGGGACTATTGGCATCTGAAGAGCGGCTTCTCCCAAATAGAACTGTCTGGACCACACGTTCCTCTCAAACTGGGCACTTGAGGATGCCCACACCAAGAGAGGCCTATAAATCATCAACTAAAAGCTGGGGCTTCTCAGTGATTTCCCCTCATGTATGGGACAAACTGCCCGCTAACATATGTTTGGCCCCCCACACTCAAATTTTTCAAAAGCCAACTGAAGACATGGCTGTTTAGGATAGCTTTCCCAGAATCTTGATCTTTATATATTACAACATCTGGAAATCTTTTTCTTCACCTCTTGCTAGGTTCACTTGATTTCTGTGACTCATTAATTTTGCTAGTTGAACCCTACTTTTGTTATAACTACATTTGATTATAGTTATTTTTGTATTATATTTTATGTTATTTCATATCAGTTTTGTATTTATTTGTTATTGTTCATTGGTTGACCTCTTCCCTCTTTGGAAGAACTTTATAGTTCCACTTGTTTATGGAAGACTCTGAAAATCTTGAAAGACCTATCACACCGTGGCCATCCATTTTTGAATTACAGTGGACCCTCATATAACAAACAGTTTGTATAACATAAAATCTGTACAACATAAAAAATCCAGAGATAGGGGACATTTGCTTAACAGAATCGCCTATGGGGCCAATCCGTAGAACATAAAAATGGTCTCAATTTACTCAATTTACTCAATTTATTCTGTTTTCAATGCATTCCTATGGGTAATTTGTATAAAGGAAAATTTGCTTAACATAATTTCATTTGGAACAAATTAATTCCTTTATACAAGGTACCACTCTACTGCCATCAAGCAGGAAATACAGGACCATTAGAACAAAAACGGAAAGATTAAAGAACAGTTTCTATCCTATAGCAGTATCTAGGTTGAATGCTGTGGTTTAATGTTATGTTAAGCAGAGTGGGATTGGATATGGTGAATGTTTTTGTCTGTTTTTTTAATTGTATAGTATTGCAAACAGCACCTAATTTCATTGTAAATGTTGTACAATGACAATAACTTTCTATTTCTATTTCTTTACTGTTTATAATTTTTATATTTTTATTCATATTTTTATTAAAAATATATACAGTGGTACCTTGTATGAAGGAATTAATTCATTCCAAATGAAATTATGTTAAGCAAATTTTCCTTTATGCAAATTTCCCATAGGAATGCATTGAAAACAGAGTGATCCCATTTTTATGCTGCACAGATTCGCCCCATAGGTGATTCTGTTAAGCAAATTTCCCCTATCTCCGGAATTTTTTTATGTTGTACAAATTTTATGTTATACAAACTGTTGGTTATACAAGGGTCCACTGTAATTTTATAATATATATTTTTTTATTTCTAAAAAGACCTCCATGTCCTTTCATTGGGCATTATGCCAATATGCATCACCCTCCAAGCAACTTTGAATGCTTGGAGGGTCCGGCAGGTCTGGCAAAGAAGCCATGAGTGACATTTCAAAGGTTAACAATTGAAGAGGGGGAGGTGCTGTGACTTAGCCTGCAAAGGCTTGTGTAGCTCATGGCACTGACAGGGATGAGAGGCGTGTAATGTCACTTCAAAATGAGAGGCTACTGAAGTCAGAAAGAGCCCTGCTCTATGAGGATCCCTGGGCACCTCTTAACAACCTCCACCGTCTCTGACTGAAAGATGACTAAATAAAAGGCCAAATGCTGCATACATTGACAAGTTGTTTCCTTTTTCTCCCCAAGAGACCTGTGTGATTTGACTCAGCCTCTGCCAATTAGCCGCCATTCCTTTTTCCCCAGGAAAAGGAATTGTAATTATCACATTGCTAGAAGCCAAGACAATTAAAACATTACATATAAACAGCAGCCATTGGCGGAAAGTGTGAACAGGGATTTCACTGACATTTACAAGTTCTGCCAGCCACCTCTGTGATAGATGTGTGGGTGTGCATGCATTTTACATTTTGCTACTTTTCATGCGCTATTCGTGTCACCAACAAATTATATAGCGTTTGCATGTTACCTTTTGTTTCGCTATTAAATAAAAGGTGAGTTAAACTTCTCAGGTAGACCACGTTCTTCTTCTCGTCTCACCACAGTGTGAGGGGTTTCTGTTTGTTCACATCAAGTATCCAGGGACGGCGCGTCCATTAAGGCGAACTAGGCAGTTGCCTAGGGCGCCAAAATGGACAGGGGGCGCTGCCCAGCCTGCTGCCCCCTGCCCCCCCCCTGCTGCTGCCTGCCTCGCTGCCGCCACCGCTGCCACCCCTGGACCCCCCACTGCCGCCGCCGCTGCCCAACCCCCCCACTGCCCCCACTGCCGCTGCCCCCACCGCCCCCGGACCCCCGCCTGCCGCCGCCTGACCCCACCACCACCACCTAGGGCACAAAAAACCCCAGCGCCGGCCCTGCAAGTATCACACAAACTCAAGAGAGCCATGGAGAGTATTCACAAACTACTTTTCTACTGCTTACTTTTATCCCCCCCCTCCTCCTCCTTGATGCTGCTGCTGCTATGTTGGTGGGTGGGTGCTATCAAGTTGCATCTGCCTTCAGGTGACCTGAAAAGAGCTTTTGAAGTACGCGAATCCATGCTTTACATTTGATCCACAATGTCACACTGGCTGTTGTGGCTAGTCTAACAAAGAATGGCCAGAGACTGTGAAATCATGTGGCTTTGTTCATACCTGTCATGTTTCCCATATTGGCCAGGAAACTCCCATTTTTCACCCTTTCCCCTGCCATCTTCCCGGATCAGTTATTTCCCCAGAAATGTATCGTATTCCCCACCCCCATCCCCTCGAGCAAGCAACACGCCGCCTGTGCACTGCTTCCCTTCACCCAAGCGGGAGGGCCACAGCACATTCCCCTGCTTGCACTCATCCACCTCCCAGATGATGGGTGTGCTGGCTGCGCGCCTTGCCCATCTGCCGGCCTGGGCCAGAGGCCATGGCAAATTGTAGGGGGGGAAACACTGCTGGGGAAGAGGCCGAGCTGTTGTGGCAGGGGCAAATGGGAAGGCTGCGGCGATCCCCATCCCCTCCGCTGCTCAGAGTTCCCAGCACCAGGTGTGCTGGCTGCAGAATGGGCCTTCCCAGCTTCTTGCCGTCTCTCCCCACCACCACCACCACCACCTTCTTGCCTGCCTGCTCGCTGCTTCTAAGGCCAGAGAGCCCGGGGCTTCCCCTCATGCCAGAGAGACGTTGGTTTGCTGGCTGGATTCCCCCCCCCCCTCCTCCAGCTCCTCCCCTCTTCCTTCCCCACGCAGCGGGTGTCGAAAAAGTTCCCTTATTTTCAATAATAATATTTTCAGATATGGGCTTTGTAGGCCAATATAATCAGGGAATACTAGCCAGGTTACAAAGGAAATATGTTGCTTGCAGTGTAATGTGGCATGCTGTGTGTGTATAAAACAGAATCAGATAGCAGAATCGATGAAGTTCTGATTCAGACATTTTACAGTACTTTAAAAAACAACAACAATACAGTAGGACCCCAGTATCCGCTGGGGATGGGTTCCAGGCCTTCCCGTGGATAATGAAACCATGGATAAGAGAGAATGCCTGCCCACCCACCCCCAAACTGCTGTTTCCTGACAGTAGCTTGCTTTACGGCTGCTGTTTGTGCCAGTAGCTTGCTTTATGGTAGCTGTTTTAAGACAGTTGCTTGCTTTACGGCTGCTGTTTGTGACAATAGCTTGCTTTGTGGCTGCTGAATTATTTAATTTTTTTCCTCTGCCAACCGTGGATAATGAATCGGTGGATACGGAGGTCCTACTGTATATCGGTTGGGAATCCATGCCAGTCCAGTCATGATACACAGATTCCAGACCTGATGTAATCTTGACAAAAGCCTTGTCTCAGTAAGAGGGAAGGGCTGCAAGTGTAGCAGTGAGAGTACATGCTTTGCATGGAGAAGGTCCCCATTGGACTCCCCAGGGACCCCCAGCTAGAGCAGAGGAAGAATAACAGCTGAAACCCCTGGAGAACCACCACCAGTCAATGTCAGCAGCTAGTGTTCAGCCAGAGACGGAACAATGGTCTGACATTGTGAGGCATTTTCCTGTGTAACTGGTTTCAAATTCAGACAGACTGGGGACTGACTTACACGTCTGAGATACGACCCTGAGTTTGTCCCCCACTGTGTTATGGCTCTCTGTTCTTAAGTGGAAAGGGAGCTCACCCAAGCAAGCTGGGAAGGCGATTTTAGGTTAAGCAACTTTCTTCTGTCCCCTGGCAGTCTTTGCTTTCGAAATCACTGTTCGTTTAAATTCCGCTTCTATTTCTTTCTCTTTTTCTGGGTAAAAAGAAAAGGAAAGAAAGGAAGGGGAGCTGAAAATTGAACTCTTATGGGGGGGGTCTTTGTAACCTGCCACAAAGTCTATGTAACAATTTGTATCTTCTTCAGTGAGTTGTTCTATTATGTTGCGTTGGATTGCACTATGTTATTAAGCATTTAAAAAAAAATTCCCGAATTTTTAAAGCAGTGTGGACTAAGGATGCTTCTGAGGCCCCTCCAGGATTAGAGGCGCTGAAGCTGAAGCTTTAGGAGTGTCTATAGTAGGTCTACCCCCCAGGTGGCATTTCTGGACATCTCCTGGAACAAGCTTAAAAACTATCCACCCGGCCCTCACCTTAAGGAGTTGCTTGAGCAGAAAAGAACAAATAGGATTCTCCCTTTAAATATGCTGTGACTAAACCCTTCAACCAGCTAACACCAACCATCCTAGTTTGGTGTGAATAGGAAATTTTCACAATGGAGAGAATTGTCCTGGGACCGGTGCTTTTCAATCTGGTCATAAATGACCTGGAGACAGGGATAAGCAGTGAAACTGGGGGAATGGGCTGCGAAATGGCAAATGTGTTTTAATGTAGCCAAATGTAAAGTAATGCATATTGGGGCAAAAAATCCAAACTTTATCTATCAACTCATGGGGTCTGAGTTATCCGTGACGGATCGGGAAAGAGATCTTGGTGTGTTGGTGGACAGCTCCATGAAGGTGTCTACCCAATGTGTGGCAGCGGTGAAGAAGGCCAATTCCATGCTAGGGATTATCAAAAAAAGGATTGAAAATAAAACAGCCAACATTATAATGCCATTATACAAAATGATAGTAAGGCTGCACTTGGAGTATTATGTACAATTCTGGTCACCGCATCTCAAGAAAGACATAGTGGAACTGGAAAAGGTGCAGAAGAGAGCGACTAAAATGATTACTGGGCTGGGACACCTCCCCCTTATGAGGAAAGGCTAAAACATTTGGGACTCTTTAGTCTGGAAAAAAGGTGCCTGAGGGGGGATATGATTGAGACATACAAAATAATGCAGGACATGAGTAAAGTGGATAGAGGGAAGCTCTTCTTCCTCTCACAAAATACCAAAACTAGGGGACATCCACTCAAATTGAGGGCTGGGAGAGTAAGAACAGACAAAAGAAAATATTTTTTTACCCAGCGTGTTGTTAGTCTGTGGAACTCCCTGCCACAGGAGGTGGTGATGACATCTGGCCCGGATGCCTTCAAAAGGGGATTGGACAGATTCCTGGAGGAAAAGTCCATCACAAGTTGCAAACCATGATGGAAATGTGTCATCTCCAGGCTTAAAACCAGGGTACTTCAAGGGCCAGATGCAGGGGAGTGGTATCAGGAGACAGATGTCTTGTGCGTTCCCAGACACATCTGGTGGGGCCACTGTGAGATGCAGGAAGCTGGACTAGATGGGTCTTTGGCCTGATCCAGCATGGCTCTTCTCATGTTCTTATGTTCTTAGCTTGGGTCTACTCAGGATCAATGTAACAGGCAAGATGTCTCTCTGAATGGCCTGCTTGTATCTTGGCTGAGCTTCCATCCTCTCCCCTGTCAGCCTTCACCTGTCTCAAGAACACAGAGAGCTTCTGTGAAGATTCTCAGTCATCCAGGTGCGTTTATCTGGGAGTTGAGTCATGGCTACTGGACTTCTTTTTTGAGAGATAGAAACGTTTCGCTGTTCATCCAAACAGCTTCATCGGTCTGATGAAGACCGATGAAGCTGTTTGGATGAACAGCGAAACGTTTCTATCTCTCAAAAAAGAAGTCCAGTAGCCATGACTCAACTCCCAGAAACACAGAGAGCTGCGAGGCAGGCATCATAAGGTATAGCTGATGGAGAAGTCATGGGAGCTGCCTTCTAGAGCAGTGTTCCCCAACCCCCGGTCCGCGGACCGGTGCCGGTCCGTGGATGAATCGGCACCGGGCCGCCACGGCGCCACCCCCCCGCAATTGCCCCCCCGCCGCAATTGCCCCCGTCCCGCCGCCGCCACCACGACCCCCCGCAATCGTCCCCGTCCCGCCGCCACTGCCGCCGCCGCGACTCCCCCCGCAATCGTCCCCGCCGCCGCCGCAATCACCCCCATCCCGCCGCCACTGCCGCCGCCGCGACTCCCCCCGCAATCGTCCCCGCCGCCGCAATCACCCCCGTCCCGCCGAAACTGCTGCCGCCGCGACCCCCCTGCAATCATCCCCCCCGCCGCCGCCACAATCGCCCCCACCCCGCTGCCGCCACCCCCCGCCACCACCGCAATCGCCCCCCCGCAATCGCCCCCGTCCCGCCGCGACCCGTCCTGCCGCCGCAATCCCCCCTGCAATCGCCCCCGTCCCGCCGCCGCCACCACGACCCCCCCGCAATCGTCCCCGCCGCCGCCGCCACCCGTCCCGCCACCGCGACCCCCCGCAATCGCCCCCGTCCCGCCGCCGCCGCTGCGACACCCCCGCCGCCGCCGCAATCGCCCCCCCACAAGTCCCGCCGCCGCCACGACCCCCCCGCCGCAATCCCCCCCGCAATCGCCCACGTCCCCCCGCCGCTGCGACCCCCCCCGCCGCCGCAATCCCCCCCGCAATCGCCCCCGTCCCGCCGCCGCCGCGACCCCCCGCAATCGCCCCCATCCCACCATCACCGTCGCCGCTGCGACCCCCCGCAATCGCCCCCGCCCCGCCAGAAAGAAAGAAAGAAAGTAAGGAGGGAGGGAGGGAGAAAGAAAGAAAGAAAGAAAGAAAGAAAGAAAGAAAGAAAGAAAGAAAGAAAGAAAGAAAGAAAGAAAGAAAGAAAGAAAGAAAGAAAGGGGGAGAAGGGGGAAGGGAGAGAGAGAGAGAAAGAAAAAGAAAGAAGGGAGAAATGAATGAAGGAAGGGAGGGAGGGAGGAAGGGAGGAAGGAAGGAGAGGAAGAGGAAGGAACAAAGAAAGAAAGAAAGAAGGAGGGAGAAGGAGGAAGGGAGGAAGAAAGTAAGTAAGTAAAGGAAGGAGGGAGGGAAAGAAAAAGAAAGGGGGAGAAGGAGTGACGGAGAGAGAGGAAGAACGAAAGAAGGGGGAGGAAGAAAGAAAGAAAGAAAATGAGGAAGAAAGGAAGAAAAAGAAAGGGAGGGAGGGAAGGAAGGGAGGAAGAAAGTAAGTAAGTAAAGGAAGGAGGGAGGGAAAGAAAAAGAAAGGGGGAGAAGGAGTGACGGAGAGAGAGGAAGAACGAAAGAAGGGGGAGGAAGGAAGAAAGAAAGAAAATGAGGAAGAAAGGAAGAAAAAGAAAGGGAGGGAGGGAAGGAAGGAAGGAAATAAAGAAAGAAAGGAGAGGAGAGGAGAGAGGAAGAAAGAAAAAAGAAAAGGGGGAAAAAGAAGAAGAAAGGAGAGTGGGAGGGAAGGAAGAAGAGGAGGAGGGAGAAAGAAAGAAAGAAAGAAAGAAAGAAAGAAAAGAAAGAAAGAAAGAAAGAAAGAAGGAAGAAAGGAAAATGAGGAAGAAAGGAAAGAAAGAAGGGAAGGAAGGAGGTAGAGTGGGAGGGAAGGAAGGAAGGAAAGAGAGGGAGGGAGAGGGAGAGAAATAAAGAAAAAAGAAAGAAGGGAGAGGGAGGGAGAGAAAGAAAGAAAGAAGGGAGAGAAAGAGGAAGGAAGGAAGGAAGGAAGGAAGGAAGGAAGGAAGGAGAGTGAGGGGAAAGAAAGAAAGAGGGAAGAAGGGAGAAAGAGAAAAAGAAAGAAAGAAAAGAAAGAAGGGAGAGGGGGAGGGAGGGAGAAAGAAAAGGGAAAGAAAGAAAGAAAGTAAGGAGGGAGGGAGGGAGGGAGGCCTCATGTCAAGGAAGGGCAAAGGGTCCCAAGACCTCACGGCGGCTGGGTAGCCCCCGGGGGGGGGAATGCGAGGAAGTAAAAACAGTGTTTCCTTGCAGCGATGCCAAGGACTCATCGCACAACACTGGCTCTTCGGCTTGAGTACGGAGATGAGCACCGCCCCCTAGAGTGGGAAACGACTAGCACGCATGTGCGTCAGCGGCCGGGGGGGGGCATTTACATTTTTTATTTTATTAAATCAAAACAAGCAGGCCAGGGAAAAATTATCAAGCATTTACCGGTCCACGGTGATAAAAAGGTTGGGGAGCACTGTTCTAGAGGATATGTTCCTTTGCATTACCACCAGCTGGGCACCCAAAACCACCACTGGCGCAGGGGTGGGTGGGGTGGGAGAAGAGATGTCTGCATCTTAACTCATGGAGTTTTTGCGCACCGCAAGCTTTTCCCTTTCATGTCCCCTTCATAAGCTTCCCCTTCACTTGGCTGCACCGGTGAAATGCACGGAGGATGGTATGGCTTTCAAGTTCCTGGTCACGGTTTCTTTTGTAATTGCATCTGGTCGTACAAATAGCAGAACATTTTTGGTTATTATTGTCATTTGAGAAAATGTATTATCCCACCACCACCATCACCACCACCATCACCGCCACCATCACCACTAACAACAACAACAACAACAACAACAACAACAACAACAACAACAACAACAACAACAACAACAACAACAACAACAAACTGCCGTCACCTCAGCCTCTGTTTGAAGTGTGCAACTTGAATCAAGGCTATGCATGGTTGTTTTCCCCCACCTGTTAGCAAAAACAAAAAATGAAACAAAGACATTTTGGTACAATATTTTAGGGCTCCAGGGGAAAGAAAGAAAAGAAAACCCACTCCCGTTGCAATGATTCATTGTTTGCGCTGCAGACTGAGTCAACTCTTTTGAAAGGCAAGCATTCCGAAAGGTCTTTGATTGGCTCGGAAAACCAGGTGGTCATACTGCAAGAAGAACAGAAGTCATTTCAAAATCATTAACAATTTTGCAGTCGTTGCTGTAAGAATCAGACCACTCTTGGGCTTTGTGTTTTTATGTGATGTGTGATTGATGATGATGATGATGATGATGATGACGACGACGACGACGACGACGACGACGACGACGACGACAACAACAACAACAACAACAACAACAACAACAACAACAACAACAGAAAGAGAAAATATTATACATATTGAGATGGACTTCCCATTTCAGGGACTGTGTGTGGTCTTAAGCTGTGATGTGAGTGGTGAAGCCTCTCTGAGTATCAATGTGACACTGCCTGCCTAACTACCTATATCCGGTAAAGCACACATCATAAACATCACAACTGAACCAAAGAGGAAGCATTCCAGGCTGGCTTTCCTGAAACCTGTTGTCACTGTTTGCTTATGAGAAATACTAACTCCTTTCAAGGGTTTGGGATGGGCTGTTTGTGGCTGCGCTGTAACTGGCAACTGAAGATCAGCTGTGGGGACAGAAGAGGTAGGAACAGCAGGTAATTGCCACCCTGAGCTAGTCAGAGGAATCCACCTATAGCTTCCTGTCTGTGTTCATGGCGGACGTGAAACCAGACGGAGAGCTAGATACCATCTCTGCATCTTCATGGCAATAACCATCTAGACTCCACGGAACTGGCTGGACGTGTCTCCTGAGGGAAGGCGGGGAACACTAGCCAAGCCACCAGTTCCTATTCAGTGGTTCTCAACCTGTGGGTCTCCAGATGTTCCTGGACTGCAACTCCCAGAAACCCCTTCTAGCACAGTGAGTGGTGGAGGCTTCTGGGAATTGCAGACCAGGAACATCTGGGGAACCACAGGTTGAGAACCACTGCTAGATATGATTGCAGTTCATCTGGGCCTAATATTGGAGATGAGACTGAGGCAATTCCCTTCAGGTGCTCATTTTGGCAAGAAGGTAATGCCTAGCTGTTGCATACAAGAGAAGTTACAAAACCAAAGGCAAATTAGCAGCAATATAATCTGGGGATAATCATTCTAATGGCACCCACTCTCGCCAAGAGTTACATTGAAGTCAATCTCAGCTTCAAGTGACTGATTGGGGGGGGGGTGTTTGGGAGCTATGTTACATATTCAAGGGATTTATTTATTTATTTATTTATTGTGTTTATTATTTACTTGGGTTTATTAACAGCTTAAGTTATTGCTTATGTTTTCGGTCTTGGTTTTGTTATTTATCTTTGTTATTGTGATCATTGTTATTCTCTCTTTGATTGTTTTATAATTTGTATTTTGTTGTTGTTGTTGTTCACCACCCACAGTGGTCCCTGAGCTAGATGGGCAGTATATGAATCAAATAAATAAACATTTTTAAAGAATATATTTACACCACCATTGTCCTTGGAAAGGTCCCAATGCAGCTTACAACACTAAAGGACAAAATTGGAGATAATGAATAGACATTGGCACGACTCGGTGAAATTGTCGTTTCCGTTTTCGGTTATCGTTTCCGTTACGTAACGGAAACAGTAACGATAATTAAGCCGTCAGAACTCGAACTCGAACCGAAAAAAGAAAAATTTGGTCGGGTTTTTCGTTTCCGTTGTGGCATCGCGGCGATCACGCAATGCGAAGCACAGAAAAAGTTTTTAAAAGTTTTTTTAAAAAAAACCTGACTCCCGGCCAAAAAAACAGGTGAAAATATGCCTGCCTGACGCTTTGCCACCTACCAGAGGGGTGGTTTCTGGGGGGTCCCCGGCCTTTCCCCCCCTCTTCTCCTGTCCTGGGCTGCTTGCACCAGGCTGGGGGGGGGGGTCATCCTCGTTGTCTCACCATGCCATGCGGTGGGGGGAGATCCAAAATGGCGACCACAATTTTCTTTTGAAATCATGGTCAAAAAACACACCAAACCACCACAGAAACATGTGAAATTTATTTATTTTAAATGCCTGAATTTTTATAGTAGCAGCAGTGTGTTTTTTTATAGCAATAAAACGTTGTATTGATTTTATTTTATTTTATTTTTTATTTTTTTAGTCCTGCCCATTTGGGCTGGGCATGGGATGGGACCATGCAATTTTTTTTGAACCATTCCACCAATGGCATCGCCAGGTTTTTGACAGACACTTCTGGATGTCTCGGAGGGCATAAAAAGCCAAGGCACCTTCCAGAAATCGCAGTATAGTGTATGGATGTGGTTGAGGGAGGAGGGCTGGCTGCTGGTGCTGGTGTTATCTGATCGAGATTGAGGAGGGAGGCTGGAGGCTTTAGGATTTAAGTTAGGCAGGCAGGGAAGGAATTGAATTTAGAAAATTATTTGGGGATGGATCACTCTGACATCAAAAATCCAAAACCTATCAAACCTGGAGGAAAGTCAGAGGAAACTTCTCTACAAATTTGCTTCAGGGGGCATTTTATGGCCCCATGGATTAATGAATCAAAAATTGTTAAAAATCATTGATTTGTATTGGTCAGGGGTGACTTCATTTATGACAAATATGAGTTGACGAATTTTGACAAATCAGCCAAATTCATCAGAAAAATGTGATTCAGTTTCAGTTTGTCGATATCTCTAATTTTTATTCACCAAGTTCAAATAAAGACTTTGACATTGTGAGGAACCTAAAACACACACATTAATGTCCGCAAAATATATTTTTGTGTGTCATGGAAGAGCCTGAAAGTGTGGCAGAGATGTGGAGGATATGGCCCTGGTCTCAGGGAAGAAGAATGACTTCGGTGCCCCATGTTGGCAGGGGTGGCAGCAGAATGAATGGGAGGAGAGCTGGGGCCTGGGGCAAAGTGGTGACCCATAAGTCTGAGAAAGAAAAAGGAGACTAGTGCTAGGCAATATAGATTAGCATTTCATTTTGGAAGGGGACTGGTTCTGAAATGAAACATTCCAACAGCGCTGGCGTTCAAAATGCAGTCCCACCCTCCAGAACAAAATCAATCACTGTCTTACCTTGCTTTACTTTGCATGGGGCGAAACTCCAACCAGGAAGCAGCCTCCAATGTGTCATCTTTCCCTCTCCCTGGCACTGGCCAATCTGGAACTGTGCAAGGACATGCATCATCCCACCTCCCTATCTGATTGGCCAGTGCCAGGGAGCAGGAGTGATGACACGCCAAAGGCTGCTTCCTGGTTGGAGTTTGCAAGGTAAAGCAAAGTAAGACAGTGGTTGATCTTGTTCCGGAGGGTGGGACTGGGTTCCGAATGCCAGTTCTGCTGGCATGTTTTGTTTCAGAAGCAGTCCCCTTCCAAAATGAAGCACCCATCTCTACTAGGCAACAACGAGGTAGTCACCTCAGGTGCTGGTTTGGAATGTCTCAGGAAAGGGGAAAATAGATTTTTGATGTATTATTGCATGAGTTCCATAGAATAAAAATCATTCAATCATATAAACATGGAGAGAGGACCTTGTGGATCTTCTCTTTCATGAAGAAACAACATGGCTGGCCATAGATAACACACCCCTTGACTTGGGACGCTGCCAGGTAAGACTGTGCATAATCTCATGGTTTGGTTCAAAGGGTTTTACAGGAGTATCCTATGTGGTCAACTTAAATTTGGAATTTTCCATTGTTTCTTCCCACCAGTGGGGGTTTCTGAAGTTCACCTACATTTATTATCAAGACAAATGGGCACCAACTAATGTAGTGCCGGCCCCTTTACTAGGCATGCCCTGACAGGACTCTGGCCCAGGTCTTTTGATGAGTAATGGTAGGGATCATCTGTCTGGAAGTACAACATTTGCTTCTTTGCTTCAGGCAGTGACATACTTTGAGTTGTGGCTGGCTGTAGCCAAGTTTGCACACACACACACACACACACACACACACACACACACACACACACACCAAAATATAAATAGAGTTACTTTTGCCTGTTCGTTTGTTGCTGCTGCATGAAGAAACAGACTGGACAAATTTAGACTAGTGTGATTTAAACAAATTGGCTAAGTTCCTCACACAATAAAATAATGGGGGGGGGGAAGAGAGGATTTCAGGGCACTCTATTTAGTTTATCTGCATGGGTTTTCATCAAATTTGGAAGGTATATTTGATGTGGTATGCCTTGAAAGACACACTACGCTACATGTCATACATTAAAATCACTTGGGAGGACCCAAGGGCACCTCAATGATTTTAATTGCCTACAAATTGGTTTGTTTTGTATTTTATAATGTTATAAACCACCCAGAATGGTTTTGGTGGTATATAAATCAAATTGTTTTTGTGGCATATAAATAAATAAATAAATAAATAAATAAATAAATAAATAAATAAATAAATAAATAAATAGTCATTCGTAGCAGAAACATTGTTTAGAATCATAGAATCATAGAGTTGGAAGAGACCCCCAGGGCCATCTAGTCCAACCCCCTGCCATGCAGGAACCCACATCACAGCATTTCCAACAGATGGCCATCCAGCCTCTGCTTAAAAACCTCCAAAGAAGGAGACTCCACCACCCTCATTTGTGGCAGCATATTCCATTGCCAAACAGCTCTAACTGTTTGGTGGTCCAGGGAGGACAGGATGGAAGGCATGGGGGCTACTGCTGGGTTATTTTTGGGGAGGGGGCAGAGTATGTGGCCTGTGAGCCACATTTTGCCCATCCCTGTTTACCTTCTTTATTTCTATCATCAAAGTGTTCAAGACAACATCAAGGAGTTTCCAGGTGGTCTTCCATCCAGATACTGAGGATTAATTATCTTAGATTTATCAGTATCCTTTACCTTATACAGTACTGGTATCTCCAAAAAGGGTACACTACAATACAAAGTAATGCCCCATACTTAAGCTGCTATCTCACAGCCATTAAAAAAGGCTTCAAACTGCTTGAAGATGCGGTTCATAAAATTGTGTCCCCACGACCAGCTGACATTAAAGGGGAAAAATGCAACCATGCCAACTTAAGTGTGGCCTCGTGGCGCAGTGGTTAAATGCCTATCCTGCAGGTAAAACTGTGCTCACAATCTGGGGTTCAATCCCTGGTAGCAGGCTCAAGGTTCACTCAGCCTTCCATCCTTCCGAGGTCGGTAAAATGAGTACCCAGCTTGCTAGGGGGGGGGGGCGATGTGTAGCCTGCACACTGTAATTAAAATTGTAATCCGCCCAGAGACTACTTGTAGTGGTATGGGGCGGTATATAAGCAGAACACTTTTTGCTAGTACCTGGTCTCAAGGTGGTACAAAATTTGTCTCAGTTCCGATGCGGATTTTAAACCAGTACTTGAGTCCATGGGGACTCGGAAAATCCGTATCAAAACCTCATGGGAACACAAAAGATGCGGTTCTGTAAACTGCGCCCGTGGGGACACAGGAACAGCATTTTTAACCACATGACCGTTCCAGGGGGAAATCCACATTTTACTTTGATCTGGATTTTCTGGCTGTGGAATAGCAGCCTAATGTGCTGTGCCCGTTTGTGGAATTCATGGTGTCTTAGGCCTCTTCTTGTGAAGTGAGAATTAAATTATAGTCTTCTACCAAGCTCATATCACCTCCCCGCTTGCTAAGGCCCTTCACCTCCCTTAATATATTTTAATGTCTTCCACAGCTTGCCAGACATACAGGCACTGTACGGTGTAAAATATAAGAGGACATTTAAAGGGGGCTTTCGTGGGTGTTAACTAAATGAAGGATAGGGTCCCAATGTTGCCTTTATGTTGAGGGGTTTTTTTTGTTTGTTTTTGGCTCAAGAAACAATGACCCCCACCCTCTGCCAAATTCTATAGGCTTGCCTGATAAATCAAACCATTGAAGGAAAATATAATCTAAATGTCTACTGAGGTGAAAAGTGGTGGTGCCAAACTAGAGGTGGTGGTGGTGGGGAGGAAATTAGGCAAACACAAAGTTTACAGAAGTTCACACGATTCCTCATCAAAGAGGTGCACACATGATAAATCAAAGTGGCCAAATGTAACGAGAAATAAACACCATGGGATTAATAAATCCCACCCCCTTGGCCCGTAGTAACTCAAGTACACAAATCAAAATGAATCCCCCCCAAAAATAAATAAACAAATCCCAGCCTGGATAAAACCAGAAGCAAAATATGCCAAACATTTTGTGGGTGGAACAGAATCTTCTCCATCAACCTCCAGCTCTGTTACCCTCCTTGCTTGTGAGTAGAGATGGGCACGACTTGGAAAAAAAAAATTTCGAGTTGTCGTTAGTCGGGCCGGTTCCGTTTCGGGTCGTCTCCGTTTTTTTGCGAAAATTCGCAAAAATTAGTCGGTTCGGTTTTTTCGTTTTTTCATTTCCATTTCTGTCGCGATTTCGCGCATTTTGACGTCCGACCGAGACTTGCGGCTTGCGGGCGCAGCGCCGGCGGCGGTGGCGCGGGGGTATATGCGTGGGCGGCAGCAGCGGCAGCGGCAGGGGGAGTGGCTAGCGCGCGGTCGGGCGCGTGGGCGGGCGGGCGGGCGGGCGGGCACGCACACGGGCGGGTGGGCGCGTGGGCGGGTGGGCGCGGGTCCCGCAAATGAGCAGGCGAAATACAGTTTAAACCTGCCTGGGTGATGGACTTGCTGCTGCACAACAAGGCTAGTGCATCCTAAGCAAACAAAGTGGGGCAGAAACAAATTTGCATTTCTTTTTTTCTCTTGGTCTGCTGTGCTGCTGAATCTGCTGATGCTGAACCAGCCAGCCACCCTACTTGGTCTGGCTGACGTGCCTGTTTGTTGTACTTTTTTGTTGTTTGGTTTTGAATCCATCCCATCTCCCCTCCACCTCTCTCAGAGGCAGCAGGAGAAACAGACATTCCGTTCCTCCCCAAATCTGAATGAGGGGTCTACTCCTCTACTCCTCTCAAATTGGCCCCCCATCACCAAGGTCCTTCTGCCTTCACTTCACATTCACAGTCAAAGTCACACACACTTAAAGGACAAGCAATAAAGCCAAAGCCCCAATGCAACCCTGCTTTTGGTCATGGTCAAAAAAAACATTAGCAGTTAGAGCCTGAGGTGGTTAAGCTACGTACCTAGCTAGTAGCTACAGCCAGGAATAGTTTTGGTAGGGATGGGAATGGGATAGGGCTCTGGGTTGCTCTGGCTTAAGTTTTACAGCCCACAGCCCAGCCCACTAGGCTATACAAGGAGGAGGACTATCTCTGGTCCATAAGGCCAGAGTAAGGGCGGCCACTCCGGTCAGGCCACAAGGCAGAGTATGAGAGCACCACAGCACAGAGCCAGAGTGTGGCAGGCTCATTGCCAGCTCCAGTATAAAAAGGATGGAGCTGAATGGCATGACAGGAATTTAAATGGCACTGGCCTTGGGTCACAGTGTCTTGCAGCCCAGAGGACTGAGTTGCGGAGGAGGCCAATCACCTTGAGTCTGGTCTGGCACCACACTGCCTGCGATGCACCACATGGCACTTTCTGACAAACTCTTGGGTGGTGCTGTACGTAGTACGAACGCTGTTCAAATCAGTACCCCCCTTCCGTGTGAAACACGGCGTCTTGCAGCCCAGAGGAAAGACTGGAGGAGGAGGCCAATCACCTTGAGTTTGGTCTGGCACCACACTGCCTGCGATGCACCACTGTCCACCACATGTCACTTTTAGACTAAGTCTTGGTGTGGTGCTGTACGTACGAATGCTGTTCAAATCAGTACCTCCCTGCTGTGTGAAACACGGCGTCTTGCAGCCCAGAGGAAAGACTTGAGGAGGAGGCCAATCACCTTGAGTTTGGTCTGGCACCACACTGCCTGCGATGCACCACCGTCCCCCACATGTCACTTTTTGACTAAGTCTTGGCGGTGCTGTATCAGGGACCCCCTTCCATGTGAAACACGGTGTCTTGCAGCCGAGAGGAAAGACTGGAGGTGGAGGCCAATCACCTTGAGTTTGGTCTGGCACCACACTGGCTGCAAAAAGGACAGCAAGCCACATTCTGAGTCTGACTCTTCCTCCCCAAGTCCCCAGCTGTGTGCTGGTAGACTTGCTAGTTGCTACCTGCCGGCCCGGCAGTCTACTACCATGCCCTTCTTTGTGAATCACAGTTGGTTCCCACACAACTCCAAGAGCCAAGCCTGCAACTTTGCAATAAACTAATGGAGGGCTGGCACCCAAGTCCTCTTATCTTCGTTGTGAGGCACAGTGTCTGGCACCCCAGGGGAAAGAGTGGCGGAGGCCACAAGCTGGAATAATTGAATGCTGGGCCAGCAATCCACGACCATGGCCTTCGTTGTGAATCCCAGCTCCTACAACTCCAACAGCCAAGCCTGGAACTGTCAGAGAAACTACTGGAGTGCTGGCACCCAACTACTCTTCCCTTCTTAGTGAGGCACAGTGTTTTGCATCCCAGAGGAAAGAGTGGCGGAGGCCACAAGCTGGAGTAATTGAATGCTGGGCCAGCAATCCCGACCACGACCATGGCCTTCGTTGTGAATCCCAGCTCCTACAACTCCAACAGCCAAGCCTGGATGGAACTGTCAGAGAAACTACTGGAGTGCTGGCACCCAACTACTCTTCCCTTCTTAGTGAGACACAGTGTTTTGCATCCCAGAGGAAAGAGTGGCGGAGGCCACAAGCTGGAGTAATTGAATGCTGGGCCAGCAATCCCGACCACGACCATGGCCTTTGTTGTGAATCCCAGCTCCTACAACTCCAACAGCCAAGCCTGGATGGAACTGTCAGAGAAACTACTGGAGTGCTGGCACCCAACTACTCTTCCCTTGTTAGTGAGGCACAGTGTTTTGCATCCCAGAGGAAAGAGTGGCGGAGGCCACAAGCTGGAGTAATTGAATGCTGGGCCAGCAATACCGACCACGACCATGGTCTTCGTTGTGAATCCCAGCTCCTACAACTCCAACAGCCAAGCCTGGATGGAACTGTCAGAGAAACTACTGGAGTGCTGGCACCCAACTACTCTTCCCTTCTTAGTGAGGCACAGTGTTTTGCATCCCAGAGGAAAGAGTGGCGGAGGCCACAAGCTGGAGTAATTGAATGCTGGGCCAGCAATCCCGACCACGACCATGGCCTTCGTTGTGAATCCCAGCTCCTACAACTCCAACAGCCAAGCCTGGATGGAACTGTCAGAGAAACTACTGAAGTGCTGGCACCCAACTACTCTTCCCTTCTTAGTGAGGCACAGTGTTTTGCATCCCAGAGGAAAGAGTGGCTTGAGGAGCCCACATAGCCTGAGTCTGAGGCCACAGGGCCTCCATAGGGGAGGAACATTGCCAGGAAGAAGCTCCTGCTCCCCAACGTGGCTGAATGGCCTGAGGAGGACGCCAGGAAAATGCCCTTCTTCGTGAGCCACAGTTGGCAGCCCAGTGGAAAAGCAGAGTCCACATGGTGTCTGACTCTGAGGCCTGAGACCACTCTGACAAAAGGACTGCAAGCCAGAGGGTCTTCCTACACAGCTGTGTGCTGCTTTCCCCGGCCATAAACTCCTAGCAGGCCAGCACAGCCATGTTCCCTTCTCAGTGAGACATAGCTTTGCACTCCACGGAAGACAGTAGGCCTGAGAAACACAGGCTCACTGTCTGTGTGAGTCAGAGTACCCACAAAGAACCAAGCCTGGAGTGGAGGCTTCCTTGCTCCCTCCCTTCACAGAGAGCCACAGTCAGTACATTGCATCCCAGTGGCATGCCCTTCGTAGTGAATCACATTCCCCACAACTCTAAGAGCCAAGCCTTGAACTTTCTGATAAACTGTCCTATTTGTAACGGTGACAGAGGGCCACCAGCACGGCAGTAAGTTGCCCTTCTTTGTGAGCCACAGTGTATGGCAATGGCAGCCCACTGAAGACTAATTGGCGGTCCGGAGGCTGACAACACTCCCACACTGCGGCACTCCTTCCTGCAGAGTCCTGTCACTGTCCCAGGCAGAGTCCAAGGGTGCTTTCACATGAGTTCTGCCTAATCACGGGCCCACCCCACGGCTGTTTTCTAGCACACAAGCACCACAATTCCCTTCTCTGTGAGGCACAGTGTGTGCAAACAAATAGTTGTTGAGTGAATGCACTGTTACAGTTGGTCTTCAAGAGGTTTTCCGCCAAGAAGCGGGCACAGCCGTGGTTGCTGCATGGGCAAGTTGAGGGCAGTGGCGACAGGGCTGAACTTGAAGCACTAACTGGACCATGATGTTAGGGTGAAGGAGAAGCGGCTGGAAGGCCTCCTCTAAGCCGGAAGTGGGGGGAGCCTGACAGGCAGGCAGGGAGAAGACACAGAGCTAGAGTGAGTCTGAGTCTTTGACCACACAGGCTTCCAAAAGGACAGCAAGCCAAGCTTTCTGACTTTCTTTCCCAGCTGTGTGCTGGTAGACTGCTCCTAACTGCCGTGCCGGCATTCCATCTCCATGCCCTTCGTAGTGAATCACAGCAGTTCCACAACTCCAAGAGCCAAGCCTGGAACTTCCTCCTGAAAGGCTCTTCTATTTCTAAGAAACAAACGATTATTGTGCTGAACTGTGGTACGCGCAAGTACATTCCACTCCAGCCCTTCTTAGTGAGACACAGTGTGGTGCAGCCCAGAGGACAGAGTAGCGGAGGCCTAAACATCCCCCTTAACCCTAACCCTAAGCCAACCACCAGCTGTTCCTGAAGAGTGTTCCCATAACTCAATCATCATCATCAATCACAACCTAGATTTGCAACCAGTAACTTTTCTGGTCTGGCAGCCTTTGTTCCGGGGTTAGGGCAGAAATGATTATAAAATGTTTAAGCACCAAGTGTGCGCACAATGAGTCACACAGCACAGCACCAAGATCCACACAGGGGACTTTCGGCCAGGAGTACGCACACACAACAAGGACATTTCCCTTCTTTGTGAGCCACGGCTGGCAGCCCAGTAGAAAGAGTGGCGGAGGAGACAGAGCTAGGTCTGTGTAAATTACAGACTCACACAGTCAGTGTGGGACAGAGTATCCACCAAGAACCAAACATGGAGGCTTCCTTGGCAGGCAGAGTTTCTCTCGCCACCCCAGGAGACCGGGTTTTGGCAACCAAGAAGACAGAGTGGAAGCAGGAGAACTGGGTGGGTCTATTTCTTTAAGGCTGTAAGGAGGGGAGCTAGCCCCCTGATACTCAGTCTTTGAGGTAGGTTGTTGTAAAGTGCTTCCTCACCACTTTGTGTGTGAGAGAATACAGGAAGGCAGGCAGGCAGGCAGGCAGGCAGGCTCGTAGGGCCAAGGGAATGGTGTGAAGCACCAAGGAAGGCAGGTATTAGGGTCTCTCTCAGACCAGCCATGGCAAAAGGAGAAACATTGGGCCAATACAGACAGACCCTTTCCAATGACACTTTGAGTGGCCCTGCCTGGTTTGGAGACAGGCCAGGGCTAGAAAAATTGGGCCACTAATAGTACCCTTCAATTGTGTGTGTGAGAGAATACAGGCAGGCAGGCAGGCAGGCTCGTAGGGCCAAGGGAATGGTGTGAAGCACCAAGGAAGGCAGGTATTAGGTCTCTCTCAGACCAGCCATGGCAAAAGGAGAAACATTGGGCCAATACAGACAGACCCTTTCCAATGACACTTTGAGTGGCCCTGCCTGGTTTGGAGACAGGCCAGGGCTAGAAAAATTGGGCCACTAATAGTACCCTTCAATTGTGTGTGTGTGAGAGAATACAGGCAGGCAGGCAGGCAGGCAGGCAGTTCTGCAGGCATTAGGCACTGGAGTCGGCAGGTAGTCACAGGGCCAGGCAGGCAGGCAGGCAGGCAGGCAGGCAGGCAGGCTCGTAGGGCCAAGGGGAGGCAGGCAGGCTTGCAGGCGGGCATGGAGGATTGCAGGCAGGAGGTTAGGTTACAGGCAGCAACTTAGTTCTTGGAGTGTTGGGGTAATCCCAAGGTGGAAAGGTTGAAGCGGATGAAAGTCAACCTTTCCACCGTCTCCGGGTCCAGGCGACAGCGGCGCGGCCTCAGGACATCTCCCATGTGGGAGAAGACACGCTCACTCTGGACACTGGTGGGTGGGATAGACAAGAGGTCCAACGCCAGAGTTGAAAGAGCGGGCCAGAGGTCTGCCTTTCTGGCCCAGTAGTGCAGTGGGTCCGAGCTGAGGGGTTGGAGGGGCTCGGCCATGTACTCCTTCACCATGGTCTGAGCGGGGTCTGCTACTTCTTCCTCCCTTGCCTCCACTGAGGAGGAAACTGCCATGGCTAGGGCAGAGGCCAGGTAGTTGGCTGCTGGAACGGAACCTGGTCTCTGGGTGAACGCTCCTGGAGTACAGAGGGATGTGGATCCTTGCGAGGACTCCTCCTCAGCATCGCTCTGGCTTCCGTGCGCCCTCTGAAACGCCTGGCCCTCATCGGAGACAGCCCTGACTTGACGGCATAGCTCCGTCTTCCAGGATTTCAGTTCGGCAGTGCTGGCCGCCAGGGAACCCTTGACGCGAGGGTCGCACAGGCAGGCCATCTGGTACATCTTTTCCCTTCTGAGTGGGCCAAGGCGGGTATCCACGCCGGTCAACAGCCTGTCTGCCAATGCCCTGCTCTTAGGGAGAAGATTGCCTTCTTCCCGGATACTGGTCTCTAGGCGTTGGCGAAGGGCATTGACCAGGGGGAGAACATGGCCCAGGCTGGCGTTGTAGCTGCTGAGGACGTGAGTGGTCTCCTCAAAAGGCTGCAGGATACCCGCCATCTGGGAGAGGGCGAGCCACTCGGTAGCACCAAGGTCCAATTCCCTCCCCTCATGCAGGACTGGGGTGGTTGACATGATGTATTCCACCACTTCCTTCTGCTCCACCAGACGCTTGACCATTTCGTGGGTGGAGTTCCACCGGGTAGTCACGTCCTGGATCAGAACGTGCTCCGGTCGGCCCGTCTCCGCCTGCCTCTCACGCATCATCCTGGCTGCCTTGACACTGCGAGCGAAGTGCCCCACGATCTTCCGGCACTTGTCCAGCAAGGCCCTGGTCTCCGTGGTCCCCTCACTCCAGGAGTCCTTTGGTGCACCCAGGCCAATGGCATCGCCCACCACTAGATGCAGTTTGTGTGCTACGCACACGATGCCCTGGAACCCTGCCCCAAGAACCGCGTTGGTCATGTTACGGCCCGCGTCTGTAACCATGACTCCACGATTGACCTGTCCCTCTGTCCCCAATCCCCACTCTCTTATTGCTGTCTTGAGAACGTCAGCAATGTTGATCCCTGTGGCGTTGTCCTCCTTGCTTTGTGCCTGGAGAAGCACCACCCTATACCCTCTTGGGGTGCTGCCTTGTGCCTCCCCCTGCAGCTGCTCATGGGCTGACCGGGGCTCCAGGACCTCCTTGGGTTGCCACCAATGAGCCGTCATTGAGAGGTATCCGTGGTGCCCACCGGTCCAGAGGTCGGAAGTGAAGTGGATCTTCCTCCCTCTGGCCGCCTGCAGCAGGGCCCGGATCCTGTCCCTGACAGACTCATAAAGGGAGGGAAGCACCCGCCTGCTGAAGGTACGCCGGGATGGAGTCTCGTACCATGGTGCCACGTGCTTCATCAGGTGCCTGAAGCCTGATGACTCCACAAAGGAGAGGGGCAACCCGTTCATGGCCACCATTTCACCCACCACTCGAGTGGTGGTCTCCTGTGCTTTGGCCCTATTTCGCGGGCTGACAAAAGTCCCACCCAATAGCCCCACTTCCTGCAGAGTGGCCTGCCTCTTCCCACTCTCACTAGCGGAGCTGTGTTTTTCTTTCTCTATCTCTAACCCTTCTTCCCCTCTCTTCCTCCCTGAAGAGCAAGGGCCTGACAGGGTTCCAGGCAGAGTCCCAGGGTGCTTCCTCATCAGATGGCTGCGCAACCCACTTGAGGAGAGGTGTTTGGGGTCATTCCCCCTGCGCAAGACCACCCAGCATATCTTGCACACCGCCATCCTTGCGTCTTGGGGGCTGTTCTCAAAATGCTCCCAGAGACACCCTCGTGGCTTACAGAAAGTAACGCCCCCTCTGTTATTGCCTGCCGCTGCCGCTGCTGTGGTGCTGGTGTGGCCTCTCTGCCCTGCCGGGAAAGTAGACTAGTACTACTGCTCTCACTGGTGGTACTCTGGGTGGAAAGAGGGCTGCTCCTTCCGTCACTGCCTGGAGCCTGACTTAAGTCTGTCCCTGCCAACAGGTCCTCAGAATCTGGCAGGTTTAGATACAAGGAGCCCGATTCTGATTCTGATGCCATTTCAGAATCAGAGCCCTTGTCTTCTTGCTGATCAAGGGTGGGGCTCTCAGGTAACAAAGATGGGATTTGGTACGCCTCATCCATGCTTCCCTCGGTGACAGACGATGGCACATTGCTGCTTGTGCCACTGGCACTGCTACTCGAGGAGGGAGTTGCACCAGTATCACTTTCTGCACTACTTCCTGTCCCTTCCCTCAGAAACGTGCCCCTATTTATCTTAGTAGGGGTCCCCCTCCCCTGCCCTCTAGCTGTGCGACCCCTCCTCATTTTTCTCACTTCTTGTGGCTCAGGCCAGGGAATGTATAATGTGATAGTAAGGAAAAGCACCAAGGAACTGTGCGAGTAAATGAGTGACTCACAACAGCAGCACAACAAACAAGGAAATAGGAGCTAGGGGTTTGCCAATCCTGGCACCCAACTAAGTTTCTCTATGCCCTGCACAGGGCAAGTGTAATTAGGAGGAGAACTGTAACTTCTTCCCAGTTGTAATTGGATTGTGTATGTAGACTGTGGTGGCAAGTGGCAACAAGTAAATGAGTGAGATGGACTCACAACAGCAGCACAACAAACAAGGAAATAGGAGCTAGGGGTTTGCCAATCCTGGCACCCAACTAAGTTTCTCTATGCCCTGCACAGGGCAAGTGTAATTAGGAGGAGAACTGTAACTTCTTCCCAGTTGTAATTGGATTGTGTATGTAGACTGTGGTGGCAAGTAAATGAGTGAGATGGACTCACAACAGCAGCACAACAAACAAGGAAATAGGAGCTAGGGGTTTGCCAATCCTGGCACCCAACTAAGTCTCTCAATGCCCTGCACAGGGCAAGTGTAATTAGGAGGAGAACTGTAATTTCTTCCCAGTTGTAATTGGATTGTGTATGTAGACTGTGGTGGCAAGTGGCAACAAGTAAATGAGTGAGATGGACTCACAACAGCAGCACAACAAACAAGGAAATAGGAGCTAGGGGTTTGCCAATCCTGGCAAACAAGTTTCACAAATTAATGCACAGGGCAAGTGTAATTAGGAGAACTGTAACTTAACTTCTTCACAGATGTATGTAAGTTATACAACAACTGCACAAAAACGAAGCTAATAGAAGCAAGGGGTTTGCAAAATCTGGCAGCACCCAACTTTCACAAATAATGCACAGTAACTAAGATGAGTGGAACTTCTTCAAAGATGTAATTGAAGAAAAAGTTCTATAGAGGTGGCTGGGTGCCTGCCCTTCAACAAATGTTTGTTTGAGTGCCTGACTGCAAAAAAATGAATGAGGTGTTGGACAAGGGAAAGAAATTCAAAGAATATCTATAGTGTTAAGTAAAATGAAATTGTAAAATGTTCTATAGAGGAAGGTGCCCTAGCCTTGTTGCCAAAACAAATGTGTTTGAGAAATTTGAGTGCACTCACTGGTTGGCGAGGGAGACTCTGCCTAGTACTCAGTCTGTACTGTATAATATTTTTTAAAATAATTTAATCCACAGCCTCCAACCTCCCCTTCTAAGCACTAGTACTACTGGACCTTGGCTGTTGCTTGCCACTTGCTAATAAACTGTAAAATAGAAAATAAATGGAATAAAACTATAAGCTGCTACTAGGGTAGGATAGGGGTTGCTGGATTCCCTTCCAAAACCCCAAATCGCAACAGCAGCAAAAAAGCTGTAGGCGCAGGGTAAAAGGACCTTGGCCAAGTAAATGAACTTGGTGGGAAATTGGGATACAAAAGAAATGGTATGGTAGTGTAATATAAAATAATATATTTTCAAAATAAATCCGCAGCACCTCCCCTCCCCTACCGCTCCCACTCAAATCTTCCCTCCCCCTTGAAGCAAATATAAAACGTACGGAACTCTTCCTCAAAAATGGAGAAAACAAAAAAGAGAATAAACACTGTGTTGCTATTCCCCACAGGGAATAGAAGAAATTATTATGTTTTGCGATTCAAATTAATATCAATTCAATTCCCTCCCTGCCTAGCGAGACTGAGACCGCGACCGCGAAATCGAAACTAGACTGAGCGCAGCAATCCAGCCCTGACCACCCTCCACAAGATCCAAGCCCAGACTGTGACGGACTGGAACTGCCTCGGCTTTTTATGCCCTCTGGCACATCCAGAAGTGTCAGTCAAAACCTGTCCATGCGATTGGTGGAATGGCTCCAAAAATTTGCATGGTCCCGTCCCATGGCCAGCCCATCGTTGCGCAGGTGTAAAAAAATAAATTAAGAAAAAAATAAAATAAAATCAACGGAGACGTATTTTGGCAAGACAAACCCACTGCTGCTACTGTAAAAAATCAAGCATTTAAAATAGGTTACTTTCGCATGTTTCTGTGGTGCTTTGGTGGGGTTTTGGGCAAGGATTTCAAAAAAAATATTGCGGTCGCCATTTTGGACCGGGAATCGGGTTTTTTTTTAACTTTTAAAAACTTTTTTTCTGTGCCGCTTGGCATTGCGCGATGCAAGTAACGAGCACGACAAATCAGACCAAATTGTTCGTTCGTCGGTTCGAGCTCGAAGTCTGGCGGAGTGATTCCCGTTACCGTTTCCGTAGAGTAACGGAACCGAGTAACGGAAACGGAAACGGGAATACCGCTAAGTCGTGCCAATCTCTACTTGTGAGCACTTATCAATGGAATATAAGATTACAGTTAGCAGAAGTAACTGCAACAAATCCGCCAGGCATGGAAGGTTTAACTCTTAGCTCCTGCTTTCAATGGCTACCCTGTAAGTGGGCTTATGTTGCTGGGTTACTTTTGCACCCAAGATAAGAACTGAGCTTCCCGGCTTAATAGAACGAGGGAAACGCGATGCCTTGGCTGCTCTTACAAGTCTGCTTCAGAAAATGGCTGGTGCTTGACCGTCAAACTAAAGGCCAACTCATGTGGTAACTTAGGGTAACAAACCTTTGTGGAAGAACTAGAAACACCCCATGTTTAGAGTTTTCTTTTTCTTTCTTTCTTTCTTTCTTTCTTTCTTTCTTTCTTTCTTTCTTTCTTTCTTTCTTTCTTTCTTTCTTTTTTATTATTTTACAGTCATAGACCAAAATGTTACATGGCAATCAAGTTCAAAAGACAACACTAATAATAAAAATATAGTTGGATAAATTAAAAATTAATAATGTGTAGCCATGGAAAACATTAATAGACATATAATTGCATAGGAGAAAAATAAATAAATATTCTAAATATTATATTAAAATGTAGAAGGGTATTATATCATACACTGGAAAATTAGGGGATCTAAAATTCTGATGACAAAATCATCTTACGGGATGCCATGACTGCCACACAAAATCTGGCCATTATCATAGTTATATTTATGTTCTTATCTTAATGTTTTCCATGGCTACACGTTATTAATTTTTAATTTATCCAACTATATTTGTATTATTAGTGTTGTCTTTTGAACTTGATTGCCATGTAATATTTTGGTCTATGACCGTAAATAAACAATTTTTTATTATTATTATTATTATTATTATTATTATTATTATTATTATTATTATTATTATTATTATTATTATTATTATTATTATTATTATTATTATTATTATTTTGAGTAGGGGGATGCATCTCTCCACTGCCACGGGTATTTTGATGTTTATTCCTTCAAATTGGTCCTGGAGTCTTGACATATGTTTTAAAGCCAACTTTCTTAACATGACAATTGCTAGGTGCTTCCTGATGACAAATCCTGCAGTTCAGTTCTTGGCTAGGGAGGGTATAATTAGTCGTCCGGCATACCTAGAAGGTACCAGGTAGGAGAATGCTGGCCTGAAGTACAAACCTAGTAATTTGTTCAATTAAACTTTGTCAATTATCTGCATCTCTGGCCCCTTCTCCCCCACCTGCACCCCAGCAATGGTTGGAATTTGCAACATTGCAGGCTGCTTTCTGGTTTTGTTTGATGGAAAGGGCCTTTAAAGGCTGGAAGTTATTGTCAGTCTTTCCAGCATTAACCAATTGTTATCCCCCATGTGTCAGAATTCAAAAAGAGACCCACCTCTCTACTTAAAGACTCTCTTTCCTCAGAAAAAACTTGTTAATGACTATTGATGGTAGATGATAGCAAGTTACCAGTTTTAATGTATACTGAAGCAGAGTTGTTAAAGCAGCAATATTGTTAGTTTGTTGTTAATATATTTACATTTTCGAGTAAATGGAACTTTTTTTATTATTTATACTAATGTCTCAGAGTCAATAATTGAGACTGTAAGTGCTAGTTAAGGATAGAAGTGTAGATGATCTAAAAACTATTTAATGATTAACTGTTTTTCTCTGTGAGTCCTTGCATTTCCACCGCACAGCTGAGGAAATTAATCATGAAATTTCAAAACTGTGTGGTTTGCAACAAGCTGAACAAGAACAATGCCTTCATTAAAGTCTGATTGCCATATTGCACTTCCCCAAATCTTTACTAATAGTGTTATTTGCATATTGTTTAAATTCATAATATATGTAAATGAAGCACACTGTCCTTGCCTTGTTTTTCTGACAGCCTTTGCACCATTTATATAGTAAGCACTGACTAGAAGGGACCCGTGTAGCCAAGTTTAGAAAGCTAAACTCAGCACAAAGAAATTCAAGAGAAAATTCCTGCATGTCAAGAAATTTACCAGTGACCTGGGGCCAAGTCCATGCTATATGGTCAAACCCAAATTATAGGGTTGTGGAATTAAGGGGGAAAGGAAGATTATGTAAAGCATCTGCATGCACAGCTGGTAGAAATTATACGTGATCTTCCTTTTGGATCACTCTATTTTTTTCCTATCACTCATTTCACTGATAGCAAAACAAGAGAGAGCTATGAGAATGCCCCATGAAGCCTGATTTGTAGAATAAAATGCAGCAGAAAAGGAGGGAAAACCAGTGGAATGGCCTGGAAAAAAAAGACAGAACTATGAGTTCCATCAGCAATACAGATTAAATCACTAATAAAGTTAGTGATGATTCAACGGGGGCATGGTGGCTCAGCAGGCTAGAGCACTGAAAACTGTCAACTGCAACGATGGCAGCTCGGCGGTTTGAATCCCAAGTGCCACACAATGGAGCGAGCTCCCGCTGTTAACCCCAGCTCCTGTCAACCTAGCAGTTTGGAAGCATGTAAATGCAAGTAGATAAATATGTGCTGCATTAAAAAGCGGGAAGACAATACAGTGTTTCCTTGCAGCCATGTGGCCACACGGCCATGGACTTGTACAACACTGACTGTTTGGCTTGAATACAGAGATGAGCACTGCCCCTAGAGTCGGACATGACTAGCATGCATGAAGCAGGGGAAAAACCTTTACCTTTTACTTTAAAGTTAGAAAGGGATCTCAGCCACTCTCAACTGTTATTTAAGAAGCTCTTCTCAGGTTCCAGGACCCCCAGTAAAAAAACGAATACAACACGAACAGATGTCTTTCAGAGACTTCTCACATTTTTCAATTCGTGGACCTCTTCAAATGGCCAGCTCCCCCTCCCCCTGGGAGGGAAGAGGGAAATGGCTTCCGCTGAGAAGGGCTGGTGGATATTTATCCTATTCTGGTCATGGCTGTGGCCAGGAGTGGATTTGAACAATTAAGGCTAGTACACAAGTTATGCCTGTTTCTTGAGAAACCTGCTTTGGCCACTCGGACACATGCCCTAGTGATGTCCCGGCTGGACTACTGCAATGCGTTCTATGTGGGGCTACTAATGGAACGCCTCTGGAAACTTTAACAGATACAAAATGCAGCTGCCAGATTGCTGCCTGGGATGGAGAAGAGAGATCATATTACACCCCTACTCAGGGCCGGCACTTCCATTAAGGCGAACTAGGCAGTTGCCTAGGGTGCCAAAATGGAGAGAGGGCGCTGAACAGCCTGCCACCCCCCCGCCCCACCACTGGCCACCGCCTTCCGTCCCCCCGCCCGCCAGCCGCCAGTTGCCGTCCGCCCATCGCTGCCCGCAGCTGCCCCCGCGCCCATCCCCGTGCCCACCACATCCCCTGCCATCTGCTGCCACCCTGCACCCCACCCCGCCACCCCCCTTTGCTGCTGCCCGCCCACCCCCACCCCCGCTGCCACCCTGCTGCCCCACCACCTGCCCGCCACCACCCTGCTCACCCCCGACCTGACCCGACCCCATCCCTCCCCTGCCCCGCCCACGCCCCACCCCCCCCACACCTCTCGCCTAGGGCGCAAAAAAAACTAGCACCGGCCCTGCCCCTACTAAAGCAGCTCCACTGGCTGCCAGTCACCTACCGGGCACAATTCAAGGTGCTGACCTTAATCTACAAAGCACAAAACTGCCTGGGTCCTAGCTACCTCAAAGATCAGATCTCACAGTATGAACCGGCTTGGGTGCTAAGGTCATCAGGAGAGGCCTTTCTCTCCATCCCACCACCTTCAAAGGTGTGCCTGAAAAGACCACATGAAAGGGCCTTCCCCTGTTGCTTCTCCAAGACTTTGGAACTCCCTCCCACTGGAGGCTAGGATGGCACCATCTCTGCTGTGTTTCTGGAAGCAGGCAAAGATCTTCCTCTTCAGACAAGTTTTCTGCAAATGAGGGACTACCTTCTATGTGACTTTTATATGGATTACCATACATGATTGCATTGACTGATTTCATAAGAACACTAGTGTTTCCATGTTTACTTTCCACCCCTCATAATGGATTTTTTCTTTTGGCATGCTCTTTGTAGCTTTAATGTTACCTTTTAAGATTCTAAGATGCCTCTTCTAATTCCCTGTTTTTAATCTTGAATATGTCTTAAATGTTCTGGGCTGTATATTGTCCCTCATTATTGTAAGCAACTTTGGGTCCTTTTCCTAGGAGAAATGTAGGGTAAAGTATTCAAAATAAATAAATAAAATAAATAAAATAAAATAAGTATTCAACTTCACCATAGTGCATGTTCAAAGCAAAGGTAAAAATGGAAATTATAAGCTACACAACTCATATGTGCTGAGAGATCTGTGCACCCACACAATCACTGTTATGAAAAGAAATGTTCAAGTCTGCATTTATTTTTATTTTTTATTGCTTTTCAATTCCCTCTCATCCCACTGAAAATAGTTTCGAATTCTGTGTATGATAAAGAAGGCTTCATTTCTGAAAAACAGAAATACTACACCAAAACAAGTATCCCAAATACAGTATGCCAATTAAAACATCAAGATCCCGTAAGAGTAATCCCTAATCATGACCATTTTTATGTTGTACGGATTCGCCCCATAGGCAATTCGGTTAAGCAAATTTCCCCTATCTCCATAATTTTTATGTTGTACAGATTTTATGTTATACAGACCGTTTGATATACGAGGGTCCACTGCACCTAGACGAATCTGGTATAGCAGATGCCTCTGCATTATCACTTCCAAGCTGGAATTGTTTTGCTCTCTCTGTACTTGCAGCGTGGCTAGAAAGCTGAGATTCTCTGAGGATAGACTGTACAGATTGAACTTCTATCTCCTGCCACATCACTACAGCCAGCACTCATGCATAAGGTGACTGGAAACAGAGGGCAGCCTATTATTTCTAACATGTTTTCTCAATATTTCAGAATTACAATGTGCTTTCTAACATCTCAATGAGGCAAGAGTCTAGCTCGTATGAATAATTTATATTATTCGATATCTTGTACTTAGAATCTATGGTCTCTGATTTTTAAATTTTGCTGCCTAATAACCAAATGCTTTTTATAAGCTGAGGGTGCAGCAGAAGAGACATTCCTCTACTCTTGCCTGGTCTGAGGTCATTCCTTTCGCTAGGTTCTCCAAGTCTCCTATGAAAAACAAAAATTCGTAGGTCCAAGTTTTGGTCCCGATTAAGCTGTGATTAGTATCTGTGCTGTGGGATCGCGGGATTAACCACAGCCCTCAAAGTAATAATTTTTCACATATGTACTGCATACATTTAGCCTCAAACACATATAGAGCTCAAAAAAGTTATTCTTCTATGACAGCTCCCCAAAATGGGGGCGCTAGGAGCTTTCCTCAGTCTTTCAGAATTACGATGTACTTCCCAGGTCCTTCCCTAGCTGTTGTTCGTTCTTTCTCCCTCAGGAATCTTGAGAAACATTAGATTGAGTTGAGGATATTCCAAATATTCCACCCGCATCATCTCAAGGTGTTTATCTCTTCTCTATCTTTGTAACCACTCTATGAGATGGACCATGCCATAAGAAGGTGACTGGCTCAAGGTTACTCAATGGATTTCATGACCCAGTTGGGACTAGAATCCAGATCTCCTAGGTCCCAGTCCAAAATTCCTACCATGACATCACACTGGCCATGGCTCTCCCAAGTCTACTTGGGACAATTTTAGTTATGCCTATTACATTGTATACCTCTTTCTTTTATAAGGAGGCTGCTGACTCCCATTTCACAGGGGCAGTGAATCCACTCCAGAGCTTCGCCTAAGTTACTAACTTGACAGAAAGCTCCTCAAAGCACTGAACATTATCTTCAAAATAGGTTCGGCACCATGAATAGTTCTAGCAAAGTTCAAATTAAAACCCACTGCTGATTTAACTGTTCTCCCCCCATTGTGAGAAGAAGCATGTGAGAGCATTCCAAAAATATAGGGCGCTTTTACACGACCCCTAAAATCCGAGGCAAAGGGCTCCCAGATCCGGAACTTAAAAATGTTTTCGCACCAGCTCCAGACTTTTAAAAAAATGAAGTACGACCACGCCCACCTAAGCGCGTCCCAGCTCATTTTCCAAGTACCTGGTCTCCGAAGGTGAAAAATTTCTGATCCGGATTGCAAAGCAGTGAGTGCCGGGCTCTCCTCGCCTTGTGTTTGTTTGGTCCCCCCCCCGCCCCCGCCCCTTTAAGAGACAGGAATGCTTCCAGGAGCAGCTCCCGACAGCAGAGCGGAGGTGAGCCTGCATTTTTTCTCCCTTTTCCTCCCCTCCCGTCACGCAGACAGGAGCAAGGGAGTGCGGGGGGTTGAGAACACAGGAAGAGCGACAAACCCCCAAGATCTCTGGTCCGAATTTAAGTTGCCAGCGGATCTTAGGAATCGTGTAAAAGCACCCTAAGTATGCCGTCCTCTGGAGCAACAGGCATTAACAACAGCGAGACTGCATGTACATTACTACCTGATGTAAGGCAACTGGCAATAGGGGAGGAAAAAACCAAACTTCCAGTGTGTCTATTTATACATATTTACTTTCCTTCGGTGTAAAGAAGGATGTACAGTACACATTCCGATGGAGAAAGCAAAAAAACAACAACTGACTGCTACTGCTTCAGTGACAACAACATGTCACCTTTTCTAAGTTGTTCCAGGGGGAAAAGTATTTTGGGTTTTAATATGCTGACAAGAAAAATGATGTGAGGAAAGAACTGGCAAGATACCAAAAACCCAAGTGAGTTTCCACTTGATACACTATACTTAACCACTTCTATTTGTGTTGAAATGAAGGCTTTGCACTGTTGTGGTCAGTCTCGGAATAACTCCTTTGATGTTCATTAGGAATCTGGTATGGCGTAGGAAAAACAAATTACAGTATGTTTGAAAGCAGAGCATAAAAGCCACCAGCCTGAAAAGCAGAGAGGAATGACGGATGGTGAGGCACTCTTTTTTTATGGCTGCTACTGCACTTCCTTGAGCAGCCGCTTTTTATTTTGCATCACCTTATCTCCTCCCATGGCCACGTGGTCGCTACAGCGGTTTGGCAGTCCGCATTTCAGTGATTGCTTAGTAATCGTCTTCCCCATTCGCACTTGGCTAAACCGCTTTAAACTACGACAGGGAAATGGCAGAAACAGGGTGGAAACTGAAAAAAGTCGGCGTAGTATGTCCGCAAATACAACTGAATCGCTGTAAAAGGGGGTGCAGGAACCGATTTTAAAAAAATACCACCCCCAGTAGTCGCCGCAAGAAAAACCGACACAGTGGTCAAAAAATGGGCGTGGCCAAGGGGCTCTTCAGAAAAAGCGATTTGAAAAGTGGATAGTGATTTTAAGGTGTTTTGTCTTTAAGGAAAAGGCATTTCAAATCTAAAGTACGGTAGCAGTCTATGTAAGCTAATTCATTCAATATATTATCTAATGTTTCCTTTGGGTGGCAAGGTTTTGATTCTAAAAAATTGAAACTTTTCAAAAAAAATCACCATCATCTACATGGTCTCTGGTATCACTTCAGCCTGTCAGGTACACTTGACATTTATGAGCGAATGCAAACACAGCATTCCCAGACTTTAAAGTGTTTCAGTGGCCTTCAGAAAAGGCCTGTATTCTTGTCTATCTGTATTATTTTCTTCATACTGCAAATTTGAGTGATATGGACTGAGGCTGAAATAGCAAGAGCTTACCAAAGGCCCTTTAGCCAATGACATCCCAAAGAGAAGACGGAGAACTTCCTAGCGACATAGACAGTATGTCTCACCTGCTGCCAAGGAAGCAAGATTAGCATTGTGTTCGATTGTGACTTACAGGGAGCCTTTCCAGTGTTTTCCTGGTAGAAGGTATTCAGAAAGGGGCCAATGATTCCCTTTTTTTCTGAGGGCACATCCTGGGACTGTGTAGCTTCCTGAAGGTCAAACAGGCTGCCCCTTTGGTGACACACACTGGGGAGTCATAATCCCAACTAGGGATGGGCCTGGAACAGAAAAACAGAGTTTTGTTTTGTTTTGTTTCTACTAGCGGTTCAGTTTGTTTTGTTTTTAAATGAATTTTTGTAAAATAAATTGTAACGAAAGGAAACAAAAACAACATGATTTGTTACCCTATAACAGGCCTGCCCAACAGGTAGACTGTGGGCTACCAGTAGCCCGCAAAGGATTCAAAAGTAGCCTGCCAGCCATCAATTTAAGAAGCAAGGGGATAAGTTCTCCACCCCTCCCTCCCCCATCCCAAGGACCACCACTGTCCCAGCAAAGTTCTGGGTCTGCCAGCCCACTGTCTCAGCCGAGTGGGGCAGCTCAAGGGCCGTGGCACAGTCCCCTGCTCCCCCTCCAGGCCAGATGATTGGCATGCCACTGTCTCATGACCAGCGGAGTCGCTAGTGTGGAGCAGAGGGAGGGGAGGAGACAGTGAGAGGCAGGGGCACAGGTGTATCCACCTCCTTTGCGTGGTGATGTCTCCCCTCTTCTTCTCCCCTGGAGAATTCCTTCCTCCCACCCTTCTTGCTCTGAATGGATAAAATTCGTAAGTAGAGGTTTTAGTGTAGTAGCCCTCAGGCACTTTGAGCCAGAAAAAGTAGACCTCCACCTGTTCAAAGTTAGACAGCCCTGCCCTATAAAATGGCTCCCCTAGGTCCTAGAGGCACCCAATTTCGTGGGTACCTTTTTACATTGGAGCCATTTTACAGAGTAATGAAATGTTTCATTTTCAAAGGGGAAAAGAAGCATTTCATTTTGTCTTGTAACAAAACGCTGTGTCCTGTTTCGTTTTGTAATGTTTCGAAAGCTTACAAAATGACAAAACAGTGTGTCGTTTTTCATGAGGTGCCCATCTCCATTCCCAACTCTCTGTCTCCACAGCCAGAGACCTAAACCACTGAGTTATCCAGCTAGCTACACAATATTAGGAAAGAGCATAGAAGGCTCAAACAAACCAAATGATAGTTGCAGTCCACCTGTGTTGTCATCCTACCCATGTTTTCTCGGGGAAGTTATTTGCACCTTGCCATTGAAATTCTTGCCAAAGAGAGGGAAGTGGCTTCTTTCACTTGCGCTTCTTCCCGCATCAGACATCTTCTAAGGGCCTTTTTACACGATCCCTAAAATCCGCTGGCCACTTAAATTCGGACCAGAGATCTTAGGGGTTCGTCGCTCTTCCTGTGTCCCCACCCCCTCCGCACTTCCTGGCTGCTGGCTGCTCCGTTCTGCCTCTTGCTCTTGCCAGCAACATTCCAGTCTCTGTAAAGTAGCTCTTAAAGGGGCAGGAGCAAAAAAAAAAAAAGAAGCGAGGAAAGCCCCGCACTCACTATCGTTACACCGCATCAAAGAATTTTCACCTCCAAAGAGCAGGTACCTGAAAGCTGCGCTGGGACGCGCTTAGGTGGGCGTGGTCGCACTTAATTTCCTGTTAACTCCGGAGCTGGTGGGTAAACATTTTTAAGCTCCGGAGCTGGGAGCCATTTGCCCCGGAGTTTAGGGGTCGTGTATAAACGCCCTCAGTCTCAGAACTTAAAAGAATGCTACCACACTTCAAGCTTTTTGTTTTGAATCGCTTTCTGCCCTTCCCCGGCCATGTGGTCACTGAAGCAATTCAGCATTCCGCACTTGCTAAACCACTTTTTGTTCTGATTTTGTCCATCATTTCCCCATCATCTGCTTCTATTTCGGAATATAATTTTTTAGGGTAACGTCATACCATTGTTCTTCCATTCTAAGTAATGTAGTTAATTTCCCGCTTTTCCAATGGCAGGATAAGGCATAAAGAGGGAGAAACCCGGAAAAAAATGGTGCATGGTGTCCACAGTTTCAGCCAAATCACTTCAAAAAGTGGTCTAGAAATCGGTTTAAAAAAACACACAAGAAAGCGGCCAAAACGGGGTGTGGCAAAGGGGGCTCTGCAGAAAAAGCGATTGGAAATGCGGTACGTGATTTTTAAGGCGATTTGACTTTAAGCTAAAGGCGTTTCAAAACCTAAGTGCGATGGGGCTCTAAGGAGCTGATTGCAATCAGGAGGTTTATGAGGGCAGCTTTTGTGTGCTTCATCTTGTCCCAGTTTGCTTCCTTGAGGCTATATATGTGAGGAAAACCCCTGCCTGACACCGCTTCCCTCCCCCTCCTGTCACTGCCTCACTTTCTTTTTATTAGTCGGTGGAAGCACCTACATAGGCACATATACACCAACCTTATTTCTTCTCCTTCTGCTCCTCCTCCTCCTGGAAAAAAATGCCTCTCTAATGGTGCTACAGTTGAGACATTCCGATTGTGCCATTCAGTTGCCAAGGAAACGGGCCTGTGGATATCCAGGTTTACTCCTTCATTACTGGAAATGCCATTTATTGTTGATATTTCCACTATGCTTTCCTTGATGTGAATGTGTCAGTGAAAGGATGGAATAAAGGAGTTTTCTTTTAAAAAAAGAAAAAAAGAAAAATCCCCTAACAAGATTCTGTATCTCTGAGGTGCAGCCTAGAGAACTAGGGCTTTGTTAATAATGCATACTAGAGCATTAAAACGACTGGCAGTCTTCACAGTTTGCAGAAGCATATAATTAGTATATAAATTTTGAGCACGATGGGGCTATTTTCAAGGTGACGTTTGGAGTCATTTAAATAAGACCTTTCAGAAGGGAGCTGACTGCAGGTTACTCCCCTGGAGAGCAATTGAGTTCACTGTGTATATTGGTTTCAGAACTCGGACCTTTTCTGTTTAAGGAACTAGATTGTTCAACCCCTATGCATCAGCCCCGTGAGAATGTAAACAGCCATTTCTCAGTGGTTCAGGTTGTTCCTGGAGTCATCTCACTAGGTGGCTATGCACAGAACATTTGCCAAGGAATGAAAAGTACTACTCATATCTTTGTCAAAATTTCTGATAACAGGGGAGGATCTTCTTTCTTTCTTTCTTTCTTTCTTTCTTTCTTTCTTTCTTTCTTTCTTTCTTTCTTTCTTTCTTTCTTTCTTCTTCTTCTTCTTCTTGTTCTTCTTCTTCTTCTTCTTCTTCTTCTTCACATCAGAATACAGTATAAGCACATAAGAGGAGCCATGCTGGATTAGCCCAAAGGCCCATCTATTCCAGCTTCCTGTATCTCACAGTGGCCCCACCAGCTCCATCATGCTTTGTAACCTGTGATGGACTTTCCTCCAGGAATCTGTCCAATCCCCTTTTGAAGGCATCCAGGCTAGATGCCATCACCACATCTTGTGACAGGGAGTTCCACAGACTAACTACTTCTTCTTCTTCTTCTTCTTCTTCTTCTTCTTCTTCTTCTTCTTCTTCTTCTTCTTCTTCTCCTCCTCCTCCTCCTCCTCCTCCTCCTCCTCCTCCTTACACTCAGCACCTGTGAAGGAGGCAGAGAGGAAAGTTGAACTTCTAACCTCTGGCTCCTACTTAAACTACTGAGCTATCAAGCTGGGAGAGAAAATATGCCACAATCCAAAGGGTCAGGGTTCTGACAGTACATTTCTCTCCTATGTCATTGCAGTCCTAGAAGGCATTCCAGATCTCCTTGCAGAAGGGGTCCCCAGCCACTGTGAAGAAGCTGGTTGGTGAAACACGACCAGCTGGCAATGCTAGGTGGGCTTTGCCCCATGAAGCCTGGCCAGGTGCTTCCACCTCAGCCAGTGTTTCTACTTATTGTAAAAGAATAAGGAGCTGCTGTTTAAAGCATGTTTAAAATATGTGAGATAAAATTATTCTATAGAAATCTGGTCACATTTAATATCCAATATTAAAACCAATGGTAAATACTACCATTTGCAGTGTATAGAGACCTATACAGAAGTTTATGGTTACTGTATACAGTGGTACCCCGACTTAAGACCAGCTCGGCTTAAGAGCAACTTGACTTAAGAGGAGAAAACTGTTGGCGTTTTAACTGCTGCCTTACAAATTTTAGATATGGTCTGCTCGATTTACATTTTTTGTCATTTTTTATTTTTTATTTTTTTATTTTTTTTTAGATAGGTACCCCGACTTAAGAGTAGTTCAACTTAAGAGCAGAACGGATTAAATTCGTAAATCGAGGTACCACTGTATACTATTTATATAGTATATACCCAGTAAACTAAGAGTAAGACCTATTGGATTCAATGGGACTTACTTCTAAGTGGTATGTGGAAGACTGGGCAACAAAAGACTTCACCCTAGTTTTTAATCTGAACATTAGCACCAAGGCCTGCGGTGCCCATCAGCCACATTGAAGCGATTGTCTCAGGCGATGAGGAGCAGAGGGGTGGCCAGAATGAGGCTGTTGTCACCACCACAGCTGCCACACCTCCAAGGGTATGGCCACTCTTCAACCTGCCACCATGTGCCACTTCCCTACCCATCTGGGGCTGGCATAAGAGGAAGCCTGTGGCTGTGGGCCTACCCACCCAGTTGTCCCTGGAGCAGACCGGGAGGGATATTGTGAGGGTCAAGGGATACTAGGGATGGAGAATATTCAGAGCTCTTTCTTGTGGTACAGTTTCAGACAATGTTTCTGTAGGCCCCTATTTCTGCCCTGGCTCCAAGATGACCCTTAGGAGCTGGAGTGGGAGTGGGGGCAGGGCAAGGGGCAGGGGTCACCTCGCACTAGAGCAGTGGTTCTCAACCTGTGGGTCTCCAGATGTTCCTGGACTGCAACTCCCAGAAGTCATCACTACCTGAGCTGGCCAGGATTTCTGGGAGTTGCAGTCCAGGAACATCTGGGGACCTGCAGGTTGAGAACCACTGCACTAGAGCCCCTTGCTGTCTACTGTACTTCTTTTTTCACATATGGCATATGCATAAAGTGTGGAAGTGCTACCTTGGGGGGGGGAGTCATTTCTTCTCCAAGGCCAGGCAGTGGAGAGGGGCAGTTTCTTCCCACCTGACATTGCAGGACAGGTTTGGCTGCCCTATCGGCTCTAGAAAACAAGAAGCATTAGTTGACACAAGAATGAACAGAGGCATGTTCAGGGTGGAAGGATAATAGCTTGCTTGCAGTCATAGAATCATAGAATCATAGAATCATAGAGTTGGAAGAGACTTCAAGGGCCATCCAGTCCAACCCCCTGCCATGCAGGAACCCCATCACAATATTTCCAACAACCTCCAAAGAAGGAGACTCCACCACCCTTTGTCCAGGAGCAAGGTTTGCTGGGACAGTCTGGTACTTTTCAATTTACAAATTAAATTGAGAGCTTGTGTGGGATCTGTGAAGGGCTGAACCCCATACACTTGTGGAGCATATGTTTTGCATTTCCCCCCTTCCATCTCTTCCCCTGAAAGCTTTTGTTCCCTTTAACATTCAGTCCTCACTGAGCCAAATGGCCAAGAGGCAGCTGGACCTATCCATATACCAGCTAAAGCTGTGCTGAATTTAAATGCCCACTAACCTCTGGACACTGGGAATTATTTACTGTTGCCTTGGCTAGCATTGTGCTTGCTTCATGGCTGGGACAGAAAAGGTTTGACTCCAGCATGGCTCAGTTTCTCCCGTCTCCTCTTTCCCCCTTTTCATTGTTCTGCCAGCAGATCATAGCTTCAAGACCAGTTCTGCTCAGCTGTGATAATACAGTAAACCCCCACCTATTGCAGGGGTTAGGGAACCTACCCGACCCACAATAATTGAAAATCCGCAATATGTGGATGCTGGGTCTGGTCGGGACTGGTCGGGCTCTCTGGGGGCTCTTGTGTTTATCCCAGGCCTGGTGCTGCCCCAAATGGGCCTGCAAGGGGCTTTCCAGTCTCCCAGAGGCCCCCAAAGTGCTTTCTAGTGATCTGGAGGTCACTTCCGGTTTACTGGAAGTCACTTCCGGTTTGTGGAGAAGCACTTTGGGGGCCTCCGATGGGCCTGGATAGGCCTTTCCTCCTTATCCTGGGGGGGGGGGGCTTTTTTTCATATACTGCGGACCCACGATATACCGGGACTGCAGTATATGGACCGCAAAAGGGTGGGGGACAACTGTAATCTTGGCAGGGCTCTGAAATGAGACAGGAGAAGGTAGTTCTCTTGTAGACCGATACCATTGGCACATGTTCTGTTGGTATGAAAAGTCCTCCTCCTTGATTGCTTCCCTCCCCTTCCCTTTTCTCATGGGCTCCATCCTCTCTACACGCCTTATGGAAACCATCTTTGTTTCAACCCTCCCTGGAATTCTAATGCAGGATTATGTTTCATCCCAGAGAAGCTGCTCTTCGCCGCACCAGCTCAGGGCATGCTGCTCTCTGCAGTAAAGGCCCAACGAGTGTCTTGCTTCCACTAGTCCAGGAACACAGGACCAAAACTGAGCTAAGTTTGGGACAAGAGAAAGGAAAGCCTCTAACTAAGCCACTCACCTCATTCCTTGCAATTAAAAAAATCATATTACTAGGAGAGCCCTGCTCTACCTGGAAACAACATGTCTTGGAATGCCTTGTTGCTATGTGTGCACATAGAACCAGTACACATTCCTGGGGCAAATCCTTTTAGGGTGCCTGGCATAGCTATTGTCGTTTTAAAAGCTCTACAAAACCTCACTTCCCTGCGCTCTGAGAGGATGCTATTTCAGAAGATAATGGAGGCTTCAGAGGGACCGGGAAGATGGGCGGGATAGAAATCCAATAATAAATAAAAATAAATAAATAAAAATATTTGTTGCTAAATAGATAAGTTTGAGGCAAAGCAAAAATGTGCGGAACAGCAGATGCCGCCATCTCAATGGGTTGTTGGGCAGCATCTGAGTGCCTCCCTCGTCTCACTGGCCTTGCCAGAAATGTGGAACAATCCAAGATTCGGAGTGGAACATGAAACACTTGACTAGATTCAGACTTATTACCATGGTAATCTCTGCGCTTAAGGTTTGGTGGACCTCTATCCTACATAAACTTGGTAGCCACCCCAGACCCATTAAATGCCCTAAGCTAGAGCCTTTGCATGTCTAAGCTCCTAGATTCATAGGTGGCAGCCTGACATCTAGTACATCGAATTACAGTAGGACCCCAGTATCCGCTGGGGATTGGTTCCAGGCCTTCCTGTGGATAATGAAAACCGTGGATAAGAGAGAACACCTGCCCACCTACCTCCAAGCTGCTGTTTCCTGACAGCTTGCTTTACAGATGCTATTTGTGACAATAGCTTGCTTTACAGCTGCTGTTTGTGACAATAGCTTGCTTTGTGGCTGCTGAATTATTAATTTTTTCCTCTGCCAACCGTGGATAACTGAATCAGTGGATAATGAATCAGTGGATACGGGGGTCCTACTGTATTGTGAAGTTAATAACAATTTTGTGACAATGCAGGCATCTACCATTACCTGGCTCCGCGGCGTGGCTGCGCCTGGCGGCAGCCATTTTGCCTCCCCCCAGCCGGAAGCCGCGCGAGACCGCCTCGCGCGAGAGGAGGAGGAGGGATAGCCCTTATAAGGGCTTGCTGGCTGGCGCCCTACCTCTCTCTCGGCGGCTCGGCTTTCGGGAAGGAGGAGGACGCTCCGGGGCTTGCGGCCGCCATTTTGTTCGTGGCGGAGCAGGCCCGGAGCGGAGAACGAGCGCCGAGGGAGCTGCGGAAGTCCGGCGAGCGGCGGTTGGATCCCGAGCGGCGGCGGCCGGCTTGGCTGCGGCCGGCGCAGCGAGGAGCGACAGCGGGAGGCCGAGGCCATCGCCAGCCGGGAGAGGACGCCGGACGACTTCTGGGGGAGGCGCGACCGCCCTCCCCCACAGGTGGACGCCGACGGGCCGCGTGGTGGTGGTGCTCGTGGGCTCTTGCCCCGGCGCGGCCTACCGCGGATCGCCGGACTGCACCAGCGGACCGGGACCCACTCTGTGGAGGGCGGAGGGTAGCGGGGACGGCCATAGCTCTCCCTCGGTGGGGTGGCGGGGGCGCCGCGGGGGGCGCGAACTAGGCACCCGGGCCACCGGCCGGGATACCCCGGGCGGGGGGTGGTCTGGGCCGCGGCAACGCGGCGGGTGCTGGTGCTTCTCCACGGGGCAGACGGAGCCGCTGGGAGGTGCGGCCTCGTCAAATTGCCGGCCGAGGATTCGGCGGGAAGGGTGTGGGGAGCGCTGAGCCCGGCCAGGGTACTCGGAGGGGCGCGACCGGCTGCAGCTAGGTATCAGGGTGGGCGCGGCTTCTTGGGCCTGTGGTAGGCCGCAGCCTGCCCACCGGCGGCTGGGGCTTAGTTCGGGCCGGAAGGGGCGATTGGGCTTCAGAGGCCCCTGCCCCAGGCCGAACAGGGGGTTGCCCAGGTAGCAGGCACGGTTTTAGCCTAGGGACCGGTGTCGCCCTAGCAGGGCCTGCCGGCTCCAGGGCTGGGGGGGGTGTAGCAATGGCCCCCCGTAGGCCTAAAGGGGGACCCAAGGGAAAGCACCCAGCCAAACGCCCGGCCCCTGAGCTGTCTCCCGACACGTCCTCCTCAGGAGAGGAGGACTGGCCCATGTGGGCCCAGCTAGAGTCACGGGCGGGGTCCTGGGGCGAGGGCCCTAGTGGGGCCCAGCAGCTTGGGGATGGGGCCTCCACCAGCAGGGACATGGGGCGGCCTTCCAAGGCTCGCAGAAGGGCCCAACGTAGGCGGCTGGTGCTGAGTTTAATAAAGCGTTGTGAATTTTTAGAACAGAGGCAGGGGGCGGCACAGTCCGTGCCAGAGGCAGCACAACTTGCCCAAGAGGACGCAGCCCCTAGAGGCGGCACCGCCAGACCACCAGCCCCGGCCGGAGCCGCGGCAGAACACTCGGCAGATCCACCACCCGACACGCCAGGGCCGTCAACGGGCAGCGCGCCGCTCGTCCAGCTACCGGGAAACAGTGAGTTGGCGTGCGCACCGGACACTACACCTATGGAGACCTGGCCTTGGGGGCCTGTTGGGGGAGCACAACAGGGTCTTGGTGGTGGGCAGGCAGAGTGGGGGGGTGGATCGAGCACGCCCCAGGCTCACGGGTGGCCAGCTGCAGGACCAGCTCTCGGGACGCCTATCCACCAGGGCCAGCAGGTAAGTCCGGTGCCCATGACGCCAGCAGGGGGGCGGTGGGGGCAGCCGCCTGTGGCGCCTGCCCCGGCGGGCCCCTGGGCTCAGGGGCCGCAGGGGGGCGGCGGCGCGGGCACGGCAGGCCCAGGACCACTTCCGCCATGGCTGGGTGGGTCCATGGGGGCGGGCCCGCCTCAAGGGTACCCACCAAACTGGGCGGCAGGCCCAGTTTATGCGGGGGTTCCGTACGCCGCGTTGCCTTACGCGGACTACGCATCCCCGTTGGGTGATCACCTAGCGCAGACCACAAAAGAGAAGATATGGCGGGGGGACTACGTGGATTTGTTCAGCCTCCTTAACAGGGAGTTGGACTCTAAGGAGCTGGAGAGGGAGGATGCAAAAGACAAGGAACGCCGGCTGCGGCGCAAGCCGGAGCGCTCCTGGGCCAATTGGCTGCCGGCCTTTAACATATATATGTCTATGGTATTACATGCCCACCCATGGAGGGCTCAGTCGCTAATTAAATATCAAGACATGATTTACCGGGCGTTCGTGGACTTTCCAGGATACGCCTGGCTGACATATGACGAGCGCTTTCGTATGAAAGCGGCGACGCAGCCCCATCTCAGGTGGGACGAACCCTACTCGCCCTTATGGCTCCAGTATATGACACCCTCCCGTCCGGTTCAGGGGGAAAGGTTTGATAGCGGGCACATCATCAGGAGAGCAAACCCAGCAACGGCCGCCCGCCCTATGGCGGGCCAGCAGGTTCAACCCCGGCTGGTCTGTTGGGACTTTAACGGGCAGGGGTCTTGCAATTGCACCCCTTGCAGGTTTAAGCACGAATGCTCAGTTTGTGGGGCCCAGCACGCAGCGGTCAACTGCCCAAGGGCAAGGGGAACGTTTGGCAAGCCCGGGGGCGGGGGGCAACAGAGGAAGCCCCCGCAAGGGGGAGCTCCTAATCAGGAGAAAGGGCCCCAGCCCAATCAACCGTGAGTTACTGGGGCAATGGTTAAGTCTCTATCCCGACAGGGAGGGAGCATTATTTTTGGCACAAGGTTTTGCTGTTGGTTTTAGGATTCAGTTTCAGGGTGAGAGGCGACCGTTTGCAGCACCTAATCTAGGTTCGTTGAGGGGCATGGAGCAGGTGGCCGCGGAAAAGATCCAGAAGGAGGTGGCAAAAGGGAGGGTCCTCGGTCCCTTCGAGACTCCACCGTTACCTAATTTCAGGGTCTCCCCACTGGGGCTGGTGCCGAAGAAGGCACCCGGCGAGTACCGCCTCATACACCACCTGTCCTATCCGGACGGGGGGTCGGTCAATGACGGTATCCCCCATGAACTATGTTCGGTTAGGTACACCTCCTTCGATGCCGCGGTAGCCAGGGTACGGGCGTGCGGGGTGGGGGCCGAGATGGCGAAGTGCGATATTTCGGCTCCTACCAGTACACCCAGACGATTTTGATTTGTTGGGATTTCAATTTAGAGGAAAGTTTTACTTTGATAGGGCGCTGCCATTCGGCTGCTCCATTTCTTGCGCCATTTTTGAGAAGTTTAGTTCGTTTGTGGAGTGGCAGCTGAGGTTCATGACGGGGATGACCGGGGTAGCCCACTACCTTGATGATTTCCTTTTCTGTGGGCGGCGGGGATCGGGCGATTGTGGCTTTATCCTCAAGACCTTTCAGGGCATGGCCAAGGACTTAGGCCTGCCTTTGGCGGCAGACAAGACGGAGGGCCCGGCAGCCCGCATGACGTTTCTAGGAGTGGAGTTGGATACCTGGAGTCAGTCATGCCGGCTGCCGGAGGACAAGTTGAGGGACCTCACAGCCCGGGTGGCAGCACTGCTGCCGCGCAGGAGTGCTACGCTGAAAGAACTGCAGGTCATCGTGGGTCATCTGAACTTCGCGTGCCGTGTGGTGGCACCTGGTAGGCCGTTTATCCGGCGCTTTTGCCAGGCAATGGAGGGGCTCAAGAACCCAGCACATAGGACTAGAATCACGGCCGGGATGCGGGAGGACCTGCGCATGTGGCTGGAATTCCTGCAGGGGTTTAATGGGGTGTCCTTCTGGCGGGAGGAACTGAGGCTGGGGGCAGATTTTCAGGTCCAGACAGATGCTGCGGGGGCCCACGGCTTTGGTATTTACTGGAAAGGTAAGTGGTGCTACGGCACCTGGCCGCCTGGGTGGGTGGCGGCGGGCGTCACAAGGGATTTAACATTCCTAGAGTTGTTTCCCATAGTTGGCGCACTGTGGATCTGGTCACAGGATTGGGCCAACTCCACAGTCCGCTTCTGGTGCGACAACATGGCGGTCGTCTATACCATCAATAACCTGACATCTAGATCAGAGAGGGTCATGGGGTTGGTGCGGGCCATGACACTGAGAGCGCTGCAGTACAACATCGTGGTGCGAGCACGCCATGTGCCGGGGTTGGATAACAGCATTGCCGATGCTCTCTCCCGCCAGCAACTCGAGCGCTTCAGGGCGTTGGCGCCGGAGGCAGCCGACCTGCCGGAGCACCTGCCGGACAAGGTATGGCAGATTGGCGGGAGGAGGCTGACGGGGCCCTCGAGTTGGCGCTCGCGCCTAGAACCCGCCGAGCGTACGAGGCGGCAGTCAGGGACTTCTCCGCTTTCCGGGATCTGATGGATCTCAGCTCAGAATGGCCGGCCCCAGTAGACCATATTCGCCACTATTTGGTATCTCTGAACAGGAAGGGCCTTTCCCCGCGCACAATGCAGGGCCGCTTAGCGGCCCTGGCATTTCACGCCAAGGCCCTGGGATGCCAGGACTCTACCCAGGACTTCCGGGTGCGGAAGATGCTGGAGGGGTGGAGGAAGGCCAGGGGGCGGGTGGCAGATAAGCGCTTCCCCCTGTCACCGGACCTATTAGCCCGTATGTCCAAGCAGTGGGCACAATTGTGCAGAGACGACTATGAAGCCACCCTGATGAGGGCGGCAGCCCTGGTGGCATTTTTTGGAGCGTTCCGGGTGAGCGAGCTGGTCGCCGCCGGGAGGAGGGATTCATCTGGGACTGCTCTGTTGTGGGAGGACTTCCACCGGCAAGAAGGTAGGTTAGTATTTATGCTCCGTAGGTCAAAGACGGATCAGGGTGCCAGGGGACAGCGAGTGGTACTGGGACCTTGCTCGGTCGAGGAGGTCTGCCCAGTGCGCGCTATGGAAGCATATGTGGCCGCACGGGGGGAAGGGGATGGGTACCTCTTTTGCCACAAAACGGGGGACCCACTGACGAAATTCCAATTCTGGGCGTTGTCGCAGAGGGCCCTGGAGAAGCTGGGACTAATGGGCATGAAGTTCGGTACACATTCATTCAGAATTGGGGCGGCTTCCACGGCGGCGGCACTGGGATATGAGCCGCAGTGCATAAGGGCCTTAGGACGGTGGGCCTCTGACTGCTATAAGACCTACGTCCGCCCCCTGCCAGAGTGTTAACAATTTGGTTTTATTTCCTTACAGGACCTGGGTGGGGCCACAGGAGGAGCCGCATCCTTATCCTGGGCCACAGTTATGTTTACTGGGCGGAGAAGTATGCAACCAGAACCGCCTGGGGGGTTAATTTGGGGTTGGGAGGTAGGGCGGTCATCGAGTGGAAGGGCCTGCGGGGAATGCGGTGGTGCCAGTTTGAGCGGATTGCCCAGTTGGCAACCGCGGGGCGACCACCGGATGTGATGTTGGTCCATCTCGGGGGCAACGATGTTGGATTCCAAACAGGTAAATCCCTGGCACAGGATATTATCCATGATCTCACTGTATGGAAGCAAGGGGCCCCGGAGTCAAAATTGGTCTGGTCAACCATCATACCGCGGCGCACGTGGAGGGCACGGTGCGAGGCGCAGGTAATGAATAAGGTGCGCAGGGAGGTTAATAGGGACGTGTGCAGGGCAATGATGCAAGGTTTGGGGACAGTGGTGGGCCACCCTAGGATCCCAGCAGCGAGCGCCGAGTTATACCGAGAAGACGGAGTGCACCTCTCTGACCGGGGAATGGAATTGTTCCTACACGACCTGAGGCGGGGCCTGCTGGAGGTATTGTCTGGTTGATGGGGTGGTGGTGGGGGCCATAGCAAGGCTAGGCCCCCACCGTGGCGGTAGTGCGGATCATGGAAGGACAGTTGGTGAGTAGGGTCTCAATTTCCCTCTGGGATCGCCCACCCTCACGGCGTTCCGGACCTGAGGTCACAACGCCGGGCGGGCTGGACGGACCTGGAGGGCCCGACGGGCGGGCAGGCACAATTGGCGGGCCTGCGCTGCCCGGCTGGGGAAAGGGGACCAGCTGGCCGGGGCCGTCCCGTTTAATGGCGAGGCGATCCCGGGGCTATTCGCTCGCCCAGTACACTGTCAATTGTAGGGGGTGCTGGGATACCCCCAGTAACAACTTGCAACCGCACTACAGCAGGCCCCAGTTCCGATGTTATGTTTAAAGTTATGTTATGAATAAAAGTGTGGCCCGGAGTGGTACCCCAAACACCTGTCTCGCGTGGTTATTCCGGCGTGGGGGGGCAATACCTGGCTCCGCGGCGTGGCTGCGCCTGGCGGCAGCCATTTTGCCTCCCCCCAGCCGGAAGCCGCGCGAGACCGCCTCGCGCGAGAGGAGGAGGAGGGATAGCCCTTATAAGGGCTTGCTGGCTGGCGCCCTACCTCTCTCTCGGCGGCTCGGCTTTCCCACCCACCCGCCCGTTTAGGCAGCAGTATGAGCTTCTCTGGTCGCTTCGGGGCCGGATAGGAATTTTTGACCTGGGGGCAAGATTGGCTGGTAGCCCCCAGGGGTTTTTCGCCTATCCCATACTGCTGCGGCGTGGTGGGACCCTATAGTAGGGTGGAATTGGCCACACGGGGCGGTAGTGCGGATCATGGAAGGACAGTTGGTGAGTAGGGTCTCAATTTCCCTCTGGGATCGCCCACCCTCACGGCGTTCCGGACCTGAGGTCACAACGCCGGGCGGGCTGGACGGACCTGGAGGGCCCGACGGGCGGGCAGGCACAATTGGCGGGCCTGCGCTGCCCGGCTGGGGAAAGGGGACCAGCTGGCCGGGGCCGTCCCGTTTAATGGCGAGGCGACCCCGGGGCTATTCGCTCGCCCAGTACACTGTCAATTGTAGGGGGTGCTGGGATACCCCCAGTAACAACTTGCAACCGCACTACAGCAGGCCCCAGTTCCGATGTTATGTTTAAAGTTATGTTATGAATAAAAGTGTGGCCCGGAGTGGTACCCCAAACACCTGTCTCGCGTGGTTATTCCGGCGTGGGGGGGCAATAGACAAACAGTGGCACTCTTTCCATATGTCAGATATCAGGGAGGGTAGGAAATGTCTTAGCCTGCCCTATGACAGGGTCAACCCTGGATGTCCTTTTTGAGAAAACTTTTTGCTGTCACGCTATGGATGTGAAGTAAGTTTTTTTTTGTACTAGTCCCAAGCGGGACAGCAAGGAGGAACGAACGGGATGTGAAGTAACCACCTAAGAAGGTCACATCTGGTTTAGGCTAAATAATCTTGTAGGTTCCAGCAAATGGATAGTATACTAATTTTCTCAGAATCACGTGCTTGTGATCATTGTACAGAAAAATGGCCCTGCTCGAGTCTTATCTCCCAGCAGAAAACCACATCCTCATGGACCTCCCAGCTATCCATCTGCCTGTTTCCAAGACATCAAGACAACACTGTAGTGGTCCTCCTTTTATTTCATCTAAATTCCATCTGAAAACCAAGAAGCTGAGTTCACATGGATTCGGATCAGTTAGCTGAAGTTGTATTGATATCCCTGTAAACAAGGCAACCCAGGAGAAGAGTCAGCCTGTGTCATCTCGGGCCACCTGCACAATCTCTGGGCAGTGACATGAGAAGAGATTAGGGAACCATTTCTATACCTCTAGAAGCTGACTCATGGTAATTGTACTTCTTTTCTTGAGAGAGCAAAATGTTTCGCTACTCATCCAAGCAGCTTTGTCACAAAGCTGCTTGGATGCATAACAAAACATTTCGGTCTCTCGAGAAAAAATGTCCAGTTGCCATGACTCAACTTCCAGATAACCTCACCTGGAGGACTGAGAATCTTCACAGACATTTCTATACCTAGAAAACCCTGAAAAGGATCACCCTAACTTCCAATACATTGGTGTATTTCTGAAAAGAAATTTTATCATCTTTGCTAAGAAATAAAAAAAGAATTTTGAAAAAATTATTTTTCGTGGTCTATAACTCTCAAAGTCTTCATTGACTGGGTTAGATAGGTAGTAATGAGAGTAATGGGTAGTAATAAAAGTTACTTTTGAAAAGTAACTTTTTGAAACCTTGACCTTATCCTCTTTGCTTCCACTAAGCATTGATTAAAAGGAAGAGATTGTTACAATACAGTGGTACCCCTTAAGCTGAATTGTATTCGTTGTGTGGGTCAATTCGTCCTATGAAAAATTCATCCTACGAAACACAGTTTAATCAGGTTTTCCATAGGAATGCATTGAATTCGTCTTGAGAAGCATCCTATAGGAAAATTCATCTTACAAGGTTTTCTTATTCCCAGACAATTCATTCCTTACCATTTTTTGGGCTTAAGGGGCATTTGTCTTACGAGGTATTACTGTATTATGAAAGCTACTTAGGCTAGTCTGGACCCTGGGCATGTGTTTGTATGTACATTCCCATTACTACCCTGCCTGTGTAGACTGTGCATTACCTCCATTTTATACATCACAGTCAGACAATGAGGCAACAGACTGTGAAACTACTGCATGTTTTTTTTAAAGCATACATTTAGCTTTTTAAAAAATCTTATAACCAAATTGGGAGAAAAATCTTATAACCAAATTGGGAGATGATGGAGAATCATTTGTGTTAAATATTTTTTTTCCCGACAGTTGTACATTGCATGTTTTCTGTTTTCTGTAATAACTCTGCTGCTGGAGAAAGTTTGTAAAATGCATTCTATCAACACACATGCGTTTCTCAAAACATTTTTATTTTATTTTTAACCAGGAAAAAAAACACCGTCACAATTTAATAATATGGTACAGCTTGAGAAAATAGATTGGAGTCATTTTGTTTCTCAAGAAACGTGACAAGCCACCTGAAGATTTATAGCCGTGCTGAGTGTGCTCTGACAAAAGGAAAGAAAAGGTCAAAAGAAAATATTTTTTTGTTCAAGGGAGATCATATGAAGGTAACATTGCTGTTTTCTCTGACGAAAAAAGTGAGGAATAGGATTCTGCATGTAAAGAAGGAAGGAGTCAAAGAATCATAGAATCATAGAATCATAGAGTTGGAAGAGACCTCAAGGGCCATCCAGTCCAACCCCCTGCCATACGGGAACACCATCACAATATTTCCGACAGATGGCCATCGAGCCTCTGCTTAAAAACCACCAAAGAAGGAGACTCCACCACCCTTTGTGGCAGCATATTCCACTGCCGAACAGCTCTAACTGTCATGAAGTTCTTCCTAATGTTCAAATGGATTCTGTTTTCTTGTAGTTTGAAACCATTGCCCCGAGTCCTAGTCTCTGAAGCCATGGAAAACAAACCTGTTCCCTCTTCAATATGACATCCTTTCAAATATTTAAACATAGCTATCATATCCCCTCTCAGTCTTCTTTTTGAAAGACTAAACATTCCCAGTTCCCTAAGCCATTCCTCATAAGACATTTCCTCCAGACCCTCAACCATCCTGGTCGCCCTCCTCTGCACCCGCTTGAGGTTGTCAACATCCTTTTTAAACTGAGGCGCACAGAACTGGACACAGTACTCCAGGTGGGGTCTGACCAGAGCAGAATAGAGTGGCACTATCACTTCCCTTGATCTAGACACTATGGTTCTGTTGATGCAACCAAGAATCGCATTGGCTTTCCTGGCCGCCGCATCACACTGCTGACTCATGTTCAATTTGTGGTCCACCAAAACTCCCAGATCCCTTTCACAGGTACTATTCTCTAGCCAAGTGTCCCCCATCCTATATCTGTGCAGAGTCTAATCTCTTTCTTCAATAAGACTGACAAGAAGAACAGTATTACGTTTTGTTTATTTAATCTTAAAACAGGCTCCTCCATGTTAGAGTCCCCCTCCTCCGCCACAATAAAACAGGAGCACAAATTAAAATGGTTAGTCCCAACTCTAGTTACTCTGCTGAATCTGCTGTTTGTTTGTTTATATCCAGCAGGAGAATGGGAGGGGGTCAGACATCTGAAGTCCCCAGCTGTCAGACTTGAGGTTACCAGTTCAGCTGCCTCTCCACTCTGTCCCTGATGCTCTTAAAGGCCTCAGATATATTTCAACTCATCCATGGCCTGGAGCTGGATGAAGGGGAAGACCTGGCTTGGGCTCTGAGGGTGAAATAGCCTTATCATTAATACTTCCCCCGAGTTATTCCATCCAGCATGAGGGTAGACTGGAGAGCGGGGATTGGGGTAGCCATTGTTTATAAAGACACTTTCAAGGTCATCAGGCTCTCTGTGTTGGAAATTTCAGGCCTAAAGGCCCTACACATGTCAACCTGGTAGCCTTTGTTTCAGGGGCGCTAATGAGTCCCCCCAGGTTCTTCTCCTGGGTGGCCTCAACATCCCTATGGAGGCTCAGGTGATGGACTCAGCTCTTGAGTTCTTGGAATCCATGGCTTCCTTGGACATCTCCCAGTTTGCCAACAGCCCAACTCAAGTGACAGGCCATACACTAGACCTGGTGTTCTCACAAAGGGAGGGTGGTCCAATTATGACTGAACTTGAATCAGTCCCCTTGTTGTGGTTAGAATGCAGCCTCAAAGTGGTGCCCTTCCCCATGGGGAGCAAGGACCTATTAAGGTGGTCCACCCCCACAGGCTACTGGATCCTATTGGTTTCCAGGATACCTTGTAGGTAGAGATGATTCCCCCCCCCCAAAAAAAATCATTACAAACAAAACAAAACAAAATGAGGCAAAAAGCAGTACAAAACAAACCACCATTTTTTCGTCATGTCCATCTCTACTTGCAGGGGTTACCAGCTGATCTGGTTGGCGCGCCTGTTGACACTCTGGTGGACACATGGTATACTACCGCTCCAGAGCTATCAATATGATCACTCCTGAATGACTGCTGAATTTGCCCAGCACCATGCAATCTATAAGATATCTTGAGTGCATACAAACATTTCATGGAGCCTCCCGATAAAACAAAGTATTTAGGATACATTTTTCATTGTCACCACCAGCAGTGACTCCTGTGAAGTCAATGGGGCTATTAATTGTGCTTCTAATAATCCCCCTTTTATTCATTAGTCTATCAAAGTGGTTTAAATACGAAATAAAATAAAATGAATCAATACTGCTTGAGCAGTTGTTGTGTAAATGACTTAAGTGTGTGTTGTTGCTGCTGCTGCTGCTACTGCTGCTGCTGAGAGTCAAGGCAATGAACAACTCTTTTATTAATTGTTTTAAATGATGATGGCAAGACAGGGAAGACCTGATTGACACAGTTATTGGGAAAATTAAATTTCCTTCTCCATGTGGGGATTGATGGCTTCAGCCTGATAAGTAATGAATAAACAATGGACAGGTGACACCACTGGAATGTTAGGTTACCCAGGTTTTAACAAACCCTAGACTCTTGAGCCTTCAGGAGTACTGTAGTTTGACTTTCAGAATTCATACAGATGAAAGTTTTCCTATCACTTTATTGTCTGCCAGGAAACACAATACGTATTACTTTTTTGTAGTTTGGTGTGTTGTTATGGACACAGTTACTCAGGGCAGTCAGTAAGATAGTTACTTCATATCCATTCTCGTCCCGGGAGGAAGCTTGTTGCATGTTGATCTTGGTTACAGTCACGTGGTCTTCTTCCGATTCTGTCCCTATTCCCGTGTACACATAGACGTGGTGGATGATACCGGCATGACTGTTACCGCATGTCCTCGTTCCATGATGAGATGTGAACTTCCATGCCTTTGTTCTCCATTTTTATTTTTCGGCCCAACCTTCCGTTTTTTTGATGTTTCGATTCTCCAAAGCCTTGCCTTCAATGTGTCACGGAGCTAAGTTTGAGGCATTTGTCTTTTAATCTCTCTGCACTGCATTGCTGACTCCATAGGGAATGTACTGCCGAATGGCATTTCGCACTCCTGTCACTAGATGGAGAATGGCACGTTGCGTGACGAGCCTTACCTCACGGGCACTCATCTCGGAATGAGAAGCATGAGGAGCAGATTCCCGAGGCCAGGGAGGGGAATCTCTCATACCGCTTAGATCACAGTTCAGGGGACATGGTTGGGACAAACTCCCCTCATCCCACAATGGACGTGCAGTTAGATTACTTCATACTGGTCCCAAGCGGGACTGCGAACAGTGATGAGGTGGACGTGAAGTATCAGCCTAAGTGAAGGAGCTGGCAGCTCTGTGAGTTGAAACTTGAAAACTCATCTACTCCCTGCCCTACTTTAAGAATATTCCAGGGCTAAATTTACACATGGGAGAAAGAGATTCATCCTTTGGGAAATATTTAATTTAATCCTACATGTGTGATAGCTTTGTGAGTTTGGGAAATACTGCTCTTTCCTTGGGCAGTTCTGCAGTTCTGATGGTCTGAGAAATGGATTCCATTTACCCCAAACGACAGAGCCGTCACCAAGAAACTGAGTCAGTGAGTGAGGAAGCTGCCCTTTTACTTATTTGCTGGAAATAAATTTAGAGTCCAGAGCCTTCATGAGGCAACTCACAGTGCATAAGCATCAGAATGAATAAAAACCCAATAATGAACTCGACATCCCACCAGGAAATTTTAGAATTGTAGCATTCTAATGCTCCTCAGCAGCGCTCACAGAGTGGGACACAAAGATAAAAATCTCAAAACTAAGCATGGCAGCCTTCGAAACAGTTGGTGGGAGGAGGGCTGTAACTATGGAAGTGCAGGAAAGCTCTTCAGGAGAAGAGAGCGAAAAAAGAAGTCAGTGTATGATCAGAGCCAGAAAACATTGCCTTTGTAGATTACAACTTCCTGGATCCCCCAAGCATATGACAGTGCTGGATCCAAAATTATGTTAGTTCCAGCTACTTTAGCCAACCTTCAGCTAAGCTTTGCTATCTTGGCATACCTTTGGCATACAACTGTAGCATGGGTATGAAGGGGATAGGGAGGGGATGATGGGGGAGAATGGGTGGATGTTTGTTGCCCCCAGGTATAATTAGATAAGGACCCACAATGGAACTGAGGCAACAGGAAGGAGGGAGGGCAATGGAGGGGGCAGCCATTGGAATTGTGCTGGGTAGGGGAAGGTATGGTGGTAGGAGTGGAACGTGCCTGCCTAGAAGAGAGGTTAGATAATGGACTGTATGAGGGTTAATAAATAGAAACTTAATCCAGAGAAGACGGGAGTGTTGTTAGTCGGTCCTCTGCCAGATGGGTTAGAGGGCCATCTCCCTGTCCTGGACGGGGTCACACTCTCCCTAAGGGACAGGGTCAGGGGCTTGGGGGCACTCCTGGACCCCAGTCTAACTCTGGAAGCCCAGGTGGACTTGTTGGTCAGAGGTGCCTTTCTTCAGCTGAGGAAAAAATACCAACTGCGACCCTACCTGGATGAGCGGAGTCTCATGACAGTTATGCATGCACTGGTAACATCCCGTATTGATTACTCCAATGCGCTGTATGTGGGGCAGCCTTTGAAGATGGTCCTGCGATTGCAACTGGTTCAGAATCATGCTGTGTGGCTGGTGAGTGGTGGGGCTGTCAGGAATCACATCACACAGATTCCGTACAACCTGCATTGGTTACCAGTTGCTGCCCTGGCCCAATCTAAAGTGCTTGTTTTGACATATAAAGCCCTAAATGGCTTAGGGCCTAGATACCTGAAGAACTGCGTCCTTCCATATGAACCTACCTGGCAATTAAGATCCAGCCAGCGGGCCCTCCTGAAAGAGTCATCCCTCAAGGAAGTGAAAGGGATGGCTTGCAGGCATAGGGGCTTTTTGGCAGCTGCCCCCAGGCTATGGAACGCCCTCCCGAGTGAGACCCGCCTGGCGCCAACGTTGATAATATTTTGGTGCCAGACAAATGTTCCGAAAGTTTTTTTACCTGATATAACATAGATTGTGGGTCCTGATGGCAATTTTTACTGTATTGTATTTGTACTTAAATGTTCTTATTGTTCTAATTATTTATTGGCATTTTAATGTTTTAATTGTTTTAATTGTTTTGACTGTGAGCCGTCCAGAGACCTTTGGGTGGTGGGCAGCATATAAGTTGAATAAATAAATAAATAAATAAATAAATAAATAAATAAATAACCATGCCTGATTCAATACCATGAGCATCTATGAGCGATTGCACTTATTAATATTCTTCCTTACCAGGCAAGTTGCAATTTACAAATTTCATAAGCAAAAGAGACGGACCATTTCCTTCAATAGTGCAGTTAGTATTTGATCAGTATTTCATAAAACAGGTCATTTGCGTTTAATGTTAATGGTTCAAAGAATGTCAGACTGAATGGTCAGCCCCCGCCACATTTTCACCTCACCCAATCATCTGGCCCTCCTTGCAAAAAGTTTGGACACCCTGGTCTATGGGATTGCTATAACAAAGCCTTCTGCAAACATGGCACCTGCGAGATGTGTTGGATTGGCAACCTCTGTCGTTCATTCCTAGCCAGCACGAGGAGTTGCCAGCTTGGATGGAGATGAGGGAAGTTATAATCCAAGACAGCTGGAGAGCCACCTGATTGGGGAAGGCTGAGCCCATTGTCTAGCACAGGGGTGGCCAACCTTCAACACTCCAGATGTTCTGGACCACAACACCCAGAAATCCAAGCCTGTATTGCCAATGACAAAGGACTGTGGGAGTTGTGGTCCAAGACATCTGGAGTGCAGAAGGTTTGCCACCAGTGGTCTAGCACATTAGTCCCAAAGGAAGAGCGAAATATATTTTGGCTCACACATTCCTCCACAATTCCTCCCGTCTTTAGCGCAGAATGAGTGCTCAAGCGCCGGGGGTGGGGGTGGGGTGGGCAGGGAGAGAATGAGAAGCAACCTGTCATGCAAAGCTGAAAATAGTTTCCCTGGTAGTGTAATCATAGCAGGTTTTGATCAGTCAATGAATAGTTAATGGGTTTTTTCTTGGTTTATGAGCCTTGAAATGGGTTTCACTTAGTTTAGCGGTGCAAGGAGGAGGGGGGAACCTTAGTTATGTTAAGTGTTCTTTTATTTTATTTTCAAAGAACTTGTTCACAAGTCCCTCCACCCCATGAAAAGAACTTTGCAATGTTCCAGGTACATGTACATGACATGAACCTGTGAAGAGAGGGTTATACTTTATTAAAAAATATCATGACACTGTCTGGTTGGGAACCAGGCATTACAGTAGGACCCCCCTTATCCACTGATTCATTATCCACTGATTCCATTATCCATGGTTGGCAGAGGAAAATAAATAAATATTTCAGCAGCCATAAAGCAAGCTATTGTCACAAATAGCAGCTGTAAAGCAAGCTGTTGTTACAAATAGCAGCTGTAAAGCAAGCTACTGTCAGAAAGAGCAGCCAAAAATCAAGCTACTGTCTCAAAAACAGCAGTCATAAAGCAAGCTACTGTCAGGATGCAGCAGTTTGGGGTTGGGTGGGCAGGCGTTCTCTGTTATCCATGGTTTTCGTTATCCATGAGAAGGCCTGGAACCAATCCCCAGCAGATACTGGGGTCCTCCTGTATTTATCTGAGAGTAATTGCCACAATTCCAGTTGAACATACTCTAAGTTATCTAGTACACTTTCAACATAAGCACCTTCAAACCAACGGAGAAAAGGAGAAGGAAAAAAAGCAGAGAAGAGATCACACAAATCCCCCTTTTATGTGGAAAATTTGTTTGTGATCTTTCTGCTCCCACGTAGGATTGTGTGCTGCTACTGCCTCTTCTTCTTCTTCTTCTTCTTCTTCTTCTTCTTCTTCTTCTTCTTCTTCTTCTTCTTCTTCTTCTTCTTCTTGGAAAGTCACAAGGAACACTGCGATTTCTATAATGGCCTGACAGCTCCACTGTTGCGTTTATGCTCCATTATAATTAGAAGCTGTTTGCAGCCTATTAACACAACACTTTGTAATTTGAACATACTTGTCTTTAGACAATTATGGTTATGTGTTCCCTTCCTTCATTCCCCGTTTCCTAGGAGATTATTAAAACATGAATAATAATAATGTGCCATGGATTCCAGACATCTAAAGACACATACCAGTTCCACCAAGGGAAATACATCACTTTGGGGGGGGGGGGTGAGGAGGCACACATCTTCCCCCGCAGCCTCTTTTTCTGTCACTGTCTGTTGTATCTGTCACAGCCTAAGTCCTCCATTAGACTTTTGTCAGGCTCAGGGAAACTCCAGCTGACACCTTTGGAAATACAGCTGACACTCTGCATATGCTAATCATCTCTGGGAATGGAAAAACAAAGCCATTGTACTTGACACAGAAGCAGTTGCAAGTGCTTCGCTAGACAGCTGACTGCACTGACCAGCCTTGAATCTTAGAAGCGTGCAGGGAATTCTCTTGGATCCATTTCGTAAGATCACAGAGGTGTGGGCATACTTCCCAATTGAGTCCATCAAAGTGTATACCAGTGAGCCACCTCCATCTTACATGGGTGGAATATTGAGGCAGAACGCGCCAACAACTGGATGCAAGTAAAATTATCTACTGGCAAATCTTCAGGCAGTCAACAAAAATATATAGTCCTAGACACATCTCTGCATGTGTCTGCTTTATTTTTCAATTACGTACTCTACACACAATTAAAAAAACCCACAAATCACTGATTTTAGAACCAACAGAAAACCACAGGTTTGGACATAGAAACTATTGCTTAAATCCAATTGATCCCAAACTGAGTAATACAGTTACTTCACGTCCTTCCTCGTTCCGAGATTACCTTCCTTTCTTGATAATGTCGTTCGTGGTCACGTGGTCTTGTCCCGGTTCTGTCCCTGTTTCCATTTACCCACGGGCCTGATTGATGGCATCGTGATGACTGTTACTTCAAGCCCTTGTTTCGTGACAACATCTGTACTTCCCTGCCTTCATTTTCCCTTTTTTGTTTTAGTCTGACCTTTCATTTTTCCATATTTCGATTCTCCGTAACTTTGCCTTTCATGCGTTAAGCAGCAAAGTACAAGGTTTTATGCCTTCTTCCCTCTCTGCGATGCATTGTTTGCACCATTGGGATTGTACTGGAGAATGCAACTTCGCACTCCTGCCACTAGATGGAGAATGCGCACGTTGCGTGACGAGCTTTACTTCACGGGCACTTCTCTTGAAACAGGAACTGAGACAAGAGAACTCCCAAGGTCAGGGAGAGGTATGGTTCATCACGCTTTAATCCCAGTTCAGGGGGCGTGGTCAGGATGAACTCCTGCCATCATGCAATGGACGTGCAGTAACATTTTTTTGTACCAGTCCGAAGTGGGACACCGAACCGCGATGAGAGGGATGTGAAGTAACCGTCTAAGAAGGCTGAGACAACAGAACTTATATAAGTGTTCACTCATTTAACAGTCCCAAGGAATGAATGAGGCTTCTCAGTCTGGGACTGATTATTGGACTTTGCCTAGAAAGTTTGCCCTTATAGGGAGCAAAGTAGCATTTTGAGGTGTGTGGTTAACATAAACTGTAGTAAAAGAAGGAAGGAAGGAAGGAAGGAAGGAAGGAAGGAAGGAAGGAAGGAAGGAAGGAAGGAAGGAAGGAAGGAAGGAAGGAAGGAAGGAAGGAAATTATTGGGTGAAATTCACAATAATGTCTCACTGTGTAACGGAACTGGTACAAAACAGGCAGAACAGTTTATATACCCCCAACTTTACTTATTATTTATTTTATTTTAGAGTATTTTTACCCCACCTTTCTCCTTGGAAAAGGACCCAAGGCAGCTTACAAGAATGAGAGATAATATACAGTCCAGTACAATTAAGACATGTTCAAGTATTTGAGAACAAGGAATTGAGGAACATCTTGCGGCATAAAAGGTCAACATAACATTAAAGCTACAAGAGAACGCAAACAGTTAAAAAGAGAGTAAAATTCCATGTAAAGGTTATGAGTTATGGAAATTAACATTGAAAACATAGTGTCAATGTAATCACACAAGGTTATAAGTGGTTATAAACACAAAGTCTATGTGGTCCTGTAGATTCATATAAAAGACACATAATAGGTATCATTCTGGAAACACTTGCCTGAAGAGAAAGGTCTTTGCCTGTTTCCAGAAGGACAACAGAAAAGAGGCAGTCCTGGCCTCTAGCAGGAGGGAGTTCCAGAATCTGGGTGCAGCAGCCAAGAACGCCTTTTTGTGTGTTCCCATGAGATCCTGTGATTCCCTGTATATCAATTTGCTGTATATCAAGTAAGATTGTTGTAATCATTCTATGGCCAAAATCTTGTTGCTCTAATTGATTCAAATGGATCTATTCTAATGCCAACTTCCTTTGGGCTAGTTAGAGTAAGTCCATTTGTATCAATGGAACTTACAGAGAAACTCACTCACCAAATCCATATTGATTCAATGAGTTGATTCTACTCTACTGTGCCATACTATGTTAAACAGGATTTGGGCCTCCATGTTGAATGGCTGAAAGGAAACAAAACAAGGCATACTGCATACGTTTCATAGGTGAGTGCGTAAATTGAACCCAGGTTTTCTGTGTACAGCTTGGACATGCACTGAGTCAGGCTGGAGTGTGTTGTGTGTTCCCTGGGAAATAGAATGCTCTGGACTGGCTCACAAGCTATCCAAAATTTATTTCCTTGTGTGACCAGATCCTAAGTCAAAGCATTTTCTGAAGCCCCATATTTATTTTTCCACACTAATGAGGACTGCATTAGCCTTCTATAATTCATTACTCCTGATAAGAAGTGGTAGGCTTCATAATTTGGATGTAGAGGTGAAACTCGAAAAATTAGAATATTGTACAAATATTCATCTATTTCAGTAAGTCAGCTCAAAAGGTGAAACTAATATATGAGATAGACTCATTACATGCTAAATGAGATATGTCAAAGCCTTACTTTGTTATAATTGTTGTGATGATTATGTCGTACAGCTTATGAAAACCCCAAATTCACAATCTCAAAAAATTAGAATATTACATGACATCAATAACACAAGAATTGGAAATAGAACAATATCAGACTTCTGAAGAGTCTAAGCATGCCTATGTACTTAGCATCCCCATATAGCTCGTTTGCAGAAGGAAGCATGAAGTGCTCCAAAATCTCCTGGTAGACGGCTGCGCTGACCCTGGACCTAGTGAAGCACAGCGGGCCAACACCAGCAGATGACATGGCTCCCCAAATCAACACAGATTGCGGAAACTTCACACTGGACGTCAAACACCGTGCATTGTGTGCCTCTCCATTTTTCCTCCATACTCTGGGTCCTTGGTTCCCAAATGCAATGCAAAAGATGCTCTCGTCAGAAAAGAGGACTTTGGGCCACTGAGCAACAGACCAGTTCTTTTTTTCTGTAGCCCAGGTAAAACGCTTCTGACGTTGCTTGTTGTTCAGGAGTGGCTTGACAAGAAGAATACGACATTTGAAGCCCATGTCCAGGATCCGTCTCTGTGTAGTGACTCTTGATGCACTACTGTGAATAGGGAACCTTTTAACATTATTCTAATTTTCTGAGATTGTGAATTTTGGGTTTTCATAAACTGAACGTCATAATCATTACTAGGGATGGGCACAACCAGAATTTTTTTTTTCCGAGTTGTCATTTTTCGGGATGGGTCCATTTCGGGTCGTTTCTGTTTTTGCGAAATTTTTTAAAAATTTGTCATTTCTTCGTGTCGTTTGTCGTTTGTCGTTTGTCGTTACCGCCGTCGCGATTTTGCGCGATTTGACGTCCCAGCGAGTGGCGTCCCGCCGGTGCTAGGTGTTTTTGCGCCCTAAGCGTCAGGTCGGGTGGTTGGGGGCATGGGCGGGCGGCGGCAGCGGCAGGGGGGAGGGGCGGGCGCGCGGGCGGCGGGCACGGGTCCCGCAATGACCCAGAGCAGGCGGAAACACTTTAAACTGACTTGCTGCACAAGACTGCATCGAATAAAGCAATTGCAATTTTTGCAAACAAAGTGGGCAGTGCACCCACAGCAGAGCTGCAGGCAGGGTATGAAAGGACCTTGGCGTGCCCCCAAGCAAAGGAAATTTTTAAAATAAATCCACACCTCCCCTCCCACTCAAACCTCCCCCCCTTTGAAGCACTATCAGAAAAGAAATCCTAACAAACTGCAGGAGAATAAAAAAGAATAAACTGTGTTGCTATTCCCCATAGCAGACAGAGAATGAAAGGGATTATTATTATTTCCTAAAAATTCAATTGAATCAATTCCCTCCCTGCCTGCCTAACTGAAATCTAAAGGCTCCGCGAAATCGAAACTAGTCTAGCACAGCAGTCAGCTACACACAGCCCTCTCCCACCCACATCCAAGCCCAGACTGCGACTCTTCTGGGAGTGCCTCGGCTTTTTATGCCCTCTTGCACATCCAGAAGTGTCAGTCAAAACCTGGCCATGTGATTGGTAGAATGTGTCCAAAAATTTGCATGGTCCCATCCCATGGCCAGCCCATTATTGCGCAGGTGTAAAAAAATAAAAATAAAAATAAAATAAAATAAAATCAGTGCGACCTTTTACTGCTATAAAAAACCCACTGCTGCTACTGTAAAAATTCAAGCATTTAAAATAGCTAATTTTCGCATGTTTCTGTGGTGCTTTGGTGGTTTTTTGGACCACGATTTCAAAAAAAATATTGCGGACGCCATTTTGGATCCCCCCGCACCGCATGGCAAATGGAGACGCCGAGGATGCCCCCTCCCAGCCTGGTACCAGCAGCCCAGGACAGGGGGGGGGCTGGGGACCCCCCTCCAGAAACCACCCCTCTGGTAGGTGCCCTCAGGCAGGCATATTTTCGCCTGCTTTTTTGGCCGGGAATCGAGTTTTTTTATTTTTAAAACTTTTTTTCTGTGCCGCTTGGCATCGTGCGATCGCCGCGTGATGCCAGGAATGACAACGACAAATCAGACCCAATTTTTCTTTTTTCGGTTCGAGTTCGAGTTCTGACAGCTTAATTGTCGTTACCGTTTCCGTTACGTAACGGAAACGATATCCGAAAACGGAAAGGACAATTTCGCCAAGTCGTGCCCATGTCTAATCATTACAATTCTATCAAAGTAAGGCTTGAAAAATCTCAATTAGCATGTAATGAGACTATCTCATCTATTAGTTTCAACTTTTGAGTTGACTTACTAAATTAAATGAACATTTGCACGATATTCTAATTTTTCGAGTTTCACTTGTATTTCCCATTGTTTGTCTACCACATTTTGCAGGCTGACGGATCTGTCAAAAAACAGATGGTGCTGCAGACCTGAACCACCCGAACCTGAGAAAATATGCAGTGAAATAGCTAGATCCTGACTTGAACTTAATGAGTCATGAATTGTTAAGTCTGAATCACTAAGTTCATCTCAGGATAGGACATTAAACCTCAAATGACTTTTTGCGTTTCAATTCTGAATGCAGCTAGAACTTACTCAAATATGGTACAGAAACTAAGCTGGTATAATTCATACCAACATTTGGAGAAGACAGGATATGAAGTATATAGGTCCAAGTAGCTTAATGTTCCTCCCATGCGGACACCATAGCTTCACACAACTCATGCTGGACTGCTTAATCCTCTTTTCCCAAATAGGTGGCAGGTGGATATAGAGTTCCTGGTTAGACCAAAGTTTGCTCATAGAGTAAGGATTTCCCTTGCAGACTCAAGTACACAGTTTGAGTGTGCATATGGACGCAGCTCTACACGTTTCAGCAGAGCCCAGAAGTATATTAGCACATTAGCTGAAGGCTAATACAGTTTTTCTGTGATGTCTATTGTTGGAAATATTTGACCTAGTCATGGCGAAACACGTGTCTTAGTTACATGTGATTTAGACTATTGTAACACACCCTACACAGGACAGTATTTGAAAAATGCTAGAAATTTTCTGTGGTCAGAATGCTGTGCAGACAGATGTCTAACCGGGGCTGGCTATATGGACTATATACCTCCCTTGTAATACCAGCTTTTCTGGTGATCAATGTTTCCAAGCACAATTCTAAATGTCACTATGTCCTGGAAGGCTTGATTCAGGCTATCTGAAATACTGTTTTCCTACATGATCCTGCCAATAACAGATTTCAAGATCTTTGGGGTGGGCTTTTGCTCCATACTGTCTTTGTTGCAAACACATCTGGTGAGGATGGAAGAACTGAGTGCTCAATTTCACCGGAAGATGCTAGGTGCAGTGGTTAAATGCCCATACTGCAGCTAAAACTGTGTTCACGGCCTGGGGTTCAATCCCCGGTAGCTGGCTCATGGTTGACTCAGCCTTCCATCATTCCAAGGTTGCTAAAATGAGTACCCAGCTTGCTGGGGGAGGGGGCAGAATGTGTAGCCTGCATACTATAATTAAAAACTGTAAACCACCCAGAGATCACTTGAAGTGGTATGGGTGGTATATAAGCAGACCACTTTGCTTTAAATTAAAAAAAATCCTTTTCTGTACCATCTACCAGAAGACCTCATTTATTTAGGGAGGACTTGGGTCAGTAAGTTCTTCTACAATTCAAAAGGGCTTAACTGCTTGGGTGCTTGCTCTATTTTTTTTACTGAAGATTTGTTTGCATCATTTTAAATTTCTTGGTCCCGTAGTATTCAGCACTTGTAAGTGCTGAGCGTGACATGTAGTAAACACTTCAGGTGCCGAGCATGGCTAATATCATGGCATATCTCCCTCTTTTTTTCACTTTGTGGGTTTGTTGTTCTTTATTAAGATGCAGCAAGTCTCTTTGCTTACTTATCCAATAAATCCACTTTCTACCTCTTCCATATTTACCCTCAATCTTCCCTTCATTGATGTACAGTAGCATCCCCATCTATCTATCTATTAGAGATGGGTACGAAATGAGCAGTTTTTCATTTTCGTTTTTGTTTTTTCGTTTCGTTACGTAACGAAACAAAAAATGAATTTTGTCTCCAAAATGAAACGAAATGAACCGAAACAACAGAAATTTTGTCGTGCGTTTCATTTTCATTGCGGCAAATACATTGAACTGTAATGAATGCTAATGAAACAGCAACTTTTCATTTTTGTTTTCGTTTTTTTGTTTCATTACATAACAAAACGAAAACAAAATTTTTTGCAAAAAATTCATGAAAAACAAAAATGAACCGAAACGGACCCCCTAAACGACAAACGACAAACGAAACACCATTTTTTGAGTCGTGCCCATCTCTACTATCTATCTATCTATCTATCTATCTATCTATCTATCTATCTATCTATCTATCTATCTATCTATCTATCTATCTATCTATCTATTGAAATAGGTAGGCAGTCAGGTAAGTATTTGTGTGTGTATTTGGTTGTGTATGAAAATTATTACAGTAATATCTTGGTTTACGAGCATAATTCATTCTGGAAACATGCGTGTAAACCAAAACACTCTTACATCAAAGCAAATTTCCCTGTAAGAAACAATGGAAGCTCAGAGGATTCATTCTGGGGGTCCCACAAACCACATACTGTATACACAAAATTCCAGAACTCACAAAAGAAGTTGGCTAGAAGTCCATGTCCACACCATCGTTTAGGTACCTGAATCTGCGGAATCTGCTCTGCTTGGGACTAAAAACTGAATTTTACTCTGTATTTTTAATGTGACAATAATAACATGCAATTTGTAGTCCTATATACACTTTAATAGCTGCCCAATGATTTGAAATGGTTTGAAAAAATAAGAATGTTGAAAGCAAATTAGCTAAAAGTATAAATATAGAGAAAAATAAAGCCCTAACTTGCATGTTCCTGGTTGGTACAAGGGAGACATCTATTCCTCTCTCCTCCTTTGCTTTGGAGGCTGCCTGAAACAGAATGCTCCATACAATCACCCACAATCCAGCAGGGAAAGGGAGAGAGGGCCACCATTGGCTCATTTGTGATCATATGACCTGCTCCAGTGTTCATATATCAAGACATTGCTTGTTGATCAAGGCAAAATTTAGAAGAAATGTTTGCTTGTCTTGCAAAACGCTCTTAAATCAAGGTACTCTTAAACCAAGGTATTACTGTATGTAGAATTATTATGTGAAAATATATTTTCTCCTTTCCCCCCCTTTTACCATGTAATCTAGCTAGCCAGGTATCATGGTAAGGGGGGGGGACAGAAAAAATATTTCCACATCCATTACCAGAACTGGCCTGTAGATAGCGCCAGAGTCCATGCTACATATTCATCTCTACCAAGTACTATATTCTTACCACTCTGGCTCCCCCTCGTGGCTTGATCTGGTAATAAATGTGAAAATGGTTTTTCTAGATTTTTTTATTTTAATATTTTTTAATATTTTTGTACTGGAGATAAGTGAAACTGTGGATCCTGATCCCAGGGATACAGGGTCACAGTATATTCAATATACTAAATATGTTTTATCTAATATAGCTCATTTAAAAAATAAGGTCTAAACTCATAAATGAGTTACGCAGCCTATCCCCACTGAAAATTGTGACCTATACCTGGCATAATATGGTTTAAGAGTCAGCTGTCCTTCTTTGGGAGGGCACTTAGGCTTTTCATGCTGTTCATTTAAAGAAAAGTGGGCTATAATTCATACAATGAGATTCTAATCCTGGACTTTTCCCCTAACTGTATCCAAATCACTTTTTACTGCTAAACCAAATAGCATTCTTAATATAGGTTGTTAAATTATATTGCTGTGTCTTTGTCCCTTTATCCATTATAAACCATGATCTTAATAAGGTCAAAATTGCTGCCGTAATATCTCTTTCTGCCATTAAGACACACACATACCAAATTAATTGGCCGGTAACAATATTCTGGCTTTTTTATCTAGCCCTTAATTTTTTTTAAAACGAGAGTGATATGCAGTACATGAAAACTGGTAACCAGGGTTGTTTCTTCTTCTTCCTTAAATGGCTTGAATTATTAGTTTTCCTGGACTGCAGGAGATTTTAAAAGTTATATTGGACACATCATGAAATACTATTCATCCATTCTGAAGTTTTTGGAAGTTGGTTGCAAGGTATACACATACACGTTATCCTGCCTTACCTGAGCCAGAAACCCATTAGTTCCCTTTCCTGCCCACTCCCCGCCCTCATAAAATGAATTTAATTTGGTGTCTGAGTAATTCCATTTTACAAAAAAAAAGTCTTGCGAAACGCGGTTTCCCATAGGAATGAATGGGAAACTGATCAATACGTTCCAGGGGTCAGAAAAAGGCCAAAAAAAACCCCACCCTTTTTTCCAGATCTCTTTATAAAGTGCACTTTAAAGGTATGCAGAGCCAGAACGGCCCTGGAACACCCCCACCCCTACAATGCAATGCAAATATGGACAAAAGCAAGCAGGAAGAAAATCCCCAGACTGTTCCTGCCAAAAGTGCAATGGAAAACAATGCAAAAACATAAAAGAAAGCAAGGAAAGCTCAGCTCCCTACCTTTCCAAGTTCTAAAAGTCCAAAAACTGCTACAAAACAATGTGCAGAATGGCTCCAAAACTTGATGAAAAAACTCCTCCCACCCCTCCACAAACTGCAGGGGTGAAATGCATCCTGGGTAATTTTTTCAAAATGCGGAATGGATTTTCATCTTGTGAAACATCTCAGAGGGAATTTTCGTCTCGTGAAGCAACCCTAGTCCCAGAATTTTTATTTGTCTTAGGAGTTTTTCATCTTAAGGGGCATTTGTTTTCAGAGGTATTATGGTATTTAGGTTAGGCAATCAATATCTATGGAAATACGTATTCCAGGCATTATCATTTCAGAGATACTGTATCTCAGAAGTTATGTTTCTGACCTATTTGTAACTACTTAGGGCCTAATCACAACTGGCAAAAGAATCACAGTTGTACTGATATGGCCATTTTTTAGATCGTTTCATATGTTCTTGAGCACATGACACACATCGATTCATTTTCCCTGCCAGCAGTTTATTTCCAGATTATTTTCCCCTCACTAAGATGGTTGTTTAAATGGTATTGATCCTGCGTTGATTCATTCCTTACCGGTTTAGCATGTGTGCATACTATTATCAAATTATTGCCTTTGCAAAGGGGTCAGGATTCTTGGCATGGTGTTACTTAATGGTCTCTCTGATAAATTGTCACTTTGGTCTCCTTCTGAGCAACATATTCATGTCATTTTTGCTAGCAGCTCAAAAGAGACTGGCTTCCCTCACTCTTTTGAATGAGAGTGTGAACACGGCCATTTCCTGATTTGGATTGTATAGAAGGGAAGACTGAATATCCTCTGTCTTTTTCTTTAAACTCTCCTCTTGCAGTGTATCATCATCCCTTGAAAAAGATTTGGTAAGGTGACCAGGGAGGGAAGGGAAACGTGAGAGGAGGATGGAAGGCTATATATACACACACCACATGACTCTGGAAACAAATTTATCAGTACAACAAAGGTTTGGAAAGAACCTATAACACTGGGGGAGGGGGTTGGCAGGTGTGATTACACCCTGAATTATAAAAGTTATAAATATAAGGATTTGGTAGTGACTGTTTCTATGGCATGCTTAAAGGTCTACCCTGTCCCCCATTGCTATAACTGGGCTTTAATAACTATTAATTAGGTCTAATTGAAACTTTGGGGGAACCCATTTTCGGAGACAACCTATGCAGTTATTTAAATTGTGTCATATCTGTGCAAAACTTTGTGTTTCTAACTCTCATTTTGGAGATCTTTTGGGACAAGTAAACTTCAGTTATTTTTTTAAAGTGTGCTACAGGACAGATGTAATAATGAATCAATAAGAGGTAGTGAGACAGATACATGACAGACACTATGAAATACAGTGGTACCTTGTATAAAGGAACTAATTCATTCCAAATGAAATTCTGTTAAGCAAATTTTCCTTTGTACAAATTTCCCATAGGAATGCATTGAAAACAGAGTGATCCCCAATCGCGACCATTTCTCTGTTGTACAGATTTGCCCCATAGGCGATTCTGTTAAGTGATTTCCCCCTATCTCTGGATTTTTTTTTCCTTTAAGTGGATTTTCCGTTAAACAAACTGCTTATGTGAGAGTTGACTGTAGTTATAGTGGATAGAATGTGGAACTAAGCCTTGTGAGACATAGGTTCAAATTCCTGCTCAGCTATGGAAACTCAGAGCAGAATGCAAAGCGGGCTACTTATATACCACCCCATACTGCCTAGAGCACTCTCTGGGTGATTTACAAGTTACCCATATTTTTTGTCTGTTAAGAAGCTCCCATGTATAATGCGACCCCCACTTTTCCAACACAAAATCACAGGTTTGCAACTGTGCAGTTCTCTCCTCGGCTTACTTCTGTGTATAAGACGACCCTCAATTTTTAGTCTAATCATTTTAGGCCAAGATATAGTCTTACACATGGGAAAATGCTGTAATTGTGCAAGCTACACATTGCATGAAAAGTGGCAATAGTAAACCACTTCTTGAATGCATTGGACACCTATTGGAGCTGTCATACAACAGATGTGATTTGACAATACACAGCAGTAACAACAGAGATATAAAGCAATGTATCCACACATGTCAGCCTTCCATCCCACATTAGCAGCTAGGACTGGTGGAAGTTATAGTATAGCAATGCCTGATTAAAAGATGCCATTTCTTTCCACTGGGTTATATTTGCACAGAGGGGGATTTTATAACTGGCCTGCCTTTTTATAAATACAAAAGGGCGAGCCAGAAGCTTCGAGCTGGGATGTAATTTAAGCTCTTTGATGGCACACCAAAGCTCTCTGCCCTTCCCTTGTTCCACAGGCCCCTCTCAGTGTGCTATGTGGCGTGACATAACATGTCACATAGCTAGGACTCTTAGTGTGCAGTTGCTGCTACTGCTGCTGCTGCGTGGTGAAAACTGGCATGCAGATGAATAGCATGCATATATCAGATTATCACTTGCTAAAAGGAAGGTGTTTATAGTGAAAAGGGGCCATCCACTGCCCTGGATTATAAGAAGCCATGAAACAGCTAATGGGTTATTAATTCTTTCACACAAAGCACAAATGTTGTTATCAGCCCTGGCTTTAAAAAAGTATATACAGTAGTATTCTACCTACCCGGATGTTGTTTGTATGTGCCATCAAATAAAAAATGATTTATAGTTAGAGATGGGCACGAATCGAAAAAATGATGTTTTAGTTTTTCATTATTCGTTGTGGGTCCCGTTTCAGTTTGTTTTTGTTTTTTGTGAATTTTTTTGAAAAAATTCATTTTGTTTTTTTTTCATTTTTCGTTTTTATCCACTTTTTGTGCAACTTAAAGCATTTCCGCACACGGGTGTTCCCCAACGCCCCAGAAAACACTAAAAAATGATGCTGGCAGAGACACAGTATAGACTAGGTATGCAGGGAGGCTGCAAAGGCAGCAGCGGGTGTTGCCCAGGGCATAAGGCAGCCGCAGAGTGACTGCACTGTGGGGCAGGGAAGGGTACTCACTGAGAGGTACGCACGCACACAGGGAGGCTGCAAGAGAAATCTCTTCTTTCTCTCCCCTAAGAGCCAGGCTGCAGCCAGCAGGAACACAGAGACACACACCTGCCTGGCTGGCCTAAAGTAATGAATCGCAGAGACAGCAATCCCACCCTAACTCCCACCGCAGACTGCAAGGAGGATGGGGGCTGCCAGAGCTTTTTATGCCCTCTGTGGCTGCCACACCTACCCAGTCTGCAACCTGGGCATGCTATTGGTTGAAATTGTCCAAGAATTTACATGATCCCATCACATGGCTTGCATCCATTTTGTGGCTGGGATCCATTTTTTGTCATCCTTAAAGGGAAAAGAAAAAATACATCACGATGGGAGAAAGACAAAAACAAACGGTTTAAGGACCCTAACCCCCTGGTAGGTAATAATTTCAAATAATTATCACTGCATTTTTACGGATGTCCAGGGCATTTTAATTCCCAAGAAATCAATATTAGGCATCTGGGAGCCATTTTGGGTCGATGTCTCCTAACTCCCCTTAAAGGAAAAAATAGAGTGATCTGAGAAAAGACATAAATGTACATTTTAAGGATCCCAACCCCCCTGGTAGGTATTATCAGGCAGAATAAATAATTATCACTGGGTTTTTATGGATATTCAGGATGTTTTTTAACATTTAAAAACAGCTCATTTCATTGCGCGTCGCCATTAACAAAAACGAAATGTAACGAACCTAATTTTCATGGTTCAGTTCGGTTTGTTCTAATTTCATCACAATTTTTGTTATTCGTAACGTTACGTAATGAAATGAATAATGAATAATGGAACATTTTTTTTCGTTTTGTGCCCATCTCTATTTATAGTTGCCTTAATAGTCTTTTCAAGGTAAGTGAAATATTCAAGGAGTGGTTTTACCCGTTCCACAACCCCCCAGCAAATTTCCATGGCAGAGTCTAGGCCAGTGATGGTGAACCTTTTAGAGACCGAGTGCCCAAACTGTGATTAAAAACCCACTATTATTCGCAAAGTGTGAATACAGCAATTTTACCTGAATCCAGGTGGCTGTGAAGGGTTCAATGTCAGGTGCCCACAGAAAGGGCTCCGAGAGCCACCTTTGGCACCTGTACCATCAGTTCACCTACACGGGTCTAGGATTTGACCTCAGGTCTACTGAGTCTTATATTTATGAGTCTATCCACTTGCCCATTTACTAACAGCAATATGTTCTATTTCCCCTCCACTAAATAAAATATTTTAGTGGAGAGGAAATAGAACAAACAAGCAACTTGGGGGACCTTGATTTTGTCTGTGTGTGTATGCGTGTTTGTGCACATGTGTGCGTGTATGCATGCACGCACACACATATGCAAGCACATGCATATACCTATAGCTGTAAATTCTTTCTATATTTTTTCTGATAACTGCCTGAGAAGAAAATGATGGTTGTCCATTGGGGAAGTGGCCTTTTGATCAGGACATTGTGAGGTAAAATGAATCCCTATGTTTTATGCTCTTCGTTTCTCTGGGTGGTTGGAATTTCCAGAGGCAGTCTTTTCCAGAATCAGTTCCTTTGTGAGAAGGCAAAGTCTCAAGAGTATTTTGTAAGACCTGTTTTATTACATATTTAGAACTCGCCTACAAATTGTGTGAATTCTAGAGCAGATATTAAGAATGGGAAGGAGAGAGAAGGAATACTGTAGCTGGAATCATGAGGGAATTGGGAAGGATGATTTCAAAACAGGACCTGGGTAAATCTGAGAAGAATATCCACAAAGCTTCCTCTCACGGCCAGTGGTTTCCACTTGGTGCAGCTTCAAACCAAAATTCAGCATTTTCTGTACAAAACAAGCGGAAGTGTTACTATATTAAAGACATTATGGGAAAATTGAAAGGGTGATTCAGCAGCTTGGGTCAGGTGTTTGTACTGGCAGGCTTTTTTTGGGGGGGGAGTTGCTGAGGTCCTGTCAATGGCCTCAGGGCACAGAGTGCAAATGCTGGAACTAGTTAAGGACATTTATCAGATAAGGCAAAGTAAAGTTCCCCTCCTCGATCAGTTGGTGTTGAAGTACAGTGCTGATCAGTCCCATATTGCACACCCAGTGAGACTGGAAAGGAAACTGTTGGAGGTCCTCACTGGGGGAGGCTGGAATCAAAACAAAACAAAACAAAACTATGGATATTTTCTGTCATGCGAATAAATAAGGCTACCTCCATGGGTGGGAGAGGAGAGAGAGAGAAGAATGTCCTTGGTTGAAAGAACCATGTCTGGATGTTATATCCAAGCTAGGTAAGACTAGGTAGAGAATAGGGTATGGCAGGAATGTCCAAACTTTGGCCCTCCTGATGTTTTGGACCACAACTCCCAGAATTCAAAGCCTGTATTTCCAGTGGCAAAGGACTGTGGGAGTTGTGGCCCAAAACAACTGGAAGGCCAGCGTTTGGACATGCCTGGGGTATGAGGTGGTTTGGTTATTCGGTGCATACTTGAAAGTGAGCTGGCTGCCTAACTCAGAGAGTTGGGGAGTTCAGTTCCTCACTGCACGTCCCAGAAGAGCAAGCCTGTGTGGCCACAGGCAAGCTGCCCAGTCCCAGGGCAACCCCAGAAGAAGGGGGTGTCAAACTGCTCCTGAGCATTTTCTAACTCCTCTCTCTCTCTCTCTCTCTCTCTCTCTCTCTCTCTCTCTCTCTCTCTCTCTCTCTCTCTCTCTCTCTCTCTCTCTCTCTCTCTGTGTGTGTGTGTGTGTGTTGTGTGTTGTGTCATTACAGTTGTGATCAACTCTCCATGACCCCCATGTCCATGGAGTTTTCTTGGCAGGAATACTGGAGTGGCTTGCCAGTTCCTACTCCAGGCGCCATCCAAGTACTAATGAGGGCCGACCCCTGCTGAGCTTCCAAAATCAGGTGAGATCAGATGTGCTTGGGGCATCTAGGCCAGTGTTTTTCAACCACTGTTCCGCGGCACAGTAGTGTGCCGTGAGATGTTGCTTGGTGTGCCGTGGGAAAAATTCCCCCGACATCAGCAATGCCCCCCCCCGCATCCCGCTCGCGACCAAGGCAGCGGTGCAGCGCCGGCGAGCCGGAGGAAGGCGGGGTGTCTAGAAAGAAGCCGGCTGCCGCAAGGCTTCCTTGGGAGATGTAGTTCCCGCAGGTCTGAGACGCGGTCCTGGGGAGGACAGCGGACAACCTTTCCCGGCGTGCTTTGCGCGCCGGCGAGGAAAGGCTGGCCGTGGGTGGGGAAGGAGAAGAAATAAGGGAGGAGGAGGAGGAGGAGGAGGGGGGGAGGAGCCTGGAGAGCGAGAGAGTGAGAGAGAGCCGGGGGACCCGCGCAGGCGCATTGCGGCAAAGGGCGCTCCAGAAGCCGCTCTTAAAGGTTCTTGGGGTTGGTTCCCCCTCCTTGCTCACCGAACCCCCCTCCCTCCCTCCCCCGCCTCGCGCACTCGCTGTTTGCCTCCCGAGGGTGGGTGCGCGCCCCTGCCGAGCCAGGTAGGAGCGCGCATGCGCACCCCTCTTTTAAGGGTGGGGAGCGGGTGGCCGTTGACAATGGTCATTTTTTGTGGGGGGGTAAATAAAGGGAAGGACATGGGAGGCTGAGGAGGAGGGATTCCTAGGACCTAGGGAGGAGACGGGGATGGGGGGTCCCTTCCGGGCCCTGTGGCTGCCTGGCTGGAAGGAGGGGGGGAGAAGGGAGGCTTATACTGGAAGGGGTAAAAGATGGGGGTTGGGGGGTCATATATGAAGAGCCTCCCCCAGCCCCACCTTCCAGGGTTTGCAAGTTCCTCTGAAAAAAAGTGCCAGGAGGAGGGAGGGGGAAGGTGAGGGCAGGTGGACATTTTGATAGGGATGCCTTGGGAGGGCCTGGGCTGGAGGATGGATTTGTTGTTGTTTTTGGGGGGGGGGTGAGAAGTGTGTTTGTGTGTGTGTGATAGGCACAGAGTTAAATTTTTTAACATTTTCCAATGGTGGTGTGCCTCGTGATTTTTTTCATGAAACAAGTGTGCCTTTGCCCAAAAAAGGTTGAAAAACACTGATCTAGGCAGCTATTTTTTTACCTAGGAAACAAAAAAATTGTTGTTATTGTTGTTGTTGCTTCTGCTGCTCAAAAACATCAGACACAGTCAATCAAAATTGTAAGAACTGACTAGTATTGTATAACAGATACACGCTTTAACAAACAAAAAACACTTAGTATTTTTTAATATTGCCACAGTATGTATACTGTTCCTAATGTTGCTGTTTTTTTATGGCTCTGGTGGTGTTATTTCTGCAACTGATTATAAGACTGTGTGAAATTTCTTAATGTTGTTGTTTCCAAAGCTCCAGTGACTGTGGGGACCACTGAAGTGTGTTTCATGCCCAAGACGTTTTTTGTTGCTGCTGTTTGAAAGTGACACAGTACACAGTGAGGGTGCTTGCCTGCAGTTTTTTGTGTATTGTGTAGGGCACAACATCCACACTGCAGATTAGGCCACCAAATTAATGTCCAGGAAAATAGTGCTGATGTACTTTGACATATTGTTAAGCACAGCTTAGCACGTTGGTTTTAGCAAGTTCATTTTTCGACTACGGCTCTCATAATCCACCAGCCAGTTTGGGGGCGCTGGGTTCTAAAGTCCAAAGAAGAAGAAGAAGGAGGAGGAGGAGGAGGAGGAGGAGGAGGAGGAGGAGGAGGAGGAGAAGAAGAAGAAGAAGAAGAAGAAGAAGAAGAAGAAGAAGAAGAAGAAGAAGAAGAAGAAGAAGAAGAAGAAGAAGAAGAAGAAGAAGAAGAAGAAGCTTCCAAGTTCTGCTCTTAGTTGTTACTTGCCTCGAGGGAATCCAACAATTCTCCATTGGCCCTATTCTTCAAGGTATAGGGAACCACGGGCCATAGATCAAAACCCACGGTCTGGAAACTGTAAGACAATGCGCCCATTCTAAATTAAGAGGCAGCGGCTGGGACGCAGCTGACATGGCATGTCCTGACACTCACTTCCCAGAGGAATGAGGGTGGTGGGAGATTGCGGTGGCGAGAGGGAGGGAGGGAACGGAAGACAACTGCATTCCTAGATGATAACTCAAAGGCAAGGGTTAGTTCCTGGAAAACAAGGTCCTGTGGAAGGTGGGGAGGGGTCCATAGTCGGAATGGCCCACCTGCCTTGGTGTTGCATCAAACAAATAAACACCACAATGGAAAGGGGGATGAGGATCAGAATCCTGAACCCTCAGGGAGAGGGTCTGTTTGTGCAAAGAGGCGGCTGGACCCAGCTAGCCAACACGGTGCGATGTGTCGTTCCTCTTAATCATGCCTTGTGGGTACTCCGGTTTGTATTTAGGGAAAGGCGCAGCCAACGTCTTCACCGGCACCTCATGGAAGATCATTCTGCCTCAGGGGAGCCGAGCACACACCTGCTCTTCCCACCTGCATTTCTGGCTGGTAGACAAAGGTAGGAAGGGTGGTTTTCTTCCCCCTTTGGGGCTGGGGGGGAGGTTGTCCATGGGGAGAGGGACATAGCAATGCTGCTCAGCTGGCCTGCTTCAGACTTGCTGCACCAGAAAGACCGGAGATTAACAGGAGGGAGTTTTGCTTCTTCTGAGCATTGGAGAGAGCAAGGGACCCAGGGGTAAGCCTCTTCTGTTGCTAAGCATGGGCAGGAGCAAGGCAGAAAAACAGATCAACAGGGCCCCTTGAACCCAGGTGTGGTGTTCCTTTTGCCAAAAGGCCAAAGGAGGGCTGGAGAGAAATCAGGGGACAGAGGGAGAGATAGTACAGGAGCAAAGGGAAGGCAAAGTATCGTGCAAAATATTAAAAATCATGACCCTCTTGAATTTCATGGCATTGGCTTGCTAATCACTGGCATTCAGGGTTTGAAGCCTGCTTATTTTATTGGCAATAAAAGAACAAATGATTCCTCTCCTCCACACCCACACCCACACCCACACCCAACAAACAAACAAATAAATAACTCCCAACTTTGAGCTGTGACTGAACTCTGGTCATGGGAACGGAGCCACAACGTTCTGAAATCCTGGACACAGAAGGACTCAGAAACCTGCCCCAAGCTGGAAACCAGGTCACGCAAGCAAATACAACAAAACCTATATGCGCTCAGGAACAGCAAAAACACAAAGAAAACATTGTGGCTTCAATCCAGAACAGGGATTGTGTGCAGATACCTGTGCCTGTGCTCCAGTGCTTCAAATGGCAGCTCTACTGGAGGTCTGTTTTGTTTCCAGGCTGTTGTGACGTGGGGTTTAGTGATTTCAGCAGTGATTTCAGCTCTTAGACATAGCAGGCTGGAGACAGCTTCTAATGTAACAGCTCTTTATTCAGGGAGAGACAAGACGGGGGACTGGGGAGAGGGAGCTACATTTATAGGAGCCAGGACTGGCTAGGAAAAGATACATTTTGGAGGGAACAATTACAACCAATCACAAAGCTGCCTTTTGGCAGAGACCAATAGGATTGAGGATCCAAATGCAGCAACTTGAATAAACCAATAGGCCTGTTCCCTTTGGAACAGGAAGGCAGTTACTTCAACAAAAGCAAGTACAGATAATAGGAATACAGATCAATACACAACACAGGCACAATTCAGAGTGTGGGTTGTAACCTACAGAGCTCTAAACAGTTTGGGTCCAAGCGATCTCAATAACCATCTCTCCTTTTAGAAGCTTGCCTGGCTGTTAAGATCATCAAAGGGAGCCTTTCTCTCACCTTCACAAGTGCCTGGCACAGACACGGGAGGGGGCTTCTCTCTCTCGCTCCCGAGACTTTGGAACTCCCTCCCACAGGAGACCTGCCTGGTGCCATCTTGGCTGTCCTTCCCCGAGCAGGTAATCAAGTACCTCTTCAGGTAAGTTTTCCCTAAGTGACTGTCTGAGTTAGGTTTTAAAAATGGATCCCAGAACCTTACTGCTTTGGATATGTTTTGGTGTTGCTTTTGCTTACCTTTTTTACTGTGATATGTATTCCAGCCTGTGAATACTGTATACTCGCTGTTGTTAACTCAACATACTGTCTTCTAATGTATGTCACCTTGGGTCCTTGCCTAAGGAGAAAGGTGGAGTACACATATTTCAAACAAACAAATGCCCTCTTCACATGGGCATATGCATTTGCAGAAATGCAGCACATGCACAGCCCTGCTCTGGATTGAGCCCATGTAATTTTCATCCTACTTGTGTTACATGAACAGGGCTCTTGAAAAGTAAAACACTGCAGAGCTGCTCATAGAATTCAGCTTCCTAAGAAACATAGCTGGCTCTGTTTAACAAATAAAGCTACAATTTGGAGGTGCAGTAATATGTTTACTGTGCTTGGTAGATAAATGGCTGTATGTCACTTGCTTTATTTAACAGAATGAGAGAGAGGGGGGGGAGTCACCCTGGCCCACTGTATGAATGGGGAAATGTGGGGTGAGGAACTATGTCAGCCCTTCCCAAATTCATTGACCGATCACAGTATGTCTCCCCCCCCCCATTATTTTTGGCTTGGAGATGGCTGTGGTTGGGGAAGGGGGAGGGGGAGTGAAGATATGTGGAAAACAAATAGAAGCAAACACTAGGAAAACTAGCTGGATTGGAGACTGGCACTCCGAGACACCTCTCTCTCTCTCTCTCTCTCTCTCTCTCTCTCTCTCACACACACACACACACACACACACACACACACACACACACACACACACACACACACACACACACACACACACACACACACACACACACACACACACCAGGCAGTATATTAGAAACTGACTGTGCTGCTACACCAGTACTATTGGAAATTGACAGGAACAGGCAGTATTTAACTCAAAAGCCACGAATCCTTTACGGCAGTGGTCCTCAACCTGTGGGTCCCCAGATGTTCCTGGACTGCAACTCCCAGAAACCCCTTCCAGCACAGTGAGAGGTAGAGGCTTCTGGGAACTGTAGTCCAGGAACATCTGGGGACCCACAGGTTGAGAACCACTGCTTTATGGGATTCAATCTGTACCATAACAGCAAGCTGCTCCTTAGTACATATGACAGACATATTGGTCTTATATGGAATTATATAAGACACACACACACACACACACACACACACACACAGAGAGAGAGAGAGGGGGGGGAGAATTAAGTGCCTATATTTAAATTCAGGTTACCTGCTCAGGCTGTATCCTCACAAGGCAGCACAGTTTCTGCAGAGCCCTTGCTAGGAGAAAAGGTGAGGTTACTTCCGTCTCCCCAACCTGACCCCAAATATGTTCCCCTCACGCTGTTACCATCGCCACTGTTGCCTCCTTACTCCCAAGGAAAGTATCAACCTTACACACAAATATACCTTACACGCAAATAAACCATGTGGACCTTACTTTTACAAGTCAAGTGGTCATCCGAAGCACTGTGTGGACCCTTCTCACGGAAGAATCAACATCTCCATTGCAAACAGAAGGAGTGCTCAAGAGAGAGACAACAATAGATCAGAGCGAAGATAAGGAGAGGTTTTACATCTGAGCCAGGCCACTTTAAAGTCTATCAGGCCATAAACGGTGCTAAATTATACCCCATCCTGCATCTAAAGATGGAGCTTCCTATTGGGGAGACTTTGAAGATACACTAAGGCGGTTACTTCACGTACCTCTCTGACCTCAGTGCCGCCCCGCTGTGGAACAGTTAGGCTTCGATCGAACTTCACGTACCAGCGAATTCAAGGCGAGGTCACCCCCACCACGCCCCCTAAACTGCGCTCCAAGCGGGCTGACAGATTCCCTTCCTGGACCTCGGGAATCTGCTCAATCCGCTTTTCGATGCGAAGCGAAGAGACGTGTGTTTCTTGTTGATTCGAAGTGCATAACCACTCCCTCCCTTTAGAGGTACCTGCTTTCGTTTGCTGCCTTCAGAACACCGGAAAATCGAAATCTTCTTGTGGGTACTCTCACTCCGTGATTTAAAACAGGAACACTGCTGCCCCTTCTGTTTTGCAAATTGACTCTCTGACCTCTTCAAGGACCAAAGGGGAAAAACAACAATTACTCTGATCTTAGCTAGCTCACCCCGCCCGGCATGACATGCTGGCTGCTGTAAAAGGCAATTGCCTCCTAAATATCCTCCCTTCCTCTTCTAACCATCTCTGCTTTTCCTCACCCCCGGGAGAACCACAAACTACCACTCCTCCATCGAAAGACATAAAAACGAAAGCAAGAAACAGCATACTGAACCGGTGGAAAGCAAAGGAAACCATTGGTTCAATGCGCATCAAAGATGTGAGGCTGGAATGCGTTCGCGTTCACCCAGCATGCACGTGAGTACACAGAAAAGAGGGCCGACCCCGATATTAGACCATGTGACTGCATCCGAATTCAGATCGGAGCCAAGCTCAACGCAGCCCGCGGAGGTACGTGAAGTAACCGCCTAAATGGAGGGTGAGATGTGACGGCACAAAGGATGTCCTGGTGTCCTCCAAATATGTCAAGCTGAAAGACATGTTCCCAGCCAGCCATGCTAGGCATGATGGGAGATGCAGTCCAGCATAGCTAGAAGGTAACAGATTTGGGAAGGCTGGCCTAAAGAATCATAGCTTGTGGTTTCGTTAAACCTTCTGTGTCTGCTTAGATTTATCCTTCCAAGAAATGAAGAAAAGCTAATGGATTATAACTGAGACAAATGGGGGAGACGTTAAATACAGTGGACCCTCATATAACAAATGTTTTGTATAACATAAAATCTGTACAACATAAACAAATCTGGAGATAGGGGAAATCTGCTTAACAGAATTGCCTATGGAGCAAATCCGTACAACATAAAAATGGTCACGATTACGGATGACTCCGTTTTTAATGCATTCCTATGGGAAATTTGTATAAAGGAAAATTTGCTTAACAGAATTTAATTTGGAATGAATTAATTAATAGGTGAGAATTTGCCACTTACCACTATCATTTGAAAAAAATGCTGCTGGACTTTTCTCTCATTGATTATGATCCCACCCTAGCAGTTTATTAGAAGAGAGTTCACTGAGTGTCATGGACCACCAGAAAGATAATTGTGTTCCAAATCAAGCCAAGCCTGATATCTCAACAGAAGCTGAAATGATTAAATGATTATCCTATTGGAGATCAGTTGTCCCCAACCCTGGGGGTAGCCCAGCTGTTCTTGGACAGCAACTCCCAGCAATCCTGGTGGCAAAAGTTTCTGGACACTTCAATCCAAGAACACTTGGATAAGCCAACGTTGGGAACCATTGCTTTAGATGTTTCATGGGAAGATAAGACATACTGGAAAATGTCACGATGCCATGAAAAGCTGGTAGAAGTGGGAAAAGAGGAAGACCTAACAAGAAGGATCGACTTAATAAAGGAAACCATTCCGTTCAGTCTGCAGGAACCAAGCAGCTCTGTTAATGATCGGATATTGTTTTTTGGAGGCCATTAGTTCAGAGAGTCATGTAAATTGGAAGTGATGGGTACATGCCAATCAGTTATGGATAGAGTATGTTTTATAACCAGAAGACCCTGAAAAGAGTAGCCATAAGTGGATATCACCTTGATGGCATAGTATCACCATCATCATCATCATCATCATCATCATCATCATCATCATCATCATCATCATCATCATCATCATCATCATCATCATCATCATCTTATTCTGCATGCTAGCATAAGCTCCAGTGATTTGCACTGAGCACATGCTTAGGTCTCCCACTGAAATAAATGGAGATTGAAAGCATTTGTCTGGACAGTCTATACCCTAATATTGTTCTCATTCTCTGACTTCAGAAACTATTTATTTTGAACTCCCTCTTCGTGCATGTTTATAATTTAAAGACACTTGTGGGAATATTGCATTTCCTTGTCCCCCTTCACCAATACCTGGTTTTATTTTCTACCATTTTCAGTTTGCTCCTTCCCAATATAAAAGGCATACAAAAGATAATCTTTCTGAAATCAGCATCAGCCCTATACAGCATAGCAATCCAGATACAGGGGATACCAATAGAACCGAGTGTTCTTACAGCTTTTAAGATTACCTTTGGAGCAGATGTGGTTGCCAAGAAAAGCCAACGGAGTGAAAAAGAGTCCAGCTATTATTACACTAGTGCAGTTTTAGTATAAAGAGCATTAAAAGGGGCCCTGAAAAATGAAACAATTATTCTGGGCTGCTTGATTGGCTATGAAATGTTAATTCTTCTTAAGCCATGGAGCAAAAATGACTTACGAGGATAAATCTGTCAGTCCCTCAGTTTGTAGTCTGTGCCTTGGTGGAGAATTGGCAGAGAAAGTAAATTATGGTTCACGAAGGATTAAAGTTTATGTTTTTCTTTGGGATTTTTTTAGTGCCTTGTGGTTTTTCAAATGCAGTGAAACAGAAGACTGTTTCAAGCACTCTATTTGTTACAAATTGGGTCCATCGGAGAAACTACAGCTCAGCGTTCTCTGAGGAGTCCCAGGCAGGCTTCTCCCAGAGGCTTTTTCAACCAACCCGAGCTGTGTTCTGATTCACCTTAGATGGGTGGAAATCAAAACTGGTGACAAGACATCGTTAGACACTTGAGGGCAAGCGTCTGTGGGACCCTGACACGTCAATCCTACATGTGTTTATGCAGAAGTCAAGTCCATGGTGATACTTTCTATTGAAAGAAAGTGAAAGCCAACTGTATCCCATATAACTGCAAAATAGGTACCACTGCTACTTTGGCCACAATGCCAACAGGATCATAACAGCTTTGTCTGTCCTTCGAAACTAAGCAGGATTTGGGCCTGGATATCACTTGGATGGGAGACTACAAGGGAATTCCAGGGATATCAGGTAGGAGTGAAGAAGAAAGTAGAGATGGGCACGAATAAAAAAATGGCATTTCGTTTGTCGTTTGTCATTTGGAGGGTCCGTTTCGGTTCGTTTCCATTTTTCGCGATTTTTTTACAAAAAAATTGTTTTTGTTTTCGTTCGTTTGTTACCATTTCACTACCATTTATTTCATTTTTTGTGATTTTTTAAAAGGATTTTAAGCAATTCACTCATATTGCAGTAACGGAAACGAAACGCACGACAACATTTCCGGTGTTTCTGTTCGTTTCGCTTCATTTTAGAGACAAAATTTGTTTGTCATTTCATTACATAACGAAACAAAAAAACGAAAACGGAAACAAAAAATTGTTCGTTTCGTGCCCATCTCTAGAAGAAAGTTTAATATCCTGGCCCGCAGCTGCCAATTAAAGCTGATAACACTGGGCTAGATGGACCAATCAGCATTCACATCCTTCAATCAGGTTCCTGTGTTCTTAACAGATTCCTTCTACAGTCTCCCACCTCACTCAGCCTTCTCTACCTGAAGTAATGGAGAACCCTCCCAAAATGTGAGAGTTGCATGGGGCAGGAGGGGAAGTTTCATTATACTGGTAGAGGTCTGCACTAGAGATCAGCACAAAACGATTTTTTTGTTTCATTATTCATTATTCGTTTTGTTACATTATGAAACAAATAACGAACCTGGGGCAAATCTAACACGAAACGAACTGAACTGAGAAAAATTGGTTCAATTAGGTTTGTTTCGTTAAGGGGGGGGCGGAGATGTCTCCTACCTGGTGCTGGTCCAGAGGTCCTTTCCTGCCGAGCTGCACGGAGGGAGCACGCACCTTGTCAGTGCCATTGAGGGATGCGGCCGGCTGTAGACTCAGTCCAGCCCCAGGAGGAGAGATAAGAAGCAGGCTGCGCTTAGGTGGCCAGAGCAGTGCAGCTTCAAAGCTGCCCTCTTGCACCTCCCTCCCACGGCCCCTTATCGCAGGGCCGATCGGGAGGGGAGATAAGGAGGCTGCGCTTAGGCAGCCAGAGCAGCGCAGCGCCGATGTTGCTTCCCCTCTTTATTCCTCCCATGCCCGATCGTAGGCACCCCCCAGCTCTGACTGGGCCCCAGGGGCCATGCAGTGGGCGCTGGAAAAAATGGGTAAAAACAATCTATTAATGAAACAACAAAATGATTTTTTCCGTGAAAATTCACAAAAAACAAAGTGAAATGAACCGAACTCCTTAACAAAATGAAAGAAAACAAAACAACATTTTTTCGATTCGTGCCCATCTCTAGTCTGCACAGATGACATTGTGTATTGCTCCATGTTTGTATTGTGTCCTTCATCCTCTCCAAACAACTTTATAATAAGCCTAGAACTGCAGAGCTAGAAGGGACCCTATGGACCATTGAGTCCAGACCCTTGTCAAGAAGGCAGAGTGGGGAATCGAACTCCTAGCCTTTGGCTCCACAGCCAGAGACCTAAATCACTCAGCTGTACAGTACTTCTCATGAACTTTGTAAATGGCTCAGACATATTCCATGTAAGTAACCCTACCCAAATGCCATTCAATGAGCTTCAACATGGAACGGAACTCAGGCCTCTTCACTCCAGAACTTCGCCCACCAGATTCCATGGGCTTTAGGTAAAGTGAGGTGTTGCCATACAGCATAACCAAAAGCCTGCTGATTAAGAATTGTCCTTTGCTCACTTCACTGAGATCCTTTCACTATGGAGCATCCTCTAAGGTTGAAGCCTTCTTCTTCTTCTTCTTCTTCTTCTTCTTCTTCTTCTTCTTCTTCTTCTTCTTCTTCTTCTTCTTCTTCTTCTTCTTCTTCTTCTACCACCTGTAGCAGATGGTATTTCTTATTGCACATTATTTGTCCGAAATACTGCAATTTTCTTCTCTTTACAGTATTTAGGATTTCTAGCTTTTTATTCATGCACTGTAATACAGCCACATTAGTGACTCTGGCTGTCCAAGGTATCTTCAGAACTTGTCTGTACGTCTACATTTCAAATGCTTCCAGCTTCCTGCATAATGTGTCTGTAAAGGTCCTAGTTTTGACACCATACAGAAGTATGCCGAATACATAGGTTTGAAGTATTCAAGATAGATAAGTCCCAGATTGTCAAGCCTCTCTTCATTTTCTGGAAGGAATTTCTAGCTTGTTCAATTCTACAACGAATTTTACATGAAGGATCCCGGTTATCTTTGACAAAGCATCCCAAGTAATTATAAGATAATACTCTCTCAATTAGAAGGTTCTGGGAACAATTTTGTTTTTTACTGATAACCATCCCTTTTGTCTTCTTCACACTAATTCGCAATCCCATGGCACTGCTTTCTACAGCAATCCTGGCAAATCTGCCAGACTTGTTGATTATTTGTGACATGTTTAGAAATGGCTCATAATTATAAAGGTAGCCATTAGGGAGTGCAGGGTTGGATTTTTGGAATATAACTCCTATAACTCTTTTAGACTAAGATCCTGGGAGTTGTAGTCTGGGGAAAAAAACAGTATAGATCTCTACACCTTTTTAAATAATCTACACATGCTTGAACACCGGTACACAAGATCGCAGGCTTTAGCCTAAGTGCCAAAACTGACTACACAGGTTTGTTTGGCTAATATAATTGCACTGACTTGAAACTGTGCCCTGTGATTTACCAAAGAGTTGGATGAATTCCTTTTTTCCTTTTTCTTTTTGTATCCTCATGCAAACAGGATATCGTGGGACTAATTTGACTAGTCAAAGGCGCTGGCTGACTCATAATATGATTCATGTTAGTAGGAGTGGGAGCAAAGCTGCATAGTGAGATCATGTTATCCTAATTTGCATGCATAGCACATGCCGCTGCAACACAGTGGCTGAAATGTAGTAGATGACAGGACTGGATCACTTGAGGGTTGTGGTGAGTCAATTCCTTCCTTAAGTTACACTGTTTCAAATGGGCCTTACTGCTGGATTTCCGCCACTGTGTCTGTTCATATATGTCAAAACATTAACTAAATTGGGATTGGGGGGGACAAGTACTCCTTCCTTTCCTAGTGGTCACCCATGACTGACATTAAGAGCGATAGAGGTAAAGGCAAATAACTTGAAAAAGTTTGTGGCGGTCAGCTTCCTCTAAGAATAAGGGAGGATGTTTGTAAAACAAATAGGATCCCTGAGATTTAGTGCCTGCTTTGAAGGGACAGCCAGATCAAAAGGAAAAGGGCAGGAGGTGAAATTACAATGCAAATAGGAGCGGTCGGTCACCCCTTACAGTGAAAAGAAAGAATAGATCGCTGGCAGGGAGGAAACTAGGAAACTAGGGAAAGAAACTGGTTGTATCCAAGGATGGATTATAGGAAACTGAATTGAATGATTGTGTGTGTGTGTGTGTGTGTGTGTGTGTGTGTGTGTGTGTGAGAGAGAGAGAGAGAGAGAGAGAGAGAGATTAAGAGAGAGAGAGAGAGCATCTTTTATCAGATTGTAAAAACAGTTGCATTGTTGGTGCCATAAGAGCTTCCATGGGAAAGTAATTCCATAACTGCAGTAACACAACTGAAAAAGTTTATATAATATCCTTACAATAATATCCTTAAGACACTCCTCCATTGATGCTCTTGCAAACCTTTGGGTCCTCCAGTATTTAAGACTTCCAATAGGAGAGGTACCACACTTTGAACTGGACTTGAAAGCAGTGAGGCAGCCAGTGGGTTTTCCTTCAGAAATGGGGTATGGGACACCTTCCAGTTGGTCCATGCACCATCCTTTATCATACCGTCTTGAGGCTCAACCTCACCATAAGGCTTTCATCTCTTTGCCACAGTTGGGGGCATTTAAAAAAAAGATGTAGTAGGTCTTTGGTGGAGACATTTCGAAAAGTTTTTAGGATACCATGACAGATACCAGGAATGATATGCCAGTCTTTAGCAATTGTCATGGCTAAAAACAGCACTGCTAGTTGCAGGGTTTTTTTTTAAGTAGGGTCCAACAGGTTTCCTCCCTGAGCGTGTCCCAGGGATAATAATATAGAATGGCTTTTTAAGTGCCTACAGCTACCTCAGGGAGGGAAACGCAGGGTGGCCATCCTGATATTTTTGTCCAGAATAGAGATGGGCACGACTCAAAAAAATGGTGTTTCATTTGTCATTTGTCATTTAGGGGGTCTGTTTCGGTTCATTTCCGTTCTTCGTGATTTTTTTGCAAAAAAGTTCATTTTCGTTTTGTTACGTAACGAAACGAGAAAACGAAAACAAAAATGAAAAATTGCTGTTTCGTTAGCATTCATTACAGTTCAATGTATTTGCCGCAACGAAAACGAAACACACGACAAAATTTCTGTTGTTTTGTTTTGTTTCGTTTCATTTTGGAGACAACATTCGTTTTTCATTTCGTTACGTAACAAAATGAAAAAACAAAAACGAAAACAAAAAATTGCTCATTTCGTGCCCATCTCTAGTCCAGAATCCTCAAGCAGCTGTGCTGGTGTGAACTTCCCCAGCCCTACTTGAACAGTGGGTTGCCCCTCCTCCACCATTAGATCTGTATACTCCAGACAGGAACAGGTTGAAACTCAGCAGGATGATAAAACAACCACTGCTGTTTTAGACAGATTTGGTTCCCTTTTTAAAAAAAAATATTTATTTCCTGGGTAAGGGACATTATAAGGAACAAATTAGGAAAGAAATGTGGTTGAAGTAAGGTTAAAAAGGGAGGGTAGGGGTAAAGGGAAAATAGGGGGATGCAAGGCACATTACAATTCTTCACTTTCATATTTCATATATATTATACATATCAGTTAGGACTTATATAGATAGTATATGTGACACAATCGTTTCTGGCTGTTGACATATTTCAAATGCAAACTCTTGATTTATTTGTTTTTTGTATAATTATACATTTTTAACCACAAATAAAAAGACTTGGTTCCTTGACCTAAGGTCTCTGTTGACCCCCAATCCCCTTCACTGGGGGAGGGGTGGGTGGGACAACAGTCCACTGGAGAATCCAGTTACTCCAATGCACTCTCTACAGGCCCTTTCAGATGGTCAATTGTTTTACACCAGGTCTCCCCATCAAGTGAGTGGAGGCCAGTTGGCCTGCAGTGGGAGCACCTAGGTGGGGATTTTCTCCCACGGGGCCTGTGGTCATGCAGATTCCTTAGTTCCCTCGGCTCCTTCACCTCTTGATGCTGACGGGATCACCGTTGGTGCTTACGCCCGTGTCAGCTTTGGGTGGGATTTGGTTCAAGAGTCTGACGCTCCTGCCTCCTTTCCCATCCCCCACCCCCTAGGAGGCACCCAAGGCAAAGAACTGGGCCAGACTCTTCCTTGTTCACCTCCCTCTTTGGGAACCTGGAACTAAACCAGGATCCTCTATGAACCGTCATTAGAGATATCTATAGTTATACTGTAGAGATAGTCCCGCTCCACTGGGGATCCCATCTCTCCCTCTGGGGGACCTCTTGGCTCAGTGCCAGTTTTCCTCTCTGCCTCCCCGGTGACTTCTCCTGGGTCCTTGTTCCTGTGGGCCCCTGGATCTGGTCCTCCAGTAGGTTTGGCAAAACCCTCATCTTTTATTTATTAATTTATTATTTATTTATTAAATTTATATACCACTCCATCTAGCTACACGGCTACTCTGGGCGGTTTACAAACTGAACAGAAATCAAAACTATAAACAGTAAAATACAATATAATAGATAAGCTCAGATATATAAATAAAAACACAATAACTAGTAAACAATATATAACAAAATCATAGAACAGGAGCAAGATGGGCTACAGATAAAAACAAAATAAGCACATAATAGCAATCATTAGTAGAACAGATTACTATCCGGGGAAAGCCTTTTTAAATAGCCACATCTTTAGATGCTTCTTAAAGTCCAGGAGGGAAGGTGCCAGACAGATCTCAGGAGGAAGTTGGTTCCAGAGCCGAGGGGCCGCCACTGAGAAAGCCCGATTTCTCATCAGATATTTACGGGCCTCCTTCAGTGACGGCGCCCTCAAATGTCCTGCCTGAGAAGATCGGGTGTTATGGATAGTATTTTGCGGCAGGAGCCGTTGTCCCTGGAGATCCTGGCTCCCGTAGCTCAGGTGGCTATGTTGGGTGACTTGCCTCTTGCCCCTCTGGCTCTCTCCTGGCCTCTGGCTCTGATGGCAAGAGCAGGTTTTTATATCTGTCATCATCTACCAAGGATAGCCAGTTGGTGCTCTTTCCCCTGGGAGACATACCTCTATTCCCAGGGTTGGGAATATATTACTTAACCCATTCCAAAAAGTGAAAGAGTTAGTTTTGAGACTGTGAGCAAAGAGGGGGTTCTAATCCCACTCCCGGCCTGCCAATCTCTCCACTGCCCAAAGAAGAAAGCCTCTTACACATGGATAGCCCAAATCCTCCTCTTGTTTTTATGCCAGAACGAAAGAAATTTCAGCAGTTGCAAGTTAAAAAGTAAGGGCAGGCATTTGCTGTGTTACAGTAGGTTGATCTGCAACAGCAAATGCCTATGCTCTTTTAAGGTTTAAACTTGCAACAAGTTACTACAAATATTTATACCAGCTGTGTGTGTGTGTGTGTGTGTGTGTGTGTGTGTGTGTGTGTGTGTGTGTGTGTGTGTGTGTGTGTGTGTGTGTGTGTGTGTTGTGTCATTACAGTCGTGACTGACTCTTCATGACTCCACGTCCATGGAGTTTTTCTTGGCAGGAATACTGGATTGGCTTGCCACTTCCTCCTCCAGGCGCCTACAGCAGCTGGTGTTCTCTAGTGGCCACCCATCCGAGTACTACCCAGGGCCAACTCTACTTAGCTTCCGAAATCAGGTGAGACCGGATGTGCTTAGGCCATCTAGGCAGCACCAGCTGTGTTACACCTGCCTAAAAATACAATAGGATTTTGGCCACTGTATTGTCTCTACAGGATTTCCCCAGCTCCTCTAATTCATGCATGCCCTTTAGTATTTAGCATCTTTTGGTGATGGACCCTGCTCTCTCTGTCTCTCGCTGGGTAATTTCCCACACATTTTCTCTAATTCTCACACAACAGACATCTTGTTCACGCACAGGCACTCCAAGCTGCCTCTGCCATTGTGAACCGGCTTTTCTCGGAGACCTCTCGGAACTAATTGACTTTAGGGCTCACTTGCAATCACCTCTTCTGTTTTGTCTGAGTCTGTGGAGGCAAACTCCAGCTCCCGTTGAATCTCCCAATCAAATCTGGAGTAGATGTAATGCTTTACATTCTCTCTGGACTATGATTCATCTTCAGGGATACCGGCTATGAATCCTCGCCCCCACAAGTGTGACAAAAAATGGTTGTCCCATCAGAATGAAGCAGCCAAGAAACCCACAGAACAAAACAAAAACCCTTTATGGCTGGATCGGCAGGAATGTCTCTCTTCTCCTTTACCAGTGATTACATTTCATGAGATGACAGTCTGATTCCTTAAGTGTCCAGGAGTCAGGAGATACATTACTGCTAATAGGGGTGCTATCAGGCTTTTCTCTCCCACCCACTCTTTTCTTTAAAAAAAAAGCCTGCTTTGTACAAGTTCATGTTCAGAACCTCAGGTGTCTGAAATACTTTCCAGACAAAGCAAGCCTGGGGTGCCATTGTGTAAACACAGCAAGAAGCTGCGGACACTCACAACCCTCTGATTCACATACATGTATGGAACATACTTGTCCCCTTCGTATTACACAGGAGGACACGTTTTATATCTATGTTGTGGAAGGCTCAGAATCGGTGCAGCTGGTAGCATTCAGAGCATCCCCAGTTCGATCCCATACTGGAAAAGTCCTTTGCCTGAAACCCCCCAAAACCCATGTGGATGATGGAGAGAGTGATGCTTGGACTTAGAATCAGGCAGCCTCCTTGACCACTTTTCAAATGCAGTAGTGTATATGTTTTCAATGAGACAATCCATATTTATTTATTACAATAAAGAAGAATGGAGGTGTGTGTGTGTGTGTGTGTGTGTGTGTGTGTGTGTGTGTGTGTGTGTGTGTGTGTGTGTGTGTGTGTGTGTGTGTGTGTGTGTGTTTTACAGTTGTTTTTGTTATGTGCCGTCATGTCATTCCGACCTATTGGAACCCTATGAATGAATGATACCCAGTGAGAATGATGGACTCTCGAGATCCAGATTCAAATTGCTCATGGGGTGGTTTGTGTGGTGCCACTAAAAAAACATTATTTCGGTATCTTGCTTACCTTGAAAGACCTATCAGGTTCGCTATAAGTTGAATGAATGAATGAATGAATGAATGAATGAATGAATGAATGAATGAATGGCCTCCGTAAACTGCCCTGCTGACGCTTGCAGACCAAGGCCATGGCTTCCTTTACTGAGTTGATCCATTCCATATTTTGTCATTCCTCATTTCTGGCTGCCTTCAAAGTGGTCTTTTCCAGCAAGGACAGCCTGAGGTTATTGTTTTGTTTCCATCTCAAGAGAGAGACATTTACAAGTACAGAGATGAATTTCAAGTGGGCTCCCATGCATTTCATTCCAGATCCAGACAACTTTTTGGAGTCTAGTTAACAATAGAAGATACAAGATATAGATGACAGCCTACTATCATGAAGTATATTTTAGTGGGAAGGCTAGTAAATAATTGTAGGACATGCCACGTAGGGATCAGACCCTGTTACTCTTGGTTGTGGTTTCTGCTTTATATATAAAAGGAAGCCAGCTCTGCATCTGTAAGGGTATGGAAAGCACATCTGGCTTAATCAGTGGATTGATTTGCTTAACAACTCCAGGTATCCTGGGCTCTTGCTGTTGGCAGTGAATACTTAGCACTATTTGAAGATGCATTTCCTGCCAATTAGAGCTTTACAGAAGTGGTTTAGCTGCTTTGAAGAGTACCCATAAAGGAATCTATATTTATGGTTGCCTCTGCCATCTGGGCTCAGGAACAACAATGCGCGCACACACACACACACACACACACACACACACACACAGAGTTACTTCTCTTTAACCGTTTTGCTTTTTGCCTCCTCCAGAAAAAACACAGATTAAACATTCACAACAGTCATGCAAGCATTCTAATAATTTCTGAGAGCTTCCACATCCAGCATCTCAGTAATTCTTATAATACCATTGTAAAGTAGACCAGTAATATTATCCTCACTTTTTATTTATTTATTTATTTATTTATTTATTTATTTATTTATTTATTTATTTATTTAACATATTTCCATCCCACCTTTCTCCCCAAGGAGGCGAGGCAGCTTAGATGATAAACAATATTTAAAAGCTAAAAACAAGAGATATACAAACAAATATTTAAAAAGAGATAAACAAGTATGATATTAAAATAGTATTAAGATCAGTATTCAAAGAAACTTAACACAGAGCATAAAGATTCATTTAAAAACCCCTCTCAAACCACCAGTCATTAAGGAAAAACCTGCCTAACATTGATAAGAGGATGAGGAGAGGGGAGGGTATGCCCTGGCAGATTTACAAGACTAAAGATTTGAACCAAGGACTAGACTTTGTAGTTCTTTAGAGAAGTCTGTGATCTAAAATGTGGGGGGGGGGAGAGTGCTTTGATGTGTGGGACTCATTCATACATGATCAGATGAGGTCTGCTCGTGCTTAGACTATGGACCGATGGTGTAGCTCTTGATCACACAATCTGAAACACCTGTGAAACACTGGCTGAAATACAGCAGTAAGGCAGATACTTCACGTCCATTTTGTCTCAGGAGTGGTACAAAAATGTTATTTCACATCTGTTGCACACCTACTGAAATTTGTCTCAACCAGAACGGGTGCGAAGCGTGACAATCCTGTACCTGGGGCTGGGATAGAGTTTTACCTTGTCCCTCCTTGTTCCTGCTTTCTGTTCCGAGACAAGACACCATGTAGTAATGACTTTCATGCAACAAAACATTCATTTCTCTCAGAAAACTGTGTCCGGGTTATTTATTTTGACTTTTCAGAAGTGAAATATCGAAAAAGAATTTTTTTAAGCCCCCCCCCCCCCGCCCCAAAATGAAAAAGGAAGCTAGACAAATTCAGTGTTTGTCACGGTACAAGACCGTGAGGTAACAGTTGTCACGAAACAAGTTATCACGACCATGGGAACACCGAAACAGGGACAAAACCACGTGGTCGCAACCAACGCTATCACAGTACAACACTAGTCCCGGGACAAAGAAGGACGTTAAGTAACCACCTAAGTCACAACTGAATTGGTGGGGAATTGGTGAGTTGACATCTATGTACGTTTCATTGATTCAATGGACCTACAACAGTTGTGTTTTCCCCCTTTACTGTATTGTCATTAGAAGAGAAAGTTCATTTGTTCAATTTTCTCACCTGCCCACTGTCAAAATTACATGAACTCTCTTCAAGACCCAGACTGGTGAGTCAGGTGTCCTTAAGCCAAAATGTCCTCCCACAGGCCAACATCGGAAATATTCATGGCTTGACCTGTCTCTAGCTGAGCCTTCGTCTTGCTAGTGCCTCTAAAATAAGTTGGTTCATACCATTCCCAGGTGGGGATAGCACACCTTCCCTAAGGATGGAATGCTTACTCAAACTGTGTCCATGTTTTCCTCACGGAATATTACCATTGAAAATGTATTTGGGTTTGTGGATTGTGGAGGTTCAGTTCTATTCTCGAACACATTTACTGCCCAATGTGTTTCTAGTGGGCTCTTTTACTCTGTTGTTGTTGTTGTTCAGTCGTTCAGTCGTGTCCGACTCTTCGTGACCCCATGGACCAGAGCTCGCCAGGCCTTCCTGTCTTCCACTGCCTCCCGGAGTTTGGTCAAATCCATGTTGGTTGCATCGATAACACCGTCCAACCATCTCATTCTCTGTACATAGAGACAAAGCGACAGTACTGTGTAACAGAACAGCATAGTTCACATTCATTGGAACAGGATCAGAGGGCCCCAGGAGCATTCCATTCAAAATGTGACCAGAAAAAAAACCCTTGACAACTGCAGGATCATTTCTGATAAACAGTCAGATGTTGAGTTGTGCTGGACATGAGGAGTGTCTGAGCTCTAGAAAAGTCTTGTCCATTTCATTGATATAGGCATAATAACCAGAGTCTTTGACAACGAGGGAAGCGGTGACTCATTTTTAGTACAGCTCAAGTCAAACTGATCTTCAAGACATCAGTTGGTGCAATCAACTGAGGAATGCCTGGGTTTTTCAGCAGAAAGAGAGAGGGACAGGATATGAATAGGTAGATGTCAAGCTAGGAAGAAATGACTGTTTTGCCATGATGATGGCCTTATGTTGATGACAACAACGACCCTGGGAACTATGAATCCAGAGCCTCGGGTAACCCCAGAAGTACAAGTCAGGGATGAAAGGGAATCCATTGGTTGCGGCAATTCCTGCCAATCGGAGGCAGAAATCTTTAGTGGTCCAATGCATATCGCCTTTAGATCTACCAATACTTCCAGATCAACCTTTTCCCCTCTGGTCCTATAGAATATGCTTAATGCTTTCGATATTCAAAGGAAGGCATGGCATCATTCCAGTATGTGAGATACTGCCACAGCCAAGAACCATGGAACTTCTGCCAAAACACTGCAGTATCTTTTTTCCTCCTAAATTAAGTGCTTTTGTTCAGAATCCTAAGCAAAACTTGCTTCCACAGAGGGCACTCCATACATCTGCATGTTCTGTGTCCCTACCATAGGAACTAGCATAGAACACTTCAGCAGAGCATAGCCCATTTGTCACTGAGTCCTTTTGGTTCTACTTTTCACGCGGTGGGTGGGTGGGTGGTACATAAGAACATAAGAACATAAGAAGAGCCCTGCTGGATCAGGCCAAAGGCCCATCTAGTCCAGCTTCCTGTATCTCACAGTGGCCCCACCAGATGCATTTGGGAGTGCATGAGACTAGACATCTGTCTCCTGCTACCACTCCCCTGCATCTGGCCCTTGAAGTACCCCAGTTTGAAGCCTGGAGATTACGCATCTCCATCATGGTTTGTAACCTGTGATGGACTTTTCCTCCAGGAATCTGTCCAATCCCCTTTTGAAGGCATCCAGGCCAGATGCCATCACCACCTCCTGTGGCAGGGAGTTCCACAGACTAACAACACGCTGGTTGAAAAAAATATTTTCTTTTGTCTGTTCTTACTCTCCCAGCCCTCAATTTGAGTGTATGTCCCCTAGTTGTGGTATTTTGTGAGAGGGAGAAGAGCTTCCCTCTATCCACTTGACTCATGCCCTGCATTATTTTGTCCATCTCAATCATATCCCCCGTCAGGCGCCTTTTTTCCAGACTAAAGAGCCCCAAATGTTTTAGCCTTTCCTCATAAGGGAGGTGCCCCAGCTCAGTAATCATTTTAGTCCTCTCAGGCCGCCTCTCCTGCAAATCTCAAGCCTCCTCTGCACGTGTTGATATTTTCCTCCTGTTTCTCACAGGTTCCCCCAATTCTAGGTGTGGTTCTTTGCCACTCACCCCCTGAGCTTGCTATCAGATCCATATATTAATGCTCCGTATATATTTCAGTAGCAGAAGTCACACACCCTCCCTGCCTACAGCAGTAGTCTCACTTTAGTACATGGGATGTCTCACAACCCTTGCCATTTTGCACTTTCCTGCTGAGCCATCTCTATCCCACGGCATATGGTAAAACGTTCCCCACTGCCACTGTAATCTTGCCATAAGCCTGCTAGAGATGGGCACAACTCAAAAAAAAAACGGTGTTTCGTTTGTCGTTTGTCGTTTAGGGGGTCCGTTTCGGTTCATTTTCATTTTTCGTGAATTTTTTGCAAAAAAATTCATTTTCATTTTGTTACGTAACGAAATGAAAAAACGAAAACAAAAACGAAAAATTGCTGTTTCGTTAGCATTATTACAGTTCAATGTATTTGCCGCAATGAAAACGAAACGCACGACAAAATTTCTGTTGTTTCGGTTCGTTTTGTTTCATTTTGGAGACAAAATTCATTTTTCGTTTCGTTACGTAACAAAACAAAAAAACAAAAACAAAAAATTGCTCGTTTCGTGCCCATCTCTAAAACCTGCTCCTGATATGGAAATATCAGTGCAGTCCAACCCATGCAAGATAAATGCAGCTGAATCCAGAGAAGCTTACCTCCAAGCAAGGTGCATAGGATTGTAGCTTTTCCAAAGGGTCGCCCAGTTCAGCTGCTCACCTGCTTGCAAGCCAGGTCTACCAACTGCTTGAAAATGGCCCTAACCTTTAATCCTCTGCCTGTCCTGTGCTGTTGTGGGCTCGTAGCTTTTCATGTTGAGTCAATTTGAGAGGGCCCTTCCCCATGTGGGTTCGTTGTGATACGTTCTTGTAAAGACAGGGAGTGTTTCTGTAGGTGGTGTTTTGATGCCCTAGCCAGTTGAGGTGTGATGGTCAGGCCCAGTGGGAAGAACGTGCAAAAGCAACGCACTGAGATTTTCATGTAGGGGATCAGTTGCTAGTTGAGAATCTTGTCAGATCATGTAGAAAGGCCTTTTGCTGTGAAGCTAAAGCTTAGTGCTGTTAATTATTTAACTGACAGGTCTGAAAGTGTCATTAAAATCACCTTCTCGTTCTCATCTGTTACTCTTTTCTCTTGCTTTCAAGCAGTGCATGCGGGACTTACCTCCTCTCGGGTCATCTATGGCAGGCATGCCCAGACTTCAGCCCTCCAGATGTTTTGGACCACAACTCCCAGAATTCTAAGCTTAGATTGCAAATGGCAAGGGACTGTGGGAGTTGCGGTCCAAAACATCTGGAGGGCCGGCGTTTGGGCATGCCTGATCTATGGCTTTAAACTATTGGCCTGATAAACTGTGACCAAAGATGAGGTAATAATTGTGTGCGTTACTTGAAAGTAATCGTTTTTTCCCCCTTGACACCTTTGCATTTACTGCCTGCACTCTTACCCCAACTTTGTGCATTCGGGACTTCAACGGGTCTCCCTTGGCCTGCGATGCTGAAGATGGAGGGGACTCAGTTACTCCTGCACAGTGCGGGCTTCTAAATTAACTGCAACTGCCCAGAGGGAAAGATTTTCATGTCACCCTAGACAGCTTAATGAAAACCTCCTGCCTAGATGCAGCTCAGGAAAGCAAACGGAATGATAGGATGTAGGGGAAACAAAACAGAAAAATTGCTAGCCATTTAGTCTAATGCCATGTAAATGAACAATGCTTATGCCTGCTGCGTCATTTCGCTTGGAACCCTTCATGTGGAAGGGCAATTTATCTAAGATCTCGAAATAGGTGATGAAACAGGAAAAGAAAAAAGAAAAAAAACAGGTTTAAAAGGTTAAGATTGTTTAGAAAGGAAGCAAACTGCAGGGGACTTGCCAAGAGATAAAGCAGGCGGTGGTGATGAGAAGGTAAACTCCAGCATACCGGGCACATGAGCTGTCCCACGTGAAGCATTTTTAAAGAGTCCTATCAGCTGAAGGGAGAGATATTTAAGCACATTGTTCAGTTCCTTCCCTGGAAACAATCTGAAAGGTAAAATTGCTTCACTTAGGTTTCATGCAAAAATCAAAACATGTGGCACCTTAAAGACTAACTCTCATATTTTTAATGTAACGTTTCATGGAACCGTCCACTTCTTCGGACATATAGAAGCAGAATGAGGTGGGCAATATAATATATATGGAATATACGTTTCCTAGCAAATATTCATTGGCTGTTATATGTAGGTATATTTGCATGTAAGCTCTGTTGTAAAAAAAAAAACCCAATCCCCCTCTGCACACACATATGCACAGGAATTTATTTATTTATTATTTATTTTATTTTAGACTATTTTACCCCTCCTTTCTCCTTGGAAAAGGACCCAAGGCGGCTTACAGCAATGAGGGATAATACACAGTCCAGTACAATTAGGACATGTTCATGTATTTAAGAACAAGGAATTGAAGAACATCTTACAGCATTAATGGACCTACTGTGATCAAGGTCAGTTTACGAGCCCCTACCTTTCATTTGCATGCCTTCATTTATCTTTGGGCATGTTATAAGAAGACAAAAGTTCACAGGAAAAGACAATAATGCTGGGAAAAGTTAAAGGCAGCAGGAAAACAGGAGGGCTGGACATGAGATTGATTGACTTCATGAAGGAGCCCACAGCCTTGAGCCTGCAAGCGCTGGCATAACTCGGGTGGGGTGGAAGAGTGCATTTGCCCCAGGGCGTGCAGCAATCTGGGGGTGCCTGGAGGGGGATCAGGAGGAGGAAACCATGTGCCATCCCGCCAGCAGTGCTCCTTTCACCCCGCTAAGGCTTTGCGATCCTTAGTCAGGGGAAAGGAGGAGAGGGAAGCAGGCAATTTTTTTTCCAAGCAACACCTCTGTCGATTGCTCCTCCTCCCCCCACTAAGGCTTGGCGATCATTAGCCAGGGGGAAGAAGGAGAGGGAAGCGTGCAACTGAGATGCTGCTTTGGGGGGGAATCCCATCGCCTGCTTCCCTCTCCTCCTTTCCCTGGGCTAACAATCACCAAGCCTTAGCTGGGGGAAAGGAAGAGGGGGAAGCATGCTACAGAGGTGATGCTTGGGGGAAAAAAATCATCACCTGCTTTGCGCTATCTGCACGCTGTGGGTTTGCACAGGAGACTGGAAAGGAAACCCACAGAGGGCATGAGAAGGAGAGACCCTTCTTCCCCTCCCCCACTGTTCCCCCAGGATCTGCCCCCCCCTTGCTGGGTGGGTGAGACACGGTTGGGGGGAGAGAGGGTGCAAAAAATGACTTTGTCCCTGGGCGCTCCAAACTCTAGCTATGCCACTGCCTGCAAGATCTGAGCTAATGGTGGGAGTTTTTTGAGGTCACTCATTCACAGGATCCACATAATGTGGAAGCAACTTGAGAGTACCTAACGACAACAGCTCATTTTCCCATTAGCATCCCTCCAAAGAGTACAGGCTAACACCCACAGAAGTGATTTTGTTCCGTTCTTAGAGTGATGCTATCCAGACAACACAGAGGGCCCTCCCTTAACTGACTTTAGATGGCGTGCTAATGCATATGGTGGCTCAGCTGCAGAAGCTTCGGGCTTTTGCTGTACTCTGCTAAGGAAGGCGGTTTCCTTCTGAACAAACCAGAGAAAGAAACTAAGTAGGTGGTTTTGGGTTTTAGGATTCCAACGCTAGCAAGAGGTCAGTCCAGGAGAAGAAAGCGCTAAAGTCTGGACAACACAACGCCACGTGGCGCAAGGTGTCATGTTTTGTTTAGCTGTTGTCTCTGCAAGGAGGATGGGTGGGGCGCATTTATTTTGATTGATATAATGCCTGTTAGTTGTTACTCTGTGCCCATTTTGCCGGCCGTCTTTCATCAGTATACATCTACTGCAGAAACCAGAGCACAAAGGTTGGAAATGAGAGGGTAAGGTATGCGCCTTACATCTGTTGCCATTGGAAATGTGTATGGAAGAAGGTCTTGGTGGTGAGGCCAAATGTTGGGGCCCATTAGGTGTCCCATTATAGAAAATGGAAAGACAAAACTAGGCGGGAGATAGACCCCAGGAAACATGCTTTCACCCATGGAGTCAATTTTGCCTGCCATTAATCTGGCCAACATAACACTGCCATTCAAGGGCAATACTCTAATAGAGATGGGCACGAATCAAAAAAATGGCATGTCGTTTGTCGTTTGTCGTTTAGGGGGTCCGTTTCGGTTCATTTCCGTTTTTCGCGAATTTTTGAAAAAAAAATCATTTTTGTTTTCGTTCGTTTCGTTACTGTTTCATTACCATTTATTTCAATTTTTGTGATTTTTTTAGCATTTAAAGCAGTTCAATGTATTGCTGTAACGAAAACAAAACGGACGACAAAATTTCTGGTGTTTCTGTTCATTTCGTTTCATTTTAGAGATAAAATTTGTTTGTCATTTTGTTGCGTAACAAAACGAAAAAACGAAAACAGAAACAAGTATTTGTTCGTTTCGTGCCCATCTCTATACTCTAGTTGTGGCTTAATATTGGATTTAAGCCACTGGCTAAAACAGGATTAGGACAGTCCATTTTTTAAAAGCTGAGTGCATGCAAAACCCATGAATTTCTATAGTGGAGGCAGCTCAAATGTAATCCAAAGGATCGTGCTGGCTTGTTCTCACTATTTGAAGGTTACTGGTTTTATGAATTTTTTAACGGTAGGAATGCTGCTGAGTTTGTTTACTTTCTTATTACCAATCTGCTGTGATGATGAAAACACCAAGTTAATGTATGTTCAATTAATACCCTCTGGTCGGGCATAACGAATGCCAAAGCCCTTCTAGTTTGCTGAAAATGACTATAATGCTGCTTGTGAATAAAAAGCTAGAATTGTACGCACCTTTGTATGGAAGGAGACCTGTTGATGTCTGTGGATCTGTGTGCATGGATTGTGTGCAGAATCAGGATGGAATGTCAGTGGTTGCATGCCTTTTACTAAGGGTTCCACATTTACTCAGTGCTAAAAAGCAGCCCTTGCGATTCAGGTCTCCAGCACCCAAGGTAAACCAAATGCCTGACTTGAGTCTTTCCACACAAACATCTGTTTCTGCTTAAGCGCGCCCACATTTGCAACTTACACAGTTAACATTTTTTGGCACCAGGAGCAGAGTCTTGCAATGATGCTAAGTCTAGAAAAGAGAAGATTTGCTTTTACAGCAGAATTCATGAAATTAAAAAAAAAAAGTCTTAGCCCAATTTATTAGCTGCAACAAGCCTTCCAGAATGCAGACGTCTGGTCTGGTGGAACGGAACAGATTTCTGTTCATAGCTCACACACGGTCCTGTGCATGCACAAATGGACACTTTGTAAAGGGGCCCTTAGGCATTAAAATGCAAAATAATGTTATATTCACAAGCCATTTATTGCAAGTAATGCTTATGTATATGTATTTATTGTCTCAAGTAATGATACGTATAAGAGCAGCTCTGTTGCCATTTTAACTGCCCCCTTACAAATTTTAGATATAGTCTGCTCAACTTGCAAATATTTTTTACAATTTTTTGATTTTTTAAACTTATTTTTTTATTTTTTTAGGCAGGTACCCCGACTTAAGAGTAGTTCGACTTAAGAGCATGCATTCGGAATGGATTAAATTCGTAAGTCAAGATACCACTGTATATGTATATGTATATGTACATATACATTCAATAAGATACATATACATTCAATAATATTTAGTTCAAATATAATATCTGGAAGTTGAGTCATGGCTACTGGACTTCTTTTTTGAGAGATAGAAACGTTTCGCTGTTCATCCAAACAGCTTCATCGGTCTGACTCAGCTTCCAGATAAACTCACCTGGATGACTGAGAATCTTCACATTCAAATATAATAATAACCTTTGAAGTAGCGAGCTGGAAGAGACCCTATTCATTGCTGAATCCAACCTCCAGTTCTGCATCCAGATGCCTAAGCTGCTGACTGATCTGTCTGATAATGTCTTCACATTTGTCTCCACGTGTGGTAGTATCTCTTGGTAGCGCAGATCTTATACTTAAGAAACAATAGCCAGGATTGCTGTGAACTTTCACGACAATGACTGAATTTCCTAAATTAGTGGGAGCCAATAGATGTCTACTTAGGAGTAAGCTTAAATACTTTTGGGGAGGCTATGGGGGCATAAGATTGCAGATCACATGAAACAAACAAATAGAAGTAGTGATGGGATCCTTGGTAGACTTTACTATTGTGGCCCGGGGGCTGAAAGCGGCAAGTGCTTCAAGTCACTTTGTTATAAGAGAGCAAAGAGCTGTAACAGAATCCATTTTGCTGTAAGCTTCAAACCACAGAGTCTGAAGAGGGCAGGAAAAAACCTCAGAGAGAAGAATGTTGCCGGCCTGATCAGTGGGTTATCAGCTCTTGTGAAATGCACCTTCTTGATTGCCAAGTCTTAGAATGAACGTGGAGGTGGGGGGAGAAGAGAAGAAGAAGAAGAAGAAGAAGAAGAAGAAGAAGAAGAAGAAGAAGAAGAAGAAGAAAGGGGGGGGGAATGATGTGAACTGTTATTCTGCTCAGGGACCTTTGTGAGTTGCTGATTCCACACAATAACATATTTGCACCTCCTTTCCCCTGCATTAGAAGCCCATGAAAGAGAGAAATGATGCTTTCATTAAACACCTCAAAAATTCTATTTTATCCAGCCAGATGCAGATCAGGGGTACACAGGGCATCTATTTATTTGTACAGCTCACTCGTTCATCCAGTTACCTCACAGGCATCAGATGTGGCTCTTCTCTCCACTTTAATCTCACAGCAATGCTGTGTAATAACTGAGAAAGAGACTGGCCTGAGGCCACTCAGTGAGCTTTATGGCCAAGGAGTGGCTTTGAACCCGGGTCTCTTAAGTCGTAGTCCACTAATGTAACAGGTACATCACAGTGTCTCTAATCTCTCTTCCCTCCTGGCCTATTACACCATTCACCACTATGCATTCACCACACTAACAGGCTCCACACTCCCTTCTTTTTATAATCTACAAATACCCATAAACTTTCAATTTCATTTAAAATCTTACAAGGTGGTTACTTCACGTCCTTCTTTGTTCTACGTCTAGTTTTGTACCGTGACAGCATTGATTGTGATCATGTGACCCCCCCCCCCGGTTTCAGTGTTCCCATAGTCGTGATAACTTGTCTCGTGACAAGTGTTACCTCACGGTCTTGTACCGTGACAAACACTGAATTTGTCTAGCTTCCTTCCCCCCTTTTTGGGCGGGGGGGGGCTTTAAAAATTATTTTTCGATATTTCGCTTCTTAAAAGTCTAAATTAAAAAAGGACAGTTTTCTGAGAGAAACAGATGTTTTGTTGCATGATAGTCGTCACGACATGGTGTCTTGTCTCAGAACAGAAATCGGGAACAAAGAGTGACAAGGGGAAACCCTACCCCAGCATCAGGTACAGTATTGTCGCACTTAACACCCATTCCGGGGGGCGTGGTCGAGACAAATTTCAGTAGTTGCACAACGGATGTAAAGTAGCCTTTTTTGTACTGCCCCTAAGCGCAACACTAATAGAGACAAAACAGACGTGAAGTAACCGCCCAAAAATAAATAGTGAACATCTAGCTCAGTAGATATCTGCCTGCCTGCTCCCAGGAGTTAACTAACTGTTAAATCAGTGGGTGAAAGAGACTAGTGTCTTGTTACCGGGTTACAGCTCCTCTGTTTTAATGCCACATCATTATCCTGAGCCAAGCCCAACACAATGAACGGATGTAGGTTGAACGGATGTAGGTTACAAACAGCCCACAGAGGGCCTTTTCACACGACCCCTAAGGTCCGCCGCAAATGACTGCAAGGTCCGGACCTTAAAAATGTTTTCCCACCAGCTCCGGACTTTGCAGACATTTAAGTGTGACCCCGCCCACAAAGCGCGACCAAACAGCAGTTTTCTTGTACCTGCTGGAGGAGGGTGAATTTCAGCCGAGGTCCGGATTTAATCTGGCACCTCGGGCCCCGATCCTGCTGCTGCTGCTGCTGCTGCTGCGGCTGGGGCTGGGGCGCGCGCCTCTTCTTCTTCTTCCTCCTCCTCCTCCCCGCCGGGCCTGGTGCTCCTGGCCTCCAGCCCAGCAGAGCCTCAGCTGCAGCCGCCCTGTTGTACCCGGGGTCGCCCCAGCCGCCGCCGCTGCTGCTCCTCCGCCCGCCGGCGCGAGGAGGACGACGACGCGGCTCCTCCTCCTTTCCCGGGACATCAAAGGAACGCGGCGTTCCTTTGAATGCGGAGGGAGCGGATGGAACGCCGCGTTCCTTTGATGTCCCGGGAAAGGAGGAGGAGCCGCGTTGCCGTCCTCCCCGCGCCGGCGGGCGGAGGAGCAGCAGCGGCGGCGGCTGGGGCGACCCCGGGTACAACAGGGCAGCTGCAGCCGAGGCTCTGCTGGGCTGGAGGCCAGGAGCACCAGGCCCGGCGGGGAGGAGGAGGAGGAAGAAGAAGAAGAGGCGGCGGGGCGCGACCCGGCGCGCGCCCCAGCCGCAGCAGCAGCAGCAGGAGGAGGAGGTGGGAACGGAGGAAGAGCGACAAGCCCCTAAGATCGCTGGTCCGCATTTAAATGGCCAGCGGATCTTAGGGGTCGTGTAAAAGCGCCCAGAGAGAAGGTGAAATCCTTCAGTTATTCCAGATTCACGATTCCAGTGGCTGTTCTTCCCCCTAGCAATCATAAATTGCAGATGAATCTGATCCTTCTTTTTGAATGACAAATCCCAAATCAAAGGGAGCAAATTAGCAAGCTACTGTGGGTGGGTGGGGGTGGTCAGATCCTGTTAAAAGCACCAGCAAAGATTCAACCACACTAACAACGGCCCACCTGCAGCATGGAGCATCTAATGTTGGCCGAGAATGTGCACCCTCGCTGCCATGTTGGGACCACGGCACAGAAGAGCTTCCCCTGGGCTCTTTCCTGGCGGTGCTCATGGTACAGAGTAACACAACCCTGCAGGGGAGAAAGTGTTTCCTTAGTTACAAAGGCAGCTGCCTCTCCCAGCCCTGCTCTCTGAAATGGGAAACAGGGTCCTCAGAAGCCTTGCCATATTACCCCGGGACATTCCTTTTCCCTAGAATCCTACACGCATGACGAAGGGGTCTTGCTGTTAGTTATGCAGCCCAGATGCTCTCCATATAAAAGACACAGTAGACACCCTAGGTCTTCCCCCCCTCCTTTTAACCCATGGGAGGCCAGGTTAGGCCTGGAACAGAGCTGCACCGCTTGCAGTGAGTCAGCCACTCCGATTCTGGCTTTGGAGAGTTGGCAAGGGATGCATCCAGCTAGGACAGGCGTGTCCAAACTTCAGCCCTCCAGATGTTTTGGACCAGAACTCCCGCGGTCCTTTGCCATTGGCAATCTAAGCTCAGAATTCTGGGAGCTGTGGTCCAAAACATCAGGAGGGCTGAAGTTTGGACATGCCTGAGCTAGGAGGTGAGCCTGAGCTAGGAGGTGAGCTAGGAGGTGAGCTAGGAGGTGAGCCTGAGCTAGGAGGTGAGCGTGCACACACACACACTTCTTCACCTATACAGCAGGTAAGAAATAAAACAGCTATCTCACCACCACACTTCTGTAAAAGCGTGGGGTTTAGTGATTTCAGCAAGTGATTTCAGCTCTGTGACCTAGTAGGCTGGAGACAGCTTCTGTTGTAACAACTCTTTATTCAGGGAGAGAACAAGGCTGGGGACTGGGGAGAGGGAGCTACATTTATAGGAACGAGGACAGGCTAGGAAAAGATACATTTTGGAGGGAACAATTACAAGCAATCACAAAGCTGCCTTTTGGCAGAAACCAATAGGATTGAGGATCCAAATGCAGCAACTAGAAATAACCAATAGGCCTGTTCCCTTTGGAACAGGAAGGCAGTTACTTCAACATAAGCCATTACAGATAATAGGAATACAGATCAATACACAACAACTTCTCCATCCTTTTGCCCTGTTGCCTGTCAGGGAGCTGTTAAAAATCACAGACGGTTAGCAGCAGCAGCAGCAGCAGTATCATCATCATCATCATCATCATCATCATCATCATCATCATCATCATCAACAACAACAACAACAACAACAACAACAACAACAACAGCAGCAGCAGCAGCAGCAGCAGCAGCAGCAGCAGCAGCAGCAACAACAGAAGACAACCTATTAGTCAGCATGGCACATCTTCACCTCTTCTTTGTGTGAGTGCACACACACATAGGTGTATGGTGGTATAAATGAGGCACCTTCTGAGCATCAGGGTATAGTAGAAAGTGCACCTTTGAACGGAGCACTGTTTCCTACAAGGGGACCGATGTTAAAAGTCCCAGGCTGCCGAAGACAAGTTAAATTTTAAAAGTGTCTAACAAGCCGATTAATATTACAAAAGAATTAGCGGATGACTAATAAAATTTGAAGTTTGCAGAAATCTTCCTGCTATTATCTGATAAGATTTTAAGGCCTGTCTAGACAAAGGAAATCTGCAAATACATCAACATACAATTAAATTAGTATCCTGCAAACTCCAAACAAAGTAGAAAGGGAAACTGTAATTAGCTGCATTCTATCTAGTTTCTCCCTGGATAAGTCTCAATGGAACAAGACATCTTTATGCCAGCAGGGATATAAAAAGTTGAGATTAAGGCCAAAAATATACTCACTATCAGCCCCCACCTCCCACTTCTCCCCCCCCCTCCACAAGCATGGTGCCTGCTCCTTTAAAACAGAAACTAGTCTCCACTTCCACCCCTATTAACTAATGGCTAATAGCACCACCACAAAATGCGAAAGGCATTGTTAAAGTGTTAAAAGTAGAAGCCAATAAAAAAAGTTAGCAACCCCCAAAGGTAAGTAAAACCAGGGCAACTAATCACCTAACCCTTTTCAAAAGCAAGAAAAATTAGGCAAAATTGGACAGCATGACCCCCCCCCCAATTGTTGTTCAGTCATTCAGTCGTGTCCGACTTCGTGACCCCATGGACCAGAGCTCGCCAGGCCTTCCTATCCTCCACTGCCTCCCGGAGTTTTGTCAAATTCATTTTGGTTGTACCGATGACACCGTCCAACCATCTCATTCTCTGTCGTCCTCTTTTCCTTTTGCCTTCGATTTTTCCCAGCATCAGGGACTTCTCCAAGGAGTCCTCTCTTCCCATGAGGTGGCCAAAGTACTGGAGCCTCAGCTTCAAAATCTGTCCTTCCAGTGAACATTTGGGGTTGTTCCCCAATTAACATGTGGCTATAAGGATCCATCCGGAGTGGGCTCGGTACAAGATCTCTTCAGCATCATTTCAAAATAAAATATGTGTTCAAACTTTTCCTACTCTTCCTCCTGGTGCCTCTTGACATCAGAAGAAGTGAAACCCTGTCCCTCTATTAATATGAGAGTTGTTTGGCTGAGTAGAAAGTAGAAAGCGGCTTCTAATATGGTGGCCAAAAGAAGGAGATTAATGGACTGGGGACTGTGCATCCTAATCTTTGCAAGGAAATGCACTCTGATATCCCAGAAAACACAGAAGGATAACCTAACCTCCCCTCACCAGCACTTTCCACACGTCTGGAGCAGCAACCGGGAATTCCTATCTGTAATTATTTGTTTAAAAACATTCTTTAAAAAGGAGGCCCAAGACGGCTTGTATCATTAAAAGGCAATATTTAAGGCTAAAAACAGTGAGCATTTTATAGAGAGAAGGAACAAACAAATGCAAACGATGCTAAAAGCACAGTCCAAGCATTAAAGCATAAAGGTTCATTTTGAAATCTGACTCAGGCAGCCACTCATTGAGGGAAAGCTTGCCTAAAGAGAAAAGTCTTCGGGTCTAAGAGGTGACCTGATTGAAGTTTATAAAATCAGCCACGGTGTGGACAAAGCAGATAAGGAAAAGCCGTTTTCCCTATCACACAACACTAGAACTTAGGGGCATTCTATGAATCTTTTGGGTGCTAGATCTCAAACAAACAAGAGAAAGTATTTTTTCACCCAGAGGATCGCTGGTCTGTGGAACTCCCTGCCAGAAGAAGTGGTGAGAGCTGTCAGCCTTGACAGCTTTAAGAAAGGATTGGACAAGGTCATGGAGAACAAGGGTATCAATGGCTATCGTTATGGATGCCTCAGGACAACCTCTGGGTGGAAGAGATAGGTAGGATATCTCTCAAATCTCAATGCCATTTGCAGGGAATCATAAGTAGGTGAAGACATCTGCTTGGGAATACCCTGAAGCAAATGGTGAGCCGCTGTGTGAGGCAGAATGCTGGACTGGATGGGCTGTGGCCTGTTCCAACAAGGCTGTTCTGCTTGCTTATGGAAGATGGGGCTGGCCTGGTCTCTCCCCTGGCTATCCCCGTCAGGCTCCCAATATTATTACGAGTGTGATTTGAATGAAAGAGATGGTACTATTGAGTATAGTATTATTATATTATATTATATTATATTTATTTATTTATTATTGAATTTATATCCCGCCCATCTTCCCAACGGGAACTCTGGGCGGCGAACATGGCAAAGCAAATCAAGAGATACACACAATTGAGTACAATAAAACACAATGAGAAACATAATCAACAGATCAACATAAATCAATAGGAAGCAAAGTAAAAGAACTGCAGCAGGGGCGTACCCTTTAATTCAAACCTCACCGCTGCTATGTCAAATTCGACCTAATTATCGATGGCGGAAAAAAAAAAGCTAAGCTAGGTCACCAAAGGCCTCGCGGAATAGAATGGTCTTCACCGCTTTACGAAAGGACAGCAGGGACTCTGCAGAGCACACTTCGCTAGGGAGGCTGTTCCATATAGATGGAGCAGCCACCGAGAAAGCCCGGTTCCGGGTACGGGACCGCCTGGCTTCTCGGAGGGATGGAACCTGAAGCGAGTGCGCCCGCGACTGCCGAACCGGTCGGGCCGATGTTGACCACTGGGCGATCCGCTCCACCAGGTAGTCCGGGCCCAGGCCATGGAGGGCTTCATAAACTAAAACCAAGACCTTGAATCTGATCCGGGAGGCAACGGGTAGCCAATGCAGCCGGGCCAGAACCGGGGTGATGCGGTCGTAACGACGCGCACCCGCCACCAGTCTGGCCGCTGCATTTTGCACCCGCTGCAATCGCCGGAGGAGAGTCAAGGGCAACCCCATGTAGAGAGCATTACAGTAGTCCAGCCTCGAGATCACCAGCGCCTGGACCACTGTCCTCAGGGAGTCCCCGTCTAGGTAGGGGCGAATCTGGGCGATCTGGCGAAGGTGAAAAAATGTGGTCCTGGCCACGGCCGCCACCTGAGTGTCCAGGGACAAGGCCGGGTCCAGGATCACGCCCAGATTCCGAACCCTCTCCACCAATTGGAGGGAAACACCCTCCAAACTGGGGAGGGGCCCCCCGTACCCAGACGGGGAACTCCCGAAGAACATCACCTCGGTCTTCTCAGGGTTGAGTTTGAGCCTGTTGGCCCTGGTCCAAGCCATGACCGCCTCCAGACACTGGTCGAGGGACCGGACAGCTTCCACTGCAGAGGTGGAAAAACAGAGATAGAGCTGTGTTTTTCCCAAATCTCCTGATGACCCCAGCCAGCGGCCTTACATAGATGTTAAACAGCATGGGGGAGAGATTAACTATATAATATAATATAATATAATATAATATAATATAATATAATATAATATAATATAATATAATGATAGTAGGACCCCAGTATCCACTGGGGATTGGTTCCAGGCCTTCCCGTGGATAATGAAAACCATGGATAAGAGAGAATGGCTGGATGATTCGGCAGCTCCGCTTAATGTGACGAATAAAACTTGAAATACTGTCGGTTAATGATACCAAAATCGTGAGTAAAGGATCATAAACCTTTGGGGAGGACAGGCTGAAAACTGTGTATTTTTTTAAGGGGAGAGATAACAATGAATTACTGAAGCAGTGATTTACTTTCGCTTTCTGCCGTGTCACGTCCCAGGCAGACGGACTGTGTGAGACTGTGAGAGATGTTGTCTTTTTCGCTTTGAGGCTAGAAAGAAAGGAAAAAAGTTTACTTACTTGATTTTTCTGCATGCCACCCAAGAAAAAGGGTCCTACTGTGATAAAAAAGTGGGTACGCAAACCCTCAGACGCCACGTACCAGCGAGCCCGTCTTGAGAGAGCAGAAGCTGTTGTTGAAGCTGACATAATGGCGTCTGATTCTGGCAAAGTGCCAGCACAACAGCCAGATCTCTCAAAGGAGCTTAAAAACTTGAAAGCAGAAGTCAGCTCCCTTATCAAATCAGCTCTAAAAGATGTGACTTCTACTATTGAAGATCGTTTTCAGTCCTTATCATCACAGAATAAAGATCTAAGGAAGGATCTGTTACAAGAAATTCAGACTCTGCAGTCACAGGTGTCTAATAACGGCATGGAACTGAAAAAACTAGCAGGAGAAATCAATCAAGTTCAAACTCTAGCCTCCAAGAATGAAAGAGCCATCACTGCACATGAAGAAGAGATCGATGCCATACAGCGGAAGCTCATCTATATGGAGGATTATTCTCGAAGGTCTAATCTGAAATTAATCAATTTTGAACTCCAGGATAAAAAAGAAATGAAGAAAGAAATCCTCATTTGGCTTAATTCTATCCTCCCCCAACATCTTGCTGAGACCGACATTGAAAGAATACATTATATAGGTAGTTCCATGAAAGCTACTCCAAGACCAATTCTTATTAGATTTACTTCTTACGTCATGAAAGAACAACTGATGTCAACTCTTAGGGCAAAGCCTGACCTGCTGAAGCGTGAGGGAAGAGTTCTACAAGTTTACCAGGACATTTCTAGGGAGACTTTTGAATGGAGGAAAACTATGAGACCTGTGACAAAGGCTCTGAGAGACAACAACTATAAATACAACTGGGGATTCCCGATCTTTCTCAAGGTGTGGAAGGGTCCAACTCTCCACAAAATCTACTCTTTGGAAGAAGGTGAACAACTTCTCAAGGCATGGAACATTCAAATCGAAGAAGAATAGAGAACTCTAAATTCAACATCTGTAGTGAAGACAGCGTCACCCTTTAACTCTTTAAATCTTTCAGTGGGCAAGCAAAATGGAGACCGATTTGAAGAGCAACGCACTACAGAAGACAGCCCTCCTTCTCTCTCTCTCCCTGTCTCTCCCTTCCCGTCCCTCCCTTTTTTTTTTATATTCCCCTTCTTTTTTATTTAGTTCATTTGGTTATATTTTGGTTATATTTGGACTTGTCCGTCCCATAACTCCCCATTCCTTTCCTGTTCCTTATCCCTTATCTTTCCCAGCACATCTTTCTTTTTCCCTCTTTTTTTCTTTCTTTCTTTTTTTTTTTTTTTCTCTATTTTTTTTTATTTATTGATTTTTATTTTTAATTTTATTTTATTTTTACCTTTTTCGGTTTTTTTTGGGGGGGGAGGGGACTGAGGGAGGAAAGGAGGTGAATAGAAGGATCTTAAAATTCATACTATCATGTGATTTTTTTAATACATTCTTTCTTTTCAACTTATCACGTATACAACTGTAAATAAGACTAGACAGTGCTAACGCTAATTTAGAGCTTCTGAATCATTATTTAGCCATCAGGAAGTGTACGGGTGCCTTCCCCCTCCCTCCTATTAGGGCGCATACAGGAAGTGTATGATGGCCAAGAGGATGGGAGAACAGAAAATAAATGCAGGTGGTAGGGTTTGGGTAATTATTGTCTTTTTCTATATTATATGTAATGTTTGTTTGTATATCTGCACAAAGAGACCGTTCCAGATTGATAATAGAATGAAAATATGGGTAGACTGTTGAAATTAGTTACATTGAATGCCAAGGGCCTAGGAACTGTCATGAAGAGAAACAGGATAGAGTCATTAATTAAGAAGAATAAACCGGACATCGTCTTTCTTCAAGAAACACACCAAGCGAAAGATGGCCAAAACGAACTGAAACTACCTAATATCAACATCTATGAGAAAAGTTTTGGTACATCAAAAGCAAGGGGGGTAGCAATCTTAATATCAAAGCACTGTGATTGTATTGTTGAAAAAACTGTGAAAGATTTGGAAGGTAGATATATTATTCTTCAGGCCACAATTGGGCTAGAACAATATACACTGATAAATGTTTATGCACCAAATGCTAATCACAATCTGTTTTACAAAGAGGTATGGGAGCAGATAGAAAAGGTACAGAAAGGACATGTGATTTTGGCAGGAGATTTCAACATGGTTATGGACAAAATAAAAGATAAAACAATGACTAGGAAGGTAGACTTCAGGGCTAGACATACAATCTTAACAAAATTCATTGCAAATACAGGATTAAAGGATGTTTGGAGAGAATTAAAGGGCGATGAAAGAAAATTTACTTTTTATTCATCAGCCCATAAAGCTTACTCAAGAATAGATTTTATATTTATCTCACAAAGTTTGCTACCTAAAGTTGTAAATACAAATATAGAATTGATAAAAATTTCTGATCATGCTCTAATGTCTATTGAAATAGAAAATAAGAAGAATTATAAGGAAGCAAGAAGATGGACAATAAATCCTAGAATTTTTCAAACCCCAGATACAGTACAAAAAATACAAAGAGAATGGCTAGAAACCTGGAATATCAATGAAGAAGGTGGTGGTCAAATAGGAGTTATCTGGGACACTCTGAAGGCAGCGGCTAGAGGTTACATAATAAAAGAAAGTGCTATTATTAAAAGTCGAGATCAACAAAATAAAAAAAAATTGGAGGCTACGATAGCAGATCTTGAATCTCAATTCTTTCTAACTAAAGACAAAAAATTTTTAATTCAGGTTGAGGCTAGGAAAAGGGAATTAGAAGATATAGATCTACAACAAACTCAAAGAAATCTACTATATTTGAAAAGAAATTTTTTCGAATATAGCAATAAAAACTCCAAGATGCTAGCAAAATTAGCACAGAAAAGGAAAGAAAAAAGCATGATAGGAAGGATAAAGGATTTAAGCGGTAATATTTCTACTCAAATGAAAGAAAAACTAAAAGCTATTCAAGAATTTTATCAAAACTTATATACAGCTAATAGAAGTAGTAAGGAAGCTATGGAACAATATATTGATAAAAATTTAAAAGTAAGACTAGCGGAAGAAGACAGGTTTGAAATGGAAAAAGCTATTAAAGAGGAGGAGATAGACGATGTTATAAATAAGCTAAAGAATGCCAAAACTCCAGGAGATGACGGATTGGGTCCAGAATTTTACAAGGTATTTAAATCAATGTTAATTCCTAAGTTAAAGAAACTTTATAACGAGATATTGGAGGGCGAGCAAGTTCCTTCCTCCTGGAAACATACCTTAACTATTTTAATTCTTAAGCCTAATAAAGATCCAACAGATGTTGGATCTTACAGACCAATATCACTTATAAATCAAGATGCTAAGATTTTTACAGCAATTCTAGCCAAAAGAATGTACACATTTATAGACAAATATATTAAGGAAGACCAAACGGGCTTTATCAAAGGTAGACAAATGTCAGACACTGTAAGAAGAGTCTTGAATGTTCTTTATGAGATGGGAAGATCACAGGATAAAGCATGTATTTTGTCTCTAGATTTATTTAAAGCCTTTGATTGTGTCCAATGGCCTGCGTTAAAACTTTTATTAGTGAAATGGGGATTTGGCGAAAAAATTTCTAAGTGTAATAAACCAACTCTATTCTCATAGCACCTCATCAATCATTGTCAATGATGGGATGACAGAAAAAATTACCCTAGGCCGAGGAACAAGACAGGGATGCCCTTTATCGCCAGTTCTGTTTTGCATAGTGATAGAGCTACTAGCTAATGCAATAAGGGAGGACCAACTTATTAAAGGTATGGGTAAGGAAGGCAAGATAAAAATCAGTTTATTTGCGGATGACGCTTTGTTAACAATAAAAAATCCGGCAGAAAAAATATTAAGAATAAAAGCTCATCTAAAGGAATTTGGTGAAATAACCGGATTATGTGTCAACTGGCAGAAATCAGAAATCATGCTTTTCAATCAGGATAATCGAGACATGGAAGAGATCTCCAATTACGAACTGAAAATTTGTAAATGTATAAAATACCTAGGGATACTTCTAGATAAAGACATTAGCAAAACGAAAGAACGAAATTATACAAAAATAAAGGAAGAGATTAGAAATAAATTACAAAATTACTCCAAATTAAACTTATCATGGTTTGGTAGAATAGCAATGGTAAAAATGAAAATACTTCCTAAAATAAATTTTCTTTTTAGAATGTTACCTATTCAATACACAGAAACTGAAATTAAAGTCTATCAAGATCTTTTAAATAAATTTTGTAATGGTGAAAAAAAAGCAAGAATAAATAAAAGCTTATGGTACAGATCTCAAAAAGAGGGAGGTATAGGTATACCTAATCTTAGAATGTATTACATAGCTAATCAGATTAGCTCCTTGGGGGAAATACTATTTAAACCGCAAAAACTAATATGGTGGGAACTTCAATCAGAGGAACTAAATGAAGACATAAATAAATATGTATTTAATTTCCCCCCAAAAAGGAAAAGTTACCCAATTAAAAACCCTTTTCTAAGTTCCCTATTGCTCACTTGGAAAAAGTATGGAAAGAAATTGATACAGGAAGGTTCCCCGCTTGGCGCGGTGATCGATCAGGAAAATTTCCCCACGAACATGAAGAAATTGGGAGACTTATTTAAATTAAGGAAAGTAGCAAGATTAAAAGATTGGATTAAAAAGATGACATCAAAACAAGAAATTAAACGTATTCTGCAAACTCAGGAATTGTCCTGGTTGAATTACGCCCAGTTAGACAGCTGGACGAAAGAATGGACTAGGAAAAATATACAACTTAGAGGATATACAAAATTTGAGCAATTTCTGATAACATATGAATCAGAGAAAGGAAATACAGGGAAAGGAACAGTTGGTAAACTATATAAAATAATTCAAGATTCATTTGAGAATAGGGAACAGGATACAATAAGAGAGCTATGGAAACAAGACATAGAGAAAGAAATAAATAATGATGAATGGAAAAGAATTTGGAATTTGAGGATTTTACGGTCATTATCAGTCAGAATAAAAGAAAATTACTTCAAACTAGTTTTAAGATGGTATATGACTCCAGTCAGAATGAATAGAATGAATCCAAAATATTCTAAGCTCTGCTGGAAATGTGAAAAAAAGACAGGTACCTATTTTCATTTATGGTGGGAATGTGAAATAGTTCAAAAGTTTTGGCAAGAGATCTTTGAGGAGATAAGAGAAATAATACAAACTGATATTAAATGTGTACCGGAAATTGCTTTGTTATCATTACCATCTATTAATGAATATGATGTGAAAACTAAAGAATTAATAGCAAATCTTATGACAGGAGCTAGACTGATTATTGCTAGGAACTGGAAATTGAAATCAGACCTAAAAATTGCTGAATGGTATAAGGAAGTGTGGGACATAGCGTTAAATGATAAACTATCTTGTAATATAAAAGTTTTGAGAGGTGAAATAAAAAAAGATATTTTCTATGATGTTTGGGGGAAATTTATAGATTATGTATTATTAAAAGGGAAAGGGATACAACCAACTTATAACCCAACACAGTTCTGGCGTAAAGGACCTTAAGAAGCCTATTGGAAGAAAAAGAAAAAAAGATGAAGAAGAAAGAGAAGATGCAAGAATACTGGACGGTTTCTTGGGGGTGGGGGGCACTTTGTATTGTTTATGATTGTCTATTACTGTTTATTATTGTTATTTTGTTCTTTTTCATAAAAATAAAAAATTATAATAAAAAAAAAAAAAAAAAAAAAAAGAGAGAATGCCTGCCCCCCCCCCAAACTGCTGTTTCCTGACAGTAGCTTGCTTTATGACTGCTGTTTTGAGACAGTTGCTTGCTTTATGGCCGCTGCTTGTGACAGTAGCTCGCTTTACAGATGCTATTTGTGACAGTAGCTCGCTTTACAGATGCTATTTGTGACAGCAGCTTGCTTTACAGATGCTGTTTGTGACAGCAGCTTGCTTTACAGCTGCTGTTTGTGACAGCAGCTTGCTTTGTGGCTGCTGAATTATTTAATTTTTTTCCTCTGTCAATTGTGGATAACTGAATCAGTGGATAACTAAATCAGTGGATACTGGGGTCCTACTATAATATAATGGTATAAATAAATAAATAAATAAATAAATAAATAAATAAATAAATAAATACTATTGAGTCAAAGGGCAAAATCCTGTCTGCATTGCTACACCATTGTAAACTGAATCCAGGAGCTGAAAATAATTACTTCCCAACTAATTAAAAGCTTCCTATCCCCACACCCACACCCTTTCAGCCTCCGTGGCTCACTAGGGCTTCTTTTGACCTGGGGAAACCTTTGGGAGATTTGGGACTGGCCAGGGAGGCTTTCATAATTCTTTTTAACAAAATGATGCTAGGTTATTTTCAGCACTCCAACCCTGAGAAGGATGATTTGGTAGTGCTTTTTTGACTATTTGCATTTCCCCTCACCACTCCATCCTTAGTCTCCCAAAGGCTTTCCTGGAGTACCAGGAGCCACAGCAAGTTTTGGAGGACAAGAGTAGGTGGGTACAGGAAGTCTTTAAATTAGTTCAAAGCATCCCTTTCTGTTGCCCAGATTTTAACAGCAAAGGAGGAACAACACTAATGGGATTTTGCATGGGCAATCACAAAACTGGACTGTAGAGATGGGCACGAATCAAAAAATGGCATTTCATTTGTCGTTTGTCATTGAGAGGTCCATTTTGTTTCATTTCCATTTTTCGTGAAATTTTTGGAAACATTTCATTTTCGTTTTCGTTTTTCATGTTTTCATTTTTCGTTTCTACCCACTTTTTGCACAATTTTTAAAAAGCATTTCCGTGCGTGGGCGTCCCCCAATGCCCCAGACCAGAGGGAAAACACTAAAAAAAATATGATGCTGGCAGAGACACAGTATAGACTAGGTTCGCAGGGAGGCTGCAAAGGTAGCAGCGGGCGTTGCCCAGGGTGCAAGGCAGCCGCAGAGTGACTGCACTGCAGGGCAGGGGAGGGTACCCACCGAGAGGTACGCAGACATGCACACAGGGAGGCTGCAGGACTGAAACTAGAGTCACAGAGACAGCAATCCCACCCTAACTCCCACCGGAGACTGCAAGGAGGACGGGGGCTGCCAGAGCTTTTTATGCCCTCTGTGCCTGCCAGACCTGGGCATGCTATTGGTTGAAGTTGTCCAAGAATTTACATGATCCCATCACATGGCTTGCCTCCATGTTGTGGCTGGAGTGGCGACATCCATTTTGTCATCCTTAAATGGAAGACTACATCGCGATGGGAGAAGACAAAAACAAACGTTTTAAGGACCCCAACCCCCTGGTAGGTAATAATTTCAAATAATTATCGCATTATCACTGCATTTTTATGGATGTCTGGGGTGTTTTAATACCCAAGAAATCAATATTAGGCATCTGGGAGCCATTTTGGGTCGATGTTCCCTAACTCCCCTTAAAGGAAGAAAATACAGCGATCTGAGAAAAGACATAAATGTACGTTTTAAGGACCCCCCCCCGGTAGGTATTATCAGGCAGTATAAATATTTATCACTGTGTTTTTATGGATGCCCAGGGCGTTTTTTAACATTTAAAACAGCTCATTTCATTGCACGTCGCCAGTAACGAAAACGAAATGTAACGAACACAATTTTCATGGTTCTGTTCATTTTGTTCCATTTTCATCACAATTTTCGTTAGTCATTTCATTACGTAATGGAACGAATAACGAATAACGGAAATGAAAAAATGTTCATTTTGTGCCCATCTCTACTTGACTGGACTGGACTTTTGAAGCCATCGAGCCAACTTTCTGCTCATGCAGGGAGTGCAAAGCTAGTGCATCCCTGACAGACGGGCATTCAACCTCCCTTTAAATGCCTCCAATGGAGGGGAGCCCACCATCTTCCAAGGTTGCCTGTTCCCATTGCTGAACCCCCTCTTTCTGTCAGGAAGCTAACCCCAGGATCTTCTTTGAAATATTGTTATCATTTGAATCTATCAGTTTGGGTCCTAGTGTAGCACAAAACAGGATTGGTTCATGTTCCACATGACAACCCTTCAAATATTTGAAAGCGTCGGATAACTCAGTGGTTTTGATATCTGGTTGTGGAGCCAGGGTTTGGGAGTTCAATTTTGATTCTCCCTGCCCCCCCCCCTGAAAAAAAACAGTGTAGAACTGTACTCTCCCGCCCTTCAGACTATAAAGTTTCTCTTGAACCTTAATTCCCCTACACTCAGTTTGGTGTCAGCTGCATTCTTTGAGTTATTTATACCCATGTTGAAAAACACCAGGTCCATGACAAAATCCTAAGGCCCCCAATTGTCATTCTTGGGCCAGGGGCCATCAACCACTTTCAAATCCATTTAGCTGTACCATCACTTGGCCTATCATTTACTACCTGGGCCAACAAGAACACCATGGGATAATTTTTTAAAGACCTTGCTGAAATGAAGATACAAGTCTCCTGACCTACCAAATTAGTAACTAGAGATGAGCATGAGTTGATCCATGCCATTTTATCCACTTTTGCACTTATAAGCACCACAGGTGCTAGATGGCTGCCAGACGAGACAGTGAAGGGAAGTCCCTGGTCCTGTGTGACAGCTACTCCAGGAGGAGGACCTGGGCAGTGAGCAGGGGCATGTGAGTGGGGCGCCCGGGGTGGGTGGGTAACACATGTATGAAATTGGATGAAGTGGCACAGACTGATTCCTGCCCATTTCTATGTGTAACTCGGAAGAAAGAAAGAAAGAAAGAAAGAAAGAAAGAAAGAAAGAAAGAAAGAAAGAAAGAAAGAAAGAAAGAAAGAAAGAAAGAAAATGAAATATAATTATTATGGCTTGCTTAAGAACAACAACAAAAAAAGAATATAAGAAGAGCCATGCTGGATCAAGCCAAAGGACCATCCACTCCGGCTTCCTGTATCTCACAGTGGCCCCATCAGAAGCGTCTGGGAGCGCATGAGACCAGATTATCTGTCTCCTGATACCACTCCCCTGCATCTGGCCCTTGAAGTACCCTGGTTTTAAGCCTGGAGATTACACATCTCCATCATGGTTTGTAACATGTGATGGACTTTTCCTCCAGGAATCTGTCCAATCCCCTATTGAAGGCATCCAGGCCAGATGCCATCACCACCTTCTGTGGCAAGGAGTTCCACAGACTAACAACAAAAACAAACATTTTATTTTGTCTGTTCTCACTCTCCCAGTTCTCTGAGAATTCCCTGTTGGTTTGGAGTCTCGGTAATCCCCATGGTCTTTTCGAAGTGCCAAAGACTGCCTGATTACTTTTAGTAATTAGTTGTAATTTAGTGATTAGTTTTCCTCTAACTCCAGAGTGCACATTGTAGAAACTGCAGCTGTCCTTTTCCTCACGTGCTGGCTTTAATCAGTGCCAGTTTGGCTAGCAGTGCCTTCTGCTTCCCTGTGCAGCTTGGGAATTCACGGAGAAAAAACCGGGCAGGCCTGAGTTTCCCCTACCTACGGACTTTGAACAAACACAGCCGTCCCTTCGATGATGCACAGGCAGAGGACTCATATGCGTGGGCTGTTCTCTTAACATTCCAGCAAGACAAGAAAATATTTTTGGAGCAGATACAAAGCCACTGGCTTTTGATATCACGGTGGCTGGGGGTGGTGGTGGGGTGTCTGCGCTGAAAGCTGTCATTCAGGCACCTCTCTTCAGGCACCATGTAACAGTGAGGGCCGCAGGAAAGCTCTGTAGCTGACTGAGATTCCTTGGTAGCGAGCCCAGATTTTTCAAATTCATTTCTGTCAGAAGTGTAATTAAGCTTCCTCGTGGTTATCTTTCAGATGTGTTGCCATAACACACCTTTTCACCCAGGCTGGATTGTGCTATGTTAATAGATTTTTTTGCACTACCGCACAGTTTCCGATTTGCCTGGTGCAGCCTTCTGGACCTTCATCTCGGGGACAAAAGCACCAATGAATCTTGCAATGTCTTGAAGGCGCCTGTGTTGTTTCAGTACTAGAGATGGGGACAAACCGAAAAAATGGCAATTTGTTTCATTTCATTTTGTTTAAGGCTTTGGTTCGTTTTGTTTCATATTTAAGAAAAAAAATTCAGAAAAATTCATTTCATTGGTTTGTTAATTCGTTATTCATTTTTACCCTTCCCCCCCCTGCGCCCATCACGCAGCCCCTGGGACCCAGTCGGCATTGGGGTTTCTTTTATTATTATTATTTTATTTTAGCGTGCCGACCAGGCCACCCTTGAGGCCCGTTTATTTAATTAATTAATTAATTAATTAATTAATTAATTAATTAATTAATTAATTATAGTCCCCCCCCACTTCTGCATTCAGGCCCCGTGCTACAGCTGTAGTGCAGGGCTTTTATTTTGTTTTGTTTTTCCTTACAGTGCCAACCGGGCGGCCCCTGGGGCCCGGTTGGTGCTGGTTTATTATTATTATTATTTTAGGGTGCTGACCAGGCTACCCTTGGGGCCTGATTGGCACTCTTTTTTTTTCTTTTTTACTGTGCCAAGCTGGCTACATGGCCACACTACAGCTGTAGTGCAGCCGTGGGCTCCCCCCCCCAGTCGCCATCCCAGAAGCCAGGAAGACTGCACCTCTGGACCAGCACCAGGTAGGAGACATCTCCGCCCCCCATTACTGAAACGAACCTAACTGAACCAATTTTTCTCAGTTCAGTTCGGTTTGTGTTAAATTTGCCCCTAGGGTTGTTATTCGTTTTGTTATGTAATGAACCGAATAACAACGAAATGAAAAGAAATTTTGTTTCGTGCCCATCTCTATTCAGCACACATTGGAGTGGATGATGGCACTCCACTTATTTATTTATTTATTTATTTATTTATTTATTTATTTATTTATTTATTTTATGGCTTATATACCGCCCGTCTTCCCGAAGGAACTCAGGGCGGTTCACAAAATCTTCAGCTGCATCACAAGAAGTGGGGCAGAGTGCCCGAAAGCTTGGACTGAATTATAGTGGACTCTTGTATTACAAACTGTGTGTATAACATAAAATCTGTACAACATTAAAAATTCCAGAGATAGGGGAAGTTTGCTTAACAGAATTGCCTATGGGGCCAATCCGTACAGCATAAAAACGGTTGTGATTAGGGATTACTCTGCTTTCAAATCATTCCTATGGGAAATTTGTATAAAGGAAACTTTGCTTAACAGAATTTCATTTGGAACGAATTAATTCCTTTATACAAGGTACCACTGTATAACTGGTTTAGTTTTCAAGGTACCACAGGAAGCTTCTTTGCAGTTGCCGCACATGAACACGAATCATTCCCCTTTCAGATCCTGGGGATATGTGGCCTGCCATTCCAGCTCTCTCAAGACATGTGACTAATTTTGTTTTAAGGCAGGCATGTCCAAACTTCGGCCCTCCTGATGTTTTGGACCACAACTCTCAGAAATCTAAGCTTAGATTGCAAATGGCAAAGGACTGTGGGAGTTGCGGTCCAAAACATCTGGAGGTCCAAAGTTTTGGCATGTTTAAGGCGTTGCTAAACTGCAGGCAAATAGTGAAAAAAATGGGTTGAAGCTCAACATAAAAGAAAACTAAGATCATGGCCACCGTCCCCATCACCTCCTGGCAAACAGAAGGGGAAGAAGTGGAGGCAATGACAGAGTTTATTTTCTTGGGCTCCTTGATCACTGCAGATGGCGACTGCAGCAACGAAATAAAAAGACGCCTGTTTCTTGGGAGGAAAGCAATGGCAAACCTAGATAGCATCCTAAAGAGCAGAGGTCAGGATGGTTAAAGCTATGGTTTTTCCAGTAGTGATGTATGGAAGTGAGAGCTGGACTATAAAGAAGGCTGATCGCCGCAGAATTGATGCTTTTGAGCTGTGGTGCTGGAGGAGAGTCTTGAGAGTCCCCTGGACTGAAAGAAATCAACCCCGAATGATCACTGGAAGGACAGATTTTGAAGCTGAGGCTCCAGTACTTTGGCCACCTCATGAGGAGAGAGGAGTCCTTGGAAAAGTCCCTGATGATGGGAAAGGTTGAAGGCAAAAGGAGAAGAGGACGGCAGAGAATGAGATGGTTTCAATGCAACCAATATGGATTTGACAATCTCCAGGAAGCAGTGGAAGATAGGAAGGCCTGGCGAGCTCTGGTCCATGGTGTCACAAAGAGTCGGACACGACTGAATGACTGAACAACAACAACAAAACTGCAGGCAGTTGGGTAGCCTCTTAAAGGACCTTTGTTTCTCCTTCAGTGCAGCCAGCTCGCAAGAGTGTCGAGAAAAGAATGCTGGACCGCAAATGTTACTGTTTACCAACATCTGCGTTGATGGAAAGGACTTGAAGGCAAATAACTCTCTCCTTCCCAACAGGGTTGGGTTGCTTTCACTTGAGAAGGCAAATTCCAGCCACCGCTCATTTAAATCTGCGAGCTTGTTCAAAAGCATTCCAGTTTCAAACTGCTCATTGCCTAGCAGTGGACTTCTGGGTGGGTGTGCCTCTGCATACCAGATCCAGTTGAAGGGGAAAAGAAAGGCTTGTTAAAATATATTTCCAAAGTGTTTATGCAGCCAAAAAAAGGTTAGGCTACCCATCGGTGTTCTGTTTCCTTTAACCAGGCTTCCCCGATAGCTTGCCCTCGAGAAGTGCAGGATTGTCATCCGTATGTCATAAATAGCAAGAGGGCCTGCTTGCACCTTGCCTTTTGCTGGTTAATGGAGCTGTATTTTACACATTTCTGCATGAAATGTGGAGGAAACGGGGGTCAAATTGTGGGCAACAGCTATTGGCATCCCTCTGCAGATCTGTTGTTATGTGCTGCCAGACTTAACAGAGACCCTAAAAGGGCTTATCTGGTAAGGGAGATATTTACGGAGCGTTTTTGGGGGGCTGGGGCATAGTGGCACAGCAGACTAAGGCTCCAAAAACTGTTGCTTGCAAAGTCGGCAGCTCAGTGTTTTGAATCCCGGGTGCCACGCAGCGGAGCGAGCTCCCGCCATTAACCCCAGCTCCTGCCAACCTAGCAGTCTGAAAGCATGTAAATGCAAGTAGATAAATAGGTACCGCCGTGAAAAGCAGGAAGGTAAAACAATGTTTCCTTGCAGCCGTGCCGGCCACGTGGCCATGGACTTGCAGAACACTGGCTCTTTCGGCTTGAATACGGAGATGAGCATCGCCCCTAGAGTTGGACACGACTAGCACGCAGGTGCGGGAAGAACCTTTACCTTTACCTTTTTTTTTACCAGTTTCACCCCATCCTGTGAGTTCCCATGGCCGGGGGGGGGGGAATCTGAGCCCAGATCTCCCGAAGGTCCAGTCCATCACTCTGTCCACTGCACCACATTTGCTCTCCCCTAGCCAACGACAGTAGTGTGTCATCATCCTGAAAGTCAACACCAGCCTCCCCTTTCAAACTGCACAGGTGTACAAGCCAGAAAACATCATCATACTGATGCAATTCGTTTGCAGCTGATGTTTTTCTACACACACACACACACACACATGCACACACACAGAGAGACACACTTTTTTTTCCTGATCCAGATTCAGCATGTTTAGTTTTCTGATTATCTCCATAAAGCAAAAATAACTCCAGGGGACTGACAGATTCTCTGATCTTTGCCCTCCGATGCTTTCCCCTCCGCAGCCTACTCCTAAAAGCAGGCCAAAGATAATTTGTTGCTCTGAATGAGTTATTATGTGAACCGTCACGGAGAGGTGTGTTACTTGACCAAGTTGCGAGTGCCACCTTCCATCAGGGTGGCCACTCTCCATCGGTAGGCTGCTACCCTCTTCCTTTAGGGCAGAATGTAGCAGGGAAGGCACCCTTCTGTCCCATCTTCTATAGGTTTACTCCTAGGAAAGCCCCACTCTGTTCAACAGGACCCACTGCCAGGAAGCCAGCATGGGGTGGCAGCCTCAGCCAGGTATCTGGCAAGTCAATGTATTTCTGTTGTTTTTCTCAAGCCTGACTAAAAACCAAGCTTCAGATCTGGGGAGTCCTTTCTTCATGGAGCTAGGTAAGGGAGTGGGGGTGGTATATGACCCACGTTCCTTTGTTTGAAGTAGGGATGGGCAGGAACCGAAAAACAAAATGCTGTTTCATTTTGTTACGTAAGGAAACAAAACAAGGGAGCAGCATTTCGTTATAGATTAAACAAAACGGTTGTTTTTTCCATTGAAATGAGAAAAACATCATTTTCAGGCTCCTGCCGAGCTGTCAATGGCTGGACCCCTTTAAACCTGGCCCAGTCGGCACCAGGAGTCCCCCCTGGTGCCGACTGGGCCAGGTTTAAAGGGGTCCAGCTGATAACAACTCAGCAGGAGCCCTTTAAAAATGGCTCCCGGAGTCCTGGGCACCAAATATGGTGCCTCTAGGACCCAGGGGAGCCGTTACATTTTATGTCATTTCGTACAATTTAAAAAAAAAATTATAAGAAACAAAACAAAACAAAAAGGGGGTGAGCATGAAACGAAACGAAATGAAACATTATTTTTCCATTTTGTGCCCATCCCTAGTTTAAAGAATAGGGGTGTGAAACCCGTTACTTAAGAAGCAGCTTTTTACAAGTGCCTTTCCTGCCTCTTTACAAGATTCCTGCCCTGGCTGCAACACTATCTACAGTAGCCATAGATTTTAAGAACATCTAAAACGTACATCCTGGTAAAGCACATCTTTCGCCATGGCTGAACTTCTGGGAACTGCTTTGAAGAAGAGTTATTTAAACGCGAAAGCTTGCAAATTAATGTTCCTTGTTTGTTTTTATTTTTAATAGTGGCCTCTAAAGGTATCGCCTGTAACCTATTTTTGCAATTGTGTTCTTCATTCTGCATTGGTTGGGGCTTGTGGCAGCTACAGTATAGACTCTGTACAGACCCTGAAACACGACATATTAACATCACATTTTCTTATGTACTTATTTTGCCTTGGGGTAGAAGAAACTCTGGGAGAGGCCAAGTGAGGCATTTGTGTATATAGACAGATCAGCTTAAGCAGATTTTAAATCTCAAATTCCATATCAGTGGACGGCAGAGCGGGGGAGGGGGAGGGAGGCAAGGAACTACCATTTTTTGTGTTTATTTTTGACAATTCATTAGGATTGGAATTTTCCTTTAAAGGGGATTAAGGTGGTGATAAAGAAGAGGTGAGGAATCATGAGGCTTTCTAAGAAATCAGGAAGTGAGTGTGGAGCCTGAATGTTTGAGAACCCTCTGGAACGACCATATTAGGCCCGTTTAAGGAGAAAGGTGAGGTAAAAATAAATAAATAAATAAATAAATAAACAAATAACAGAGAGTTATATAGGTTTTTTTCCCTTCACCCAGTTATGCCTGTCCCATTTCTAGGCACTGGCAATTAACTTACAAATCTCTTTCACAGACACCCACAGGCGTTCTGTCCCTCCCTCCTTCTGTCACTCTCACACATAGCTTTTCCTCCCCTTTCTTTTGCTTCTTTCTTATTCTTTTGCTAATGCTCTGCAAGTGCTGGCCTGATTCAGTGTTTAATTGCAGGACTGGCCTCCCTGTGCACAATGGACAGGCTTCTTCAGAAGGGATGGCCAAGCTGGAGAAATTTCACAACTTCACTCTTCCCTGCTGCTGCTGCTGCTGCAGCCCCTTCCCAGGGCGTTCTCTCCTTTAATAATAATAATAATAATAATAATAATAATAATAATAATAATAATAATAATAATAATAATAATAATAATAATAATAATAATAATAAACATATACATACATACATACATACATACATACATACATACATACATACATACATACATACATACATACATACATATTGTTGTATTGATTTTCATTGAATTCTGTTGATGTTATGTTTTATATTTGTAAAAACCTTGTAAACCGCCCAGAGTGGCCCTTGTTGCTAGATGGGCAGTATATAAATCTAATAAATAAATAAATAAATAAACACATGCATACATGCATACATGCATACATGCATACATACATACATACATACATACATACATACATACATACATACAGTGGTAACATCTCGTATTGATTACTACAATGCACTTTACATGGGGCAGCCTTTGAAGATGATCCGGCGATTGCAACTGGTTCAGAATTGTGCGATGCGCCTGGTGAGTTGTGGGGCCACGAGGAACCATGTCATGCCCACTCTGTGTGACCTGCATTGGTTACCAGTTGTTGCCTGAGCCCAATTCAAAATGCTTGTTTTGATATATAAAGCCCTAAATGGCTGAGGACCTAGATACGCAAAGGACTGCCTCCTTCCATATGAACCTACCCGGCAATTAAGATCTAGCCAGGAGGCCCTCCTGAAAGAGCCATCCCTCAAGGAGGTGAGAGGGATAGCTTGTAGGTCTAGGGCAGTGTTGACTCGGAGCCCTTTCTGTGGGCACCCGACATCGCCCCTTCCCAGCCACCTGTATTCAGGTTAAGTTGCTGCATTGGCACTTTGTGAAAAATTAGTGGCTTCTGAATCGCAGATTGGGCACTCGGTCTCTAAAAGGTTCGCCATCACTGGTCTAGGGCCTTTTCGGCAGCTTCCCCCAGGTTATGGAATGCCCTCCCAAGTGAAATCCGCCTGGCTCCAATGGTGACATTTCAGTGCCAGGTAAAAACCTTCCTGTTCCAGTTTTTTTTAACTGTGGGTCCTATTGGCAATTTTAGTGCATTGTATTTAAATGTTTTTATTGCTTTAATTGCTGATTGACATTTTAATATTTCAATTGTCTACTTTAAATATAAGCCACCCAGAGATCTTTGGGTAGGGAGTGTCATATAGGCTGTAGAAATAAATAAATAAATAAATGAATAAATAAATAAATAAATAAATAAATAAATAAATAAATAAAGCAAGCAAGCAAGGAAGCAAGGAAGCAAGCAAGGAAGCAAGGAAGCAAACACCCCCTCCCTGCCTCTACTGCAGCTGCTCCAGGGATGGTGAAAGTCACTCTCTCTGGAGTGAGAAGTCTTGGCAGCTGCTGTTGGAGGGGCTGATCCCTCCTTTCCCAGTCAGCTCTTCCATGAAGTTGGCACTGCTTCATGAGGGAAGGCCAGATCAGATGAACGTGATACTGTGGGCTGTCCATTTCACTTCATTGTTTCTTCTTTTTTAAAACTATCAGCAATTAAGCAAGAAATATAATATTTACTTGTGCTTGACACAGAGCAGTGCAGCAGTAGCGTGCAGATAAAATGTCAGTATTGATATAAAGTATTGCAGAGTTAGGTTATGAAGAGACAATGACAATGGGTAGAGTAGAAACTCATATATTCATATATACATCAAAAATATATATACAGCATAACAACCAAGCAATATTTACAACAGACAAACAGAGTGTGGGGTTCTGTTCTCACCATAACAGACCCACCTAACAAATGGAAAGCTAGTGCTTTTTATACAGTTCAGTACCCATCAGATGTGAGTCATCACTAATTACAATCTGATGCAATCTGATACAATCATGATGCTATAAATTCTTTCACCTGTGCTTCATCACATAACATGCCTGTGATTACTTATCTCTTACACTTGTGAATTAACATCATGAGTCTGCAGAATCTAACTGCCTCCATTTTACAATTCTCTTTCCACTATCTGTTAAATACGCAAAACATATATTTTATCAACTTTTACATATCTTGACAAAAACTGCAGGATGATGCAGTGAGAGGGGAAAGAACAGGCACTCTTTACGTCTGTGAAGATTCTCAGTCATCCAGGTGCGTTTATCTGGGAGTTGAGTCATGGCTACTGGACTTCTTTTTTGAGAGATAGAAACGTTTCGCTGTTCATCCAAACAGCTTCATCGGTCTGAATACAGCTAGTGCAAGAGACCTTCTTATAGTCAGCTTGACCTCTTGTCCCCTTGTCTGATTGGCTCATAAGATGAACAAAGCCTGAATAGGCTCATTAGGGAGACATTAGTGTCCATGGCCTTAAGGTAAACAATGGCCTAAGGTGCTGAAACCCATCAAGAATGGGTCGTCAGCTGTCAAGAATGGGTCGTTAGCTGTGACCTGGTGGTGAAGGCTCCTTGATTTGCCTGGGTACTGTGGACAGTACAGCCTGGTAAGTAGCAGCTAGACTATGCCGGAGCCCCCCACCTCTGTTGAGGGAGGGATTTTCAATGCTGACATGAATGGCTTCCCTTACTCCTCTCTCAAACCACCTCTCTTCTTTGTCTAATATGTGTACATCCTCATCTTTGAAAGAGTGGCCTTTTTCCTTCAAATGGAGGTGTACTGCTGATTCTGGTCCTGAGCTGTTACCTCTCCTATGTTGGGCCATTCTTCTGTTTAATGGCTGTTTAGTTTCTCCAATGTAGAGGTCTGAACACTCTTCACTGCATTGGACTGCATATACTATATTGCTCCTTTTATGGTTTGGTATCGGATCCTTTGGGTGGACAAGTCTCTGCCTTAGTGTGTTCATGGGTTTGAAATAAACAGGGATGTGGTGTTTGCCAAAAATCCTTTTAAGCTTCTCCGACACTCCCGCCATGTAGGGAATGACCAGGTTCTTCCGTCGGGTCTGGGTCTCAGACTGATCCCTTGTTCTTCTGGGATGGCCCACTGCTTTGTTGAAGGCCCACCTTGGATATCCACAGGCCTTAAGTGCTGTCTTCAGGCACTCTTCTTACAGTCACCCACAGTACATTATCTTTTGAGCTGTGTATGTGACCTAAGGGAACCTGGGAAGTTTTCTCCTTCTCAGCTCTGCAGTATCTCTGGAACAGGGGTGGGGAACTTTCAGCCCTCCAGATGTCTTGGACCGCAACTCCCACAGTCCTTTGACACTGGCAATATGAGCTCAGGATTCTGGGAGCTGCAGTCCAAAACATCTGGAGGACCAAAGGTTGCCCCCTGCTCTAGAGAAAGTGTTCTGCTTATAGACTGCCCCATAGCGCTTCAAGCACTCTCTGGGCAGTTTACAATTTAATTTTGCAGGCTACACATTAACCCCCCCTCCAAGCAGGCTGGGTACTCATTTTACCGACCTCAGAAGGATGGAAGGCTGAGTCAACCTTGAGCTGGCTACCTGGGATTGAACCCCAGGTCATGAGCACAGTTTTAGCTGCAGTACAGGTATTTAACCACTGTGCCATGAAGCTCTAAAGGGGGGGGAGGAGTTAGTAAAATTTACATAATTCTTGTCTATAACCCCCCTCTTCTTTTTCCTCTCTTGTGCTCAAACTAGTACAGTACAGTGGTACCTTTTATAAAGGAATTAACTAACTCAAACTAGTACAGTACAGTGGTACCTTGTATAAAGGAATTAATTCGTTCCAGATGAAATTTTGTTAAGCAAATTTGCCTTTATACAAATTTCTCATATGGATCAATCCCTAATTGAAACCATTTTTATGTTGTATGGATTTGCCCCATAGGCGATTCTGTTAATCAAATTTCCCCTATCTCCGGAATTTTTTTATGTTGTACAGATACAAACCATTTGTTATACGATGGTCCACTGTATGTGGATTCTCTGGCTGAAATTCTGTTGGGCAGTTACATAAACAGTGCAATTTTTAGATGCAAATGGTAAACCTCCTTGGACGTCCCACGTCCAAAGCTGGGTTTTTTTTATTTTAAAGTGCAGTTCAGCCCCCTTGGCCAGCAGGTGGCACCAGCATTTGAAAAAAATGGACCACTTGGCTGGGGGAAATTAAAACTTGTAGGACCGGATAGAGCTTCCTGTTTCTCCAAAGGTGAAAAGCAATTAAAAAAAACCCATAGCCCATCGGCCCCAGGAACAGCCGGTTGGTGCTATGAAAAAAGTAATAAAAAGAAACCAGGATCATCTGTGTGGTCCCATGGCATCTGCCTCCTTAAAAGCTGGATTTTCAAAGTGAGGCAAAAAATTTCCCTACCTCTTGGGTGAGTCACAGAAACCTCGCTTAAGGGAGCATTACTGGGTTTTCTTTTTTCTTTTTCTTTTCAAAAAGCCCGGTGGCCGTGGGGACGGCATTTTTAGACACAGATTATCTGGTAATTTAAATTGCTTTTAAAGGGACGTGGGATCAGGGCCTATAGAAATGGGGCAGCATCTGTTCTCGGTCAAGACTGAATGCAGGGCACACAACAAGGGGCTGATGTTACAGAGATCCAGATACTGGCTGAATATCAGGAAAACTTCCTAACTGTTAGAGCAGTACAACAGTGGAACCAATTACCTTGAGAGCTGGTGAGTGTTCTAATGCTGGAGGCATTCAAGAGACATTTAGGCAATTGTCTGGCAGATAACCTATTACAGTATTTGTATTCCTGCCTTGAACTGGGGGGTGGCGTGGACTCAATGGGATTGTAGGCCCCTTCCAACTTCATGATTCTTTGACTTTCTACATGCAAGAATTTTGATTATACAGGAATGGAATCAAAGAAATGCAACTCTCCATTTGAAGCCTGAAGCCTGAAGCCTATTTTATTTACCATCTCAGGACTCTTGGGCAACCTTATATGGTGGCACCCCATTTTATCTAATTAATCTGTTCCACGCAAAGCTTCGTAACCCAGACGTTATGTAAATCGGATCCGAACGGGGTGCAATGCCTCCTGGGAAATGAAGTCCATAAACTGGCTTTTTTGCGTAAAGAAATGCGTAGACAGGCTTTTTTACATTAAAAATGCATAAACAGACACATTGTTTCCAAAGGACTTGGTTACATAACCCAGAAATTACATAACCTGGGTCGCTTGTAACCCAGTGTACCACTGTGCCAGGTTAGGAGTTTGTGACCATCTAGCCCAGTATGGTCTATTGGGACGAGTAGGGGTTCTTCAGAATCACAGGTTCGTTCTTGGTTAACTGGTTTACCTGTCGTTCTGCTACATGCCTAGCTCACACCACAGCATGTCAGTACGTCCCCACACAACATTCTAAGTGCCTGCTTCTCTTTTCCCATAGAAAGCAGAGCCTCAGAAGGGCCCCTAAAACTTCACAGTACCCAGAGGTTGGGGGAGGAGAGTTATATTGGGTGTGAAGGAAGGCAAGTGTATACATGCATGATGCATTCCATTTGTAATCCAAGAGGCATGGATTCACACACACACACACACACACACACACACACACACACACACTTTGTGGTGCACCTGCATTCTGTACAAAGAAAGAAGAGGCCCTGTGGACAACACACACACCACACACACACACAACACACAACACACACACACACACACACACACACACACACACACACACACACACACACACACACACACACACACACACACACACACACACACACACACACACACATCTGTGCATAATATTTATTGTTCCTTTGTACAGAAGTATAATTAATGTTTCCATTTGAGGGGAATTACAGAAAAAGAAGGGGGAGGAAGGTGCTGGAAGGCAAGATCACATATCGGCCGGGTTGAAACAATTAGTTTTGCTTTGCCCGAGATCTAAAACATAAAGGGACACGGGATCGCTGTCGACTGGCTGTGTCAATCTATAAAGTTGCTTTGATCCCTTTCAGGCACAGAAAATGACTAGCAGAGACTGGAGAAGTGACCTCACGGCACGGCAGAGCAGCAGCTCTGCCTCCCCCCCCTCCCCCCCCCGCCCTGCACAAGGGAGCACAGTCATAAAGCATTATTGATCTGAGGCAGTTCTCATAAAGATCAAGAGAGATAGGAGGCCTTTGCACAGAGCCCTGATTCAGCAGGCCTCCTTCACACAGCCGACACAAGGCCTATGGACACGAATGCCTCCTCTTTGACCCTTGCAAGGCCCTAAGACAACAGAAGGAAATCTCTCTCTCTCTCTTACACACACACACACACACACACACACACACACACACACACACACACACACACACACACACACACACACACACACACACACACACACTTTCCTGGGAGCTCCCTGTAGGGTGAATACAGTGGACCCTTGTATAAAAAATGGTTTCTATAACAAAATGTGTACAGCATACAAAATTCCAGAAATATGGGAAATTTGCTTAACGGAATCGCCTATGGGGCAAATCCGTACAACACAAAAATGGGATCACTCTGTTTTCAATGCGTTCCTATGGGGAATTTGTATAAAGGAAAATTTGATTCACATAATTTCATTTGGAACAAATTAATTCCTTTATATAAGGTAACACTGTATTAGATATGTGTCCGTCAGCTAGTGCAAAGCTTCGGCCACCTCTCAAAACTCCAATTTCCAACTCATTCCGAATGGGCTCCAACCCTTCCACAGCACTGTGGCCTAGCTTTCTGTGGCTGCCAGGGCCAAGGATTGGTTTGGATTTTTCATTTGATTGGCCTATAGCCTTATTAGTGTAATGCACTACTGGGGGGGGGGGGTGAGAGCAGGATAAAATAAACAGCACAGGACAAGGAGATAGATAAACAAGCCGTCAGAGAAATAACACAAACGGCACTAAGAAGCATACGATCTCTATGACGGGCCAGACCTCAGCCATAAAGCCAAGCAGGGTCGTGATGGAAGGCCTTTTTCAAAAGCCATGTTTTGAGGTGCCTTCTAAAGATTAGGAGGGAGGGGGCTTGGCACACAGCTCCCCTGGAAGCTGGTTACAAAGATTTGGCAAAGTAGGCCTGACTTCTGGGCCTCCCGGACCACTGCCTGGGAGGATATTTGGAAGTTGAGTCATGGCAACTGGGCTTCTTTTTCTCTATCTTGACAAAAGAAGTCCAGTTGCCATGATTCAACTTCTAGATCAGTGATGGCGAACCTATGGCACGGGTGCCAAAGGTGGCACTCAGAGCCCTTTCTGTGGGCACCTGACATCGCCCCTTCATAGCCACCTGTATACAGGTTAAATTGCTGTATTGGCACTTTGCAAAAAAAATTAGTTGGTTTTGAATTGCAGTTTGGGCAATCGGTCTCTAAAAGGTTCGCCATCACTGTTCTAGATAAACTCACCTGGATGACTGAGAATCTTCACAGACATATCGCCTGGGAGGATCTGGTGGATCGGGCAGATGCTCCAAGAAGCAGCATGGTCCCAAACCTTGGGTGACTTTGTATGCGAGGATCAAAACCTTAGACGAGATCCAAGACACAACCGGAGGTGACCAGTGGAGGCGAGGCAGAACTGGAGGGATGTGATTAAATTCTGTCGCCTCCAGGTCAGCCTCAGTGGATAGAGGGAAGCTCTTCTCCCTCTCCCAAAATACCAGAACTAGGGGACATACACTCAAATTGAGGGCTGGGAGAGTAAGAACTGACAAAAGAAAATATTTTTTCACCCAGCGCGTTGTAAGTCTATGGAACTCCCTGCCACACAATGTGGTGATGGCATCTGACCTGGATGCCTTCAAAAGGGGATTGGACAGATTCCTGGAGGAAAAGTCCATCACAGGTTACAAACCATGATGGAGATGTGTAACCTCCAGGGTTTAAACCAGGGTACTTCAAGGGCCAGATGCAGGAGAGTGGTATCAGGAGACAGATATCTAGTCTCATGCTCTCCCAAACACAGCTGGTGGGGCCGCTGTGAGATACAGGAAGCTGGACTAGATGGGCCTTTGGCCTGATCCAGCATGGCTCTTCTCATGTTCTTATGTTCTTATGTTCTCACATTGACAGCATTGCAACGGTTGATCTGGGAGATGGCCAGTGCATGCACCAGTGTCCTGAGGGCACCCTCATCCAGGTAGGAGCAGAGTTGGATGATAAGCCTTAGCTGGTTTGAGGCATATCTGGACCCTGCACAGGCGTAGCTAGAGTTTGGAGCGCCTGGGGAGAAAATCAGTTTTTTGTGCCCTCCCCCCCGCAATGCCCCACCCCATGGTCCGGTCCCCACTTCTCTGGGGTGTGGCCCGCCCTCCGCAACCACCACACCCTCCTATGCACAAAGAATAAGCATAAGAGTCATGCCCCTGGCGAGGGTGAAGCGTTGGGGAGCGCTTGGAGGTGCAATTGCTGCTGCCAATCCCCTTCCCCGCTTTATTTCAGGCACTCATCTGCCTCCTGTGTGGAAGAACCACGCCACCCTCCGCTTTGGGTGCACATAGTGGAGGAGGAGGAGGAGGAAGAGGAGGAGGTGAGGAAGGACGAGGGATGCCACCCCGCTTCTCACTGTCCTCTACCCTCGGTGGCTCCTACTTTGCCCTGTCCTGCCCTCCGGGGTGAGAAGGCAGGAGCTGCCTCCCCCTCCCTACCTTTGCCGCTTGCAGCCAGACTTGGAGATGGCAGGTGGGGTGGGTGGGGTGGCAGGGGACGGTAGGCAATTTGGTGCCCCCTAATTGCTGCACCCGGGGCACCCCGCCCCCCCTTGCCCTCCGCACACCATGACCCTGCTGGGACTCTGTGCTGCAATCTAGGAATCCCAAGAAAAAAACAGATCCAGAAGAATGCCCAAATTACAGGAAAACCATTCAATCTGACGCCTGACCCCCCCTTCCCAGCTGACTGGTGAAAAATCTGTGTCTTGTCCGGGTTCACTTTGAGTCTATTGCCCCGGGCCCATTCCAAAACCAAAGCCAGCCATCATTCGATGATCCGGACTGCATACACTTTTCAGTTGTATAGGAGTCATGGAGTTGTATGCTGCCTGTGCCACTTCACATCCCCTAGTGACCTCCCCAGCAACTTTGCATTTGCTTTGCTTGTGGTTCTGCTGGTGGCTGTGCCATTGCTAATGGCACACTATCACGAATCACGATTCATATCTTGTCTGATATCACCTGTCTGGTAAGTCGTTCATCCTCCTTTCTTTTCTTCCCTCTTTCAATATTATCCACATTTGTGAGAACTTGGTTTCTTCCGTTTGGCCGTTCTGAACAGAGCTGTTAATGGAAGGATCTTTTGAAGGCCATTCATTCAGAGGGTGGCCATGGGTCACAAACAGCTTGATGGGACAATAATAATAATAACTTCAGACAGAGTGGACAAGTGTCCATGCTTGCACTAACCTAGTTCTTGGCTGTTCTCAAAATCTGGTGGAGCGGGCAGATGGCCAGTACAACACACAGTATGTAACTGAGACCAAAATGTACCATTTCACTCTGCATCTCTGGCCACATCACTCTGTTTTCAGCCTGACCTACGGCACTCTGGATGCAGCCTTGAGCCCCTGGGAGTAAAGGTGGCATGTGCATTTAACTATTTCTTTGCTTGCTTGGTTTTGACTGATTGATTCATTGAACTATTTGTTTGTGTGATCAATAAAATGCACAACAAAAGGACCAAGCAAGCACTTTCTCTTTGGAAAATCTGAAAAATAAGACAGAGCTTATACACTGGTACCTTGCATAAAGGAATTATTTCGTTCCAAATGAAATTATGTTCAGCAAATTTTCCTTTGGACAAATTTCCCATAGGAATGCATTGAAAACAGAGTAATCCCTAATCACGGCCATTTTATGCTGTACGGATTCACCCCATAGGTAATTCTGTTAAGCAAATGTCTCCTATCTCCAGAATGTTTTATGTTGTACAGATTTTATGTTATACAAACTGTTTGTTATACGAGGGTCCACTGTACTTCCCTAGCACTGACCTTTCTCCTTTTGATGTAGCCACTGTTAACAAACAAAGAAACAAACACACTAGGACTAATTGTAACATTTAGTTCTCAACTGTCCTTGCAACAGGTAGGCCAGTGTTAGCAATGTCATTCTTGTATTGCAAGGTAGTCCAGAGTAGACAACCTCTATGACAGAAGTGAGATTTTTATCCAGGAAATAGCTAGTTCCCTTCAGAGATCTAAACCAGATCCAAACGTTGGCTTAGCAGAATCCCTTGGCCAATATTTTCTGCTCGGTAAATTGAAAACAAAAAAATAATGCTTCCCTCTTTCATCTTGCCTACAAAGAGTGGACTCTTCTCAGCACATCATGGGTTCCTGTTTGTGTTTGACACCATATTTTGCAGCTTTGCCATTGATGGCAGTGATGGCTTTTGCAGCCCTTCGTGACAGTTTCCGCATTCCATTTCTTGTGTTTGCATTTGGGATTACCCTCCACAATCTGCTTGCTTTCATTCCGGGGCTGTCAAATCAATGTACATCCAATGGATCGCCAAATACACAACCACTAAATGCATTTCCAATTGTAAAGTGACGTCAGTATCAGTGTGCAGGGCTGGCACGTCCATTTAGGTGAACTAGGCAGTTGCCTAGGGTGCCAAAATGGAGAGGGGGCACCACCCGCCCGCCCGTGCCCCCGTCCCCACCCCCGCCCGCCTGCCCGCACCCGCCTGCCGCCACCACAGCCCGCCCGCTGCCTGCCCGCCGCCACCACCACCGCCTGCCCCCCCTGCGCCCCGCGCCCCTCCCACCACCTAGGGCTCAAAAAAAAACCTAGCACCGGCCCTGTCAGAGTGACGACACCTCCCTTTTTAAACATGTGATTGTGATGAAAAATGTGAAGTGTAGGGAACCAATTTATTAATCTTCACAGGATCCACTTGGCAATGCTGCCACCTTTTAAATTGTCGCCTTATGAACTGGGACAGACTCAGAAGTATAATATAAAAATAATGATGATGTTTATTGAGAAAATAAATAAATACAACAATGACTGAAGTTGGTATGCATTGCCTTAAACATAGAATAGATTCATTCAACTCTTCAAGCCTCCCTGTCTTTAATAACCAGTAAACAGTAAAGCCCTCACTGCCTGACTGAACTGTAGCAGAGCTGTGCTCTCTCAGCACTCACTCTCAACAACCCTCAACTCTTCTTAACTCTTCTTAACTACTCTTAACTAACTCACTTCCACAGACCAGGCTCCACCCTTTTTATACCATACCACCCCTGCCCTCCTGCTGGGATTGGCTGATGATTTACATATGCATTTATCCTGCTTCCAGGGTGTTGTCACAATCAGGTCCAGCCACAGGCCATCCTGGGGTGGTGGTGGTGGTGGTGGTGGTGGTGGTGGTGGTGGTGAAGGCAAAGAGTCACCAGTAGAGATGGGCACAAAACGAACAATTTTTCATTTCCGTTTTCGTTTTTTCATTTTGTTACGTAACGAAACGACAAACGAATTTTGTCTCTGAAATGAAACGAAACGAACAGAAACACCGGAAATTTTGTCGTGCGTTTCGTTTCCGGTACTGCAATATGAGTGTATTGCGTAAAATCCTTTAAAAAATCACAAAAAATGAAATAAATGGTAATGAAATGGTAACAAAACGAACAAAAACAAAAATGAATTTTTATAGAAATTCGCAAAAAACAGAAACGAACCAAAATGGACCCGCCAAACGACAAACGACAAACAAAATGCAATGTTTTTGATTCGTGCCCATCTCTAGTCACCAGGATGAGTGCCTTGCACTGGCACAATCTTAGTGGTCTATCTTTTGCCAACAAGTGGAGCGGGGGGGGGCACCAGAGCCTCCCTTCTTTAAAACCTTTCTCTCATCATGTGGAAGCTCTAGGAGACTGACCGTTATATTGAGTAATTGGGAATTTGTAATATGTGCCTTAGGAATGGGGTACAGCTGCCCTCCTAGTTTCTTGATCATAACAATTATGTCTGAGGACTGAGTCAACACCCCAGGTTCCCAGGAACCACTTCAAAGTGATGATTTACAACCTATAAAGCCCAGTACGATTTGGATCCAGGCTTCTTCAAGAGCTGTGTCTCCCCACGCCCTTGTCCTGGTCCCACAGCCACTGCAGGTGCATATGACAGGAACATAAGATTGGTTCTTTTCTGTGACAAATGCTCTCCCTTGGGTTATTAGGTTGACCCTCTCCGTTTTATACTACCAGCAGCGGTTAAATACCTGCCAATTTAGATAGACTTTTAATAAATTTGAGCCCTTGGATGGTGGATTTTTGTTTGGTTTAGTCTTCCTAAATTTGTTTTTAAAGTTTTAAATGCTTTTAGTTAATTAATGGGTGTTTAATTATTGCTGCACATTTAATTACTTTTGGCTCTGTAATTTATTGTGCTTTAACACCACTTATTTTAACAATGTGAGCCACTTTGGTTTCTCTCACTGCTAGAAGGGCAATCTCCAACGGGTACAAGTGAATGAATAAATAAATTTCTCCTGCAGGGTGGCCAGTGGCTAGGCACCCCACCAGAGAGTGTTGAAAATATCTTGAATGTCTATGTATGGTGTGTGCAACACTGAGCAGGTAAGCATGCAGTCACTTAGAGGTGCTTCAGAATCATGGCCAGTGAAGGTGTCTGTCTGTCTGTCTGTCTGTCTGTCTGTCTGTCTGTCTGTCTGTCTGTCTGTGTCCTTTAGTATAAAGGTGCCTCTACTTTCCCAAGAAAATTACAAAATCTGAGTTGAGTTTCCATTTTCTTTAAAACAGGGAGGGACTACTAATGCTCTCCTTTGGACCCCCCCCCCTGGTTTGCTCCTTCTCCTTCCCCGATTTCTAGCTGAACCTCTTCTCAGGCTTCTTACCCAGGACTTTTGCTATGACTGCAGATCCACAAGTACACACCAGATATTAAACGCGCATGAACATGCATACACCTCCATGTGTGCTATGTCTTATCACCCTACTTTTACCTCCTTGCTGCTGCTTTGACAAACAGCAAGAGGAAAAGCAAGGAACATAAGAACATAAGAAGAGCCCTGCTGGATCAGGCCAATGGACCATCTAGTCCAGCTTCCTGTATCTCACAGTGGCCCCACCAGATGCGTCTGGGAGCACATGAGACTAGATATCTGTCTCCTGATACCACTCCCCTGCATCTGGTCCTTGAAGTTTTAAGCCTGGAGATTACACATCTCCATTCACAGTTTGTAACCATTCACTGCTTATCCCTGGAATGGCAGCCACAATGGTGTGAGCCAGCTGTGGTCCAGTTAAGAAAGGCCGACAGCATCACACTCCTCTCACACCTGGGTTATACACCTGTGACCAGGTTCTGTATCACTATTCAAAATTCTACTCCAGGCCTAGAAAACCCATCACGGTCTGATAACAGAAGGATCCACTTGACTCACATGTGTCCCAGATGATGTTGGGGCTGCAACTTCCTTCAGCCCTCCCTGCTACCTAGCCTAGCTGTTAGTGAGAAATACGGGCACTGGTAGTCCAGTAGCATCTGCAGGACCATGTGTTCCCTGCGGTTGTCCCTGAGCTGACCTGTTCTTACCGATCATCATTCATTCAGTCTTCCCTTGAGCAAATATGAGGAAAAGCATTTTGCCTTCCAATGATTGGGTACCCACTCTGATGCCTTTACGTCACCTAAAAGCCATCTTGGTTCCCCAGGCATTTAAACGCCTGCGGGTCTGTTTTATTCTGGCTACTTCTCTGCTACATTTATAGGTCTGCTGCTTTTAGCTTATTTTTTTCAATATTAGCTGTTCAGTGTTTCCCCCCTCATAATTTATTGCAAACAATAAGTTATTTGAAGTGTAGGGTATAAACTTTAATCTTAAATAATGAATGAATCGCTCAAGCTGGAAGCCTTCCTCCATTAACTTTGGGAGAGGGGAAACATAAACAAGTATGGCAGTCCACTCAAAATAGGTCATCGTTGTTGTTGTTGTTGTTGTTGTTGTTGTTGTTGTTGTTGTTGTTGTTGTTGTTGTAGTCATCGTCATTGTCGTCGTCATCATCATCATCATCATCATCATCATCATCATCATCATCATCGGCCAATGTTGGCAAACCTATGGCATGGCTGCCAAAGGTGGCCCTAAGAGCCCTTTCTGTGGGGACCCGACATGGCCCCTTCACAGCCACCTGTATTCAGGTTAAATGGCTGTATTGGCACTTGGAGGACAATACGTGGGTTTTGAATTGCAGTTTGGGCACTCGGTCCCTAAAAGGTTCGCCATCACTCTCATAGGCTATTAGTATCATCATCATCCCTCAAAATCTGTGGCATATCAGTGACCCAAAAAAGCAGGGGTTGTGCCGCATGCACATTGGAATCTGAGGGGAAACCACGTAAAATGCGTAAAATGATTCCAGAGCCCAACGTGTCAGGTCAGCATTTTGGGCTTGAAGTTAAATCAAGGCCTAACACACCAGGCACTGTTTTAAAACAAGGGGGCTCGTTCTATTTTTAGACCATGAGAACAGCTCAAAAATATGCTTTCTACCAACAGGCCGTTTCCTATGCAACCCAGCTCGTAGATGAGCTGCAGCTCCGTAAAAGCCAATCTAGTGCAGTTCACTTAAATTCGGCATGTCCTTTCCTTCAAGGCCTCCTCAACTCCTCCCAGATACGGGAAGCCTCTTGGCCAGTTATGGGGGCCCACAAGGGGATCAGTAAACCTCCTGCTTTGGCTATGCTCCCAGTCCTGCAAAAAGCAAAGGGGATGGTCAAGCATTTCACAGGGCACCCCACTTGGCTGGTATATAGGCTGCATGTGGCTTGAGAGAGGCGCTGACAGAGCTGTCGAAATGTAGCCGAAGCAGACAGGCAGGATGTTGTCTGGCCTTTGCCAAGGTGGCATCCTGCACATGGAGACTATGTGCCCCCGAGCCAGCATGGCGAATAGGCAAAGTGTTGGGGATCTTTGTTGGATCGGTTGTTGCAGATGATTTTTAGTTGCTTTAATGAGAGAGACACCTCTTGTGTTACTATATAAAAAAACTATTTATTTAACTAGAAGGGAAGGGTACACAGGAGGTTTCTAACTATAACTATTCTAACAGCCATCTTCCTAAGCCAGGAACATGCTTCTCTTCTCTAAGAATACAAGGCACACACACTAACTAGACTTCTACCAGAACATTCCAGGTGGTGTGATCTCAACAACCAATCGGCTTCGCTCTTCATATTGAATCCAGCCCATAATACTCTACATTCACATTAACCCTGTAATGGCTGAAGTGTAAATCTTGCCAAATATTCCAACACAAAGATAATGCTAGGTGTTGTTCAAAGCATCTGGAGGGCATTGGAGGGAAGGCTGGGTTGGGATGTTAGTCCCAGGCCTGGAAGGGGTAAATTCAAATCCATGCTCAGCCTCAAGTTTTCAAAGGCTGCTATCTCACCTGGGGTTTGATCCTGATTTTCTGAAGGTCTGGCTTTTCCTCTTCATCCCATCACATGATTGAATATGTGGGACTGGAGTTCCCACGTCCAAAGCTGGGTTTTTTTTTATTTTTAAGTGCAGTTCAGCCCCCTTGGCCAGCAGGTGGTGCTAGCATTTTAAAAAAACGGACCACTTGGCTGGGGGAAATTAATGCTTAGAGGACCGGATTGCACTTCCTGTTACTCTGATGGTGCAGAGAAATTTAAAAAAACAGTGCCAATCGGCCCCAGGAACAGCCGGTTGTTGCTATGAGAAAAAAAGAAAAAGAAACCCGGATCGTCTGTGTGGTCTCACGGTGTCTGCTTCCTTAAAAGGTGGATTATCAAAGCGAGGCAAAAAATTCCCTACCTCTCCGGTAAGTCAAAAAAACCTCGCTTAAAGGGGCATTACCGGGTTTTCTTTTCTTTTCTTTTCTTTTCTTTTCTTTTCAAAAAGCCCAGTGGCCGTGGGGATGGCATTTTTAGACATGGCTTATCTAGTAATTTAAACTACTTTTAAAGGGATGTGGGACCGAGCCCAAAGAAGTAACTGTGCAAGAAAAGTGTGCCATTTAAAGGGGGGGGATAATACTTCCAGAGGATTCACTCGTAATCTTGTTCTCTCCGGAGGCCACTGGAAAACAGGGAGGGAACATCAAACAGAACACGGGATGGATTACTTCCCCTTTTGAAGCACCTTTTTGCTTACCTCAACAGAGATCAAGCTGAGCACAGCAGAAGCCTTCCTTGATGATACATATATGTCAACCTTGTATTGATTACCTATACCAACTCATATACAGACTTGCACAGGGAGTGTAATGTTTAAAGCATCACACATTTTGGACAGACAGTTCCCATAGCTTCTTTTGTTTGTTTGCCTATCAGGTATCTTCCTTTGGCAAAATTAATAGCAAAAGGATCCGTTTTACTTCGAAGCCTCTCTCCGACATGCGGGGATAGGAACTGAATGTCCGGCATCTTGGAACCCAAACATTACAATGGAGATTATCCCACTCCGTAATAATCATATGTTTTATTGCTTTTATTACATAAGTAAACCACAGCAACATGTTTTTCAAACATCCTTGTGTGTGTGGGGGGGGGAAATACAATTTTTCAAAACATAACTGCCCATTGCACTTTTATTTAGGACATCTTTCTTTCGAGATTTTCTCCCGCCTCCTTGCCCCTCCTAGCCCCACCTCGGGTTCCGATTGCTGATGCTATTCCTCCTTCGGTTTATCGTCAAAAAACAACCTGAGCATGACTGGGTCACCTATAATTCAGTGACGTGGTGTCATATGCAGGGCAATGTGGGTGGAACACACACACACACACACACACACACACACACACACACACACACACACACACACAGAGAGAGAGAGAGAGAGAGAGAGAGAGAGAGAGAGAGAGAGAGAGAGAGGAGAAAGAGAGTTTTATAATAGGCAACTCAACCTGATAAGCGAAAGTTCATGTCCTGCCTCCCCCACCCCTGCGCACATGATATTGCCCAGTGATATTAGTGGGGCAGGACCCGTGGGGTTGAAAACCTTTGATTAACAGGGGTAATAATATTGTCTGCAGCACCCATGACGTATCCACCCCTCTGAGCTTATAGTTGCAACCCTCACAATAGCTGGGGAGGTTGCCAGCAACAATATAGTATAGTGTTCTGAACTCCTCCCGCTAGTTGTGTTGTGTAGCTAATTCTCAGCTTAGTCTTGAATGGGTGAGTCAGATCTATTAGCTTTACCGAAAGCCTGCTGTTGGTGGAGATAATACCTGCTAGGATGGGTTTGTTGATTTGGATCAACCCACAGTTGCCTGCATTTTTAGATTCTCCTTGGGTACTGCAATGGAGACTGTTAGAGATGGCTATTATGAACCTGAACAATGGGGGTTCATGGTTAACCCATCAGAAAACTAAAACTGGTTCGTGGTCAGGTTTTGGTTTGTGCCCAATGGCTACCTGCTTTTTTGGCAGCAGTGCCACAGCACATCAGTGTGGCTTCCCTTCCAGGAGCTCACAATGCTGCCTTTGCACAGGGACCTGACCCCTAGCCGATCACCCTGACCTGCTGGGTGGAGGGCACAGGCAGAAGGTTCTGCTCCTTGAAGGGAAGCCAGCCTGCTGTCTCTGCTGATGGCAGCAACGGCGGAGGTGGCAGGACCAGATAGGAAAAAGAAGGGGTCAGTGCGAAGGGGCAGGCTGGCATCCATTTAATTCAGCAGTTCCCAAACTTCCTAATGCTGTGACCATTTAATACAGTTCCCCATGTGGTGGTGACCCCCTTGCCCTGCTTGGAAGAGGCCAAAAGCCCCTTTTTGGCATGCCACTGCTGCAGGTACCATAGAGAACTTCTCTGTATACAGGCACCCTCAGCCAATCGCAGCCTCCCGTGCCATTTACAGATATCCCCTCCAACCTATCAAGCTGTAACTCAGTCTTTCTCTCCCCCTCCTCCTCCAGACCCAAGCCGTTGGTGTCTTTTTCTTCACTGGCTCATGGTGACCCCTGTGAAATGGTTGTTTGACCCCCCCAAAGGGGTCCCGATCGCTAGGTTCAGAACCATTGCTCTACAGGCACCCTCAACCAATCACAGCCTCCAGTGCCATTGAATGATATCCCCTCCAACCTATCAAGCTGTAACACATTCTTTTCCCTCTTCCTCCCTCTCCTCCTCCAGACCCAAGCTGTTTGTGCCTTTTTCTTCACTGGTTCATGGCGAACCCCTGTGAAATGGTCATTCGACCACCCCCAAGGGGTCCTGACCCCCAGGTTGAGAACCACTGATTTAACTGAAGCAGAATGAAGCGCAGAAGGGGGGGGAATTCAACACCCCAAATGGAATCATGGACCAAACTACAAACCAGCCCAATTTGTCGTCCCCCCCCGCCCCTCCAGGTTTTAGTTCAGTTCATGCCCATCGCAAGCAACCACACTTACACTGCAAAATTTTCTACTACTGGAGACACCTTCCTGCATGTGTGCCAACAGGCTCTTGAAACAAGATCATGCCTTTTCCTCAGAGGATCCCAAACAATCCCAATTACATTCCCCAACAAACAAATCGATCCTTCCCTTCACTTACTATTGACCGAGTTAGACCACGTGAAGATATTGTGCTCTGGTCTCATTTTTGTGCCTGATTGTTGTCTAAAAGGGAGCTTGTGCTCCTCCAAAATCTCATGGTTCCGCAGATATCATTCATTGGAACTACTTGGGGTTGATTTCGCAGGTCATGGCGGGCGGAGGTATCTCTGATGCTTTGTATGCTGAGCAGGTACATCTAACCTCTTGAGACTGCACCCGTGGATTCAGTGGCACGTTTCCAACTTGGCAGCAAGTACTACAGCTCTCGAGGGAGGGAGGGAGGGAGGGAGCCTCCTACTGCCCCATTCCGCCCAGGAAAGGTCTGCTTCTTTACAGGAGAGGAAGAATCACAATTTCAGTAGCATCGCACAGAGGGCAGCAGCTATGGCTACTAGAGATGGGCACAACTCAAAAAAATGGTGTTTTGTTTGTCGTTTGTTGTTTAGGGGGTCCGTTTCGGTTCGTTTTCATTTTTTGTGAATTTTTTGCAAAAAAAATCGTTTTCATTTCATTACGTAACGAAACGAAAAAACAAAAATGAAAAATTGCTGTTTCGTTAGCATTCATTACAGTTCAATGTATTTGCCGCAACGAAAACGAAACGCATGACAAAATTTCTGTTGTTTCGGTTCGTTTTGTTTCATTTTGGAGACAAAATTCGTTTTTCATTTCGTTGCGTAACGAAATGAAAAAATGAAAACAAAAATGAAAAATTGCTCGTTTCGTGCCCATCTCTAATGGCTACCACTCCTCCAATGGAGGAGGGCTGGATTGCTAACCTGTGAATTACAGCAAGGTTAGGGGAAAGGCAAGTTTCTCATTGTTTCGGGACCGTGTCTCCTGTTCGCCTAGGCAACATAGGCAATCTTGAGAAATTCTGGGACTTGCTGTTCAACATCTGCTGGGCTACCCTTTTTTTTTTGAGACAGTGACTGTATAGTCTGAATTCTACAAGTTCTACAAGAAGAGATGCTTTGTTCTAGTGTGCGTGCATGTGTGCGCGCGCTCACATACACAAACAGTGTATTTCCTCCTTTCCCTTATCTCTGCTACTTCATGGATAATTCAGTAAGGCGACGTGATATTGGAACATTTGAGGATTATTTGGCAATTTTACCTGAAGAGTATAGAGCGTGAAATTACTGATGAATAAACACCCTTGAAACTAGAACTAGACCAGTGTTGGCGAATCTATGGCAGGGGCGCCAAAGGTGGCACGCAGAGCCCTTTCTGTGGGCACACAACATGGCCCCCTCACAACCATGACACTTCCTCCTCCGCTCGGAGTACGCTGCTGTGCTCGGTGCAGAAAGCTGGGTGAAAGGGAGGCTGCAGCTTGTGGCCTCCTTTGTAGCCTCTGTTTACTCTCCAGCCATGCCACTTTTGGGATGCCCAGAGTGAGGTGGCTGGAGAGTAAACCTGAGATATGCTATGAACAAGCATTTTCCCATGGCTACAAGCCTGCTCTTTGACAAGCTGAAGCTGACGCCACCGTACGGTGTGGTCTCCAGATGCTGAGTTCAAACGAAAGTGCACCAAAGATAATGGAAGAACTACAATGCAGCCTGAGCAGAATGCTGTCTCTGGGGCATACCTGCTTATTTTGAAGTACTGTTGTTGTTGTTGTTGTTGTTGTTGTTGTTGTTGTTGTTGTTGTTGTTGTTGTTGTTGTTCAGTCATCCAGTCATGTCTGACTCTTCGTGACCCCATGGACCAGAGCTCGCCAGGCCTTCCTATCTTCCACTGCCTCCCAGAATTTGGTCAAATCCATATTGGTTGCATCGATGACACCGTCCAACCATCTCATTCTCTGCCATCCTATTTTCCTTGAAGTACTGTACTAACCTGTTTGGAATTGGATTCTGAATTCTAACAGAGGCCGCGGTCATAGCTGCATTTTCTCCGTAGTTTCCCTTTGGCTAACTGCACATAAAAAGATCGTGTCCTCACCACGAAGAGAAGTAAATTCCGGTCCCGGATGACCACGCCCCTCGAACAGCAGTTTCAGCGAAGTTTCAATAACCACCGCCAGGGGCTGGATTTAGAAACTTCACTCAAAAATGCTTACTTATTTGCTTCAGTAACCACGACAGGACACAGAAAATACGCAGTAAAATCAGTTGTTCCCCCTTTTTGACAGCTTTCCATGGAAAAATGTGAAGTAGACAGGTAGAGATGGAACCAGAATAGGAAAATACGATACAGAAGAGAGGACACTTACTGCATATTAAAAACCATGTGACCGCCCCCCAAAAAATTATGCATGAAATTTATATGCGCAGAGAACGCTGGTGTGACTGCAGCCAGAAGCATCATGCTGGTAAAAATACTGCCTAAAACTGAGAGGGAAAGTAGACTTGTCTGGCTCAGATCTATTGGAACAGAAGAGCATGTGGTCTAAACATCTGGGGGTGGACAGACAGACAGATAACTTTGGTGTATTTATCCCCTCTTCTCTTTTCTGGTCCACGTGTAGATTGATACTCTTAGGTTTTCTTCCTCTTTCTTTTCTTCCTCCAATTGGCAAATGGAGGCAGATAATAGTTACTAGTAATACACTTGCATACATAAAAGGCAGGACTAAGGGTTTTTTTTTGTCCAAATTTAGGATTTTTCATCCTCTTGCCCCATGCTAAAATAGATTTCCTTAATTAAATAAACAGAAAGTTTCTGTTTTCTTTTAATGATCTAAAGCAATGATGGCACACATTTTAGAGACCGAGTGCCCAAACTGTCACTCAAAACCCACTTATTTTTTGCAAAGTGCCAATATGGACATTTAATACAGTGGTACCCTGGGTTACAGATGCTTCAGGTGCTACCCTTCGGGACAGCGAGGATCGAAGAGCAGGCTTTTGAATTTCCCGTGGCCACTCGCTGTGGCCATGGGAATTTCAAAAGTCTACTCTTCGATCCTCACTTTCGCAAAGGGTAGCACCCTTTGGGAAAGCAAGAATCAAAGAGCAGGCTTATGGCCTTGGGAGATTCAAAAACCTGCCTTGCTTTCCAGAAGAGTAGCACCCCTTCCGCGACTCTGTCCCGGGCAGAGAAGCAGATGGGGTGCTACATTGTCAGGAAAGCCAGGGGGGACTGGCGGCAGCTTGTGGGCTTGTTCATAGCATATCCCAAGTTTACTCTCCAGCCACCTCACTCTGGGCATCCCAAAAGTGGCATGGCTGGAGAGTAAACAGAGTCCACAGTTGAGGATGTGCAAGAAGGGGCATGCAGAGAATGCACGGGGTCCTGTCTTTCAGCCAGAGGCAGAAAACCCCAGCCGCTGCTGCTGCTGGAGAGCAATTTGTCCAATCATCAGCTCAAGCAGGAGGTCATCATGGGATTGGAGCGGCACCTATTATTATGTACTTAGTCCATGTCTGCTCCAGTAGGAAAGACCAAAAGGGGCAGAGCGGGTCAGGACATAGAAAAAAGCAGTTGCTGGCCTCACCTTCACCAACTGGATTCTCATTGATTTTAACTGCCTTATACGGAGTACAATCTTTGGAAAATGATTAGACCATGAATTAAGAAATGTTCCTCTTTTGAATAATAGTTTTGGGAACTCTGAGCCCGTTCCCTCTGTAGCTGTACCGGTTGGGGCATTCTGGAAGTCAATTTTTCAAACATGAACATTTCTAGGATGTAGATAGACCAACAGGATTCCATGAGAGAACAGACAAAAGAATTTTTTTTCACCCAGCGCATTGTAGGTCTTTGGAACTCCCTGCCACAGGAGGTGGTGACGGACTCTGGCCTGGATGCCTTCAAAAGGGGATTGGACAGATTCCTGGAGGAAAATCAATCACACAATGTGTCATCTCCAGGCCTAAAACTGGGGTAGTTCAAGGACCAGATGCAGGGGAGTGGTTGCAGGAGACAGATATCTAGTCTCATGCGTTCCCAGACACATCTGGCGGAGCCACTGTGAGATATAAGAAGCTGGACTAGATGGGCCGTTGGTCTGATCCAGCACGGCTCTTCTTATGTTCTTAAGTTCTTACTGTTCTGGGTCCACCATTTTGTGGGGAGTAGACTACTTTGGTTTTGCTATGCCCCAAACTCAATGCATCTATGGAGAGCAGCCGTTTAAACCCTCCCATCCTGGAGGGAGGAGTTGCCATCATCCCCGTGTCTTCTCCTCTGTCCTACAGCTCCTCCAACCATCCAAACAAATCTCACAAAAATGAAGACATTCTTGTCAGGGCAAAAGTTCAGCGCTCTGAATCCAGCAGACACCTTGGGCGCAGACAGGAATAATCGCTAAACAATCCAACAGTGAATCAGTGAGAGATGTTTCTGTTTATTCTAGAAAGCCAGCGAGGCAGCTGGAATCCTTCCACCTGGAATGATGTGTCTGCAACAGTTAGAAAATAACCCCGGCAATCTGTGAATGGAGAGTATGTGTGCCAAGGAGCCCCCAGCAGGAGCTCTCGCTGAATTCTGCCCAGTTCTTACACTCCGGCTACAAAAGCACATCTGCCGTTCTCCCAATAAATGCACCTTAATTGCCATCATTCCAAATGTCTGTGTATCTGCTCCAGAGGAAACTCTGTGACTTGTATTCAACTTGAGCTGAAAGTGTTGCTACTCATGCCACTTGTATAACAGTTAAGAGGATGGCACAGTGGTGAGACTTGAGATTAGAACCTGGAGATCCGGTTTTAGTACCAACAGAGCCCCTAAAGCTCTTTTAATGACCACGGCCTATTCGTATTCTCTAACTAACCTACCTCATGGGATAAAGTAGAAAGGAGTCGTTGGCTGCTTTCACACAACCACTAAAATCCGCTGCAATGTGTTCGCAGATGTGGAGCATAAAATCGTTTCCCCACGAGCAGCGGACTTAAAAAATAAAATAAAGCGTGACCATGCCCAGTTAAGCACAACCCAGTGCATTTTATAAGTACCTGGTCTCGAGGTGGTAAAATCCATGTTCATGTTCCGATACAGATTTTATACCATTACTTGAGTCCATGGGAACACAAAAAATCCATACCAAACCCTTTTCACCCCCATTATGGTGTGTTTGCTGTGGTTCTCAGTCGTGGGATCAGAAAGAACGGTTGCGGATTTTCAAAATGCAACCATGGGAACATCTGATCCATGACATCAACCATGAGACCACTCAGGGGTTGGTGGTGATCTGGATCAAAGTTTGCTGTGGATTTTAGTGGCCGTGTGAAAACAGCCATTAATAATTCTCAACTTGTAGGTAGGAAGAAGTGTGAGAGGACACAGCTACTTATTCGCAAGCTGTCATCACCCTGTAAGCCATTCATCTCCACCCCTAAAAATGCTCCTAAGGATTAATTAACTCAATTCTCATGACTTGCAATCATTATCGCTAAGAAATGTAAATTTAAAGTGAATAAAATAAAAAAGTAACATTATAAGGTATAATGAGAGAAGAAGGATATGCTTTAATTAATGTTTACTCTCCATTTTTTTAAAAAAGGAAGTAATTAAAGAATTGGAAGAAATATGAAGGGGTTTGTAATAATGGCAGGGGACTGTAACATAGCAATAGATAAAGAGAAAGATAAACCAAACCTTGCTAAAGATGAGAAAAATAATATTATTACAGGTTTGAACAGAATAATGAGAACTGCTTTAAGATTTGTTTGGAGAGGGATGAAAGGAGATTAAAATAAATTTACCTTTTATTCTTTAGCTCATGAAAGTTATTCTGGGATTGGTTATATATTTGTATCTAAAAATTGATTTTGATATTAATTAATATTGATGTGGGCATTAAAAAAGGAACTGACTGCAATTTATTCTCGAAGGCTTTTACAGCCGGGATCTGATAGTTTTTGTGAGTTTTTTAGGCTGTTTGGCCGAACAGCCTGAAAAAATCACAAAAACTGACTGCAAATTACTCAATAGGGATATTATATGTTATTATAGAGAAGCTTAAAGATGGAGGATAGATACAAGTATTTTTCAGTAAAAGAATATAATAGATAAAAACAAAAAAGGAATCATGGAAATTTGGAGAACTAATGATAGTGAGGATTACTGCAAGGATGAGTGATGGAAGGAATTAATTTCATGGAAATCATTATATATCAAAGGCAATGGGGAAAAGGATGAAAAAAGTTGAGGAAGAACTACGACTGTTGGAGGGAAAACATATAATGGAACTGTATTAGCAAAAAAGGAAAGAGTTGCAGAATATTGAAATTCAGAAAATTCAGAAAAAAAGAATACATTTGAAATGAATTATTTTAAAACTTAGTAGTAATTTTTAAAAAATAATTATCTAGAGCCATGGTAGTTAAAAACAAGGATAATTGGACTAGTGAAAGATGAAACAGGTAAAATGTATAATTTGTTGAAAGAGAACTTGGAAGCCTTTTGAGGGAACCATTCTATGGGAAGAATTAGAGAGTATATGGAGAGAAAAATGGTAATAGGCATCAGGATATGGATAGGATTGGATGGAGCAATTGAATTAGATCATAAGAGAGAAAATTAGTAACAAATTAAAAGTAGTAAAGACTCCAGAAATGGATGGGTTGGGACTACTACAGTAGTATAAAATCTGTAGAGAAACATTGGTACCTAAATTAAAGTCTCTTTAATAATAATAAAAGGCGAAAAGTAGAGATGGGCACAAAGTGTGATGAAGCACGTTGTGCCAAATCTCTAGTGTGGTACTTAACTTCCCTCCTCCCCCCCCCCGTGACTGATAGGCCCACTCACCATTTTTGGCACACCGCTGGGGTCCTCCTCTGCTGGCTGCATGCCAGTCTGGGAAGGAGCTTGGGCTGCCCTTCTCAACCTCCTCAGGAAGCCCAGAAAGACACCTCAAGCCTCATCCTGGGCTAACACACTGCAGCAGGACACCAGTATCCGCTGGGGATTGGTTCCACGCCTGCCCGTGGATAATGAAAACAGTGGATAAGAGAGAACACCAAAATGTCCCCAAATCTGCTGTTTTGTGATAGTAACTAGAGATGGGCACGACTCAAAAAAATGGTGTTTCGTTTGTCGTTTGGTCATTTAGGGGTCCATTTCGGTTCGTTTTTGTTTTTGTGACGTTTTTTGCAAAAAAAATTGTTTTCGTTTCGTTAGGTAATGAAACGAAAAAACAAAAATGAAAACGAAAAATTGCTGTTTCATTAGCATTCTTTTTAGTTCAATGCATCTGCTGCAACGAAAACGAAAAACACGGCAAATTTGGTCGTTTCATTTTCGTTTTCGTTTTGTTTTAAAAAAATTTGTTTTGTTTTGTTGCATAACGAAATGAAAAAAATGAAAACAAAAACGAAAAATTGCTCGTTTCGTGCCCATCTCTAATAGTAACTTGCTTTACAGCTGCTGTTTTGCAACAGTTGCTTGCTTTACATCTGCTGTTTTTCACGGTAGCTTGCTTTACAGCTGCTCTTTCTGACAGTAGCTTGCTTTGCGGCTGCTGAATTATTTATTTATTTTTCCTCTGTCAGCCATGGATAACTGAATCAATGGATAATGAATCAGTGGATACGGGGGTCCTACTGTGCTGTCAATAGAGGACCACAAAAGCATGCCAACAAAAGTGAATGGGCCTGCTGGGTGTGGGCAAGGAGTTCAGTGAACTCGGAATTCTCTCTGTGCTGCGGGGTATAGATTCTATACCCCAGAACACAGAGAGATGAATCAGGAAAGAGATCTTGTTGTGCTGGTGGACAGCTCCATGAAGGTGTCTACCCGGTGTGTGGCAGCAGCGAAGACAGCCAATTCCATGCTAGGGATCATCAAAAAGGGGACTGAAACTAAAACAGCCAACATTATGATGCCATTGTACAAAACGATAGTAAGGCTGCAACCTGGAGTATTGTGTACAATTCTGATCATCACATCTCAAAAAAGACATAGTAGAACTAGAAAACCTGCAGAAGAGAGTGACTAAAATGATTACTGGGCTGGGGGGACTCCCTTATGAGGAAAGGCTAAAACATTTGGGGCTCTTTAGTCTGGAAAAAAGGCACCTGAGGGGGGATAGGATTGAGACATACAAAATTATGCAGGGCATGAGTCAAGTGGATAGAGGGACACTCTTCTCCCTCTCACAAAATACCAGAACTAGAGAATCATCTAGTCAAACTGAGGGTTGGGAAAGTCAGAACAGACAAAAGAAAATATTTTTTACCCAGCGTGTTGTTAGTCTGTGGTGTGGTGATGGCATCTGGCAAGGTACCACTGTAATTAAATACTTAATAGAATAGCTGTTGTGAGCTTTTTGGGCTGTTTAGCTGTGTTCAGGAAATATTTCTTCCTGACGTTTAGCCAGTCTCTGTGGCTGGCATCTTCAGAGGGCAAGTTGCTTGGGGAACTAGGAGTTAATATAAGAACATAAGAAGAGCCATGCTGGATCAGGCCAAAGGCCCATCTAGTCCAGCTTCCTGTATCTCACAGTGGCCCCACCAAATGCCTCTGGATGCGCATGAGACTAGATCTCTGTCTCCTGATACCACTCCCCTGCATCTGGTCCTTGAACTACCCCGGTTTGAAGCCTGGAGATTACACATCTCCATCATGGTTTGTAACCTGTGATGGACTTTTCCTCCAGGAATCTGTCCAATCCCCTTTTAAAGGTATCCAGGCCAGATGCCATCACCACATCGCATAAATTAATGACATTCAAACCCCAACTATATTATTTTATGCAACATGATAAAAGTAGAGTAAAATATTGAAAATCCTTTCCTTAAAAATATGGGACAGTTATGGGAAAAGAAAGAGAAAAATATTTCTCCCACCAATTTCTCCATTACATCTAGTGGTACAGTTGAAGAAATTCTCCGGACATGTGTTCCTGTGGTCTGTCTGCTTTCCAGACACAGTACTAACGAAGGAGAAGTAGTTTGGGGCCCTTCCTTGCTTTCCCTCTTGTAGGTAATTAATTTTTAAACCAGACTTGGACCAGAAAGCCCTTCAGGTACAGAATGGCATCAAATAAAGACATGTCCTCTGAAATGAGGACTGACCATTGTGAAATAGGACACCCAACTCAGATGTCTTTGGGCTGAAATGAAAAAAAAAAAAGGAAAAGTTCCGGAAAGAGTTTGAAATGACATTCACACGCCATACACTCCGATATTACAATCTTAAATATTTTCAAATACAGTATAGTACCAAGAAGGAAAGGTGAGGAAAAGCCAGTCTACCAAGTTTTATTTCTTACCCAGGTTATCTGTAAAATGATGCTTGCAGGACCTGCCTTTAAGATTCAAAATGAAACTTTTTATCAATTCATGTGCAACTTCCCTCTTATTTTATTACTTCTCTTGGAAAGCAGAAGCTCCAATTGTTATGAATTGGAAAAGGCTGTGTACTGATTGACAATAGACAGTAACAAAAGAAGTGCTTAGCATGTAAGCCTTTGTTTAAAAGTTCCTTTGTGTGGGGGGGGGGGAGGGGGAGGGAAACTTTAAGAACACTCTGAAAAAGGACTGAACAAATCTTTAATCCTCTTCAGGTCACACAGTTGGCAGGGTGAATAATAGCAAGGGGGCTTTGGCACCTTTTAGTTTGTCTAAACCAGTAGCATAACTTGAAATGAGCTAAATACAAAGGCCAAGGAAGGGGTGGTGGTATTTCCCTCTCTTACCCCCCTCCACATTTTCACATTCACTGCTCAATATCCTCACATGTTGGCTGCAGAGCTTATCTAATCCAAGTTGTCTTCATTCCTACAAGGAACTGGAGGGGAAAATACCCAATATATTCTAGTTCTGCCAACAGCCTGCAGATTTCTGATGTGAGACGCGCTTTCCAGAATATTAACACTTGGAAGGCGGCTGGGCCAGATGGAATCATGGGGCGAGTTGTTAGGGAATTAGCTGGAGTTTTTATAGATATTTTCAATCTATCTTTGTTGCAGTGCTCTACATAAGAACATAAGAAGAGCCATGCTGGATCAGGCCAAAGGCCTATCTAGGCCAGCTTCCTATATCTTACAGTGGCCCCACCAAATGCCTATGGGAGCGCATAAGACTAGATATCTGTCTCCTGCAACCACTCCCCTGCATCTGACCCTTGAAGTACCCCAGTTTTAAGCCTGTAGATGACACATCTCCATAATGGTTTGAAACCTGTGATGGACTTTTCCTCCAGGAATCTGTCCAACCCCTTTTGAAGGCATCCAGGCCAGGTGCCATCACCACCTCCTGTGGCAGGGAGTTCCACAGACTTGCCTGAAAACATCTATTATAGTGCCAGTCCCTAAGCAGTCAGTAGTGGCATCTCTCAATGACTATAGACCAATAGCTTTAACATCTGTTATGAAATGTTTTGAGAGATTGGTGCTAGATTACATTAAGGCTAGAGTTCCATCTACTTTGGACCTGTGTCAATTTGCATATAGGAGTAATAGATCTACTGATGATGCCATGTTCATTGTTGTACATACTGTACTGAGTCATTTAGAACAGTGCTCCCCAACCTTTTTGTCCCCACGGACCAGTAAATGTTTGATGATTTTTCCGTGGCCCGGGGTGGGGCTGGGGGGGGGGGGGAGATGGGGGGGGGGGGGGTCGGGGGGGGGCAGGGGAGGGTGTGGTTGTGGGGGGGGGAGGGGAGGAGGGGGTGCGGGGGGGCTTGGCGTGTGTGCCTTGCGGGGGGGCCACGGGAGTGGCTGCGGCGGCGGCGCTCGCCAGCTGGGGGCGTCGGGCGTGCCGCTCCCCCCCGCGCGCACGGGCGGGGTGGGGGGGAGCCCGGGGCTCCTGGGCAGGCGGCCCCCCGCCTCCTCCTCTTGTCGGCGGCCCCCGCCTCCTCCTCTTGTCGGCCCGTCTCGGTGGGGCGGCGCCAGCGGCGGCTCGGCGGTCCCGGTGGCACCCTCGGGCTGGAGCCGCCGCCGCATCGCCTTGCCTCCGGCTGCGGCCTTCGGGTGGGCGAACGGGAGGGGGGAGGGGAGGGAGGCCGGTGGGGGGGTGGCGTCTCTGCGCCGCCCGGTTCCGCTTCCAAGGAGGGACCACCGCCTCCACGCGCGCGCGCACATACACACATACACGTTACAACCGCCGCCACCACCGCTCCTTCCCACCCAACCCACCCACCCGCAATAACCTCCCGCCATGCATGTCCCGTCGGGGGCGGGCGGGCGGGCGGGCAAGGCAGGCAAGGCAGCTGCGGAGCGCCCCGCCCGCCCGCCCGGCCACGTGCGCCCCGGGACGGGCTTGGGACGGGCTGCGACGGGGCGGTCCCGCCCCCCCATACCTTCTTCCCCCTCGGGCACCCACCGCGCTCGGGACCCTGCAATGCCGGGGGCCGGGGGAGGGTCGCGCCGGCAGGCAGACACCTACACACACAAAACACACAGAGGGACTCACCGTTCCCGTCTTCACCGGCAAACTCCGGTTGAGGGGGCTGGGGGGCCCGGCCTCTCTCTCTGTGTGTGGGGGGGGCAGGGGACGGGAGCGGCCGCTCCTTCCTTCCTTCTTCCTCTCCCAGTGGAGCGGCGGCGGCGGCAGCTCCTCCAGCCTTCCTCCTCCACCGGCCGCCCGCGGGAGAGAAGAGGAGGAGGAGGAGGGCGGCGGAGGAAAAGGGGAGGAGCCTCCCCGGCCTCCCCAGGCGGCCTGGTGCCGACCGGTCCACGGACCGGCACCGGTCCGCGGCCCGGGGGTTGGGGACCACCGATTTAGAACAACAGGGAAGATATGCAAGGCTGTTATTTGTGGATTATAGATCTGCTTTTAATACAATTCTACCCAATAGGTTGTTTCTTAAAATGTCCAACTTGGGTATACACCAGAAGATTTGTTTGTGGGTAAGGAATATTCTGAGTGATAGGCCACAGTCAGTAAGGAAGGGATCCCACCATTCTTCTACTCTGGTACAGGAGCTCCTCAGAGTGGTGTTCTAAGCCCCTTCCTCTAGGTACACACATGACTGCACCCCACTGTATATATAACACCAAAGCAATCATCAAATTTGCAGACAATACAACAGTGTTGGGGCTCATTAATAAGAACAATGAGTCTGCTTATAGAAAGGAAGTACAAGGGTTGACAATTTGGTGTAAAGAAAATAATCTTACACTTAACACCAAAAAAACCCCTAAAGAACTTGTAATTGATTTTAGAAGAAAGAGAGATGTACATTTACTACTGTACATAAACTGTGAGGAGGTGGAGGGGGTTGGTAGCTTTAAATTTCTGGGCACTTACATCTCAGAGGACCTCTCATAGACTGCAAACAACAACATGGTTGTGAAAAAAACACAGAAGAGGCTGTATTTCCTGAGAATGCTCAGGAAGATGAATTTATCTCAGCATCTACTTCTGTCCTACTATCGCAGCACCATTGAGAGTGTCCTAACTTATGGCTATCATGGTATGGGAGCAGCTCTGTAGTGGACAAAAAAGCTCTACAGAGAATAATTAAGATTGCCCAGAATGTTACCAGGCTCCAGCTACCAACCCTGGATGACATCTTCAAATCTCGCTGTCTGAGGAAGTCACACAACATTCTGAGGGACTCTTCTCATCCTGCTCATAATTTCTTCGGACTGTTGCCTTCTGGCAGAAGATACAGAACAATTTAAACTCGGACCACACGTCTTCTGAACAGTTTTTATCCCAGAGCTATAATTGCACTTAATAATGAACTTAAGGACCACCAGCAGTGAGCACTTGGACAGTATTACTCGGCCTGTTGTGTAGATGCTTGTGTTTTTATTTTTTAGGTTTATTTTTTTAGTTAGAAAAAACATTAAAAAGATATACATAAGAAGAAACATAAGAAGGAAAAAAGAAAGAAAAAAGTAAAAAATAGTATACATATAAAATGCTTTTTACAATATAACATATCTCGTTTGGTGATTCTCTGTCATTGACATTATACTATGTATTCATCCTTTCCCCTACTTAAAAATAATTATACTACCATGCTTTAGCCTTTTAGCGGAGGGATTTTGGTGGGTGGGGGAGTGTTCAGGGATTTGTGTATGTGTGTGTGTGTGTGTGTGTGTGTGTGTGTGTGTGTGTGTGTGTGTGTGTGTGTGTGTGTGTGTGTGTGTTGAGTCTGGTCTCTGGGTGCCTGTGAATTTTGTTGTATGTGTATGCTGTGTATATATACACATAGTGACAATAAATTATTATTGATTATAAATTATAAATAAAATATAAAATTATAAATTAAGAAAATGCCTTGGTGTGTGTGTGTGTGTGTGTGTGTGTGTGTGTGTGTGTTGAGTCTGGTCTCTGGGTGCCTGTGAATTTTGTTGCATGTGTATACTGTGTATATATACACACAGTGACAATAAATTATTATAGATTATAAATTATAAATAAAATATAAAATTATAAATTAAGAAAATGCCTTGGTATGGGGAGAATGAAGTAGAAGTAGGGTCTCTCCTCTTCCCCCCCCCCGCCTGCCACCAAAAATGTATGTTTACCTCACGGCCTAAAGGGCTTGTATCTTTGTGGGGGAAGCCTCCCCATCATAGCTACAGATCCTCCCTTGCTCTCCCCCTTCTCTGCAACACTAGACTGCCCACAGTAATTAAGCCTTGGGGCCTTGGAGAGTTTGGACAAAACCAACCTCCAGGCCTCTTCCTTCCAACGCTTGCTGTGGGGATTCACTTTTGCTACACACAATTTCACAGGAAAACATTAAAAAAATACTGGGGACTGAATCAGCATTTCAGATATTGTTATGAAATGCACTGAGGGAATTCGCATGGCGGGAGCAGCATTAGCACTTGAGATGTTGCATGTAATGGGCCAGTTTGCAAAAAGGATGGAACATTATTCAAAAAGTTATGGCCAAATCTATGACTCCTGTTTTGGCTTTACAGCTACTAGTAATTGCTTTCCTAATGATCTGCCACAATATCGTAATCAATTTATGTTGTGACACTCATAAGTGTTTGTTATCCCAATTTTTTCCCTTAAAAATGGAACAAAGGTGGCTGGAATCATTAAAAGACAATACATTATTTAAAGCAAAAAACAGCCAGTCTATAAATGCTGTAAAATGCTTTAAAGGGATCAAGCAAATATCAACTCCCCCCCCACAAATACACAAAAAGCAACACTATAAAAACATTCAAAGCAGGAAGGTACAACAATCCATTTAAAAACCCTGCCCAGGCAGCTTGTCACTCAGGGAGAGCTTGTTTGAACAGAGAGCTCTTTGCCTGCTAGTGGAAGGGACAGCAAAGAAGGGGCCAGCCAGGACTTCCATGGGAGGGAGTCTGGGAGCTGCAACTGAGAAGGCCTTCTCCTGTCTACCCACCAAACATACCTGTGAAGGTGGTGGGACACACACAGAGAGATCATCCCCGGGATGATGTTAAATCGAGAGACCACACAATCACGGGAGAATGAATTAGACAGAACGTCAACCCGATGCCGCTTGTTCGTTGCCTTTCTCCCCAATGATCTTTGCACCTAGGCAGGCTCATAATGGAAGAGGTGATTCTTGGATGTCAAGGTGAGGTTGGGAGAAACTATCCAAGTACCTGCAGAATACAGGGGCATCTCTTGCTGAGGCTTGGCTGGGTGGAAAACAAGGACAAATATGCAGAGGCATAGCCAGGATTTTGGGCGCCAGGGGACAAAGTTTCATTTTTGCACCCTTCCTGCTGCCCACCCAACCCCACATTGTACCCACCCAGCAATGGGGGGCTGAAACCTGCAGGCGTGGGGTGAGTGCATATGCGTGTGTGCATGTGGGCATATGGGCGTGTATGTCTCTCTGTGTGTGTGTACCTTACATGGTAGCACGCGCACACCTTACACATCTCCCACCAAGGCGAGGAAGAGGAGAAGGAGGGAGCCATGGCCACCGCACTCCTGCCTGCCTGCCTGCTTCACCGCTCACCTGGCACATGGCGGCAGAGGCGGCGGAGGGGGTGCCGTCACCAAGCCTTCAGTTTCCTATGGTTGCCCAGACTTTGGGTGTCCATGTAGAGCTTTATAGGTTCAACTCTGCAGGGATTTATCTCCATGCATAAAGAAAATCATTTGCTAGCTGGTCCCCAACCACCACTACCACCACCCGCAGTTGGGTGCCTGTCCAAATTACTTTCTGATGGGTCATGATGGCTTGGGGATTTAGAGAGTTGAAGTGGATGGGTGGGTGAGGTGACGGGGGGGGGGGGAGTTAATATTTAAAAGCTTTGATGATAATACTGACTTACAGGGCTATTGCTAGGATCATTATTGAATGGTAAGTGCTTTTTAACACTGAAAATGTTATACAAACATATGCACTGCAAAATAACAATGTCACAACAACTAACAAAATATATTTCATTGGAGCCTGTTCACACTTTCTATTACTGTACAGTCTAGTCAGCTTGTTGATTCTTGATGGTTCTGAAAGGGGATAGATGGCTGAGTCCGGGGGAAAAAATGCTGTTTCTAGGACACCGGCAGATCAGTCCATGGGTCCCAGTGAGGCTGGAGTTCAGCATAAGGCAGTTCTTCACAGGGGCCTTTTCTGTGGTTCTCCTTTGCCAGATGGGGATTTTGAACTTCTGGAGAGCCAGCTTGGGTTAGAATGCTTGATCAGGTTGGTGCAATCTTAGTTCTCTTTCTGGGGAGGTGGAGAAGGAAGATCTCCCTCACTAAAGTGTGTTTTCCTGGGCAGGTACTAAACCCCAGTGGACTCAGCGGGGCTTCCTTTCGTGCAAATAAATCATCTCTTAATCAACTACCTGGTTATTTCTACTTTTGTTTTAGTCTATTGTTGATTTATTCAGTTATATTTCATTCCTCTAATCTTGTTTGTTTGTTTTAAATGTATTATTATCGCTATGTTGAAAGGTGATGATGTAAAACGCCCAGAGTAGCCCCAGGGCTAGATGGGCAGTATATAAATCAGATCAATCAATCAATCAATAAATCTGAACTGGATTGTAATCTCCGGCCCAGCCGTTGTGTGAGACACTTCTTTCCCAGTCCTGGCGAGCCTGGCTTTTATGAGGGTGGGGAGAGGCCCCTCCCCATGCCTGAGCTCAATCTTATCTCGGAAAAAGGTCTCGCATTCAGCGCGAGCTGTTGACTGAAGTCCTTGTTGACGAAAAGCATCCAGGCCACAAAATGGCAGCCACACATGGGTGTCAAGGCGGGAGGGAAGCTGCCTGGGGCCCGGCTGCCACTCCCCGTCGGGAGCTGGGACGGCTATGCTTTCTTTCTTCAATGCAGCCTGGTCTTTATTTATTTATTTATTTATTTATTATCTCCAGGCCTGCCACTGATATGCCTCTCAGCACCTTCTCTTCCGCCGGCAAGTGCCTTCTTATCTTGGGTAATCAGGATACCAAAATCCCTTCTCTGTCCGTCTGGACGGCCTTGCTTTTCAAGAGTGTTGCTCTTTGCAATACTTAACTGCTTAGATTTTTATTTTTTTCAAAGGCGGAAACATCCCCAGGAAGTAGCTCTTAAGTACGGAGCAAATATTCCAGTTACTTAACAACCCATATAGATGAACTCAATTACATCCTTCATCTCTCAAGATAGGAATTAAAGAAGGCTGGGCTTTGATCTGGAATTAAGCAGACCTTGCTTTAAATCAGCCTACCGTGGGATTTTATGAGGAGCAGTAATTAGTGGTTAACGTAACTAGGAATATGGTACTGGGAAGCTTTCAAACACCGTGCAGGGTTAGAAGTTTTTGTCACTGGGTTGACACTGAATTAAAGAGCCGCTTCTGATCTAAAAGGCAGAGCAAGGGTGTGCAGAAATGTGTTTGGGTTAAAAAAAATTCTTTATGAAGAAATGTATCACACCTTCCGTCTCCATGCAGCTTGTTTCATTTTAATGGATAATGAAGACAAATTAGAAGAAAAAGTGTGGTAAAGTTATTGCAGTTTTCAGAGGTATTCGTTTTAGTCTGTTTCAGCAAACACCACTTTTCCAGGTAACCAGTTTATTTCAATGCAATTTTTGTGGGTATCAGGAGTATGAAGTTGCATACAATAATACCTTGGTTTACAAGCACAATCAGTTCTAGAAACATGCTTGTGAGCCACAACACTCCTATATCAAAGCAAATTTTCCCATAAGAAACAATGGAAATGCAGATGATTTGTTCTGGGGTCCCATAGACCACATACCGTACACACATCATGCCAAAACTCACAAAACGAAGTTGGCTAGCAGTCCATGTCCACATCATTGTTAGATATCTGGCTGCGGAATTTGCTCTGTTTGAGACTAACCGAACAGTGTATTGACTGTGTATTTTTGTGACAATAATAAAATGCAATTTGTAGCCTTATACACACTTGACTAGCTGCCACATGACTAGAAATGATTTGAAAAATAAGAAAAATAAGAAAGGATGTTGAAAACAAATTAAATAAAGAGAATTTAGACCCTAACCTGCATGCTCTTTTGAAAATGTTCCTGGCTGGTGCAAGGGAGGCCTCCATTCCTCACTCCTCCTTCTGCTTTGGAGGCTGCCTGAGATGGAATGATCCAATCACCCACAATCCAGCAGAGGGAGAGAGTGCCACCATTGGCTCACTTGTGATCATGTGACCTGCTCTAGTGCTTGTATTGCAAGACATTACTTGCTCATCAGGGCAAAATTTCAAAGAACTATTTGCTTGTCTTGCAGAACACCCTTAAACCAAGTTACTCCTAAACCAAAGTATCACTGTATGCAACTCTTAACATAGGTGGGTATTAGTACACACTATGATCCCCATATCCACAGATTTGCCATCCATGGATTAAGTTACCCGTGGACGGCGATCAGAGGTGCAAGGGCCTAGACCTGCAAAATTGGGGGCAGAGGAGGAGGAGGAGGAAACTGCCCGGCTCCAGAGCTCCCGCTTGCCCACCCGCCTGCAAGATGGGTGGTGGTGGCAGGGAGGAGACCGCATGGCTTAGGAGCACCTAACCATTCACCCGAAAGTTTGGCAGCAGCAACAGTGTAGGAGGCCACGCAGCTCCGGAGCTCACACCTGCCTGCATGATCGGCGATGGTGGCAAGCAAGAGGCCATGTAGCTGGGGAGTGCCTGCCCACCCACCCGCAAGATCAATGGCAGCGGCGACAGAGGAGGCTGCACTGCTCCAGAGCGCCCGCCCACAAGGACCACAATGAGGAGGAGGAAGAGGCAGCCCTGGTGGCGCGAAGGACAGGCAGCACAGCACCACTGCCTGCACCCCTAGCACCCTGCCCCCGCTGTCACCATCGGATAAGAGCTTTCACTTTTATCCATGGATTTCACCATCCGCGGGGGTCCCGGAAACGATCCCCCATGGATACCGCGGTCATACTGTACACCTAAGAAACATAAGTAGCACTGTACAATCCAAATTCTCAAAACCAATTTTAATATGCCTTTGCACATTGTGGCTTCAAGCTATCTCTATTAAGAGCTATTGTGTGCGGCCTTAAAGTGCCATTCAGATATTTCAGCATCGTGTCTACAATGCTCTACTTTCTTCATTTATTTTCCTGCTGACATGCCAGCTGTCAATTTGATAGCCTTTAAAGCATAGTAGGTCTCCCTACTATGCATGGTATTCCTTAAATTTCTACTATTACTATGCATGGTATTCCTTAAATTTCTACTATTCTGGGTGGCGAACAACAAAAATTAACCAAAAAATTAAAAACAGAGCATAAATTAAAAACAGGGAAAAAAGAGAACCCCATTCCAACACCAACACCTACAGTACATCTCAAGGCCAAAATCTGAACCCCAGGAGGGTGGGAACAGTAGCATCAGTGAAACAATAGACATAGCATAGTCAAATATGAAATTGCATTAAGAGATTTTTTTTCAAATTAAAGATCTATGTTTTTAGCTGTTTTCTAGACCCCTAAGAGGGTGGGGGCTTAACATACCTCCACTGGTAGAGAATTCCACAGCAAGGCGACCAGCACCAAATTAATAAACCAATAAATAAATGCATATATTGTCTATAGGTATTATTCAATTACATTGTTCAGTGTGATGAATCTGCAGATATTATCATTCTACCTTGATTTTTATTCATTTATATTTATTGATTTGTGTTTGCACCTCTATGAGTGACTAACGAACATAAGTATTTGATCAAAATATTTTGGCTTCTGACTTCTTTATTTTCACAAAAGTATGCTGTTTCTCATATGACTGCTATACAACCAGAATATAGGGTATTCCAATGAAGATACCTTGGATAGCCAAAGTCACTAATGTGGTCGTATTACAAAACATGAATAAAAAGCTAGAAATTCTCAATACCATAAAGAGAAGAAAATTACAATATTTGTCACATAATGTGCAATAACAAATACCATCTGCTGCAGGGGGGGGGGAAATCAAGGAAAAATAGATGGAAGGTGTGGCCTGGGGCGTAGAACATTCTGGCTTAAGAATTTAAGCCAATGGTTAACAGTGGGCACAGCTTCTCTATTTATGATATATTTTTTAGATTAAAAAACAGCATTCTATGAGGACATGGCACTTAAAGAAGAAGAAAAATGCAGATGGATGATGTTCTTGTGTTGCTCTCTGGGTTCAGGTGCCACCAGTCTCTAAATCCAGAATTTTGCCCTATTTTCTAACGTGCTTGGAATTGGTGGTACTGTACCTCTTTTCCAGCTAAATACAAGCCTGACAATGTGTGAGGGTTATTGTTAAAGTATTTGGACATAGGTTGTTCCAGTTCCTTTGTCAAGTTGACAGACGTGTGGTTTCTGACTCTTGCAAGGTATGTCTGTTCTTTTGACCACACATTTCAGGTGGTATCCTAGTTGTCTATGACGGTTACTTCATGTCCTTCCTCGTTCCGAGATTACATTCGTTTTGTGATAACGTCTTTCGCAGTTACATAGTCTTGTCCCGGTTCTGACCCTGTTTCCGTTTACCCATGGGTGTGATTGATGGTATCGTGACGACTGTTACTTCATGTCCTTGTTTCGTGACAACATCTGTACTTCCCTGTCTTCGTTTTCCCTTTTTTTTGGTCCGACCTTCCGTTTTTCGATATTTTGATTCTCCGTAACTTTGCCTTTCATGCATTAAGCAGCAAAGTTCGAGGTTTATGTCTTCTTCCCTCTCTGCAATGCATTGTTTACGCCTTTGGGATTGTACTGGAGAATGCAACTTCACACTCCTGCCACTAGATGGAGAATGTGCACGTTGCATGATGAGGCTTACTTCACGAGCACTTGTCTCGAAACAAGAACTGAGACAAGAGAATTCCCAAGGTCAGAGAGAGAGATGGCTCATCACGCTTAAATCCCAGTTCAGGGGGCGTGGTCAGGACAAACTCCCACCGTCACGCAATGGACATGCAGTAACATTTTTTTGTACCGGTCCCAAGCGGGATGGCGAACCGCGATGAGAGGGACGTGAAGTTACTGTCTTAGAGATAAAACACATCTTATGAGCAAAATTACACTGTACGATCTACAATTGATGCTTCATTTGATATAGTATTTCTTACAAGTCACAGTGATAGTGAAAATGACTATCCCTGAGAAATACAAAGGTTTGCAGTGTTTGGAATCAGAAAGGTATGATTCAAGATTGCTAACTAGTGGTTTGAGGACACCTCTTCTTAGCAATCTCCGCAGATTTGGTGGCTTTAGGAAAGCTATCAGAGATGGTGTGCTGATGGTTTTTGCAAGGTGCTCTAGGGTTTGCTAATAATAGATAGTTTTGTGTAACTGCTTGATCATAATTTGGAGGTGCTGGATGGATCTCTGCCACAAAATGAATGCATTGTTCAGTGTTAGATTTATTATTCTGATGGAAAAGATATTCTCTTGAACAGGAAATGGCTTTTTATATTAGAACCTGTGATAATCAGAGGATATCCTCTACGACGCAGGCGTTTCTTGAGTTCATGTGCTTTAAAAAAAGTTTTCCTATGTGTTACAAATGCATCTAAGAACCAAGCTGAATCTACTAGTCCTCTTTATATGTTTCAATTGGCATGATTTCTGGGTAAGATAACTGTGGACCTCAGTGGGCTTACTATAGATGTCAATGACAATGTTGTTTTCAGTTGTACGGAGGATGCCAAGTAAAGGGATGAGTGGATTTTCAGTGATGCTGCTGGATAGAAATTTGTTTGGGGGGGGTGAACAGATTGGATGTATGATTTAAATGTCTCTAGGTGTTCCTTGCAAGCTGCCTAGATGCCCTAAGAACATCCAATCTCACCTGATTTCGGAAGCAAAGCAGGGCCGGGTACTGGTTAGTACTTGGATGGGAGACCACCAGGGAATACCAGGGGCTGTCGGCGCCTGGAGTAGGAACTGGCAAACCACTCCAGTATTCCTGCCAAGAAAAAACTCCATGGACATGGGGTCAGGAAGAGTCGGTCACAACTCTTACAACACGACACACACACAGGTGTTCCTTGCATTTTATATAGACCAAAGAAACATTGTCAATGTAACATCACCATATAAAAGGATTTTCACTGTAGGAATAATTGCTAAACTATTGTAATGGTAAAGAGTTTAACAATTGATGGAAAGTTCTATAAAATATTTTTGTTGAAGAATTTGTCAAACCAATTTGCTCCTTCGCCCAGTATTTCCCTTATAGTCCATGCCCTGTACCAAGTCTACCACACTTACCAACTCAAGGAATTGGATCTGCCGTTGGAAGGCTTTTACATAAATTCTCCACAGTCTCATTGACTGGCCTTTGGCAAACAGTGCTCTTTCAGCCTCAGGTTCCCCTACGGGTAAAACAAAAACAACAGAGAGAGACCTCTGTCATAGGATCTTCTCTCCCCCACCTCCCCATCCAATCAAGAAGCTCATTAGATCAGTCGAGAGATGCTGCACCCCTTTACAACACGAAAGATCCCATCGAAATACTACGAAATGGTAGTGACTAACACAATGGAGCATCTCTTGAATGCAAACATGTGTGGACTGCTGTCATTGCTGTGTCTTTTATGTGCAGGGTGTCTGAAGAAATAGCCACATATTTGCGTCAGAGCCATATGTTGACGGCAAACCAAATGGAAAACGTTGCTACCCAGATGTTGTATCAAGTCCATCAAGTAGCATAGATATTTAAAGTATCTCTCACTCTTTTTGCAAATCAAAGCTGGCATGGACCACGTGGGCCCTTGTAGAGACTTATTTGGGTGTGTGTATGTGTAATTATCTGGGAATTGACTTCTTGTGGGATCAAAAGAATTTCCTACTCATCCAGGTTGCTTCTTCAGTCTGAGGAAGGTTGATGGTAGGCTTCTAATTTATAGATCACCTTGGTTTCTCCCCATCCTGCTTTGAATAGGCTTATTAGATGGACAATGGCCTGAGGTGTGTGAAAGTCACACTTGTGCAGCTTTTCCCAACAACCATTAAAGATGAGTCGTTAGCTGTGACCTTCTGGGGGAGGTGTGAAGTGCTTTTAATTTGTTAGGGGATCAATGAAAAGGCAGCATGATGTGCTTTTCAACATTTTTGGGAGCCACAACCATTCCTGCTTTTTGCTGTATGTGCAGTGGCAGCTACAAAAACCATGACTCAGGGTTGCAGTTTAGACCAAGTAGCCATTATGGTAGCACACACTGTTTGTTACCGTGTGATGTACAGCAGTGTTGTACAACATTTAAAATTATGGGGACCAAAAGTCATTTTAAAAGATAGCATGGTGAGTTGTGCCTTTCATTGGAGACAACTAGTCCTCAATTGTTCTGCAGATCCTGAAAGCAGCAAATTAAAACAGCTAGTTATTTGTGTTGAGTGTCTTTCCCACTAGCTATATTATAGCTAAGTTATGTTACAACTCTACCTTAATGGGAGATATTTTCCATCGTTTCACATGTAACTATAACTTTTGGTCACCGTTGTAATTATGGGAGACTTACTACATGGTGGAAGAGAAATATTTCATGGTTCAAATGCTGGCTCTCTTGTGGGGATTCAGATGATGGTGAGGAAGACAGGGCTGGGACTGTATTTGAGACTCCAGACAGTGACTACTATAGCATTCTACATTTTTGGAGTTTGAAACTCTTTTGATTACTTTTCAGAAAGAAGAAGAGAAAGAGTTACTCCTGGAATTGTAACTAATGGTATCTAAATACTGGGTAGAATCATAGAATCATAGAATCATAGAGTTGGAAGAGACCTCAAGGGCCATCTAGTCCAACCCCCTGCCATGCAGGAACTCCATCACAATATTTCCGACAGATGGCCATCCAGCCTCTGCTTAAAAACCTCCACAGAAGGAGACTCCACCACCCTTTGTGGCAGCATATTCCACTGCCGAACAGCTCTAACTATCAGGAAGTTCTTCCTAATGTTCAAATGGAATCTCTTTTCCTGTAGCTTGAAACCATTGCCCCAAGTCGTAGTCTCTGAAGCCATGGAAAACAAACCTGTTCCCTCTTCAATATGACATCCTTTCAAATATTTAAACATAGCTATCATATCCCCCCTCAGCCTTCTTTTAGAGATGCTAAACATTCCCAGTTCCCTAAGCCGTTCCTCATAAGACATTTCCTCCAGACCCTCAACCATCCTGGTCGCCCTCCTCGGCACCCGCTCGAGGTTGTCAACATCCTTTTTAAATTGAGGCGCACAGAACTGGACACAGTACTCCAGGTGGGGTCTGACCAGAGCAGAATAAAGTGGTACTATCACTTCCCTTGATCTAGACCAGGGGTCCTCAACCTAAGGCCCCGGGGCCAGGTGCGGCCCCCAAGGTCCTGAATCCGGCCCCCGGGACCAATTGCAACCCCCCCACCTACCCCTGCTTTGCGAGCAAGCCAACCTCTGCAGCTGCTTCTGTTGCTGAGGCAGATCAAAGCAGTGGGCTATGTCACTTCTCCCACTCCCCCCAACTACCGCCCAGATGATCAGCATGCTGGCTAGTGGGGAAGTTAGAGTGGGAGGGCTACGGCAAAGTCCCCCGCTCCCCCCACCCACTGTGGTCTGGCCCCCAGTGGTGCCTGGGGCGTGGTGGACCGGCCCGCTGTTTGAAAACTTTGAGGACCCCTGATCTAGACACTATGGTTCTGTTGATGCAACCAAGAATCGCATTGGCTTTCCTGGCTGCTGCATCACACTGCCGACTCATGTTCAATTTGTGGTCCACCAAGACCCCCAGATCCCTTTCACAGGTGCTATTCTCCAGCCAAGTGTCCCCCATCCTAAATCTGTGCAATTCACTCTTTTTACCTAGCTGTAGCACCCTAAATTTCCCTCTGTTGAAATCCATTCTGGTAGGGGAGGAGAGTCCTGGAACAATGGCCAGGATCTTATGGTTGACGTAGCTGAAGGAAAGAGGAGAGATGGAAAACAAAAGAATATGCTGTGACATCTTAAAGACTAACAGGTTTCTTTCCATGTAACATCTCGCAGATGAAAATTGCCTCAGACACATGGAGGGCTCATACTCTATCATCAGCAAGTTTGTCAACATGTTGAAACAAGCAGGATCCTATTGGTTAATTGCTCTAATGGAAGGCAGACCCAGGAATAAGAATCTTTCCCCCCTACTGCAGCCTCACACGCTCTCAACATCTGCCCTGAAGGGGCTGGCAGTCCTTTCCCATCTGAGATTCAGAGGGCTTGGAGGACAGGGAGAAGAGTTGGGGGGTGGGGTGGGGAGGGTAAGAGCAAGGGACCTAATTAGATCTCAGTCAAGAACAATAACTAGTTACATTTAAAAACTATTTCCCCCTAACCCCAAACAATATTGTTTGGTTTCTTCTGTTGGGGCGGGGCTGCCCTTGCTCAAAACGCAACAAGTGCAGCAATGCAAATAGGAGTGGAATGAGGGGGGGGAGAGTCAACATATACCTCCTGCACAGTCATTCTGTTCTACTGGTGACCCAGTCTAGCCCTTTACAGGCCTTTTATGATGGGGACCCCATTGTTATTTGGGGTGTTATAACGTATTGCAATTGCATGTAGGTTGAGTGTCATCTGAATTACTTTGGACACATTTTTTTTTAAAAAAACACTATTATTTATTTATTTATTTATTTATTTATTTATTTATTTATTTATTTATTTATTTATTTATTATTTAGAATATTTTTACCCCACCTTTCTCCTTGGAAAAGGACCCAAGGTATATTGCAGTAATGAGGGACAATATACAGCCCAGAACATTTTAAAGACATATTCAAGATTAAAAACAGGGACTTAGAAGAGGCATCTTGCAACATTAAGAGGTAACATTAAAGCTAAAAAGAGCACACAAACTGTTAAAAGAAAAGAAAAATCCATTGAGGCGTGGAAACTAACATGAAAAGACTGGTGTTCTTATGAAATCAGTCAATGCACTCATGTAATGTAATCCATATTAAAGTCAGATAGTAGGTAATCCCTCATTCAGGGAAAGCTTTCTGAAGAAGAAGGTCTTTGCCTGCTTCCAGAAAGATAGCAGAGACGGGGCAGTCCTGGCCTCCAGTGGGAAAGAGTTCCGAAGTCTGGGAGCAGCAACAGAGAAGGCCCTCTCATGTGTTTCATAACATAAGAACATAAGAACTAGAGATGGGCACGAACGCCAAAATGGCATCTTGTGGTTGTTATTCAGGCCCTGGGGTCTGCTTTGTTCCGTTTCCATTTTTTGGGTGCGGCAAGCTGCGGCCGCAGGGAACCTTCCCAGGGCCGGTTGCCACCAGAGCCGGCAGCATGCAGGCCGGGAGAGCATTCCCGTGGCCGCGGGGAGCCCTCCCAGAGCCAGGGCAAGCCCCCTGGGAGAGCTGTCCCGCAGCCACGGGGAGCCCTCCCGGGGCCGGGCGCCGCCAGAGCCAGTGGCAAGCCTGCCAGCAGGAGATCAATCCCGTGGCCCAAGGGGAGTCTTCCCAGAGCCGGGCACTGCTCCGGTCACCACCCCCAACAGGCCGCCACCCCCAGAGCACCACCAAGCGCCGCCCTCCCTTGGGCCCCCTCCCCAAGGACTGATCCGCCGCACCATCTGCCACCCCTGTCGGGTCGCTAGCCCTGAAGCCTCGTGCAGTGCCGCCCTAACTGGGGCCCTTCTCCCTGGGAACCACTCCTCCCTGGGAGCCGCCACCCCAGAAGACCGCCGCCCTGCACCCCCCCGGGCCTAGACCTGGGAAACCTATGGGGGTGCCGCTGCACTCCCACCGTGCTCCAACGACACCCTCCGCCCCGGATTCTGAGCCGGCTGCACCGTTGCCGCTTCGCCACGTGGTCGATATCCTGGAGCCCAGCCCATAAGGGCTCGGATCCCACCTCTTCTTGCGAGATCGGCAAAGTCTCATGTCGTCGGCTCCAGCGGGGAGGGGGCACAAACGCTCCACCAGGCCCAGGCCCCTCTCACCACCCTCCATTTGTTGAATGACAGCCCAGTGGGCTGTCATTCACTAATCGGAGATGACTGGTCAGAGGGCTGGGACCCACCTCCGCACCAGCCCCCTCTCGCCGCCCTCCACTGCTCCATTATTCATCGTGCGAGCGGCGTGACGGCAATAACGGAAATGAACAGAACCAAAGAAAAAATTCTTGGTTCTGTTCGGTTCGAGCCTGCCCCATCGCAACGGTCGTTATTCGTACCGTTACATAACTAAACGAATAACGGAGAATGGTAACAAAAAAATTGTCATTTCGTGCCCATCTCTAATAAGAACATAAGAAGAGCCCTGCTGGATCAGGCCAAAGGCCCCTCTAGTCCAGCTTCCTGTATTTGACAGTGGCCCCACCAAATGCCTCTGGGAGCGCACAAGACTAGATCTCTGTCTCCTGACACCGCTCCCCTGCATCTGGCCCTTGAAGTTCCCCAGTTTTAAAATTCTTCTGAGATGCACCTGCGAAGGTGGCAGAATGGAGAGAATGGCCTCTCCTGATGACCTTAACAAACACATGCAGATATTTTTAGATACCATCAAACAAAATCACAATAGCTGGTGCAAATGTAAGTCACATGATAGGTAGTTAGGGCAGCAGGAGGGAATTCCAAAGTCTGGGAGCAGCAACAGAGAAGGCCCTTTCATGTGTTCTTCTGAGACACACCTATGAGGGTGGCAGGATGGAGAGAAGGGCCTCTCCTGATGTCCTTAACACCCAAGTCGGTTTGTACTGTGAGATTCGATCTTTGAGGTAGCAAGGACCCAGGTCGTACAGTGCTTTGTAGGTCAAGGTCAGCACCTTGAATTGTGCCCCACAGCTGATTGGTAGTCAGTGGAGCTGTTTTATTAGGGGTATATTTTGATCTCTATACCCTGCCCCAGTTAGCAGACTGGCTGCTACATTCTGGACCCATTAAATTTTCCTGAGACTTTTCATCAGTAGTCCCACACAGAGCACATTACAGTAGTCCAGCCAGCAGGTCACTAGGGCATGTGTCACCATGGCCAGCGCTGATTTCTCAAGAACCGGGTGTAACTGGTGTACTAGCCTTAATTGTGCAAATGCGCTCCTGGCCAAAGCCGTGATCTGGGTGTCTAGGATCAAGGATGAGTCCAGAAGCACTGGCAGGCAATGCACCTCTTTTTTTTTCTATTGGAGGGTGACCCCATCCAATACAGGTTGCATCCCTATTCCTTGATCTCCTTTTTGACTGACCAGAAGCATCTCTTTCATGTCTGGGTTTAGTTTCTGAGTTTGTTCTTCCTCATCCAGTTCATTAATGAAGCTAAGCACTGATCTAAAGTCGAAATATTCTTTAGCCTATGTTTCTGGTAGTTCGGCCTGATTCATGAGACACCTGTATGTACTTTTTGCATAAAAATAAAAATAATGGCAATAAAAATCAATATTCAAATTATATTTGCAGGGGAAGATTTGTACAAAGGCCAACATTGCCATTTCCCACCCTACCTGACATGGCTATAATGAGGATAAGTAAACAAGACAGGAAATCGAAGGCCCTTGTATACCATACTAAACTATCCTGTAGAAATTGTGAAGAGCACATTCTGATTCTAAGAATCCATGGACCTTAATTAACATATCTGAGATGTGAAATTAATCTTCCTTCCTCCCACCTCCAGCTTGTTGTCATTATATTGCCTCTATTTCTTCTCTTTCGTACAGAGGAAAGCTGTGTGGCAGTATATAATCAACCTGAAAGAAAAACCAGGGATTCGAGCCCCAACGAGGGTGGAGTATATTAATTTTTGCTCTCCTCTCTGCAGAGACTTGACAGAAAGTCATGGGGAGCATTCCATTTTTCATCAGAGAGAAAGAGTAACATATTTTTTCCAGTCCTTCTCGTCCTGATGATAACATCTGCATTGGCAGCATTTTATTTTCCAATAACTTTAAAAAAAACCTGTCGCAGGAGATCTTGAAAGAAACCAAAAACGCACCCAGAGAGCAATGGAAGCTGAGACTGCAACCACTAGCCGTGAGCTATTAATATGCTAGCCAGGGCTCTTCCATCCATCTGCCATGCCTCTTATCTCATTCCCAAGACCCAGTCTCAAACATCATTAACCAGCAAGTCCCAATAAAACCATCCCTGTTCAGAACTAGAGGATTATTCTACAGCACGCTCTTCAGAATCTCCTTCTCATTAGTAATTTTCCACTGAGGTGGAGTTGCTTTTCTTTCTCACTAGGTTCTGAGTGGATCATTCGGCAGTTTGGTTTCTGTCTGCCATGAAGGCTCTCTCTCTCCCTCTCTTTCTCTTTCTCTTTCTCTCTCTCTCTCTCTCTCTCTCTCTCTCTCTCTCTCTCTCTCTCTCTGCCCGATATTCATTATTCAGAAGCAAAGTCATTTGTTTGGTGCCATTCACTCATCTGGCACGAGGACTTTCAAACGCCCCTGCTGGAAATCTTGGTAGCATTTGTTTAGAAGCATCTCACTGCTTGGCGCTCCTTCTCTCTTCTTCTGTCTTTTCAAAATGTGTACTGCATGTTGCTGACTTCTTCTGAATTAAACCCCACCCCCGTCCGTCCCCTGTCGCCAAGGGATGTGGTGTGGAGGGCTGCTTGTAGTTTCTTCTCTCCGGCCGTCCAATGATGTCTCTAAGGGGATCTAGTTTTCACACCAGCTGGCAAGCAGAATGAAGCTTTTGCTTGGTTTCCGCAGGAATTCTGTAGCTTCAAAGATCTTGGTTCGTGTATTAAAAGCCCTCCCTTCCTTGGCTGTGTGTGTGTGTGTGTGTGTGTGTGTGTGTGTGTGTGTGTGTGTGTGTGTGTGTGTGTGTGTGTGTGTGTGTGTGTGTGTGTGTGTGTGTTGTGTCATTACACTTGTGACTGACTCTTCATGACTCCATGTCCATGGAGTTTTCTTGGCAGGAATACTGGAGTGGTTTGCTAGTTCCTACTTCAGGCGCCTACAGCACCTGGTATTCCCTGGTGGTCTCCCATCCAAGTACTAACCAGGGCCAACCCCGCTTAGCTTCTGAAATCAAGCGAGATGGGATGTGCTAGGTTCCATAAAAAACAGTACAGGGTTTCAGAAGACAATCTTTTCTGATGAAGTAGGATGGGGCAGCAGGTGGCCCTCCATGGTTTTGTTGGACTTCAGCTCCCACTGCCCCTCACCACTGGTCATGCTGGCTAGTGACATGGGGGAGTTGCAGTCTGGCAACGTTTGGAGGTTCACAGGCTGCCACCCCACCCACCCCATCATATAATACAGTGGTACCTCTTAAAACGAATTTAATTCATTCTATGGGTCAATTTGTTTGAAGAAAAATTTGTCTTATGAAATGTGGTTTCCCATAGGAATGCACTGAAAATGGATGAACCTGTTCTGGAAGCTATAGGTTGCTTTGTTTTGTGAAAGTTTTGGCTTCTGAAATGCAGTTTCCCATAGGAATGCATTGGGAATGGATTAATCCGTTTCAGAGGCTAGAATAAAGACAAATATAACCGGTTTTTTCCCCTAGGTACATGCAGAACATGTGAATATGTGTTCTCATCTGCATATCCCTTCCCTTTCCACAAGTATGGGAAAGAAAGACATTGTTAGAAACTGGCAACGGATATTTATTTATTTATTTATTTATTTATTTATTTATTTATTTATTTCGGCACCTTTCCTCCCATAGTGTACCAAAGGTTGTTCTTAACAATTAAATATAGCATAATAACAAGTTAAAATACTGTACAAAACTATGCATTAAAAAAACACAATAAAACATTGGTCAAGGTTCAAAAGAATGTTGACAGCATTTAAAAAAAAACATTTAAGACTTATTGAACTCTGGCTTGGGTGGAGCAACCAGAATGCCTCATAAATTTGAAAAAGAGCAGGCCATTCACATCACGAATCATAACATTACAGAGATGGACGGGATTTTTGAGGGATCCTCAATTCCGACGTTTTGCCAAAAAGGAAATTAATAGCTAAATCATCCTTGTCAGATGAGCAAAATCTTAGAGAGGCCAATGGCCAGACTAGTATAAGACAGTTTCCTGTCTTCTTTAGAGGCAGTGGCCTTAGCACTTAGCCCACCTTAGGTCCTTTTAAGCATAAAGGTAAAAAGATTTTAAATCAAATCAAATCAAATAAAAATACAAGCATCGGCATCCACCATTGCTCCTGCATTCCCACCAACATCAAAACATTTCCACCAAGAGTGGTGCCTGCAACCCAGAAAACAAAGGAGTGCCCGTTTGCCATTTTGGTTTGTTATCATGGGCTCTTGCCTTTCTTCTGACCTAATGTTGGTCCTAAGAGGGTGTTTGAGGTATATGAGAAAAGCATTGAGTGCTCTAACCGTGCCAGCTCCCCCCACTCCCCCCCCCCATAGGTTTCCATGGCCCAATGTCTCCTGGGTCTGATATTCTGTCTGTCACACCACGGTGACTTATCAAGGGAGTACCAGTACAGACCTTACAGTGGGAGGTTGGAAACATTACTATAGTGGACCACGACTCCCCAAATGCCCCAGTGAACAGCTATTCTGGCTGGTGTTCTTTCCCTAAAAAGGAGCAATTTTCGAGTGTGTATGAAATTTGAGTCAAGACTGAAGCAACTACCTCAGCCACTGGATGCTGGATTGGGGGCATACCTGTCAAGTTTTCCTTGCCGCCGCCCAGGATGGGAAGAGGGAGGTATCACGCATGTGTGTGCACAAACGCCCACCCACCCGCACCCACACCCACACCTGCACACACAAACACACGCACGCTCACCCACCCAGCCCCACACAAATGCATGCATGGATGCCCCCCCACAAACACACACTGCACACTTTGCCCCTCCAACCTTATTGCTGCACCACTTCCAGGAAAATAAATGACCCAGGAAGAGGGTGGGAAAAGGGGTAGAAAAATGGGATTTCCCGGCAGTTACAGGAAGCTTGAAAAGTATAGATGGGGCAGAGGTGTTAACAGGCGAACATCACCCAAGCATTCCCACATTTCTAAGCAAAGAGTGCCTTAGTGGAAGCAAGATTTTTTTTTTTGCCAGCCTGGTTGTATCACCTTCCTCTGAAGGTATCATGGGCCCCCCACCAGCCATACACATGCCAGATGGCCCAAGAAGACCCTTATCCTTGGGGGTCCCTGGGAGGATTCCAACTTCCAGCTGCTGGCACTTCCACCGAGGGCTCCGGGGAGTCCAGCCCCTGAGCTGGCCCGGATTCAGTCCATTCAATAATCCTGTGGTACCTGGGGTGAGATCCTCAGCTGGGACTGGATTTCAGCATGGATTTCCTACCAAGAACTAAGCCAGCCAGCCAGCAGATCGGGACAGATGGGGCTGGCTTCGGACTCTTAATTCAAAGCTGGGTTTCAAGTGAAATGTTTCAGCTTTACATGAGCTGATGAGCTGGCGTTGTGTCGGTCCACTGCCTTCATAAATCATCTCTGGCTTTTAACAGGAAAGAGAGCAAGTTGAAAAAAAAAGAAAGAAAAAGAAAAAGGTTTTCCTATTTCGGGTCACCATCCATTTGTGTTCTCCTTCCCCCCAACTCCCCTCACCACCCCTCTTTCCCTCCCCAGCCTCCCTTCTAAGGACTCCTCTCATATTTGCCATGTTAGTTTCCATTGTAAATGGGGGGGGGGCTTAAGCCAGCCCTAAAGTAAAGTCAAAAGGGGAGTTCAAAGAGACCCAGCTGCTTCCTGAGGCTGGTAAGCAGAGAGGTTGGGGCAGGGAGGAGGAGAAGCTGGTTTCTTTTGAAGTTGTGCTGTTGAAGCCTTGTGCTGCAAGATGGATGCTGATTGTTTCATATTATGGTGTCATTAAACTTAAAAGAAAGTGTGCCGTACTCTACATGAAGGAGACTGTAAAATTAAGGCTGGCTAGCAAAATGGCCAGCCAGCCTTCCTTCCAAATCAGAAAATTAAAAAAAAGGTTTAGGTCAGGAAGGATGGAGATGGATCTTCTCATGAAGGAAAAGAAAGAAAAGAAAATGTAACCAAGTGAGACACACCTTGCAAAAAGGGATAAAAGGAGACCTGGGCTGTTCTTTATCCTTCCCCTCGTGTGGAAAGTAAGCTCCTCAGGAGAAGGGCCTATTCTTTTCTTATGCACGCTTCCAGGTTTCATACAGGCTGAGGGAAAAACACAACACCACCACACACCGATCTGTCAAATAAGCACATCAATCCATAACCCTTAAAAAAGAAAGAAAGAAACGGCTGTAGCAATTACCCCAGTCCTTCAAATGACATCTTGCCAAGTTATGTACATATTCCTATTATGTTATTCTCTGATGGATGAATATTTCCTTTCCTAGAGCATGCAAAGAGAGTGCTCTTTTTTAAAAGGGCACACAAAAGCATCACTGCCCCTTCAGCATGTTCCCCTCCCACCACCACCACCTGGTACCTTCTGATGATGATTGGCTACACCTCCTATAGCAGTGGTGGCGAACCTTCGGCACTCCAGATGTTTTGGACCACAACTCCCAGAATTCCAAGCCTGTATTGCCAGTGACAAAGGACTGTGGGAGATGTGGTCCAGAATAGACATGGGCACGACTTGGCAAAACTCTCGTTTCCGTTTCCGTTTCTCCGTTTACGTTCCGTTACGTAACGGAAACAGTAACGACAATTACTCCGCCAGAACTCGAACTCGAACCGACTAAAGAAAAATTGGGTCTGATTTGTCGTGGTCGTTCCTGGCAGCATCGCAGCAATCACGCGATGCCAAGCAGCACAGGAAAAAAGTTTTAAAAATAAAAAAAAAACCCCGATTCCCGGGCAAAAATGAGGCGAAAATATGCCTGCTTGAGGGCACCTACCAGAGGGGTGGTTTCTGGGGGGGGGTCCCCGGCCTCCCCCCCTCCTCTCCTGGGCTGCGCAAAGTGCACATCCTCATCGAGTCGCAACTCGCCAAGCGGCGCGGCAGATAAAAAAAGTTTTAAAAATAACCCCCCCCCCGGATTCCCGGCCAAAAAAGCAGGCGAAAATATGCCTGCCTCAGTGAGGACACCTACCAGAAGGGTGGTTTCTGGGGGGGGGCGGCCTCCCCCCTCTCCTCTCCTGGGCTGCGTATCCTCATCGTCTCACCAACTCGCCATGCCATGCGGTGCGGGCGGGGGATCCAAAAATGGGGCAACCGCAATATTTATTTTGAAATCGCGTAGTCCAAAAACACACCAAAGCACCACAGAAACATGCGAAAATAGCTATTTTAAAACTGCCTGAATTTTTACAGTAGCAGCAGTGGGTTTTTCTTGCAACAAAACGTCTCCATTGATTTTATTTTATTTTTATTTTTATTTTTTTACACCTGCGCAATGATGGGCTGGCCATGGGAGTGGACCATGCAAATTTTTGGAGCCATTCCACCAATTGCATGGCCACTTGGCCAGGTTTTGACCGAGACTTCTGGGATGTGCCAGTCGGGCATAAAAAGCCACTAACCCTAGCCTGAACCCTAAACCTAACCCTAACCCTAACCCATATGCCAGTACACTGTCCTTCTTAGTGGGTCAGAGAGGCACCCAGAGGTGCAGCCTAGTAACTCACCCTAACCTTACCAGTAACCCTAAGCCTAGCCCTTGCGCTAACCCCTAACCCCAAGCCAGATCTGTGTACTCGCATTGCACTACAGCAAGTACACTTCCCTTCTTAGTGAGTCACAGCGGGCGCCCGTAGGTGTCCTCTCTCACTTCATTCCCCAGCCCAAGTGCACTGCAGGCAGTGAGTCACAGAGGCACCCGAAAGAGAGGTGCCTCTGCCTGCTGCAACTGCAACTTAATAGTATGCATATCCAATTGGCTATGCATGCCATTTTGTAGCGGGCCAGAGGAGGCACCCACCCCAGAGAGGTGCCTCCAGGAGCCCGCTTTCCTTTCATGGCAGGCCAGAGGAGGCACCCACCCCAGAGAGGTACCTCCAGGAGCCCGCCCCCCCCAAAACCAGTACTAACGACAGACGAAAAACCAACAAACGAAACGACAAATTTTTGGAAAATTTCGCGAAAAACAGAAACGAGCCGAAACGGGCCGGCTCCGACACACGACAACTCGAAACGTAATTTTTCCTGGTCGTGCCCATCTCTAGTCCAGAACATCTGGAGTGCCAAAGGTTCGCCACCACTTTCCGATAGTCTCTGGCGTCCCTGAGTAATAGAGATACTGTCTAATGGATGGTGGGAGTTGTAAGCCAACCTCTCCAGTGGGAGAGTGGATTTTTAAGCCAAGGCTTTGCATTTGCAAACAACTAGATATAAATAACTGTTTCCTTATAATTGTGTCATGCTTTTCCAATGTTATACTTATAATCATGATTATAACTTTAACATAGTGATTACAAGAAAGTGTTCTGCTTCTATACCCACCCCATGCCACTTCAAGTAGCCTCTGGGCAGTTTGCAGTTTAATTTTGCAGACTACACATTGCTTCCCCTCCTGCCAGCAAGCTGGGTACTCATTTTACTGACCTGGGAAGAAAGAAGGCATGATCCAGTACCTGGGATCGAACCCCAGGCCGTGAGCCCAGTTTCAGCTACAGTACAGGAATTTAACCACTGTGCCATCACAACTAGAATAGACCCATTGAATCAATGGTGTATACAGTACATAGGTTTTATTTACTCCTTCTGTGACACATCTGTAACTTTTCAGTTACTTTTATAGTTACAGGGGAGCTCACTAAATGCATTGTTAGGTATATACTGTATTTTTCACAAATTGGGAATGGGAGATAAACTGTTGGGGCCTGGTAGAAAATAGCAGAAAGCTTCAAGATTGAATTTTTTAAGAAATATTTTTTTAAAAATTAAAAGGAAAAACAGTCGTGTCCCTGCTTCCCCAAATCCACATAGGCAAAAATTAACATGGTCGTGGCGTTCGCCTCCACAAAACCGCATTGAATTGAATCAATTTTAGAAGTGAGGCATTTTAAAAAGCACCTGGCAGGCAACTGAAAAAAACCTTCCCTTGCATCCTGTCTACATCGATTGTATGCTTAAATGTGGTTCCTATCGCCAGGGTGGCTGCAGCCTTCGTCACCTTTAAATGGAAAGATCAAGTGTTGCACCTTAAAAATTGTAGCTATAATATTAGCAAGTATTAGGTTAGGGTAGTGCTGCCCACTACCCGGAGACCTTTGGGTAGTGGGCAGCATATAAGTTGTATAAATAAATAAATAAATAAATAAATAAATAAATAAATAAATTTGGGGGGGTGAGGCAGAGAACAAGAGCACCGTCCAAAAAGGGGTGGATTTGAGCTGGTCAAGGAGGCCACCTGTGGCTGTTAAGTTTGTAAGTAGAGATGGGTGAAAATGAAATATAGATATATATATAAAAAAATAAAACCAGCGCCGACCTGGCCCCAGGGGCCACGCAATCGGTGCTTGAAGAAAAAAAGCAAAAACAAAACAAAAACAAAAAAGTCGACCGGCCTGCGCTACAGCTGTAGCACGGGCCAGGAACCCGGAAGTAAAGTAAAATAAAATAAAATAAAATAAAATAAAATAAAATAAAATTATCGCCCTGCTGCCGCTGCTGCTGCCGCTGCCGCCCCCGCCTGGTAAGATGATGATGAGGATGTGGATGATGAGGATGAGGATGCTGCCTGTCCAGTTTGTGCAGTTGCAAGGTCTCTGGGCTTTTCAAATGCCTTTTCCCACCCGTCCGCTGTCAAATTGATTAAATCGCGCAAAGGGGGAAAAACGAATAACAAACCAACACACCAACGAAATGAACTTGTTTCTAAAAAAATTGTTAAAAATGAAACGAACCAAATCAAACCCGAAAACGAACCGAACCAAAACGAATCGCCATTGGGGGGGGCGGGGTTCGTGCCCCATTTCTGTAAATTGTAAGACGTGAGCATGGTTCTCAATTGCTGGATCATTTGGAGGCCATGGGTTTGCAGGATTATCACTATTTGGATGTGACTGGAGGGCACAGAACAAGAGAACGTTCATGGCAACCGATAGATTCTTTATCAGTCTCCTTTCAAACACTGCCCTTCACCAGCCGTGGAGACGGGTCACTTTTCTTTGGGCAAGTCAGCATTGAAAGCACCGTCCTACGGCTTCTGCAGATGCCATTTCTGATTCGTACAGATTATTTGCCATTAAGGAAAAAATTGATCTGGGCTCACACTGAAAACACATTATGTAACAGTATCTGGCTAGAGAAGAAATCAGATTTATTGATTAAGGAAAGGAGTTCCCCACCCACTCCCCCGCTGCCGTCTCCTTTGGTCCTTGTTCTTCTTTTTAAAAAAATGAAATACCTTATATGGAAGCTTGCCTCTGTCTGTGAGTTCGCCTGATTACAATCACGGGCCATTAACAAGGGAATAAACTGGCTTAAGCATATGAACACATTTACAAGATATACCGAGCGGTGCTAAAATAAAAGATGTCATAAATTGTGCACTGCGGCACTTTGCAAGCAGTCATTTGCCTCTCCTGTGAACCTTACAGTATTTTAATTGCTAAAGCTGTTCTGTTATCACAATCTCATTCTTGGAAAGCAAAGCCAAGTTCACCCGTAGGTTAGGAAGAGAGCTGATAATTTTTCAGCGCGCTGCTGTTATTAGATTGGATAGCCTGTGACAGTAGGAATCCCCTCTGAAATGGCAGTGATGGCAAATTAAATTAGTGTATTCCTCTCGCCTATGGTTTCTCTTCTGCAGATATATATTTTTCTGTTTTGTGCAGGCATAAAGGGATTGGTGATAAACACTAACCTGGCGCAGTAGCTAGAAGGAGGGGCTAAGACACAGGAGGCTCTTGTGCTGACACCGCCATGAAACTCTTGGGAGGCCTTTTGGCCTGTGACTTTCTCTCTGCCTGAACTACCGCACAGTGGTTGTGAGTAGAGATGGGCACGAAATGAATTTTTAATTTGTTTCATTATTCATTATTCATTTTGTTCCCTAACAAAATGAAAAACGAACTCCACTCTGGAAGAGAAAGGAAACGAAATGAAACAGAAATTTCTGTTTCATTTAGTTTCAGTTTGGGCCGTTTTACACGACCCCTAAGATCCGCTGGCCACTTAAATTCGGACCAGAGATCTTAGGGGTTCGTCGCTCTTCCTCTGTCTTCCTCTGTCCCCACCCCCCTCCGCACTTCCTGGTTGCTGGCTGCCTGAGGGAGGGAGAAAAAAAAGAAAGAAAAGACTGCCGGTTTACCTCCGTTTTGTTCCCGGCAGCATTCAGATCTCTTAAAGGGGCGGGGCGCAAAAAAAAGAACAAACAGAAGCCAGGAGAGCCCCGCACTCACTATCCTTACAACGGATCAAATATTTGTCACCATCAAAGACTAGGTACAAGAAAACTGCTGTTTGGTCGCGCTAAAGTGGGCGGGGGTCGCACTTAATTGTCTGCAAAGTCCGGAGCTGGTGGGTAAACATTTTTAAGGTCCGGACCTTGCAGCCATTTGCGGCGGAGCTTAGGGGTCGTGTATAAATGCCCTTTGTTTCTCCCTGTGGGGAAAATCTGTCCCCCCCCCCCAATGCCCCAGCAATCAGCTGTAGCAATGGACTGGGGCCACCCTACAGCTGATCTGGGCTTTTTAAAAATAAAAAATAAAATAAAAATAAAAATAAAGTGCCGAGCATGGGACGCGCTAGAGCTCGTCACAGATTTTTTTAAAAAGCCCCAATCAGCTGTAGTGCAGCCCCCCTGCTGCGTGATTGCAGTAATAAAAACTAAAAATAAAAATAATAGAAATAAAAAAGCACCGATGGGGCCGTGGGAAGTCCCCTCCCCCCAAAAAATTGACATGAAATCAATTATGAAACAAATTTGTTTTTAAAACTTCATTTCATAATGAATGGAATGAACTGGGGCAAGGAAAAAGAAAAAAATGAAAGGAAACACCATTTTGCCGTTTTGTGCTCATCTCTAGTTGTGAGCATGAAAACATTTAGGGAGCCACGCCTTCCATCTTGCGTTCATTGGAAGAAAAGCGGAGTAGAATTCTGTCAATGAAAGAAGCACAGTAATACCTCGTGCGACGAATGCCCCTTAAGACGAAAAACCCATAAGACAAATGTAATTTCCGGGGATAGGAAAAAAGCGTAAGACAAATTTTTCCTTCCCCTTTACATTCATCTTGCGAGGTTCCATTGATCCTGGCCCACCCTGGGCTGTTTGCGAGGGAACTGCCCAGGCTGGGTGAGGATCAATGGGTCCCCTGCTCTGCCCACCAATTTTGTGGGTACAGCAGGGATTCACTGGCCTTCTCCCAGCCTGGGCTGCTTGGAAGGGAGGCAGCGGTGGTGATCTGCTGCCACCACTTGCCTTCCAAGCAGCACGGGCTGGGAGAAGATCCATGGGTCCATGCTCTTCTCTGGCAGAGCTCAGACTCGTGGATTTTCACCCAGCCTGGGAGGTTCACAAGGTAAGCAGCGGCAGTAGATTGCCACTGCTGCTTGCTTTGCAAGTCGCCTGGGCTGGGCAAAGATCCATTGGTCCCTGCTCTTCCCAACACTTTGTTGGGCAGAGCGGAGACTCCTCCTCTTCACCTGAGTCTCTGTGCAGAGACATGGGCGAAGAGGAGTTGGCTGCCCCATCAATCAAGGGAGGGAGGGAGGCTGTTCCCCCCCCCCAAGCCCAGAGATATCTTATTTTGACAGCTCTGAGCTGTCAAAATAAGCTGTCTGTCATCTGCAGGGGGGAGGAACAGCTTTCAGCTGTCCCTTGATTGAGGGGGGTTTAGACAGCCTCCCCATAGGAATGCATTGAAAACCTATTACCCCGGAACTGATTACTTGGTTTTCAATGCATTCCTATGGGAAACAGTACCTCATAAGATGAATTGACTTGTAGAACAAATTATATTCGTCTTACGAGGCACTGCTATAGTACATATGAAGACAAACCTACTCTTGAAGGGTATTATATGCAAAGCGAGTGTTCTGGTTCAAGGGGCTTAGAGTTCATGATGGTGTCTGCAACCCTGCTGTGGTGTCAGCTCCACCTGTGGTGGCTAAAATAATGAGGTAGGATTAAGGATTCAGATCTCCAACAAAGGGTTACCTTGAGCGAGTCATGATGGCAAAATTAAAGGGGAGAAAGAAGTGTGGGTGGAAGAGAGCGAGAGCTAGAGAGAGCAAAATATAGCAGCAATTGAATGAGTAACAGATTTGTTGGGGCAAAAAAAAAAAACCAATTACATTTATGAACTGATGGGGTCTGAACTCTCTGCAACAAACCAGGAAAGGGACCTTGGTGTCCTGGTGGAAGGCTCAGTGAAGGTGTCAACCCAGTGTGCTGCAGCAGTGAAAAAAGCAAACTCGGTGCTAGGGATCATTAGGAAGGGTATAGAAAATAAGTCAGCAGGTGTCATTTTGCCTCTTTATAAATCTATGGTGAGGCCCCATCTGGAGTATTGCACACAGTTCTGGTCACCATACTTCCAGAAGGATTTTATGGAAATGGGAAAAGTGCAGAGGAGGGCAACCAGAATGATTAGGGGACTGGAACACCTTCCTCACCATCTGAGGCTGCAACGCCTGGGCCTTTTCACTCTCGAACGACGGCACCTAAGGGGTGACCTGATTGACGTTTATAAAATCATACATGGTGTGGACAAAGCAGATAAGGAAAAGCTGTTTTCCCTATCGCACAACACTAGAACTAGGGGGCACTCCATGAAACTTTTGGGTGCTAGATCTCAAACAAATAAGAGAAAGTCTTTTTTCACCCAGAGGATCGCTGGTCTGTGGAACTCCCTGCCAGAAGAAGTGGTGACAGCTGTCAGCCTTGACACCTTTAAGAAAGGATTGGACAAGTTTGTGGAGAACAAGGTTATCAGTGGCTATCATTATGGATGCCTAAGGACAACCTCCGGGTTGGAGAGGGAGGCAGGATATCTCTCAATGCCACTTGCAGGAAATCGTAAGCAGGTGAAGACCTCTGCTTGGGAATACCCTGAAGCAAATGGTGAGCCACTGTGTGAGACAGAATGATAGACTGGATGGGCTGTGGCCTGTGCCGGCAAGGCTGTCCTTATGTTCGTATGTTGTTTCAATGTGAGCTTTCGTGGATCAATATCTATTTCTTCAGACGCATGGAGGACAAACAGGTTGTCTTCCTCTAGTTATACCAGCCAGGGTCTCTCAATCGAACCAATTTTACATAATAGATAAGATGGGGGAGGGGAGAAGAAACATTGAAGAGGGGATGCTGTATCTGTAATCCCTCCCGAGCTCTTTGGAAGCAGGAGAAAAGGGAGGGCAAAGGAGATGATGATCATATTTTGCAGGGGACATATACATGATTCCCCTGTGAAGTAGACCCCACCTTTCCAGCTTCTGCCAAAGGAATGGTATCAATTCAGGTGTGACTGGGCAGCTGTAGCTACTAAGAAGCTAAAAGAGGCTTCTGATGAAAGAGAAAATTGAAAGGATGTCAAATGGAAAAATGAGTCCTTCAGGTTTAGATTTGAAGATAAACTAGAATATCTCTCATGTTTTCCAGCTCCTTCCCTGAAGGACAACTGGAATACAGATAGATAGATAGATAGATAGATAGATAGATAGATAGATAGATAGATAGATAGATAGATAGATAGATAGATAGATAGATAGATAGATAAAGAGAGAGAGAGAGAGAGAGAGAGAGAGAGAGATTGTGTTAAATGTTATGTGACCCTCATTTACATAGAGTGTGGCTGAAGTCAGTTCCAGTTTGGTTTTCAAAGCAATTTGAATTATACATCTTTGTCATATTTCACAATAAAATGTAAATGGAATTTGTTCTTGAAACCTCCCCCCACTCAAACTGAGGAGGGCATAGCTGAGGGGCACAGCTGGTTTGAGGCAGCTGTCTCAGGCACTGGATTAAGAGGGCATCAGGAATGAGCAGCAAATTGTTTGTTGCTTTAATTGCTATTGCTGTGGGGTTTTTTTAATTTTACTGCTAGGAATTGGGAGGGTAGCTTGGCACATTTCTTGAGTCATGTGCAGAAATAAATCTGACTGGTTCATCCACGTTGAATTTGGTGGGTAGATGGTGCCGTTTGACTGATTTAGGCAGTAAAACGTCTTGGACCAACCTGAGAAATGTCCCAGGTTCCCTCCTGGTATAGAAAGATCCTAAGCAGCTGGAATGGGAAGAAGGACTTGTGGCCAAGGGGGTTTGGAGCCAGTCAAGAAAAAGGGAGAGTTAGTAAGCTCACTTGGCAGTGGTTGGTGTGAACTATGAGTCTTAGGCTGATACTTCACGTCCATCTCATCGCTGTTCGCGGTCCTGCTGGGGACCGGTATGAAGAAATCTAACTGCACGTCCATTGTGGGACTACGGGAGTTCGTCTTGACCACGGCCCCCTGAACTGCAATCTAAGCAGGATGAGAAATTCCCCATCCTGGCCTCTGGAATCTCCTCGTCTCCCTTCTCGTTCCGATACGAGTGCCCGTGAGGTAAGTCTCATCACGCAACATGCCATTCTCCATCTAGTGGCAGGAGTGTGAAGTGCCATTCACCAGTATATTCCCTATGGAGTCAGCAATGCAGTGCAGAGAGATTAAAAGACAAATGTCTCAAACTTAGCTCCGTAATGCATTGAAGGTAAGGCTTCAGAAAACTGAAACATCGAAAAACGGAAGTTCAGGCTAAAAAAAAAAATGGAGAACAAAGGCATGGAATTTCACATCTCATCATGGAACGAGGACATGCGGAAACAGTCATGCCGGTATCATCCATCACGCCTGTGTGTACATGGGAACAGGGACAGAACTGCAAGAAGACCACGTGACCGCGACCGACATCAACACGCAAAGAACTTCCTCCCAGGATGAGAGTGGACGTGAAGTAACCGTCTTAGTAGACTAGAGGTTCAGAATAAGTCAACAGTGTGGTATGGTATTAAGAAAAGCAAATGCAGTACTTGGTGGTACTAGCAGAAATATAACATTCAGAAGATGGGAAGTAAAATGCCTCCCTTCCTGTCCAATACTGTGTCCTGTTCTGGCCACTACAGTTTAAAGACTTCTGTAAGCGGGAAGGGGTTCAGAGAAAAGAGAGCAGGTTGCTAAATAGAGATGGGCACGACTCAAAAAAATAATTTTTCATTTTTCGTTTAGGGGTCCGTTTCAGTTCATTTTTGTTTTTCGGGGTTTTTTTGCACATTTTTCGTTTTTGTTTTCGTTATGAAATGAAACAAAAAACGAAAACGAAAACGAAATTTTTTTGTTTCGTTGGTATTCTTTTCAATGCAATGTGTCTGCTGTAACGAAAACGAAAAACACGGCAATTTTTTTCGTTTCGTTTCCGTTGTCGTTTTGCTTCTGAAAATTTTTTCGTTTTCGTTTTCGTTGCGAAACGAAACAAAAAAATGAAAATGAAAACAAAAATTTCGATGAGTCGTGCCCATCTCTATTGCTAAAATATCTGGAAACCAAACCTTATAAGGAACAGTTAAAAGAGCAGAATGTGCTTGGCCTGGGGAAGAGTACAAGGCAAGAGTAGAAGGTAAAAAAAGTTAAACATTCCCCCACACACATGTGTGCTAATGACGTCTGACCCTAGGGGCGGTGCTCATCTCTGTTTACAAGCTGAAGAGCCAGTGTTGTGCAAATCCATGGCCATGTGGCCAGCATGGCTGCAAGGAAATGGTTTTACCTCCCCTTTATCTACTTGCATTTAGATGCTTTCCAACTGCTAGGTTGGCAGGACCCAGGGTTAAGAGTGGGAGCTCACGCCGCTGTGTGGCACCCGGGATTTGAACCACCAAGCTGCCGACTTTGCAGCTGACAGTTTCAGCTCTCTAGCCCACTAAGCCACCACGATAGGATAGCCATCTTCAAACATTTGAAGGCCTGTCCAATAGAAGATGGGACAAATTTATTTTCTGTATCTCTGGAGGGGAGGACTGAAAGTAACGGATTCAGATGAAAATAAAGGAGACGTGGCCTCAACATTCTGGAGAGTATTTATTTATTTATTTATTTATTTATTTATTTATTTATTTATTTATTTATTTATTTATTTAAGTACTTATATCCCGCTCCATCTTCCCAGCGGGAACTCTGGGCGGCTAACAACATAAAAAAAAACATAAAATGCTAAAAGCTAAAAATAGCCGAACCACCAGACAAGGGCAGCGGGGGGCAAGATGGCGGCAAACAATAGGGCTGGGAAATAGGAATAGGAACTAAATAGTAAGGTCACCGTATGCGTCCTTAAAGAGGAAGGTCTTTAAAGCCCTCTTAAAGGCAGGCAGGGACTCCAGCAGGCACAGCTCGGGAGGCAGATGGTTCCAGAGCGAGGGCCCCACCACAGAGAAGGCACGGCTCCGCGTACGCGTTTTCCGCGCCTCCTTGGGTGTGGCCACTCTCAATGAGCGCGCCTGCGACGATCTCATGGGTAAGAGCTGTTTGACAGTGGAATGGACTGCCTCAGAGTCTGGGAGACTCTCCTTCACTGGCAATTCTACACGTAAGGCCAGTTGTCCATCTACCAGGGATATTTTAGCTGCAGACTTCCTGGTTTGCCAGGGGGTTGGGATTGATCACCCTTGAGGTCCTTTCCTGCTCGCCAATTCTGTAATTCTGTGAGTGACCACTAAGCTGGCCTACTAACCGGAGAGAGAGTTCCTCAAAAAAGCTATCGATTAGCAGCGTAAACTGTCATTTATCACTCACCTCTGCAGAAATGACAAACTCCGGATCAACATATCCAGCATCTGCAAAGCGATATAAATAGGCTGCAGTGCTGATGGCGAAAATGAGTCATATGTCTTGCTTTCTGCCTTGCCACCCGGCTGGCCTAATTAAAAAAAAACAAAAAACGGCATCATAAAACCATTTGTCTTTCATCTGCATATCATTCAGTGTAGCCCTTTGGTATGTTTTCTCCTCTTCTCTCATCCAATATTAGTGCAGCCTCCTCCTGCACTAATGATGCCCTGCTGATGAGTTAGACCACAGCTTCCATTAGTACCACCCCCTCATTGATCATACTAGCTGGGATTGATTGCTGTTGTCCAGTGCACCTGCAGGGTACCAGGATGGGAAAGGCTGTATTTGAGAGGGGTTTTTCTAAATGCCTGAGATACTGCAGCACAGAGGTCTTAGACAAAGCAATCTAGACATTACATAGTAATCAACAGGCAACAACTGGGTTTCCTTGCTGGGAAACTGTAGCAAACAGAATAGGGCCTTTTGCCATAAAAGGGACTCGTTTGCATTTCTATGCCATGACACTGCCTGTCACTGAACCTGAATCTGAGGGGTTAAATGGTGAAGAGCTGCTGGAGGAGCCTTGCAGCTCAAGTCAGCAGGCAGCTGGGTCTGATGACTCAGCTGAAAGCATATCTTCTCCCCCTAGAAGGGCCATGAGCAGGATTCTGCAAAGATGTGCTACCAGGAGAGCTAGGGAAAGGGTCTTGGATGCTAGATGGGGAATCAGGTCTGGAAGCCCTGAGTACTAGCAGGAGCCTTTCCAGTAGTAAGGGTGTGTTCCCTGTTTTGGGATAAAGCTGGTAAGCTCACCTTGAGCTCTCTGTGGGAGCAACGTGTCATTTGAACTTGCAACCACCTTCCTGTCTGTGACCTTGGCTCTGTTTCCTGATTTTGGACCGGCTTCCTGGACAACGGCTTTATCTGTTCCCTTTAGTTTGGCATCTGGTTTCTGTGAGATATTCTGGTTTGACTTGGACTGGTAATTGCTGGGAGTTGGATTCTGTTATCTATCTGGCTTTCCACTAAAAATCTTGGCAAAGAACTGAACTCTGCTTGTGTGTGTGTTCTGTGTGTGGAGCTTGACATTCTACATGGCCAGTTAATTCCTTTGCTGCTTGATGAGTCACAATGCAAATGGAAAACATAAAATTATAAAATAACTGGAGGGGTTAGGGGGCTCCCCAAGGCTACCAACTATCGCCCCACACTGTCATAAGCAGAACACAAGAAACCTGATCAAAAAAGACCATTCCGTTCCGGAGATATCGAGAATCTGAGGCGAACAGGCAGGAAAAGGCTACGTTGTTTGAAATTGCCTGTCACCACTTAGCAAAAGTAACAAGTGGCAGTCCATTACAGTGGGGAGTCAGCACCGATAGTTTCCACTCTTCACTACCGAGTCTGGGAACCATAAAAACAGGTCCTCCTCTCGGTAATGTTCCACAATGGCAGTAGACCAGTACCCGCTTTCAAAAGTTCGCGGAAAGGGACCATTCTCCCTCAAAAGCCTCTGTAAGTTCACTTTTCAATTGTCTCTGACAATTCGGACTGGGTTAACCCTTATCTGGCCAGATAAAAATTCATTTTGGGGACATTTAAACAGGCAGACACAGGCCCCAGGTATAGCTCCCCTTGGGTCGACAGTCTGCAATCACTATGTTCATAAACTCACAAGATGACATTCATGGCCGGCCATCCTTGTACTCAGGGATACCCTCCACGTCTAGGGCATAGTTATGGCTTTCATACCCAGGCAAGCCCCTGGGCCTAGCCCCTCTGTTCCTCCTTTCCCCTCCCTGTTCTGCCAACCTCTGGACACTCTCCCTCTCTTTCTCCTTTCTTCTCCCAAAATCCACTCTCCCTGGATGTGCTTAAAATGTGTTCCTATGCTGCCTTCTACCCTCATTGGACCACCACTTTGGGCAAGGGACCGTGGCATGAGAAGGACAATATGGTGACCCCAGAGAAGGAACAGTGTCTTCCAGAACAGCCTCCAACAGTCGACGGGGCGAGGATGCGAATTCCTGCAGGTACACGGATTATCTTCAGCCAAAGACCACCCATTGTCCCATTTCCACAGCCATCAGGAAGTTCCGTCTCGCAGCTCAAGATTCCTTTGTGGACTCTCCAGGCCACCTATTGAGTTGATAATTGCACAGACTCTTGAACAATGTTTTCTCCCCTTCCCCTATTCTCACACCTTGAATGGCCCATCAAAGAACAGAGAAGGCCTGGCCACACCTGGCGAACAGGTTAATCTGGTATCCTGTTTCAGGACTTGGGAACACCTTGAGACCTCCTCCAGGAGACCCTGTGGACTGTCCCCATTGGATGTCCCTGAGGACCACCTCTTGCCTGGCCCAGGGGATGTGCGTGCCTTGTGGGAGGGAAGAGAGGGGTATAAGAATATGTGTTCATCTTCTTCTTGGGGCCGATGATTCCGCACTACCTTGATGTGGGTTGTTGGCCTTACCGTTTCTTTATTGGGCCCAATAAACCGGTAATTCTCTGGACCTCTCTTGTGCTAGATTTATTTCAGTGGGTACTAGGGGAATCTAGAAGCCTTTAGCTTGGGCTAGCCGAGCTGAAATTACTCAACAAGGTTGGCGGAACACTCTTTGCTGTTGGAGAAATCATATTACTAGACTATAGAATCATGAAGTTAGGAGGAGTCTATAAGGTTATCAAGGCCACCCCACCCACCCCCGCTCAGGACAGGGATACAAATCAAAGGACACCTCCCGGGTGGTTGTCTAAATTTCTCATGAATGTCTCCAGAGTCGGAGCACGCACCACCTCTCGAGGTACAGCAGACCTTCGTATAACAAGCAGTTTGCTTAACAGAAAATCTGCGTAAAGGAAAAAATTTCCAGAGATTGGGGGAAATCGCTTAACAGAATCGCCTACGGGGCAAATCTGTACAACAGAAAAAAATCACAATCATGTTCCCATTTAAAATAAAACTGGACCCCCCCCCCACCGTGGTGCAGTGAACAGTCATCTTAATCAATTAAGAAAACAGTTCTGTGCATAAGCAATAATGCAAATTGAATGATGATGATTTCCTCATTTCTATAATCAGCTCCTGGAATCCTGCAGCATTCAGATGCGGAATGCAGGGATAATTTTACAAGAAAGTAACACTCGCATATACCCCTAGGGATAGGAACCATGTATTCATCAAGCACAATACTTTCAGAAAATTGTGAGATTATGTCTGCATTGCCTGAAGAATGTTCTGATGAATGGGGTCCTTTCACATTGTGGAGGGAAAGCTGTGGTTAAATATAAGAGGCCTCAGTGTCCTTTTACACATTAATAGGACTATTTTGGGGGGAGATTTCAAACCAGTGTAGTATAATTGGGTGTTGTATTGGCTTGGAAGTCTAAGGCAATCAACTCATAGGAATCCCATGTCTTGCTCATTCAAAACCTCCGCTCATCAAATACCAAAAGAGAGGACACCAAGTGAAGGTTCTTGTAGATCATTGTGCGTACTTTGGGAGCAACCAGCCAAAGAGAAGGCCTTCCCCTTGCCATCTTGTAAATAGCGGCACAAAGTCTTAAGGCAGTTCAGTTTCAGAGTGAAACTGGTGCTTCTGACACCTACGCAGGGCTTTCACAAACTGAAAACCTGAGGCAAAGTCTCTCAAAACAACCTTAAATGAATGGGCAGTCTCATGTGGTTGAAGGCTATCATTCTTCAGATAGACTAGTGGGGGCCAACCTTCGGCACTCCAGATGTTTTGGACCACAACTCCCAGGTTTCCAAGCTTGTATGGCCAATGACAAAGGACTGTGGGAGTTGTGGTCCAAAACATCTGGAGTGCCGAAGGTTTGCCACTACTGAAATAGACCTTTGCAGAATTGATGTTCGGATTCATCCTGTGAAGCACAGTTGACTACAGCAAAATTCACTAACTGCTCAGAGCAGAAAAAACAGGGGAGGTTCTTGAACTTGTCAAGAGGAAGCAGGTAAGCCAATACTGTACTTTTTACCGGAACAGTTTCTCTTCCTGAGTGTGTTCAATCTTCTGAGCTAACCTGCCCCAATATAAGGCATCACCGCCTCTCCTGCTTGTCTCATTCTGTAGGAGCAGCATAGTCATTGCATGCCAAATAAGCATCAAATTCCCTGAGGGATATCCCCCCCCCAGCTCCAGATTCCTGAGGCTGCTCCAGTGCCCCTAACAGTGTTTTCAAAAGATTTAACTTTGTAAGCTAAACGAGCATTTTCCACCACCACCACCACCACCCCCAGGCTTGGTCATGGGAGACCTTTGAGTCAAGCGGTGGAATTAAATGGTTTGATCATTCCAAGGTTTGTTATTCAACACATTTCTGTCTGTCTGTCCTTCTGCCAGAAATCGACTGCCCTGCATTTCCATCCAGACTTTGGGAAAAGCAATTCTGGGGAGGGATTACCCAGGAGGCAGCTGGCTCAGGGATTCTGGGAGTTGTGGTCCAAAAGACGACCTTTTCCTCCTAGCTCTGCTTCCCTCACTGGGGATTTTCAGAGTTCCTGACAACCATTAAATAATAAAATGAATACGCAATAGGTTGGACAAGCAACACCACCAGCAGCCTCAAGACCAAACAATAATAGTTAAAACTCCCAAAAGATGGCTCTCTTAGGGCCTTTTCACATGACCCCTAAGATCCGCTGGCCACTTAAATTCGGACCAGAGATCTTAGGGGTTTGTCGCTGTTCCTGCGTTCCCACCCCCTTCGCACTCCTGGCTGCTGGCTGCCTGAGGGGAGGGAGAAAAAAAGGAAGAAAAGAATGCCGCTCACCTCCGTTCTGCCGTCCCAGCACTGCATTCAGATCTCTTAAAGGGGCGGGGGGGGGCAAAAAAGAACAAACAGAAGCAAGGAGTGCCGGGCAGTCACTAGGTTATATCCGCATCAGGAATTTTCACCTCCAGAGAGCAGGTACCTGAAAAGTGCTCTGGGACGCGCTTAGGTGGGCGTGGTCGCACTTAATTATCTGTAAACTCCGGAGCTGGTGGGGAAACAATTTTATGCTCCGGAGCTGGGAGCCATTTGTGGCGGAGTTTAGGGTTCGTGTACAAAGGGCCTTAAAGACACTCATAAACTTGAGGAGACCACCAGTGACTCAGGCGTGTGGTTCTGCATTCTGAGGAGGGTTTTTAATTAAATAAAATGAAATAATTTGTTTTTAAAAACAAAGTAACCTTAGGACATACGCCATACGGATGCAAAGTTCCATTTCTCAAGGTTTCTAAGAGTGGGCAGTGACCCATTGGCCTTTGTCGGCACTGCAACCCACTCGGGGGGGGGTAACTCCCCTTGATTTCAGTTGAACTTATTCAGCCCCTGGATGATGCTAAGTTAACTTTCCTTTTGGAGGGTTGCTAATTCCTCCTGAGATGCTGAAGGGGTTATTTTTCGCAGAGTGGATTTGATTTCAAATGATCTAAATCACGAACCAAATTTAACAAAAAGGATTTTGGAAAATCAAAAATCATTTTAAAAAGCTTAAATCATTATTCAGTCGTTGTGTGTGGCCTCTACACTGTACTACGCTATCTGTCAGAGGAGGTGGATTTTACTACACCAAAGCTCATACTGAAACAAAGCCTTTGTTTCTTTCTTTGTTCTGTTTGTCTGTTTTGTTTTCTCCTTGTTTCTCTTCTAAACTCTGAAATTAAGGCTGTCTCTTTAAAAACTGCTATAACGGAGTGGTCTGGGTGTGCAAGAAGTGAGATGATCCAACAGATGAATATATGGTGTATTCTTGATAAGAGACAACTTTCACGGACAGCGATACCAGCTGGGGGTGGGGACTCAGGAAGTTTTTCAGTCCCAAAAAACTTTTCCTAAGTTCTGCTTGCAGCTGCATGTTTTCCCCTTTCATGTCCTTACCCACAAAGAAGCGGAGATATATTAAAGTTGAAGATATTGCAAGAGAAACCCTCATTATCTTCCCTCCCAGAACTGGAGTGTTACTTTGGTGGGGGGAATTTCTTCGAAAACAGCATGCAGTGGGTAGTGGGGGTATTTTCCCTCTCCTTTTACCGTCTTAATTCCAGTTTGAAATTCTCTTCTGATGTCTGTCTACTATTAACACAGCATCTTGCTGATCATGGACAGTTTTTTTAAAGATATCCTTTCCTTTTTGCTCTAAGAAGTGGAATGCAAATACAGTGGTACCTTGTAAAAAGGAATTAATTCGTTCCAAATGAAATTATGTCAAGCAAGTTTTCCTTTATCCAAGTTTCCCATAGGAATGCATTGAAAACAGAGTAATCTCTAATCGCAACCATTTTTATGTTGTACGGATTCACCCCATAGGCGATTCGGTTAAGCAAATTTCCCCTATCGCCAGATTTGTTTATGTTGTACAGATTTTATGTTATACAAAACGTTTGTTATATGAGGGTCCACTGTATTTAACGTCTCCCCCATTTGTCTCAGTTATAATCAATTAGCTTTTCTTCATTTCTTGGAAGCATAAATCTAAGCAGACACAGAAGGTTTAACGAAACCACAAGCTATGATTCTTTAGGCCAGCCTTCCCAAATCTGTTACCTTCTAGCTATGCTGGACTGCATCTCCCATCATGCTTAGCAAATTTTGTACAAATTTCATGTTATACAAACCGTTTGTTATACGAGGGTCCACTGTAAAAGGTAACGCATCTGATGCTCACACTCAAAACACTTTTCATTTATTTATTTATTTATTTATTTATCTATTTATCTATTTATCTCTATACCACCCATCTTCCAGAGGAACTTTTCAGCCTGCCAATAAGCAGTTTCATGGCAAATGAGTCCTTGTTATTGATAATAATGCATGGGGCTGTCAGAAAGAAGGCTAACTTACCTTGCTACAGTATTTTACAAAGCAGATGGCCCGCGGCCTTGTGTCCTCCAGTCAAACAACAGGAGTGTTGTCATGCAGATGCAAGTGTATCTGCATGAAATGTACAAACAGTTCCTTGCAGCAGCAGCTGCTGCAGCAGCAACAACAACAAAAATAATAAACAAAAAAATCCCCCCAAACCACCCTTCAAAACACTTATTCCAGAGTTCTAGTCCTATTCACACCCTGTTCATACAGAAATAAATCCAATTGATGTCAATTAGACTGACTTCCTAGAAGATATTTCCAGCCAAAGAATGTCTGAATTTGAGGGGGAACACTTGGGAGCATTAACCTGCACATAACCACATGTCTACATTTGTTAAAGAAATGCAAATAACCATACCCTGTGAAGCATGGTATTATTAAAAATTCATTTGTTTCTGCAGCTAGCCATTGTCGCTATTGTAGCTTAGAGGGTTTTTGACATTTTAGCTTGGTCAAGAGATAAATATTTCTGATGATTGACATTTTAGCTTGGTCAATAGAGGTAAATATTTCCGATGATTAGCCCCATTAAAATGCATGTGCATCACAATGCCAATTAGCAGCTCTGGGTCTCCGCTAACAAACATGTTTACAGAAAACAGTGCCTGGTAGGGAGGGGGAAGGGAGGAGTCCGTGTGTGTTTTTCACCTTGTGCTACAGTGCCCTCTCTAGCCTTCTCTGTTGAGAAGAATATATTACATCATGTTTCAATTTGATTTAGATACTGAGCTGGCTGCGCTAGCATTTATTAGGCCATGAGAACTGCATTCATGCAACTCCCGAAGCAAATCTTGCAAAATTTAAAGGCAGCTTTGCATGTTTTTAAAACTTCTCCATGTTGTTCTGACAGGTGAACTTTTGAGTGCAATCAGAGAGAAAATGATTATGAAAATGGTCAAATCAACCTGCTTGACAACAATAACGGATGACAGCATAACTACATAACTAGATAGTGAGATGTTTGTGAAGATTCTGCGTCATCCAGGTGAGGTTATCCAGAAGTTGAGAGATGGCCACTTGGACTTCTTTTCTTGTGAGATCAAAACATCTCACTGCTCATCAAGACAAGTAGATTTGTCTGTCTGAAATGTTTTGATTTCACAAGAAAAGAAGTCCAGTTGCCATGACTCAACTTCCGGATAGATTGGGAGATGTTTCTGTCCAATAAGGATTGGAATAAATTCATTGCCTATCAAGGTATTTCCTTGATATGTTTTTATAGACTTCAACTGAGAGAACGTTTTTCACTTTTTCACTTATGCCTCCTTATGGTTGTGTGTGTCTTTAAGCTATACACCTAGCAGCTGCAATGAACTGTGAGGGACAGCTGACAACTGCAGTGGACAGATTTTGTGTGTGACTTCTGAACTTTTGAACAAATTTTGAATTTTTGTGACTTCCCTATCCCCCTGATTTTCCGCCATCTTTCCCGGTGACGAACACAGGACTCTTGTGGTACCTTAGCACCACATTTGACACACCTTGCTGTTCCTAACCGAAGCTGTCACCCAATTCTGCAAGTTGTAGTGAAGGTTCTCAAAGAATATGACTATTAAAAGTTGTCCAAGTCTCTGTTTTTGCATGCTATCTGTAGTTTGTGTGACTAGGAGTGACTTTTCTTGGCCTGGGCGATAATTTATCCAGCACCAACCAATTAAGAACATAAGAACATAAGAAGAGCCATGTTGGATCAGGCCAACAACCCATCTAGTCCAGCTTCCTGTATCTCACAGTGGCCCCACCAAATGCCTATGGGAGCGCATGAAACTAGATATCTGTCTCCTGATACTACTCCCCTGCATCTGGCCCTTGAAGTACCCTGGTTTTAAGCCTGGAGATTACACATCTCCATCATGGTTTGTAACCTGTGATAGACTTTTCCTCCAGGAATCTGTCCAATCCCCTTTTGAAGGCATCCGGACCAGATGCCATCACCACATCCTGTGGCAGGGAGTTCCACAGACTAACAATGCGCTGTGTGAAAAAAATATTTTCCCAGCCTTTGGTTTGAATGAGAGCCCTGCCTTCTGTGCTGAGTTATGGTTAGGGTCTTTCCTTTTTTCCTAGGTTGGTAGCAGTTGTTTGTTTGCTGTTATCTTGCCCTTGAGCAGTTTTGCAACAGGCCTCTGTGAAACATTGGGATCACTTGCCAGCTCGAAAGAATGGGTCTCTAGAAACATCTTTTATGAACAGGCCTCTTTTCCTGGTCTGTACAATCTAGTCTAATGCAAGCGTAACACAAAGCATGAATATTTCAAAAGGGGGGTGGAAAGCTACAGATTTCTCAGAGCAACTTACTGAAACATTAAGTGCCAGTTGATGAAAAGGGGATGGATTCTAGAGAACTTGCAGCTGTTCTCCTCTGTAAGCCTCTTTCGTCTACAGCATAAGAAATAATGTTATGAAAACTCAGCAACAAAAGTTAAAAGTACTCTGTGCTCACACACACACACACACACACACACACACAGTGGTACCTAGATCTAATAATATTAGCTCATTCTAAAATCATAGAGGGTAAGTGTACTAGTATTCTAACAACACTTCTATGCACCTCAGTGCTTTGTTAAGTTTATTCCTTGGGACAAATGAAATTATACTTGCAGAGCATTGTATGGTGGCCTTGTGCCACAATATAGCATTGTGGTGTTTTTTTGTTGTTGTTTTGTTTCAGCGCTGCCTTTTATATATGTAATATAACAGTTTGTGCATTTCACACACAACTGTTTTTCACACACAACTGTTTTGTTGCACATGGTGCACAAATATTAAGAAGCCAGTGCCCACCTCGTTTCTATATCCCGTAAATGCACATGAAACCATGTTTCCCTACACCGTGTGATGATCTACACATTGGACTTCCAGTTTTTCCTCACACAGAAACGTTTTCCCTGTGTAACATTTGTAACGCAGCCTTTCTGTGAACTCACCCTAGCTGAAGTCAATAGCAACACTTGTTTAAACGCACTTAACTCCAAATTTACAACAGTATTTCTGACTCCAGTATATAACTCTTGGATTTTTATGGCATTTTATTTCATGCCCCAAGCCATTAGGCAGCCTCAGTGGCCTGAAACTTACCCATTCATAACTCACGACTGGCTGAGGCAATTTACATCCAAATTATTTTCCTGCTAATCTGCATTGTAGTACATGGACATAAAAGCAGAACGGCAAGACTGATGTAATCACGGAAGAGATCGAGGGCCTTTTGGATTCAGTTATAGCTGTGGTAAAAAAAATTCTGGGCCTAGGATATGTGCAAGGTTTCTATTTGCAGGAGATGCTGGGGATTGAATTTCACTGCTTCAAATAAAGCTCTTATTTCAACATGATCCCAAAGGGTGGCAAAGGAGAATCTTCTAGCTAGATTTTTATTATTATTATTATTATTATTATTATTATTATTATTATTATTATTATTATTATTATTATTATTATTATTATTATTATTAAGGCAAACTAGATATAGCTGTGGCGCAGAAGGCAGCAGCTTGGTGGCAAATAAGGAACAGAAGAGTTAATTTGACAACTTGTTACAGAAACAAACAAACAAACCCCCATTCTGGCTCACCTGCATTGGTTGCCCGTTGCCTCCCATATAAGATTCAAGGTGTTGGTTTTGGTTTACAAAACCCTCCATGGCCTGGGTCTGGATTATCTGGCAGAGCGTATCTCCCTACGATCAGAGCTGGCCCGACCCACCCGTTCCTCAATGGCTTTCTCTCTCTGGGTGGCCACCCCCAGGAAGGCCCGCAGGGTAGTAACTCGAAAACGGGCCTTCTCGGTGGCCAGTCCATCGCTTTGGAAGCGCCAGGCTCCCTCATTGGCATCCTTCAGGAAAGCCCTTAAAACCTGGCTGTTCAGGGATGCCTTTGGCGACTGTTAATGTGGTACCAAGTTGTTGTCCCCCCCCCACCTTCTCTTTTTTCATGGTTGTTAAGTTTTTGCCTCTTGCCCAGCACTACTTTACTATTTTATATTGTTTTATTGTCTGGTTTTAGCCTATTGTGTGAACCGCCCAGAGTTCCTTTGGGAAATGGGAGCGGTATAGAAATGCAAAAATACATAAATAAATAAATACATAAATAAATAAATAAATAAATAAATAAACCCCTCGTTGTCCAGGTGGAGACAACGGTTCAGGGCCCAAAGAGCGTGTTCTCTTCATCTAAGGTTTTTTGCAGCTATTGCATGGACTTTCAAAATTGTCTGCAGAGAGGAACTCCACGCTAACAATACTGTATGATTGACACTACTCCATTGTACCATAGTGACAGAGTGACCATTCTCACTTGAGGGGGGAATATGCAATAATATATGGGCCCCTAAGGCCTCTGCCATTTTTGTAAGGAGTCACATGCTGCTAACAAGTCTTCACACACCACCTTATGAATATTTGTTATGCTACCTAGACAATCTTGATCCAGCCTATATTTCTTTCATACTGTGTTTGTGGCCAGGGCCAAAAGGAGATTGAGAATGGTTGGTCTAAACTACAATTATGATACAGTATGAGCTATGTACACAGCAGCTATGAAAATGAGCCAAGCCATAGACTACAGGTCAATTTATTTATTTATTTATTTATTTGTATCATTTCTATACCACTCCATCTTCTGAATCGGAACTCTGGGTGGTTAACAGGTTAAAAAAGTAAACAGAACTACAAAACAAAATTGTGGATATATATCTTATGGTACCCCTTCCCCTTTCCTTGTTTTTTCCCCTTTTCCTCTTGTTATGTTGTGTGTGTTATTGATTCAATTTTCTATGTTTAATTACTTGTATGTTCAATAAAATGTCAAAGTGGAGAACTACAAAACAGTTAAGGACAAAACCCCAGGCAAGATACATTGGTGGCGAACAAAAAAAAAAAGCAGAGTTTTCAAAGCCTTTTTGAAGGCAGGCAGGGACTGTGTAAGGCGCAGCTCACTCGGGAGATGGTTCCATAATGATGGACCCACCACTGAGAAGGTGCGGCTGTGCGTGGCAGACCTCCATGCCTCCCTCGGAGTGGGCACCCTGAGTGAGCGTGCCTGCGACATCCGTGTGCGTCTGGCCTCAGATGACCTCTGGAAGATACGCTCCGACAGGTATTAAGAACCCAAGCTGTGGAGGGTTTTGAAAACCAAAAGCAGGACCTTGAACCTTATCCGGAGGGCCATGGGTAGCCAATGCAGGTGAGCCAGAACTGGGGTGATGTGGTCGTATCTACGAGCACCCACCACCAGTCTGGCCGCCGCATTTTGCACCCGTTGAAGTCTCCAGACAAGGGTCAAGGACAACCCCACGTAGAGTGTGTTGCAGTAATCAATCCGTGAGAATATATCAAGTCAATGATAAATTGTTTGTTTGATTGATTGATTTATATACCGCACCATCTGACCGAAGGTCACTCTGGGCGGTTTACAAAAATTTAAACATAGACAGTGCAATCAATAATACACTATATAACTAGGTAAAAATCAACAAATAGGCATTCTATCATCAGCAAATTGAAGTTGCACAACCTATGTGCACATTTTACAGATATGGAAACTGGGAGAGTGATTACTTAGCTTGGTGTTTGGTTCACTGCAGGAATGGGCTAGCTCGCTCTTAAAGGTGAAAACCAGATGACATCTTTGTTGGAGTTAATCATCTCATCCACAGAGCATCACGGTCCTTACTTTTCTGAACCCAGTCAGGGGTATTTTCATAAATACCATAAGATGGGGTGAAGGCAGTGGCCCCTACCACTACACCACATTATATAAAAGCTGGTACAGCTGGTATCAGTGTAGAAAATGTCCATTAAGATGTTCAAATACTCTTCCACTATTGCCACTAGTTAATATTATTTGTTGTCATCTGAAGGCACTGCTGAATTCTGTCAGAAAAATAATAATAATAATGCCGAGGTCAATCAGCAAATGGCAAACACAAATGTGCTGCAAGAATTAAGTCTGTCTTATTTTTACTTTTTGATTATTTGAAAGTGCATACATAAACATGAATGAAAAGAACTTTGTCTTGCAAAACCTGTTGTTCCACAATAGAGTAATTTTTTTATGAAGAATGTGATGGTTATTCATGGGTTGTATGTGACTTACAATGTTATTCCAAGGGGGGAGGGGGAAGATAAGTGTAATAAGAGGGCTGACAGGGGTTGCTCTACCCTGTTGGTCCTTCTTGACCTGTCAGCGGCCTTTGATACCGTCGACCACGGTATCCTCCTGGGCCGGCTCGCTGAGGTTGGGATTTGAGGTCTGGCCTTTGGCTGGCTCCGTTCCTTCCTGGAGGGCCGTGCTCAGCGTGTGAGCTTGAGGGGTGTTTTGTCGTCCCCAGGACACTCTCATGTGGGGTGCCTCAGGGGTCGGCTCTCTCCCCAATGCTCTTTAACATCTACATGAGGCCGCTGGCTGAGGTCGTCTGGAGTTTTGGAGCTTGCTGTCATCAGTACGCTGATGACACACAGCTCTATCTCTCCTTCTCCACCTCTGCAGTGGAGGCCGTCCAGACCCTCGATCACTGTCTGGCTGCAGTACTGGACTGGACCAGGACCAACAGGCTCCGGCTTAACCCTGGGAAGACTGAGGTTCTGTTCTTTGGGGGTGGCCTGGATGGGTATTGTGGCCCTCTTCCCAGTCTGGGCGGGTCCACCCTCTGGCTGGCTGAATGAGTGAGGAGTCTGGGCGTCGTCCTGGATCTGGATCTGTCCCTGGACTCCCAGGTGGCAGCCGTGACCAGCTCGGCCTTTTACCATCTTAGCCCAGATTCGCCCATACCTAGATGGGGACTCCCTGAGGACAGTGGTGCAGGCGCTGGTCATGTTGAGGATAGATTACTGCAATGCTCTCTACATGGGTCTTCCCTTGAACCTTGTTCAGCGACTGCAGCGGGTCCAGAATGCGGTGGCCAGGCTGGTGGTTGGTGCGGGCAGGTATGACCGCATCACCCCCATTCTGGCTCGTCTGCACTGGTTGCCCGTTGCCTCCTGAATAAGGTTCAAGGTACTGGTTTTGGTTTACAAAACCCTCCATGGCCTGGGTCCTGATTATCTGGCAGAGCGTATCTCCCTACGATCAGAGCTGCCCCAACCAACCCGATCCTCTGTGGATCTCTCGCTTCAGGTGGCCACGCCTAGAGAGGCCCGTAGGGTAGCTACCCGCAAGCGGGCCTTCTCAGTGGCTGGCCCAGAACTATGGAACATACTCCCCAGCGAGATTCACCAGGCTCCCTCATTGGCAGCCTTTAAGAAATCGCTTAAGACCTGGCTGTTCAGGGATGCCTTTGGTGATTGATAGGATGTACCAAAGTGTTTTTCCTCTGCTAATTTCTGTTCGTTTTTTTTTTAATTGTCATTTTTACCATTTTTATTGTCAATTTTTACGCCTCTTGCCTAATATCTCCTCTCATTGATGTACATGTTTTTAACTTGTTTTTTATGCGAACTGCCCAGAGTTCCCTCAGGGAAATGGGTGCGGTATAAAAATGTAAAAATAATAAATAAATAAATAAATAAATAAATAAATAAATAAATAAATAAATAAATAAATAAATAATATTATTTCTAAGAATGTGAAAATCTCTCAGTCTTTCTTCTGTGGCGCTTCCCCAAATCCAAAATGTGTTTCCTTCTCATCGACTTTCATGCTGTATTGTGAGACAATGTGAAGGCTTTTGGCATGGAAATGGATGCTCCATTTCAACATACCTTTCCCAAATGCAAACATTTACTTGCATATTGACCTGATTTACACATTTTCCCCTCACAACTGATTCACATTCTTCTGTATCATGGTGCATATTTTAGCCGATGAGATTTTAAAAATGGTGCATTGTTTTACATCTACTTTCTCTTTTGTGCATGTGCAGATTTTGTAGGCAAGGTGCAGAATCTTTTAAAAGGGACAGGGCCCATTGCTTGGGGGTGCTCTTGGACCCCAGTCTTACTCTGGAAGCCCAGGTGGACTCAGTGGCCAGGAGTGCCTTTCTGGGGAATATATATCAGCTGTGCCCCTACCTAGATGAACAGAGCCTCATGACAGTTACACATGCACTGGTAACATCCTGTATTGATTACTGCAATGCGCTTTACGTGGGGCTGCCTTTGAAGACGGTCCGGCGATTGCAACTGGTTCAGAATCATGCTGCATGGCTGGTGAGTGGTAGAGCCACCAAGGAACACATCACGCCAATTCTATATGACCTTCATTGGTTACCAGTTGCTGCCCGAACCCAATTCAAAGTGCTTGTTTTGACATATAAAGCCCTAAACGGCTTAGGACCTAGATACCTGAAGGACCGCCTCCTTCCATATGAACCTACCTGGCAATTAAGATCTAGTTAGGGAGCCCTCCTGAAAGAGCCATCATGGACCCCAATGCCAAAATCCATGGCTAAAATGGAGGAAAGGATTTCTGCACACATTAAGAGATTCAGCCAAACCTATGGAGAACAAAACCAATACGCCTTGCTAAATGGACGGATATTGAAGGAGGTCTCCCACCAGGACAAGATTCTACCTTCTAATTTGATAGACTTCAACGTTAAATAGGAAGATCAAATCATAATGGAGTAAAATGGGGCTGTTGCATTCAGGACAATATTTTTGTGACTGTGGAGAAATTCAGTCAATGCAGCTCTTACGGTGCAAGCAGTTTGCACCCTACAAAGTGTACAAACGAAGATAGAGCAAATGGCTGAGATAACTCCATTGAAGTAGCCTGCTTCTGGTTAAAAAAATAGACCAATTATCTTAACTTTTTAATTTGTTTTTAATTTTACTTACAGTTCTCATGCATCCATAATTTTAAACTGTGCAACGGTGTGGCACAAATAACAAAAGTTTCCCATCCAATATTGTACTTCCAACAAATTCCAAAGAAACAAAAAATGAAAATGAAAATAAAAAATAAAAAAATCAGTGACACAGGAATTCCCTCAAGTCTAGGAGATAATCTTTGAGTGCATGACTTTCCAGTTAGCCTCAAGGCCCCGCTTATGTGGCGAAAAGGTTAAAACAAGGATAAATATTCCTGAGTGTGTTTTGAATAGCCATTAACCACCAATCTGGTGGGAGTGGTTAAGAATGTTATATATTGGAACCTAATGGGTGATGGGCAGTTCATTTTGTGTTAGAGCTGAGAGGAGTTCAGTTAAGAGAGCTGAGAGTCCGTTTAGATTGTCAGTTGGTCAGGTGGGAGATCCTGCCACTGAAAAGGGTCTGGTTTATAAAGGAAATACATTATAAGAATTCATGTATGCAATTCAATAACATCGGCTAAAGCTATCATAATACTGATCATCCAATTGTAAACTCATAAACGTTTCATGTTTTGTTTTTAAAACTATATAATGTGATGTGACTCTCTTTCAAAGACATATAAGTGTCCCGTTAATCTGGTGGTGGCAGTGAGTGAAAACCCAGTGTGTGTAAGGGGCATGTCACAATTACGTTTTGTATTGCACTGTGACATTGGCTGACACCCAGTAATAAGTCACATCTAGAGTTAGGCCTACAGAATCAACTGCACTTGCATGGGAGTTGGCTCACCAAATCCCCACTGATTCCATGGGCCTAGTAATATAGTAGTAACGGCCTTCTATGGCTTTGGAAACATATAAGATCATGTCTCTGAGATCATCTTTCTGTTACCATCAGGCATCATTAACGTTTGCAATAACATTTGTAGCAGTTTGAGAGACTGGGTGTCTAATAGGAGTCAGCATGCAGTTTTATTCATTCATTCATTCATTCATTCATTCATTCATTCATTTTTATACCGCCCGTCTTCCCGAAGGAACTCCGGGCAGTGAACAAAAAGGGCGAGGCAGACCCAAAAGGAACAATACATCAATGAAACAATAAAATTAATTTAATTAAAAAAATGTGGTTTGAGCCGTGTGACCAGAAGAACAAATTCATGTCATACTTATAACTAAATTAACTAATTCAGAATGATGCAAGTACTTCCTTCATCGGTGCTTCCTAGGTAGAGGTGCCCCTTTGCAGCCACCGACTCAGGAAGGGCTGTTCTGTTTTGGTTACTGTACTACTAATAGCCTGCAGGCCAGCACTGAGAGGGTTAACGTCTGCAGCAGAAGCAGCACAGCCTGCCGGATCAAATGCTGGCAGGGGATCACCCTCCACCGTTTGTTTCTTTAGCATTAGGAGGATGCTTCCAGCAATGGAAGACGAGAGAGCCTCTCCCATTGTATGGTCCCTGAGCATATTTTCCATGCCAAGATTCTCTCCTCTGGCTGGTTTAAGCATTGGCTGGAGGGCGGGGTGGGGAGGTGCAGGGGGGGCATGTCTGCTGTTTGTTTGAAGAAGGCAAGAACAATAATCTCCCTCATTCAATTCCAGCAGCACCCCACCCCGTTTCCCTGCCAGATCAGAGCAAATTTGAAGGCAGATGCCTCTGCCCCTTTGTGGCCCCCTTGGTTTGTGGACAGCAGTATAGCTTTTGTGTAGGACTGCTCTCTCTCTCTCTCTCTCTCTCTCTCTCTCTCTCTCTCTCTCTCTCTCTCTCTCTCTCTCTCTCTCCCTCTGTGTGTGTGTGTGTGTGTGTGTGTGTGTGTGTGGATTGTGACGTCACAAGGGGAAAGGCCAAAGCGCGCATTCCAAGCAGATGCCACAGAGCAGGTTCAGAAAGGTTCCTGCAGCCTCTTGCGATCCACATAAGCTCTTCCAAACTCATATACACACACACACACACACACACATACTTCTTGAATCTCTCTCTCTCTCTCACACACACACACACAGACACACTTCTTGAATCACACACACACACACACACACACTTCTTGAATCACACACACAAACACACTTCTTGAATCTCTCTCTCTCTCTCTCTCTCTCACACACACACACACACACTCACACACACACACACACACACACACACACACACACACACACACACACACACACACACACACACACACACACACACACACACACACACACACACACTTCTTGAATCAGAACTGTGCCAAGAAAAAGGAAGGAAAGGAAGGGCTTGAGAGATATTGAGAGAGAGAGATTGGATAGGTACTACCAAATGTTTACACCTCAAGTTTCCTCTAAAAGGAGGGAAGAAGGGAAGAGCACGACTCATTCACTCTAACACAACCATCAGATAGTTCTTTGTGCGAGGCTACGCTCAGATAAAAGTTTAGAAGTAGCTCTACTGAACAAGTATTGGGTCTTATCTCAAGTGATACAAGGTACAGTATTGTAGTAACACCACGTGGCGATATATATCTGCTGCTCCATGGATATACAAGCAGTGCCTCGAATTATGAAACTAACCTGTTCCTCGCAATGTTTCTATCTAGAAATGTTTGTCATTCAAAATCGAACAGGGTGCAATACACCCAGGGAATGGAAGCATTCTGCAACATTTTCGTATCTTGAGGCTTCCCTTGACCCTTGTTCGGCGATTATATCAGGTGCAAAATGTGGCAGCCAGATTGGTGGTTGTTGCGGGCAGATTTGACAGCATCACCCCTATCTTGGCTTGCCTGCATTGGCTTCCCGTTGTGTCCCGAATAAGGTTCAAGGTATTGGTTTTGATTTACAAAACCCTCCATGGCTTGGGACCTGAATTGCTGGCGGAGTGTGTCACCCAAAGGTCAACCTCGGCTCAGCCCACTAGAGCATCGCAGTCCTTCTTGCTATGGGTCACCACTAGGGATGGCGTTTCGGAACCAGTAGGTTATGAAACAAACCACGCAAGCCCAGGTGGTGCTCAGAACTGGCTGATATATGCAGATCCAATTGCTTTACCTTTCTCTCTGCTGGCACAGAGCTGAGCTGCAACAAGGAAACATGCTGTGACATCATCTTTCTCCTCTGTGATTGCTGGCAAATCAGGAGCCGTGCAGGGACAGGCATCATCCCCCCTCCCTGACTGATTAACCAGCACTCACAAAGGAGGAAATATGATGTTGCAGCATTCTTCCTCATTGTAGTTTAACCCCATGCGAGAGCAGAGAAAGGTAAAGCAATTGGATCTGCGAGTATCATCCGGTTCCGAGCACCACCTGGGCTCACGTGGTTTGTTTTGTAACCTACTGGTTCTGAAATGCCCATCCCTAGTGGTGACCCGTACAATAGTTGAGCTCTCTCGGTGGCCGGCCAGATACTATGGGACCACCTTCCTTGTGAGATTAGGACTACAGAGACCCTCAGACTTTAAGAAGCTATTAAAAACTTGACTATTTAAGGTTACCTTTGGCTAATGCTGAGGTTGAATGTTTGCTTGCTATGTGTTTGTCACCCATTTGGTAATTCACCGCCATTTTTTTACCTTTAGCTGCATTTATTTGTTTTTTTACATGGGGTATATGTTACTGTTTTACTTTTTGTCATTCACCACCCAGAGTTCCTAACTAGAAAGTTGGGTGGCTTATAAATGTAAATACAGTGGACGCCCGACTTACGTGCTGCTTGACTTGTGGCATATTTGACTTGTGTCCACTAGGGACCTGTTTGACTTGTGCCGCGGGCTCTGACATACGGATCGGAGCCCGGTGCAAGGCCCCGGCCTCTGCTTACAAACCTCCAAAGAAGGAGACTCCACCACCCTCCTTTGCGGAAGTATATTCCACTGCTGAACAGCTGTAACCGTCACAAAGTTCTTCCTAATGTTCAAATGGAATTCTCATAGCAAGCAGCAGAAACGGAAATAGTCAGTGGAGAAGAGGGGCCAAATGAAGTTGATTTCATCAGAGCCAAGGGAGTAGCTATTTTGCATCTCCCTCTCTGATGGAATGGCTGCTTCCATGATGACAGCTGAGGTTCACTATTATCCACTCTCTTACAAAGTATTTCAGCCCTGTGTAGCGAGAAGACATTCTCACGTTCTGCGATGGAAACAGTAACATCCACAGAACCATCCTATTAAAAATTGGGCATGGAAAAGGGGAAGCCACAGCACCAAAACTGCACCCTGGAATTCCACCACCACCACCCAATTTCGTAGCATTTCAGTTTGTCTAAGGCCCCTATCCCACACCCCTTTAAATGCAGATTAAATTTGTAGATAAACTGTGTCCAAAAATGCCGTCCCCATGGCCACTGGGTTTTTTTGGGGGGAGGGGAATAAAACTCGGTAACGTTCCCTTAAGCAAGGTTTCCAAGACTTACCGGAGAGGTAGGGAATTTTTTTGCCTTGCTTAAAAAATCCACGTTTTAAGGAGGCAGACATCGTGGGACCATGTAGATCAGTGTTCCCCAACCCCCGGTCCGCGGACCGGTGCCGGTCCGTGGATGAATCGGCACCGGGCCGCCGCAGCGCCACCCCCCGCAATCGCCCCCCACCGCCGCCGCAATTGCCGCCGCCGCCGCCGCGACCCCCCCGCGGCCGCAATCGCCCCCGCCCCGCCGCCGCCGCAATCGCCCCCGTTCCGCCGCCGCCGCCGCTATCGCCCCCGTCCCGCCGCCGCCGCCGCTGCGACCCCCCCCCGCAATCGCCCCTGCCCCGCCGCCGCCACGACCCCCCCCCCCCGCCGCAATCGCCCCGCAATCGCCCCCGCCCCGCCGCCGCAATCGCCCCACAATCGCCCCCGCCCCGCCGCCACCGCCACGACCCCCCCGCAATCGCCCCCGCCCCGCCGCCGCCGCCACGACCCCCCGCAATCGCCCCCGCCCCGCCGCCGCCGCAATCGCCCCCGTTCCGCCGCCGCCGCCGCTATCGCCCCAGTCCCGCCGCCGCCGCGACCCCCCCCGCAATCGCCCCCGCCCTGCCGCCGCCACGACCCCCCCCCGCCGCCGCAATCGCCCCGCAATCGCCCCCGTCCCGCCGCCGCAATCGCCCCGCAATCGTCCCCGCCCCGCCGCCGCCGCCGTGACCCCCCCCCCCCCGCCGCCGCAATCACCCCGCAATCGCCCCCGCCCCGCCGCCGCCGCCACGACCCCTTCGCCGCCGCATACGCCCCGCAATCGCCCCCGCCGCCGCAATCACCCCGCAATCGCCGCCGCCCCGCCCGCCGCCGCCATGACCCCCCGCAATCGCCCCCGCCCCCCCGCCGCCGCAATCGCCCCGCAATCGCCCCCGCCCCGCCCCCGCCGCCATGACCCCCCGCAATTGCCCCCGCCCCGCCACCGCCGCCGTGACCCCCCCCGCAATCGCCCCCGCCCCGCCGCCATGACCCCCTGCAATTGCCCCCGTCCCGCCGCCGCCGCCGCGACCCCCCTCCGCCGCAATCCCCCCCGCAATCGCCCCCGTCCCGCCGCCGCCGCCGTGACCCCCCCTCCGCCGCAATCCCCCCCGCAATCGCCCCCGCCCCCCCGCCGCTGCGACCCCCCCCAATCGTCCCCGTCCCGCCGCCGCCACGACCCCCCCTGCAATCGCCCCCGTCCCGCCGCCGCCGCCGTGACCCCCGCAATCGTCGCCGCCCCGCCAGAAAGAAAGAAAGAAAGAAAGTAAGTAAGGAGGGAGGGAGGGAGGGAGGAAGAAAGAAAGAAAGAAAGAAAGAAAGAAAGAAAGAAAGAAAGAAAGAAAGAAAGAAAGAAAGAAAGAAAGAAAGAAAGAAAGAAAGAAAGAAAAGGGGGGGAGAAGGAGGAAGGGAGAGAGAGAGAAAGAAAAAGAAAGAAGGGAGAAAGGAAGGGAGGAAGGAGAGGAAGAGGAAGGAACAAAGAAAGAAAGAAAGAAGGAGGGAGAAGGAGGAAGGGAGGAAGAAAGTAAGTAAGTAAAGGAAGGAGGGAGGGAAAGAAAAAGAAAGGGAGAGAAGGAGTGGGGGAGAGAGAGGAAGAACGAAAGAAGGGGGAGAAAGGAAGAAAAAAGGAAATGAGGAAGAAAGGAAGAAAAAGAAAGGGAGGGAGGGAGGGAAAGAAGGAAGGAAATAAAGAAAGAAAGAAGGGAGAGGAGAGGAGAGGAGAGAGGAAGAAAGAAAAAAGAAAAGGGGGAAAAAGAAGAAGAAAGGAGAGTGGGAGGGAAGGAAGGAGAGGAAGAGGGAGAAAGAAAGAAAGAAAGAAAGAAAGAAAGAAAGAAAGAAAGAAAGAAAGAAAGAAAGAAAGAAAGAAAGAAAGAAAGAAAAAGAAAGAAAATGAGGAAGGAAGGAAAGAAAGAAGGGAAGGAAGGAGGTAGAGTGGGAGGGAAGGAAGGAAGGAAAGAGGGAGGGAGAGTGAGAGAAATAAAAAAGAAAGAAGGGAGAGGGAGGGAGGGAGAGAAAGAAAGAAAGAAGGGAGAGAAAGAGGAAGGAAGGAAGGAAGGAAGGAAGGAAGGAAGGAAGGAAGGAAGGAAGGAAGGAAGGAAGGAAGGAAGGAGAGTGGGAGGAAAGAAAGAAAGAGGGAGGAAGGGAGTGAGAGAAAGAAAGAAAAGAAAGAAGGGAGGGAGGAAGGGAGGGAGGGAGAAAGAAAAGGGAAAGAAAGAAAGAAAGAAAGGAGGGAGGGAGGGAGGCCTCATGTCAAGGAAGGGCAAAGGGTCCCAAGACCTCACAGCGGCTGGGTAGCCCCCGGGGGAAAAAATGCGAGGAAGTAAAAACAGTGTTTCCTTGCAGCGATGCCAAGGACTCATCGCACAACACTGGCTCTTCGGCTTGAGTACGGAGATGAGCACCGCCCCCTAGAGTGGGAAACGACTAGCACGCATGTGCGTCAGCGGCCAGGGGGGGCATTTACATTTTTTATCTTATTAAATCAAAACAAGCGGGCCAGGGAAAAATTATAAAGCATTTACCGGTCCACGGTGATAAAAAGGTTGGGGAGCACTGGTGTAGATGATCCGGTTTTCTCCCCCCCCCTTCATATCGCCGACCGGCTGTTCCTGGGGCTGATCGGGCAATGTTTTTTTTTCCACTCCCCCCCACCCCTAGTGCCAGTCAGCTGGTCCTCTGGCTGGTCTGGTGATATTTTTTATTTTTATCTTTATTTCCCCCCCACCCTCCTAGCACCAGGCAGCTGGCCATCGGCACGGTTTTTCTAAACTTCCCCCACCCCTAGTGCCAGTCAGCTGGTCCTTTTTTATCCTAGCACCACCTGCTGACCATGGGGCTGAACTGTGCTTTAAAAAAACACTTGTACATGGGAACTGCTATCCCACATATTCAGTCACATGACAGGAGGAAGAGGAAAAGCTGGACCTTCCAAAGATCAGGATCTTCCCCAGGTGAGATAGCAGCCTAAGATAATTGGATATGCTGCGTTGTTGAAAAGGCACCTAGTAGCCAATGAACACTGGTGACAGCTATGCTCAAGCGTTTTTGTTCTTGCATCAATCTCACGGAGGCCAGAGGGATTCACCCATTCATGACTAAAGGTAGGCGTGCCTCCTCAGGCTTGCTGTTAAATGTGTGGCCGCTTATGGAAATGTAAACACATGCATAATTACCGCATATCTTAAACAGAGGAACAGAAACAAAACTAAGTGAATGCAGAATCATTTTCTACTTATTTCAGGTTAATGATTGCAATGCAAAGAACACACGCAATCAGGGAGGATAGAACATTCTCATTTTCTCTTATCACACTTTCTCTCTCGCTTTCAAATTGTATAGATAAAATTTTGAATTCAACCGAGGCAAGGATTTGCATTGGAAATACAAGTACTGTATTACTCTTCTGGCCACCAAAAGGGATTTATACCCAGACAAAACACATATCTGATGAAAGCGGCATGAATTGCAAATATTTCCTAGTGGGAAGCCAAGAGCTTCTGAAGATCACCAAGAAATATCGGTGGAATTATCTCCCGGCACACAACTTTACACAAGGAGTAAATCTCCAAAGATCTTTCCCCAAGTGAAGGTGCGTTTCCATTCAATTTTAAATTTTAATGCCGCCCACTTCTGGAAAAGGATACATTTATTCATGTCCCCCCCCTTTAGCATTGTGAAGATTTAGACCTTTCTTAAGCACCAGCAGCTGAATGTATCTTACAGCCTCACCGACGATCAATTACCCACTACAAAAGCATGTTCCAGAACCTCCAAATCAATATACTCCATGCAATCTCTCCGCTTTGTTATATCCCCCTATCCCCCCACCCCCACCCCAAATAAAACCCCACTGCTGCCTTCGTTAATCTGGCACTTGGTGTCTAGCATTCTGGCAGTATTTTCAACACCTTTTTTTTCATCAGTGGCTCTTGATGAATTTAAGATTAGCTATCATACAGTCTACAGGTTTAGAACAAATACCCCTTTCATTTAGTTAATAACAGCAGCAGGGCTATAAAGCCGCAATGTTTTATGACTTCCAAGACCTAACCTGCAACCACAGACAATATAAATTATATTACAATGTCCTTTATTGCTGTTCAAGGCCTGCCACGAGAGTCACACCAGGGAAGGATAGGAGCTTTTTATTATTATTATTATTATTATTATTATTATTATTATTATTATTATTATTATTATTATTATTATTATTATTATTCCACCTTTCTCTGGATTACATTTCAACTCAGTGGCCTCCATTATAACGCATGCACAGTATGTTCACCATACTACATCTAGGTATAATATGATAAAAACAGATAATGGAATGCCTGTTCTGTACTCCCTCCAAAAAATGAAAGTTGTTAGGTTCCTCATTTTCACATATAATTGCCTACATTTAAGAAGGGACAGGCACTTCCTGCTGATACACCCCAAGCCCTACTATTCCCAAGGTTGATTCCTGCGACCTTATTTTGCAAGGGGAAAGGGTGTAATTTACCATTTAGAATAGCTTCTTCCTTCCTTCTGCCCCCATCACCTTAACACTGGTGTGCTTCAGGTTTTGAAGAAAGGACATTCAGGATATGTCATGCCTTTTTCTTTCTTTCTTTCTTTCTTCTTTTTTTCTTTCTTTTTTTGGCAAGGAAAAGGGATTTTGGTTTTTTGAAATGAAGATAATGGAAGCACAAACTGTGCAGGAGTCAGAGGGAATGACTGCTTAGGACCAATTCTGGTTTTACAGGAGAAAAAGGCCCAGGCACTTTTTATGCTGCACCTGCTGCCAGAGCAGTGTCGTATTATGGAAGGGGTACCGGCTGGCTGCCGTGCAATCTGCATATCAAATAGCTGATTTGGAGATGAGATCATCATCCATTCTGCAGTCATATGTTTGCTGGGATGGTGTTGGGTGGTTGCCTAGCAGTGGACCACAAAGTCCCAGCAGGTTTTCTTGAGTCAGCACTCCTTCTTTGAGCTTCTCCCAAACCCCTACATTTGGTAGTCAAATCCTATTATTGTTATCCCATTTTTAAAAGGGGAATGGGAAACTCTCATCCATCACCACCAACATTCAGCTCATCTGTAAGTAAGATTGGTGTATCAGAAGCCATGCTTCCTTTGGAAGGTCTTCTGTAAATACAGTGGTACCTCAACTTATAAATTTAACCCGTTCTGAATGCATGCTCTTAAGTCGAACTACTCTTAAGTCAGAGTACCTCTCTTAAAAAATGAAAAAATAAATGGAAAAAAATGTAAGTTGAGCAGTCCATATCTAGAATTTGTAAGGCGGCAGTTAAAACACCAACAGTTTTCCGCTGTTAAGTTAAATTGCTCTTAAGTCAAGCTGCTCTTAAATTGAGGTACCACTGTAGAGTAGAACCCTTTACTTTAGGCCCTCAAGTGCAATAACAGTGAATGTACTAATTTATCAGGATCCCATTTCATTTCAATCAGTAATTGTCTGTTCACCAATAATTTTAAGAGATTTGGTTTGATCCAATAACAAGTAAAGTCTCAATCTAGGGCAGGGGTAGCGAACCTTTGGGCACTCCAGATGTTTTGGACCACAACTCCCTCAGTCCTTTGTCACTGGCAATACAGGTCTGGAATTCTGGGAGTTGTAGTCCAAAACATCTGGAGTGCCAAAGGTTCGCCACCACTGATCTAGCGTGTGGATCTGTCTGTTCATATCCTAGACTAGAGATAGTGAGCATTGCTGTTTCTAAAAGTGATGGAAAGGATTGTTATCTTGTTTGAGTGAAGAACATTTTTAAAGCAGGAATCCGGTCACAAAGTATGCCTCGTGTTGATTTTAATGGGATACTCCCACAATTACAGTAAATAGAATGGGCCTCAGCCTAAGTTCACTTAGGTGAAGGGACCAAGTACAAACAAACAAACAAAATAGTTCTTACTATTTTATTTTTGCATATGCGCACCACGTAACATCGGCAGATGCCTGTGAATGTTGAGTGAATGTGTACATTTGGCATCATTGCAAGTAAAGTGAGTGATATTCAAGTGCCATCAACATTCATGCAGGTTGAGTTATTCATAACTCACACATTCTATTGATTTCAGTGGAAATTCAGCGCGGTTAGAAGGATTGAGGTAATTGTGAGAGCTCTTCTTGACTATATGCTCAGGAAAATTATGAGTAATGTTTGTGTCTGATTTCTAAAACATTTTCTAGAAAGCACCAAAGGCAGATGCCTGCCTCCCTTCCTCTCTTCATTCTCAAACAAAACCAGCTATTTCAACACATACCGGAGCCTCCACCGTAGCTCAAAGGGGGACAACTCCCCCCCCAAAAAAAAAACCAAATTGCAAACATCTATTAGAAGCAGGAAACATCTAATGGAAAGCTTGTGAACATCTGATAGATGAAAGGAAAGGCACAAATCAGGAAAGCAAACAGAGGAATGTAGAGCTAATTGAGCAGATTCCGTGCTGCCTGTGCTTAAAACACAGCAGGACATACCAGTGAGTTTGGGCTTGTATTAACCAGCAGTAATGTACAAACTGGGAAGGGGGGGGAGGCGACAGTGGGTGATTTCTATAAAAACAAAAAATGAAAGCCTTTATGTTAACCCAAACCAGGGCAAGGCGTTTCTTCCTGTGACTAAAGATAAGAGTTTTGGTTGTAGCTGTAGGCATGCTGATCCCAGCCATTCTGCATTCTGCATCTGCTCCAGCAGAAGGATTTAAGTATGTATGCATAATACATTTCAAGCACTTAAATGACTTCCAGGTTTTGGAATAACATAAATAAATAAACTGCACCACATATGCCACACCAAAGTATTGGGTAACTGAAAACCGCATCGCATGCACCAGTTTTCGAAAACCATTACGCATGCGATGTCACATGGCGGACCTTTTGGCAGGAGAGGGCCATTCGATGCATCTGTTCAGCTAATTGCATCCTGCCCGGCAAGGCTTCATTCTATGGGAAGCATCGGACCCTGGGGGATGCCATCAAAACCAGCTGGGTTTGCACTGCTGACATCTTACAAACATCCATAGCATCTCTGGCCCTTGGCTTTCGTCTTTCAGTACATACCTTGAATGTTCTTTTCGCCTGAGTTGTGTTCTCTGTTTGCAAACTGGCACCAACCAATAGAAAATTGACATCTGGGGTCCACAGCAATTCCAGTGGTGCCATATAGGATGAGACCACCTTCCTCCCACGCTGTGGTCCTTCTACCAGGGGCTGTTTATAGATCTCTCTCTCTCTCTCTCTCTCTCTCTCTCTCTCTCTCTCTCTCTCTCTCTCATTCACTCATTCAAGGTATCTACCAATAACCTGTGTTTGATAACAAATTAGTACTGTAATGGGCCAGTTAGAGCAGTCTGGCAGTGGAATAATATACTGCCCCAAAGGAGAGTGGTGGAGTCTCCTTCTGTGGAGGTTTTTAAGCAGAGGCTGGATGGCCATCTGTCGGAAATATTGTGATGGGGTTCCTGCATGGCACGGGGTTGGACTGGAAAGCCCTTGAGGTCTCTTCCAACTCTATGATTCTATGATTCTATTCTATGATTCTATGTAGTGTCCACTCCTTCCCTTGCAGCGCTTAATGATAACATATTAATAATCTGTTTCAACACTTAAACATTATTGTTCCAGCCAAAATGCTGGCTGTCGAGGTTTGCAAACCCCCCCCCCCAAATCAGAAATATTCTATCTGGCATTGACATTATTTATGTGGGAAATAAATGCTCCTCAGTACAAACTTTATCCCATGCTAATTGTGGGATTGATTGACATATCTGGCGGTGGTGGAACAGGTTCTTAAGAATCAGGGGTTGTCATTAGGTGAGTGGGTTGTGGGTACAAGCTGCCCCGCTGAATTCCAGTTGTAACGGGAGCAGCTAAACCAGTGGTTCTCAACCTGTGGGTCCCCAGATGTTCCTGGACTGCAACTCCCAGAAGCCTCTACCGCTAGCTGTGCTGGAAGGGTTTTCTGGGGATCCACAGGCTGAGAACTACTGAGCTAAACAATCAAAGGATCCTTCCCTCTGGGGTTCATTGAGCATTTTTCTCTGAGCCTGGGTCCCTTTTCCTTGCTGGGTTTGGTTCTCTCCAGAACAAACAGATGTGCAACTCTGCCTGAGGTCCCCCGGGAGGCAAACAAACTAGAGAAGCGGCAGGGGTACCCATGTTCAGATGGTAGTGGGTTTATACCTAAACTGCAGGGCAGAGCTCCTGCTTGCTGTGGGAGGGGCTGAAACAGTGGTTCTCAACCTGTGGGTCCCCAGATGTTCCTGGACTGCAACTCCCAGAAACCCTTTCCAGCATAGCGAGTGGTAGAGGCTTCTGGGAGTTACAGTCCAGGAACATCTGGGGACACACAGGTTGAGAACCATTGGGCTGAACAAACCACCATACAAAGTTCTGCTCCTTCGCCACTCCCACTCATCATTTGGGCACCATGCGCCAGGAAGCTACTTGTAAATATTTAGGCCAGCTTTCTCTGGAGCTATTGGGTCAGGATTTACATAGACAAACACACTCGCATTTGCAGACAATATACAAATGCACGTGTATATGTACATGCACAACTGACAGTTTACAGCCTGACCACACTGGCCTACTGTATGTAGTAAATAGTTCCCTGATAGCACTGCTCGGCACGGTGGGGGGGAGGGGGTGATACCTCATACACTTATATTTCTAGTAAATAATCCATCCTTGCTCTTTAAGAGCTGTCTCGTATCTTTCGGTCACAGGGATCGGGGCATGCAGTCTTTTGGAGGGGTTCACTAAGCCTACAGTCTTAAGCATACACGGTTGTTCTTATGTGCCTTCAAGTAAGAACTGAGATTCAGTGATCCTAATAGGGTTTTCAAGAGAAGTGAGGCATTTCCAGAGTGGTTTTACCAGTTTCGCACCCCCCAGTGAATTTCCATGGGAGAGTTGGGGAACTGTACCACATCTCTTGAGTGACTCCTGACTAGGGATGGGCATTTTGTTTCAGAACCAGTAGGTTACAAAATGAACCACATGAGCCAAGGTGGCCCGCGGAACTGGCTGATACAGGCAGATCCAATTGCTTTACCTTTCTATGTCTCGTGCAGGGTTAAAATCCAAGGAAGAAGCATACTGCAACGTCATCTGTGCTAGAGCTGTGATGCTGGCCAATCAGGAGCTGTGCAGGGACAGGCATCATCCGGCCTCCCTCTTTGATTGGCCAGCAGCACGAAGCTGAAAAGATAATGTCGCAGCATGCTTCCTTGTTGGATTTTAACCCTGCACAAGACAGAGAAAGGTAAAGCAATTGGATCTGCATGTATCAGCCAGTTCTGAGGACCACTTGGGCTCACGTGGTTTGTTTTGTAACCTACTGGTTCAGAAACAAAATGCCCATCCCTACTCCTGACACTGATGCATGTAAAGTTTTCTCCAGTAGAATACAGAAAAGTGCAAGGAGTAGCCTTGTTCCCCTACGAGTTGTGCATAAGAGGGCCATAAGAAGTACTTGTTGTACTTCAGCCCGTCCAACTAGAGTGTTGCGGGCACACTCGCTGCGGGTGGCCACGCCCAGGGAGGCTTGGAAAACGTCTACTCATGGCCGAGCCTTCTCTGTGGTTGGCCCTACACTATGGAACCATCTCCCGTGTGAGTTGCGCCTTGCACAGTCCCTGCCAGCCTTCAAAAAAGCATTAAAGACCTTGCTTTTCTGGGAGGCGTTTGGTGACTGTTAATATTTTTTTTGTCCACCATTTGTTCCATGCCATTTTTATTATGTATTTTAAACTGATTTTATTATTTCATGCTGATGTTGTACGTATTTGTTTGCTGTTTTGTTTTGTTGTAAACTGCCTGGAGTTCCAGTTTGGAAGACAGGCATTATATAAGCTCATAAAATAAATAAATAAATAAATAAATAAATAAATAAATAAATAAATAAATAAAAGTTGTGAGGTCACTTCAGCAAAGGCTTACCAAGTTAGAGCTTACAAGCAAGAAAGGGCTTTCTGTAAGCCGTAGAAACAGTGGGCTAGCAGACTACTTGGCTACTCCAGAACTCCAGCGGAATAATCATATACCTCTGGTTTCAACTTACCAGGCACACTGCAGTCCTCCTGAAGAGTGGATGCATGGTACTCTTCCTTCCTGCCTCCATGCATGCAAATAATAAATGAAGCTTCTAGTTTTTATGTCCAAGTCTAACTTGAGAAGACTAAACAGTAATAATAAACCCCGTCAACACGATGAAAGCATGTGCACGGAACAGTAAAATAGATAAATAAATAAAGGCTATTACCTAGAGGAAAAACAAACTTGAAAAATGGTAGTGCAAGAGAGAATAGCCAGGGTTAAAATGATACAAAAGCAGAATCTGGCACTGACAGGCTGTTGGCTCATCGACCTCAGTACTACAGTGGTACCTTGTATAAAGGAATTAATTTGTTCCAAATAAAATTCTGTTAAGCAAATTTCCCTTTATAGAAATTTCCCATAGGAATGCATTGAAAACGGAGTAATCCCTAATCATGACCAGTTTTATGTTATACGGATTCGCCCCATAAATTATTCTGCTAAGCAAATTTCCCCTATCTCCGGAATGTTTTATGTTACACATATTTGATGTTATACAAACCGTTTGTTATATGAGGGTCCACTGTACTGTCTATTTTGACTGTGGCAGCCACTCCCAAGGACATGCCTTTCTCACCATTATTTGGTCCTTACAGCGGCAAACACCAGATGCTGGAATGGGCAGGGGGAGATATCTGCCTGCAAAGCATGTTTCCACTCCTAATCGATGCTCCCTCTCTGAAGGCAAAGGTGTCCTAGTACAGGGGTCCTCAAAGTTTTCAAACAGTGGGCCGGTCCACCACTCCCCAGACACCACTGGGAGCCGGACCACAGTCCAAAAAAAAAGTGCCAACATGGAAAAAGGGGGGGGAGGGAGTGGGGGACCTTGCCGTAGCCCTCCCACTTTGAATGCCCCACTAGCCAGCATGCTGATCATCTGGGCGGTAGTTGGGGGAGTGGGAGAAGCGACATAGCCCACTGCTTTGATCTGCCTCAGCAATAGAAGCAGCTGCAGAGGCTGGCTTACTCGCAAAGCAGGGGGTAGGTAGGGGGGTTGCAATTGGTCTGGGGGCTGGATTCAGGACCTTGAGGGGCTGCATCCGGCCCCGGGGCCTTAGGTTGAGGACCCCTGTCCTAGTAGTTTGGACCTTGTTTTCATTGGAAATACCAGGAAGAGACCCCGGGATGAGCGTCCCATGTCCTAAGATCATGAAATGCACAAACAAGTTAAATAATATATTGAAGTTCACAACGGTCATGGTTATTTAACCAAAGGTTTCCATCCATTGGAAGGAAAATGGAGTGATTGACACTGACAGTAAGTAGTTTTAAACCACCTGAAACAACTGCAAGTGCCCCTGTAAGCTGATGTCATTGGGAAAATGTTTCACTCTAGGCATGATTTATTCCTGAAAAATCTAACCTTGGAACTTGTGCTATATCCATGCAAAATAGCTAAAGGGTAATTTTAAACATATGTTAAAGAGTATAAGAATCAGTCTGAAGTCAGTTTCATGCCCGGCTATACATTTTCTAGTAATGGTTAATTCACTTGGAAGAAGGAGGAGGGAATCCAAGTATCTTCTGGTTTTCTGAACTTTTAACATCCACCTCACGTTTAGTTGGGGACAGAACAGATACAGTTAAAGGTCTCAACGGTAGGAATTTCAAACCAACATTTTAACCATGAGGGTATAAATTAATACAGTACTAGCAAAAGTTTTGGCTCTTGGTAGCGATCACAAGAGATTTTGCAGTGTCGCTGTATTTCTGTCTGCTGATCTCAACCCTTCAATTCTGAGGCGGAACATAAAGATTCTTACATGGAACTGAAGTACAGTGGTACCTTGTATAATGTAATTAATTTGTTCCAAATGAAATTATGTTATACAAATTTTCCTTTCTACAAATTGCGATTTCCCATAGGAATGCATTGGAAACGAATTTAATCTGTTCCAATGCATAGCCAAGGCTAATGAGGTTGCCGGAGAGGATGAGCCGCTGCAGGAGCTGGTGCGGATCATCCTCTTCTTCGTCGCCACCACCTGCAAATAGCAAGGGGTGAGGGTGGTGGTGGTGGTGGTGGTAGTGCTGTTGTTTCTTTCACCCCGCCCAGGCGGCGCTCCACAACCAGCCCTGGCCACACAGCTGCTTGGCCACCTGCGGGCTGCCTCTGGATGTGTCCGTCGTGGGCGGCGGCAGCAGGGGAGTCATCGGCAGCAGCACCAGCGACGGATGGGGACACGAGTGCGGCGGGTGGCAGGGAAGGGAGGCGAAGAAGCCAAGCCCCCTCGGGGATGCGTAGGGAGCCGCTCCGTCCTGGCTGTGATGCTTGGGAGGGAGGAGGAGGCAAGGAGTCATGTGGCTGCAACATCAGGAGGAGGAGGAGGAGGAGGAGGAGGAGGAGGAGGCGTCCGGTGCTGGGTGTTCAACTGCAGCTCCTCGCCCAGCTTGGCCACCAAGGCGTCCACTTCTTTGGAGCCGCTGCTGGTGGCCCCAATGATGGGCCCACTCAGCAGGGACACGGCGGAACACTCCAGCAGCAAGAACTGCAGCTGGCCCTCGGGGAGGGTGGGTGGTTCCTGGATGGTGACCACCTGGCCACTGGCTCGCTTCCTCACCTGACTTGGCACATGCGCCTCTCGCGGTCGCTACTGCAGTGATGGCTTCGGCCGCAGCTACCAAGGAGGCATCCTCCTCCCCTTTCTCCTCTCCCCTCCCTCCCTCCCTCTTTGCCCACTCTCTCAACCTGCCTGCACTCTCCTGCTAATGAACAGTGAGGGAGGGAGGCAACGAAGTTTCCTGGCTGGATTTTTTTTACGTTGTACGGATTTTACATTATACAAACCCTACGTTATATGAGGTATCACTGTAGAACGATCTTTCTTGCCCCTTTTTCATAGCCTAAAACTTGAGTGGAGTTCTATGGGTGGGGGAATAATATTGAGCCAATTAGTTTTCACTACTTTTTTGTAACTAAGATTCAAAAAGCAGAGATTCTGATTTCTGAAAGTGAATGCCTTGTTTCTTAAAATGTATGTATGATTCAAAGTGATTGAAACCATTGGAATTACAATTTTATGACCTCTACATTTTAACATATTTCTTCATAGTAATTTTTAATATTCTCGCTGTACTTTTATTTGTTTGTTTGTTTGTTTGTTTGTTTGTTTGTTTGTTTGTTTGTTTGTTTGTTTGTTTGTTTGTTTGTTTAGGCAACACAACTCCCTCCTCTGCTAGTTTAAGCCAGATTTCAAAATTCATTAATCCAGTTGTTTTTTAAATCACACGATGTATCTATCTATGTAACCTATCCCTTACGCACGCTTATTATCCCCCTCTTTTTACCTGCAATTGGAAAAACCTTAATAAAGGAACGGTGTGTGTGTGTGTGTGTGTGTGTGTGTGTCTGTGTGTAAATCACTGTAATAGCAGATAAGAATGACTATAATTTCTAGCTTCCTTTAGAAAACAATACTGTGTGTTGTCATTTCACCAACTGAAAAAAATTAAGTAAGGTACGCAATCTTTTTGCAAATCTTATTTCCTTCTCTGCGAGATTTTTCTCTCCTGCTCCAGAAGTCTTCCAAAGGAAGGTGTTTAAGGAGTGTTCATAAATTCTGCCACAACTAACATTATTTAAAAAGCAAAAGCAAAGGATGCCTGTTTAAGATGTGCATGGCTAGCAGCTCTTGAGTTGTGGATCACGACGTGTTGTAAAAAGAAAAAAGCCACCTTGGTTTTTATGCATTCACTAGCATATAAATGCCAGCCATTTTGAAGTGCATCCATATCAAGGGCAGACTGGAGCATGTATGTCCACCATGACAGTCAGAAGGATTCTCCCTTAGCTGGGGAGGGAGGGAGGGAGGGAGCATAAAAGACGAAATGTAAAAAAGTTTGTCTATCTTTTGAAATCAAAAGGAAGAGACGCCGTCCCTTTTCACCAAGGAGATGGGGGGCAGGCGGGGCAGGTTGTTCTCTATGGCTCGCTTTAGAAAGCGTCTCTGCATTCAAGCCGTCGTGGTAGGGGGGGGGAAGAGCGATGCTGTTGTCACACAAAGGGCTCGTGTTGAGCTGAATCTTTCATGGCAGGACAAGTGCCTCCATTAGGCCCCCTCAGAAGGCTGCCATTCCGTGCATGCGATTTGAACGAAATTTCCAAGTGCCTCTTTTGTGAATATGGACCCAAGCTGAATTGAAGACTTAAAATAATAATAATAATAACCCCCATCCTTCCAGCAACCTTTCTATTCCATCTTGGACTACAATCACACACACACACACACACACACACACACACACACACACACACACACACACACACACACACAATGTGATGTGGTTCTTAAGAAAAAAGAAATAACCAAATGGAATCCTTTAGGAAGAGAAAACACGTTGAGGGGTTATTATTTACTATTCTTCCCCTTCATCTGGAACTCTGTGGTATCGCTTCCACAAATGATGCGTAGCCTTGCGCTTTTGTGCTAATTGAATTTGTCCTTGTCGGCTTTCTCGATGGGCTGCCCACATGAGATAAAAAGGGTCTCTCCAGTTCCTGTGGTAACCATGGCCAGCCACTCTTAAAATCTCGATGGCGGGCAAATTTCTTGTGGTACAAAAGGCAGCGGATAAGAAGACGCGCGGTCTGATACACAAATAGGACAGCCTTGCCTATCTTAATATGATTATGCATTCCCCCCCCATCGACCCATACACTCCCCCAGGCCATGGTTCAAATGAGAGTTTTGAGGCACTGTGTGAACCCAATCCTCAAAATCTGTGGACCCTTGTACAACAAACGGTTTGTATAACATAAAATCAGTAAAACATAAAAAAATTCCAGAGATAGGGGAAATTTACTTAACAGAATCGCCTATCGGGCGAATCTGTACAACATAAAATAGTCTCAATTAGGGATTGCTCTGTTTTCAATGCATTCCTATGGGGAATTTGTATAAAGGAAAATTTGCTTAACATTAATTTCATTTGAAATTAATTAATTCCTTTATACAAGGTACCACTGTATCAATAAGCTGCCTTTTCATAACTGCATTTCCCTGTTTTGGCTGCCTCCCTATCCATGCACCCCGGTGTTTTAAGGAGAGCTAACTACTAGGGGAAGGAAGCCTTAGATTTATTCGCGCTTTCCGCCAAAAAAAAATATAACGGCAGCAACCAACGTAAAAGTTCCCCTGCTGCTGCTCCTGCTCCTCTGCCTTTGCTCCTCAACACCAGAATTCTTTACGCATCTGCCCAAACTGAAAGGGGATATATATATATATTGGGCTGTCTTCAAAAGATGACTCCAGCTGACGGCAGAGGATTTTTTTTTTTTAGGAGGGGGTTGCTATCCTGAAAAGAAGAAATGGAACAGGGAAGGGGGGGGAAAGTTGCTAGGAGATAAGTCCAAGATTTCAGGGGTGGGGAGGAAGCATGGCTTGGAGTTATCTCTAATTGACAGCTGCTTACCCTACGGGTCTCCTTCTAACCTTGAGACCTAAAACTATAATGAGAGGGCAGCTTTCCCTCACCCCTGCTTTCTGTCTAGGGCAAGGAGATTACTTCAGCAGGCCTATTCCTCTTTCAGGTATTCCCTCCTCCTCCTCCCCCCCAAAAAATAATTAAGACCCCCCCCCAAAAAGCTTCCATTGGGCAGCAGCCGTGTTCTTGCCGAGGTACAAGTTTGTTTCCATGAATGTTTCCCTGATTCATGCCACCTGAATAAACTTTTGAGCCGCACTTAGGATGGTGCTGGTTTTTTATTTTTTATTTTATTTTTCCTTCAGGGAGGGGGGGGGAGAGAAAGAGCAGAGAATGTTTCCCTTTAAATAAAAAAAATAATGATGATGAAAGGTATTTTTTAAAAATGAAGAAAAAAAATTGCAATATTATTATCCTTCTTCTCTCTGCTTTTTCCCGCTGGGCCGTGCAGCTTTAAATCAAGGCCATATTTTGTTTAGCAAGCTACTATCACTTAAGAGACGTTTAAAGCCAAGAAATACTGCCTTTCAAAAACAAGAGATAACCAAAGCCTGGTAAATAGCAGCATTTCTGTCTGTCCAGACTTACTGCTTTGTTGATATATGTAAAAAGTTGGTAGGAGAGGATTCAGCTTCTGTTTTGAGCTGAGGTTCACTATAAACATTTCAACAGTGTAACATAAACTTAACTGGATGGAATTTTACTTTCTTCTCTCTCTCTCTCTCTCTCTCTCTCTCTCTCTCTCTCTCTCTCTCTCTCTCTCTCTCTCTCTCTCTCTCTCTCTCTCTCTCTCTCTCTCTCTCTCTCCCCCAAGGAAGTGTCTTAATATTGAAAAGCAAATAAAATTGCTGGAACAAGACTGGTTTGTTTTTCATAATCCTCCAAACTTGAACATCTTAGAGGCTATGAATACAGTTCTATTTTTTTTAAAAAAAGCAATCAACGGAGTTTCATAAATAAATTGAGAAATATACTTTATTTGAAAATAGAATTCTGATCCGCAAGTAATCCGCAGATCCCAGATTGCATGTTGCACACTCCAGCTCTAAGACTTAAAACAGGAAATATGTGGCTCAGTTAAAGTTGAACCAGGAACTGGCAGGGCTCACCTCTTGCATCCAGTCTCAGTATTCGTTTGGGAATATTTCTATCTTAATACTAACATATAAACAATACTAACAATGGGCTCTGTGTTTGCATGTGGCTGTCTGCCTGCCTGCCTGTCAGAATGGCAGTCAATGAAATGCAGATACCTGAAATTTGTCCTAGTGTATATCTGTGAGTTGAGTCATGGCTACTGGACTTCTATTTTTGAGAGATAGAAACGTTTCGCTGTTCATCCAAACAGCTTCATTGGTCTGAAGCTGTTTGGATGAACAGCGAAACGTTTCTATCTCTCAAAAAAAGAAGTCCAGTAGCCATGACTCAACTCCCAGTTAAACGAACCTGGATGACTGAGAATCTTCACAGACGTAGTGTATATCTGTTTGTTTATTTTATTTTATTTTAAAAAAATAGGGATTATGACTTCATTTTAATCGATTTAAATGCATGGTTTTGGAGATCTATTAAATACAGGAAGAGAGTGCTTGTATTATATATGTTGAAGAGGCGGTACAGGAAATGCACATTGTCTCATTATTTCATGGACACATAAGTGGTGCCTTGTATAAAGGAATTAATTTGTTCCAAATGAAATTATGTTAAGCAAATTTTCCTTTATACAAATTTTCCTTAGGAATGCATTGAAAACAGAATAATCCCTAATCTTGACCATTTTATGTTGTACGGATTCGCCCCATAGGTTATTCTGTTAAGCAAATTTCCCCTATATCCAGAATTTTTTATGTTGTACAAATTTCATGTTATACAAACCGTATGTTATACGAGGGTCCACTGTAATCACATATACGTGGCCTGTTGTTAGAGCTTAATGCCCCTCCTGTTCAGTCTGTGAGCTACTCCTTCGTGCACACACATCAGTTTGGAATTGTGTATTTTTTAAGCTTACTGGTGGTGGTGGTCGTGGTGTGGAATAGACATACAAGACCATTGAAAGTGCACCTATGAATTTGAATTTGCAACTAAGGGCTAATCCAGAGGAAAAAATCCCAGCCCCATGACATCACAAGGACCCATCCCCATGTCAAGGGCTCTTCTCCCCATGGCTTAAGGTTAGGCCTGAAATCTTAGGGTTGTTGGTGGTGAGAAGCTGCCTTATTTGGCAACCCTGGCACTGACCAAACCTACCATCTTCCTAAGAACCAATAGATCTTGTTGGGAGCTGGCAGTCCTATTGTCAGACAGGGGCTTTATGGGCCCAGAAAGTAGGCTTTCTTAAAGTGACCCTTCCATCTTCTGGAAATCAGTGCATGAATCATGTTATTTTATTTATGTTTATTTTAGCGTATTTTTTTACCCTGCCTTTCTCCTTGGAAAAGGACCCAAGGCGGCTTACGGTAATGAGGGATAATGTACAGTCCAGTACAATTAAGACATGTTCAAGTACAGTATTTGAGAACAAGGAATTGAGGGACATCTTACAGCATTAATACACAAATATTACTTTAAAGCTACAAGGTTATATGTAGTCATAAACACAAAGTCTATGTGAACCCATAGATTCATATAAAATACACATGGTAGTCCATCATTCAGAGAAAGCTTGCCTGAAGATCAAAATCTTTGCCTGTTTCTGGAAAGACATCAGAGATGGGGCAGTCCTGGCCTCTAGTGGGAGGGAGTTCCAGAGTCTGGGCGCAGCAGCCGAGAAGGCCCTTTCATGTGTTCTTCTGAGACGTACCTGTGAGGATGGTGGGATGGAGAGAAGGGCCTGTCCTGATGACCTTAACACCTGAGTTGGTTCATACTGTGAGATTTGATCCATGAGGTAGCTTGGACCCAGGTCATACAGTGCTTTGTAGGTCAAGGTCAGCACCTTGGATTGTGCTTGATAGCTGATTGGCAGCCAGTGGAGCTGTTTTAATAGGGGTGTAATGTTAGCTCTGTACCCTGCCCCAGTCAGCAGTCTGGCTGCTGCATTTTGGACCCTTTGAAGTTTCCTTAAACCTTTTGTTGGTAGCCCCACATAGAGCACATTACAGTAGTCTAACCGGGACATCACTAGGGCACAGTGGCCAGAGCTGGTTTCTCAAGAAGCAGGCGTAACTTGTGGACTAGCCTTAATTGTGGAAATGCACTCCTGGCCACAGCCGTGACCTGGGCATCCAAGCTCAAGGGTGAGTCCAAGAGCTTGGATCGGCAAGTAATAGATGCCGCTGGACCGATCCAAATTCCTATTGATTTCCCAGCGTCATCACACCCTGCAACATCCATAACCAGTAAATAAGTCTGTAACTATTACTGTTTGAAGCCTCCAATGTCAGTTTTGAGATAAAAATAGGATATAAATAAAAAAGTGGGCATGATTAATAACAATTCGGCACCTTATATTCAGTCATGGAAAATGTTCATTAGCAGGGGTTTGTGTTCTTGTTTTTGTTCAAATTGCCGAAGGACAGGGTTTCCTTCATTCCTGTTTGCAAGGGAGCCTTCCCTGTTGGCCCCCCCCCCCCCAAATGTAGCCTCTCCATTTTACCCAGAAGCTGCTTCCCAAGGAGAAGTCAGGCCACCGGGTGTATTTCCTGTATATAGCCTACTAGTCTCTTGTTCCATCTAGTGGCCAGTATTGACAATACACCTTAAGAAGGTGTGTTGGTGGTGTTTAGACATGGGCACGACTCGGCGAAATTGTCGTTTCCGTTTTCGGTTATCGTTTCCGTTACGTAACGGAAACGGTAACGATAATTAAGCCCTCAGAACTCGAACTCAAACCGAAAAAAGAAAAATTTGCTCGGGTTTTTCGTTTTCATTTGTGGCATCACGGCGATCGCGCAATGTGATTGCGAAGCACAGAAAAAGTTTTTAAAAGTTTTTTTTTTAAAAACCCCGACTCCCGGCCAAAAAAGCAGGTGAAAATATGCCTGCCTGAGGCTTTGCCACCTACCAGAGGGGTGGTTTCTGGGGGGTCCCCGGCCTTTCCCCCCCTACTCCTGTCCTGGGCTGCTTGCATCAGGCTGGGGGGGGTCATCCTCGTTGTCTCGCCATGCCATGCGGTGGGGGGGGATCCAAAATGGCGACCACAATTTTTCTTTTGAAATCGTGGTCAAAAAACACCAAATCACCACAGAAACATGTGAAATTTATTTATTTTAAATGCCTGAATTTTAATGGTAGCAGCAGTGGGTTTTTTATAGCAATAAACCGTCGTATTGATTTTATTTTATTTTATTTTATTTTTTTATTTTTTTAGACCTGCCCATTTGGGCTGGGCATGGGATGGGACCATACAAATTGTTTGAACCATTCCACCAATGGCATCGCCAGGTTTTTGACTGACACTTCTGGATGTCTCGGAGGGCATAAAAAGCCGAGGCACCTTCCAGAAATCGCAGTCTGGTGTATGGATGTGGTTGAGGAAGGAGGGCTGGCTGCTGGTGCTGGTGTGATCCAATCGAGATTGAGGAGGGTGGCTGGAGGCTTTAGGATTTAAGTTAGGCAGGCAGGGAGGGAATTGAATTTAGAAAATAATTTCTTTGATTCCCTGCAGCTTTGTCTGCTGAAGGGAATAGCAGTTTATTCTTTATTTCTTCTCTGGCAGTTTGTGAGGATTTTTTTCTGATATTGGATAAAGGGGGAGGTTCGACTGGGAGTGGGAGGTGTGGATTTATTTTAAAAATATATTATATACTACCATTTATTTTCTATTTTCCCAACTTCAGTTTGTTTGCACACACACACATTTGGGGTGCAAGCCAAGAACAGAACCTCTATCCTAAGTGATATCCTAACTGCCCACTCGCCCGCCCGCCCGCGCCACCACCCGCCTGCAGCCTGCGCCGCCGCCCACCCACTCGCCCTCCCGCACCTCCCCCCCGCCGCTGTCGCCGCCCGCCCATGGCCCCCTGCCACCACCACCCGCCCGCACCTCCCCCCCGCCACCCGCCCCCTGTCCCGCACGCCGCCTAGGGCGCAAAAACACCTAGCGCCGGCCCTGATTGCGGGACACCCTTATGCTCTGGGAAGTCAAATCACGCTAAATCGCGGTGGAAACGACAAATGATAAATGACAAACGAAACGACAAATTTTTGAAAAATTTCGCAACAAACGGAAACGACCCAAAACAGACCGGTTCTGACAAACGAAAACTCGAAACGTCATTTTTTCTGGTCGTGCCCATGTCTAGTGGTGTTATATTTTATTGTTTTATTTTTGAAGGCAGTTGATAAGTGAGACAGTGGCTATTGTGGATACAGCAGTCCTACTGTACTGGAGAGCTGTGGCCATGGGCCAAGAAATCAAGGGAATTCTGAGTTGAAAAAGTCTAGGAACCACTGCAGTTGCTGAAAAGATCATCAGGATATATAACAGGTAGAATTTCCTGCCTGGGGTGGGGAGAGCACCAGCAGGTGTCAAAAGAATGTGGCATGTGGTGCACATTTATTCAAGGCCAGCTGAGCAATTTGGGAGCAGAGACCTAAATCTGTAATGGTTGCATTCTCGATATCCCATTTTCAATGTGTGTTGTTGTTTTTTAAGTGGACAGTCTGAGTGATATCCTTTGCTTAGACTGGTTTCTCTAAATGTGAAGAAAATTAAGTACTACCCTGTGGTATCTATTGTTTTTAGAAAGAGAAGCTATAAATCAGATCTTTTGTGAGCAATTGCCCTATCTGCTTCCCCCCTTCCTGTGTCCGTATCAGAAAGGAAATAAGACGTTAGACATATTTTGTGAAAAGCACAGTGTGTGTGTGGGGGGGGGGGGAGAACTCTGTTTGGTGTCTTGTTCTGATTTTGGGGAGATAGACTTTGCAGTCTGGAGAATCATCGACAAACAGACTTGGTGTGCTGAGCTAGTCTTTCCTGGCTGAGATACCAGACATTGGTGAGTTGCTTTTTAAATCCCCTTTTGGAAGTGGCATGATTCCTTCCCACTCCTCTTCTGTCCTCCTTTCCTTGTTTGTGAAAAGAGGAACTTCTCGGTGTTACTTCATGTGAATATGCTCCCTCCCTCACCTATTATTTAGCACTAGGTGGGTAAATCTGTCATCCTGACAGGTCCCCAGGAACGCACCTCCAGTCCTTACCTGGTGAAAAATTACAGAAGTAAATTCTCGAGGCAATTCAGATTACTATATGTTTCCACCGCATGCTCTGAAACACTCACACAAACACTTATGACCTGCCCTTAGGAACTGCAAACATTTCCCTCGTATGCATCATCTCTCTGGATATTGTTGCAGCTATTGTGGTTTTGATGTGGGGAGGTTCTATATAGCAGATTGTCAGTGAAAACATGGACTCATTATTTCCCTGCAGTTCCAACTACTCCTAACCAGCTTCCATTTATTTTTTTTAAATGGCAGGGTTGGAAAAGGCTGACTTTTAAGTCTTAGCTTGTCTTAAAGCCCGAAGAGTGAATGAGGGCTCCATTCAGGTCTTTACTTTTCTTGCATAGGAGAAATTCTTCACAATTGGTAATGAGGACAGATTCTGAATTGTTTGCGAGCAGCTGCTTAGTAGGTAACAGCATGTTTGAATTCAATTGAACAGTGTTTTTAGAAGCAGTTACTGACCCCCTGACCCTTCCTACAGTCTGGGTTGATGGGATTAGGGCAAGCTAAGGTTGGTTTACACTTGGCTATAATGAGCTGGCAAGAGATAACATACTTTTTAATTATCAAGCTGCACCTCTTCCAAAATTAGCTGGTGGCAAATTTATTGAATGGTTCAATAAGCTATAAGGGTGTGTGTATGTGGGTGTCCTGGAGGCACCTCTGTGGGGTGGGTGCCTCCTCTGGCCCGCTATAAAGGGAAAGTGGGCTCCTGGAGGCACCCGTGGGTGCCTCCTATTGAAGCAGGCTCCAAGAGACCCCTCTACATGGGGGTCTCCCCTCCTCCTGCTGCAAAATGCTATGCAATAGCCATATGGATATTGCATAACAGAATGTGCAGACAGTGAGACCAGTGAGAGTGATAGCGTCATGCCCGCCCTTCACAAGGCTCTGGCACCACCATGTCTCACACAGAAGGGAATTGTACTTGCTGCGTGTAGTGCAATGCAAGCAAGTAGATCTGGCTTTAAGGTGGCTTAGTGCAAGGGCTAGGGTTAGGCTAGTGACGGGTAAGGTTAAGGTGGGCTAGTGGGTTGCACCTCTGGGTGCCTCTCTGACCCACTAAGAAGACAGTCTGTGACGTATGGGTACGGAGTCAAGGGTTAGGGTTAGGGCTAGGGCAGGTTTTAGGGGGCTTTTTGGCACATCCCAGAAGTCTCCATGGCCAAGTGGCCATGCGACTGGTGGGATGGCTCCAAAAATTTGCATGGTTGTCCACTCCCACATGGCTGGCCACTCGGCCAGCCCATCATTGTGCAGGTGTAAAAAAAAATAAAAAAAATAAAATCAATGGAGGACAGAGGAGGAGAGGAGAGACATTTTGTTGCAAGAAAAAACCCACTGCTACTGTGAAAAATCTGGCAGTTTATAAATTTTCGCGTGTTTCTGTTGTGCTTGTGTGTTTTTGGACCACGATTTCAAAAACAATATTGCGTTCGCCGCCCCATTTTGGATCCCCCGCCCACACCGCATGGCATGGCGAAATGGCGACTCGAGTCCGGCTGCCCAGGACGGGGGGGAGGCGGGACCCCCCCTCCAGAAACCACCCCTCCGGTAGGTGCCCTGCGCCCTTAGTCAAGCAGGCATTTTTCCGCCTGCTTTTCTGGCCCGGGAATGGGTGGGGGGAGAGTTTAAAAGTTTTTTCCTGTGCCGTCCGTGCCGCTTGCTTGCGCTTTAATTGCGGGCGGGCGGCGGCGAGACTGGGCTTTTTGCTGGCTGCGAGCCTGCGGCGAGTCCCACCAGAGCAGCCAAGGACGGGGGATGAGGGGGGAGGCCGGGGACCTCCAGAAACAACCCCTCTGGTAGGTGCCCTGAGGCACGGCAGGCATTTTTCCGCCTGCTTTTTGGCCAGGAACCGGGTTTTTTTAACTTTTAAAAACTTTTTTTCTGTGCCGCGTGGCATCGCGCGATCGCGCGATGCAAGGAACGAGCATGACAAATCAGACCAAAATTGTTCGTTCGTCGGTTCGAGCTCGAAGTCTGGGGGAGTGATTCCCATTACCGTTTCCGTAGAGTAACGGAACCGAGTAACGGAAACGGAAACGGGAATACCACTAAGTCGTGCCCATCTCTAGTAGAGTCTAAAGCAGTGCTTCTCTACCCATGTGTCCCCAGATGTTCCTGGACTGCAACTCTCAGAAGTCTTCATCACTAGCTGAGCTGAGCAGGGTTTCTGGGAGTTGCAGTCCAGGAACATCTGGGGACCCACGAGGTTGAGAACTGCTGGTCTAAAGCAGCAGTTCCCAAACTTGGGACCCAAGATGTTCTTAGACTACAACTTGTAGAAATCCTGGCTGGCACAGCTAGTGGTGAAGGCTTCTGGATTTTGTTGTCCAATAACTTCTGAACTTCAAGGCTGAGAAGAACCACTGCTCTAAAGAAAGTAACTTTGCCAAGCTGATTACCCCATGAAATCTGATAGGTCAGCAGTTCAGTGTGGTTCAAGGCCTCGGCACAGGTCTCCCGCCCTGCCTGGGCCGTTGTCCATCCACTGGCAGCAGTGCAGTTCCCTCCTCTGTGTAATGGCCCACTCACCGGAAGTGCTGTGGGCTTTCCTGTCCCGTCCACTCATCTGAGTGGGCGCTTGCCAGACGGGGGAGAGGAGAGAAGCACACAATGTTGTTGGTGAGTGGGTGAGCTTGCTGAGGGGGCAGGAGATGGAGGCACAGCACCCGCAGAACAACTGTAGTGTGTACGTGTTGTGCTAAAATGGACCGAACGAGGTTCGTGCCTGTCTCTAGCTTTTACACAAAATACATGTGTGGTTTTTTTTAGCGTAGTTCTGTTAAAAAAAAGAAGATCAAAAACGTAAAACATATGCAAAACCTCTCATAATCTTGCCCAGTAAGGCAGGAAAAAAATATCTAAGTGTTGTGTTGTAATGCACGCAATCCTAGAAGCAGCAATTTTAAAATATTTAAGACTTCCCCAACTCTCCGTCTTGTGGTTCCCAACAGCTTCCTGTATTTTAAGCGACTCTAGGCCAAACTTGCCCAACAAATTTAATAGATGCCCCTCCAGTCTGTCTGTCTGTCTGTCTGTCTGTCTGTCTGTCTGTCTGTCTGTCTGTCTGTCTGTCTGTCTGTCTGTCTGTTTGTGCTGATACAGCAACACATTGATTGCCTGATTGCATGGTAAATTTCCCTTCTGTTTAGTCCACTCTAGAGAGAGGCAAATGTCCTTCTTTTCAAAGCAGTTGGACAACACAAGTGTCACCATGAACATGTCCCCGGAGTGTTCCTACCTGCACTTTTCTGTCTCAGTTTTTAGGTGTGGGTAAGAGCACTCCATGTTGGTTCAGTTGTTGCATGTGTGATCTCTGAGACTGAGCAAAAGTGGCTGCCTAAGCTGTCCCTTTGTAGAAGGCTTTGGATGATCTTAACAATCTTGACTCAAATGAAACATTTCCACTTGGCTATCCTTTGGAGGACAAGGGACAGGAAGTTTTGCATTTCTTTTAAATTGTTCTTCATGTATTGGTGATGCTTTCACAGCATTGTTAAAGCCCGCCCAAAGCATTGCTGATGTGCTGATTTGCCATGTAGCAATCATTTAAAAGAAATGGAACGCTTTCTTTCCCACTCCAAAAGAAAGTCAGGAAGGTTTCTCTGTTTCTCAAGAGCCAAGATGATGAGTAAGAAGCTTCTCTCAAGGGGCAGCCTGCCAGCTGCTTAATGATCTTGAGAGATCTTTGCCTTTGAAAAGGAAAGAAGATCTTGATTGTGCTAAACTGTGTTGTTTGTGACATGCAGCTGTAGTTTTCTGAACCAACCCCACCCACAATCCTTCCACGGGAATCCAAGGACTGCACCACACACCTCTATGTGACCTTACCTGCCTTTCAGCCACCTTGTTTGGCCAGGTCCAGCCCACTCCAATTTGGCCACCTATGTAAGCCAAGAGAGAGATTTTTTTACTTGGATCCAGTATATCAGGGCTGTTCAACTTTGAACAGGCCAAGGTCTACTTTTTTTCAGCCCAAAGTGCCTGAGGTCTATTACACTAAAACCTCTACTTACGAATTTTATCTGTTCCGGGCACATGCTCATAAGTAAAAACTTTTGTAAGTAGAGCAGTGGTTTCCCATAGGAATGCATTGAAAACCAATCAATCTGTCCTGGAGGGAGCAGATTTCAATGCTCCATGGCCCTTGAACTGCCCCACTTGGCTGAGACAGTGGGCTGGCAGACCCAGAACTTTGCTGGGGCAATGGTGGTCCTTGGGATGGGGGAGGGAGGGGTGGAGAACTTATTCCCTCACTTTTTAAATTGATGGCCAATGGGCTACTTTTGAACCCTTCAGAGGCTACCAGCAGCCCACGGTCTACCTGTTGGGCAGGCCTGCAGTATATTATAAAACTATGATGTTACATGCCTTAAATTTAACACCCTGCCACCCTCCATCACATTAGCACATTGTGATACTAACTTTATATCAGAAGGCCTCATTTATTGTCTTTCTCTTTCTCTTACCTTTCAATTTTCATCCAAATCCATCAAACCTCTGTCCATATCATCTTCTTCAAACCCCAGCTTATATTCATTCATACATACCAATTTCACACAATTCAAAACAGCACTTTTCTCTCTCCATGTTTCCTGATTGCTAATCCTCACACACACACACACACACACACACACACACCACGAATGCACACACACACACACACACAACCTACCACATTCCAGCACAGATAGACAGTTGCTTCACGTCCACTCTCGTCCCGGGAGGAAGTTCGTTGTGTGTTGATGTCGGTTGCAGTCACGTGGTCTTCTTGCGGTTCTGTCCCTGCTCCCGTGTACGCCCGGGCGTGATTGATGATACCGGCATGACTGTTTCCACACATCCTTATTCCATGATGAGATGTGAATTCCATGCCTTTGTTCTCTGTCCCCCCCCCCCCCCGAGCCAACCTTCCATTTTTCGATGCTTCGATTCTCCGAAGACTTGCCTTCTATGCGTTACGGAGCTAAGTTTGAGGCATTTGTCTTTTAATCTCTCTGCATTGCATTGCTGACTCCATAGGGAATGTACTGGTGAATGGCACTTTGCACTCCTGCCACTAGATGTGATTGTGAGTCTTTTAGTGACCTGGAGCAACATACTCCATTCCATCAGTTATATATATTTAGTTGGAATGTGTCATTTCTTGTTTAGTGTGATTTGTTGTCAAAACCCTGCTGTCATTTGGAGTATCTGACTCTGTGATCCAAAGCCCATCTGCACAGCCGTAAGATGCGCAGATGATACTACTCTGATAGCAGAAAGTGAAGACATATTAAAGAACTTCTTAATGAGGGTGAAAGAGGAGAGTGAAAAAAGTGGGCTGAAGCTCAACATCAAAAAACGAAAGTCATGGCCACTGGTCCTATCCTGGCAAATAGAAGGGGAAGAAATGGAGGCAATGACAGAGTTTATTTTCTCGGGCTCCTTGATCACTGCAGGTGGCGACTGCAGCAATGAAATTAAAAGACGCCTGCTTCTTGGGAGGAAAGTGATGGCAAACCTAAGCAGCATCTTAAAGAGCTTTTGCCAACTAGGGTCAGGATAGTCAAAGCTATGGTTTTTCCAGTAGTGATGTATGGAAGTGAGAGCTGGACTATAAAGAAGGCTGATCGCCACAGAATCAATGCTTTTGAGCTGTGGTGCTGGAGGAGAGTCTTGAGAGTCCCCTGGACTGCAAGGAGATCAAACATATCCATCCAGAAAGAAATCAACCCCGAATGTTCACTGGAAGGACAGATTTTGAAGCGGAGGCTCCAGTACTTGGGCCACCTCATGAGGAGAGAGGTGTCCTTGGAAAAATCCCTGATGTTGGGAAAGATTGAAGGCAAAAGGAAAAGGGGATTGCAGAGAATGAGATGGTTGGACGGTGTCATCGATGCAACCAACATGGATTTGACCAAACTCTGGGAGGCAGTGGAAGACAGGAAGGCCTGGCAAGCTCTCTGGTCCATGGTGTCACAAAGAGTCGGACACGACTGAATGACTGAACAACAACAACAACAAAATGACTACTTGTTGAGACTTACTCAAAGGTAAGTGTGTAGAGCTGTGGCCATCTCTAGATTGTTTTGGCCTCTATCTCCCATCAGTCGTGGCCAGCATAATAAGTGGAAAGGGAGACTGGGAACTACAAAAAATCGTAGGTTACAGGAGCCCCTTCCTGGTGTACACGTTTACAGCTTCAGAAGGCAAATATGCTATGTTTTACACAGAGTGAAAGTAGTTTCGAAGTAGCTAACATTAATTGGTACATCAGGCATTCCTATTATGCATATTTGCACAATGTGTTTAGTTAGTATATCCTCGGGAAATCTTCAGAACTAAAAATGTCTCAATAAAATCCTTTAAGCCACCAAATAAAGTCCCATGCTGCAATCCTGTTCGGCAATTAGGCTGCTTAAATCCTACTAAAGCTAACGAGCAAGATTCAAGGGCCGTAACCGTGCATAGGATTGCAAGTAAGGACTATAATAAATAATCACTCTTTCATTTAATGCTATCAGGCATTTATTTTTTTGTGTTCCAGAGGGTCTGTTTATAACAAGCAGTAAATCTGCATATCAGAGAGTAAATCATAGTGTGTTGACTGTTTTGCATATGCAGTATATTGGCTGACAACCTGTTGAACAATTAGGCAAGTATCATAACTATTAGAAACGAATTGCTGTAAATTATGAAATCTCTATAGGTGTTATATATAGCATGCTGAGTTATGCAAGTGAGTATGCTACTGATAATGCCTATGGGGATTTCTTGATTTATGGCAGTTTGTACCCAGCATTTATGTAATTTTCATAGTTGCACAACACGATCCTAGCAATTTCACTGAAAAAGACCAAGCATGGTTTTCCTACGTGTGTTAATTGCACGAGCACCAATGCGAACACAAAAACAGAAGAGAAGCATCCAAGTTTGGTCTGTTACACTGGCAGACAACTAGTGAAGGCAATGGACTTCCACACCTCAACATGGCAACTGTGGATAACTTGTAAGCAATGAGAAGATTGTCTGGTTACCTAGCTTTGTCACACACATCAGCCAGTGATCGATTCTCTCCTATCAAAGCCTGCTACTTACCTGTTGCAACCTGAAGATCTACCCATTCTGTTTGGGGGGGAAAACGCATGCACACACAAACACAGATACGGGCATATTTGAGTTTGTACTAACAATTTAGTTTAGGAAATCTGATTCTCCTTTGGCTTAAGCACTCTTGTAGAATTGAGTTTGGTCACACACTGGAATATTTTGTGCTGTATGAGACATTTCAGCGCAAGCTTTAATTATTCTTAGTGATCTAGAAGGGCCGTCAATATCCATGGAGGGCATCAGTGCAGAAAGTAAATGTTCCCAACTATAGACAGGACTCTTATGAGTCATGAATCCCATCTTTCAGACCTTGATGGTGATTCATGATGTGGCTCTTGCCTGACCTGACATACTGTAAACAAACTGATAAATGGCCTTGGTTCTCCATGGCAGGCTTATACCTTTTTATGGCCTGCAGACAATTATCTCTTGGTGGTGCTTAACCCAAACAAATCAGGAGGGTGACTAGAGAGGGAGGGCTGTCATTTGGGGGGGGGGGAAATAGCCTGACCTCCTTGCTTCACACTGAGAATCATCCTCCAGGAACACATATCCCTGATCTACAGTACCATTCTACTGCAAAATATACAGCCATACTCTGGCCCTGCAAGTGGCGCCGCCTCACCTCCAAGGAATCCTGCGCAAATTGGATGATAAGACTGGTTAATGGAAGAAAGACTTTGGTCATGTTGGTGGATTACACTGGGAACTGCAGTGGACAGGATTCTGTTCGTTCCGTCCACTCAGGCTATTTAATATTTTCATGAAACTACTCACATCCAAGCTGCCTAGATGCCCTAAGCACATCTGATCTCGCCTGATTTTGGAAGCTAAGCAGGGTCGGCCCTGGTTAGTACTTGGATGGGAGACCACCAGCGAATACAGTGACCCCTCCACCTATTGCGGGGGTTAGGGACCCAACCCGACCCGGGATAAATGAAACTCCATGATATGTGGATGCAGGTTGGGTCAGGCCTGGGGGGCCTAGCTGCAGGGCCTTGTACTTACCCCCAGCCTGGCGCTGCCCCAAAGGGCCTTTGAGGGCCTTCCTGGGCCTTCTGGAGGCCCCAAAAGGGCATTCCTGCAAACCGGAAGTCACTTCCGGATTGTCAAAAATCATTTCTGAGGCCTCTGACAGGCCTAGAAAGGCCCTCGGAGGCCTCAGAAATAATTTTCTGTGAACCGGAAATGATTTCTGGTTCACAAGGAAGCCATTTTCGGGCCTCCAGAAGGCCCAGGAAGGCCCTTGAAGGCCCATTTCGGGCAGCGCCAGTCCTGGGGTAAGTACAGGAGGCCTGAGATAGGCCTTTCCCCTCTTATCCCAGGGGGCCTTTTTTCATATACTGTGGCCCTGCAGTATAGTGGGACTGCAATATATGAACCGCAAATGGATGGGGGACCACTGTACCAGGTGCTGTAGACACCTGGAGAAGGATCTGGCAAGCCACTCCAGTATTCCTGCCAAGAAAACTCCATGGACATGGAGTCATGAAGAGTCAGTCATGACTAGAGATGGGCACGACTTAGCGGTATTCCCATTTCCGTTTCCGTTACTCGTTTCCGTTACTCTACGGAAACGGTAACGGGAATTACTCCGCCAGACTTCGAGCTCGAACCGACGAACGAACAATTTTGGTCTGATTTGTCGTGCTCGTTCCTTGCATCGTGCGATTGCGCGATGCCACGCGGCACAGAAAAAAGTTTTTAAAACTTAAAAAAACCCAGTTCCCGGCCGAAAAGCAGGCGGAAAAATGCCTGCCGTGCCTCAGGGCACCTACCAGAGGGGTTGTTTCTGGAGGTCCCCGGCCTCCCCCCCATCCCCCCGTCCTAGTGGGCTGCTCTGGTGGGACTCGCCGCAGGCTCGCAGCCAGCAAAAAGCCCAGTCTCGCCGCCGGCCGCCGCAATTAAAGCGCAAGCAAGCAGCACGGACGGCACAGGAAAAAACTTTTAAACTCTCCCGCCACCCATTCCCAGGCCAAAAAAGCAGGCGGAAAAATGCCTGCTTGACTAAGGGCGCAGGGCACCTACCGGAGGGGTGGTTTCTGGAGGGGGGGGTCCCGCCTCCCCCCCGTCCTGGGCAGCCGGACTCGCCATGCCATGCGGTGTGGGCGGGGGATCCAAAATGGGGCGGCGAACGCAATATTGTTTTTGAAATCGTGGTCCAAAAACACACAAGCACAACAGAAACACGCGAAAATTTATAAACTGCCAGATTTTTCACAGTAGCAGTGGGTTTTTTCTTGCAACAAAATGTCTCTCCTCTCCTCCTCTTTCCTCCATTGATTTTATTTTATTTTATTTTATTTACACCTGCGCAATGATGGGCTGGCCGAGTGGCCAGCCATGTGGGAGTGGACGACCATGCAAATTTTTGGAGCCATCTCACCAATCGCATGGCCACTTGGCCATGGAGACTTCTGGGATGTGCCAAAAAGCCCCCTAAAACCTGCCCTAGCCCCCTAACCCTAACCCTAACCCTTGACTCCAGTCCTTACCCATACGTCACAGACTGTCTTCTTAGTGGGTCAGAGAGGCACCCAGAGGTGCAACCCACTAGCCATCCGTAACCTTACCCGTCACTAGCCTAACCCTAGCCCTTGCACTAACCCACCTTAACCCTAAGACAGATCTACTTGCATTGCACTACACGCAAGTACAATTCCCTTCTGTGTGAGACATGGTGGTGCGAGAGCCTTAGTTAGGCATCACCTATGGCTCTGGGTTCACTGCCATCAGTAGTCTCACTGTCTGCAACTGGTATGCATATCCATATGGCTATTGCATACCATTTTGCAGCAGCAGCAGGTGAGGAGGGGAGACCCCCATGTTGAGGGGTCTCTTGGAGCCTTCTTCCCTTTCCTAGTGGGTGAGGATAGGAGGCACCCACGGGTGCCTCCAGCAGCCTGCTTTCCCTTTATAGCGGGCCAGAGGAGGCACCCACCCCAGAGAGGTGCCTCCAGGAGCCCGCTACCCCCCAAAAAAACCAGTACTAATGAAAACAAAAAAAAAACGAACTGACTAATTTTTGTGAATTTTCACAAAAAATGGAAACGACCCGAAACGGAACCGGCCCGACTAACGACAACTCGAAAAAATTTTTTTCAAGTCGTGCCCATCTCTAGTCATGACTGTAGCGACACAACACAACACACTGGGAGAGATTCAGAATTTGGTGCCACCTGTAGGCTGATTGCACCTAATTCTCTCTTTCCCATTTAAGACCCTGGTCGTAGAAGGGAAATATTCTGAAGTAATCTCCTGGCTAGTTCATCTCTCCCCCCCCCCATCACATGATGCACAGTCAAGATTTGGACATTTTCCTGGCCAGCAGTGAAATTGCCGAACATTTCCCCCTTACCAGGAGGGTTGTGTTATTCTGATGTTGCATTCCATACCAGGAATGCCTGTGTGCACAATCTGTCTCGCTTCTTTGGAGTTTGGGGGGGGGGGCACCACAGCAAGTACTGGTGAGCAATGATTTTAAAGAAATTCTCTCAAATGATGTCTAAATCATTAGTATGCCAATGACACTGAGGTAATGATCACGGTATAGCTGTTCTGCAGCAGTGGCCATTGCATCAGAGGATACAGTACTTTCCCAAACAGAAACCCCTTCCCAATACAATTCCAAAAGGAGGAAATAAATTGGTAACAAGACCGAGGTGCTCCTGGTCGATTGAAAGCCAAATCAAGGAAGAAGGACTCAACCTAAACTGGACGGGATGGCATGCCTTCTGAAAATTCAGGTTTGACGTTTATTAGTAATCCTTGATTACTCCTTGAGCCTGGATGCCCAGGTCTCTGTTTTTGCCAGGAGTTCATTTTAGCACAGCTGGTGTCAACTGTGCCAGTTCCTTAAGGTTCCAGTTGAGTTACAGTGAGGTTGGCCTTAGACGGTTACTTCACGTCCCTCTCATCATGGTTCATGGTCCCGCTTGGGACCGGTATGAAACAATGTTACTCCACGCCCATTGCATGACGACAGGAGCTCATCCCGAACATGCCCCCTGAACTGGGATCTAAGCGTGATGAGCCATACCTCTCCCTGACCTCAGGAATTCTCTTGTCTCAGTTCTTGTTTCGAGACGAGAGCCCATGAAGTAAGGCTTGTCACGCAACATGCTCATTCTCCATCTAGTGGCAGGAGTGCGTTTGCATTCTCCAGTACAATCCCAATGGCGCAAACAATGCCTCACAGAGAGGGAAGAAGGCATAAAACCTTGAACTTTGCTGCTTAACGCATGAAAGCAGAGAATCGAAATATCAAAAAATGGAAGGTCGGATTAAAAAAAATAAGGAAAACGAAGGCAGATAAGTACAGATGTCACGAAAAAAGGATGTGAAGTAACAGTTGTCACGATACCATCAATCACGCCCGTGGGTAAATGGAAACAGGGACAGAACAGGGACAAGACCACATGACCGAGAACAACGTTATCAGGAAATGAACATAATAGGTGAACGAGGAAGAACATGAACTAACCATCTTTGTTGCATTCTCTTTGGATTACTGCAACACACTCAGTGTGAGCCTGCATTTAAAGATTGTCCTGAAACTTTAGCTGGTGCAAAATGCTGTAGGCAGATGCTTGACCCGTGCTGCTCACAGAGAGCATGTCACTCTCATGTTACAGAAGCTTCAAAGGTTGCTGGTCCGTTTCTGAGCCCAATTCAAAGAGTTGGTTTTGACATGACAGATCACATCTCCTTATATAACCCTCCTTTGGTCTTGAAATAATCCAGAGAACCTTTCTCTCAATCTGGTTACCTTTATAGGTACTATGTCAAGGACCCAAAATAGGCTCCCAGGTTATGGAATGCCTTCTTCCATGATGTTAGGCTGACACTATTTCTTATCACTTCCTAAGAACATAAGAACATATGAAGAGCCATGCTGGATCAGGCTAAAGGCCCATCTACACATTTCCATCATGGTTTGTAACCTGTAATGGACTTTTCCTCCAGGAATCTGTCCAATCCCCTTTTGAAGTCATCCAGGTCAGATGCCATCACCACCTCCTGTGGCAGGGAGTTCCACAAACTAACAACACACTGGGTAAAAAATAATAATACTTTTGTACATCTCAATCACATTCCCCCTCAGGCACCCTTTTTCCAGACTAAAGAGCCCCAAATGTTTTAGCCTTTCCTCACAAGGGAGGTGCCCCAGCCCAGTCATCCTTTTAGTCGCTCTCTTCTGCACCTTTTCCAGTTCCACTATGTCTTTCTTCAGATGCGGTGACCAGAATTGTACACAATACTCCAGGTGCGGCCTTACAATCGTCTTGTACAATGGCATTATAATGTTGGCTATTTTATTTTCAGTCCCCCCTTTTAATGATCCCTAGCATGGATTTGGCCTTCTTCAATGCTGCCACACACTGGGTAGCAACTGGTGAAACATTTCAATCACATGGTCCACAGTGGAGATGGTTTCGTTTGCTCTTGTTCTCTGTTGCTCGCATAGTGGAATCGCTGCAGTGAACCAAGCCATCCTCAGAGAAGTCCTACCTGTACGTTTTTGAGTCCCTTTAAGGAGCTTTTACTTTTTTTGGCTCTGTGGCCTTGCTGGCAGATGGGTGGTATAAAAATCTAATAAATAATAAAAATCAGATGGGATTGTTTACAATCTCTCTGGGAATCCACAGTATGTTAGTTGGGAACAGGGAGATCTCCAACCAATAGTAGTAGAGATGGGCACAAAACGAGCAATTTTTCATTTTTGTTTTCGTTTTTCGTTTCGTTACATAATGAAACGAAAAACGAATTTTGTCTCCAAAATGAAATGAAACGAAATGAAACAACAGAAATTTTGTTGTGTGTTTCGTTTTCGTTGCGGCAAATACACTGAACTGTAATGAATGCTAATGAAACAGCAATTTTTCATTTTTGTTTTCGTTTTTTGTTTCGTTACGTAACGAAACAAAAATGTTTTTTTTGCAAAAAATTCACGAAAAACAAAAACGAACCAAAACGGACCCCCTAAACAACAAACGACAAATGAAACACCATTTTTTGAGTCGTGCCCATCTCTAAATAGTAGAGAATGGCATTGGTTTCTGTACTTCAAAGTACCCAGTGTTGTGATGGGACAGAGAAAATATTTATCTCCTTCACGTAGAAGAGTGAGGTCTAGGAGATGTCAGAGATCCCCAAGATATGACATGTTTTTGTTTAACATGCCTGAAGGCTTCCAATATGATGGTGGAATTGTTGATACCTTCTGTGACCACCATCTGTACCTGCCATCCCTGGTAAATTGAACTGAGCATCATTCTGATGCCATCTTCACTTATATGTAATGGCTGCATAAGACTTGGCTCTCCATACAAATGACCAGGGTGAAGGCATATAAATACACTGCATCTCACTTTGCTTAGCTAACATTATTTTACGAACAGAGTGCTTGTGATATGCAAATAGCCATCGATGGTGCTTGAAAAATAGAATTAAAGAGCCTATTTATCATGTTCTTAATGGGCGGGCACTAAGGCTTATTGCTTACAAATTACTTGATGAAAAGTGATTTTCACATTAGAGAACATTAACTGGAGCTTAAGGGGTATTAAGGAATATTATAATACAAAATGCGAAGGAAAAGAAATGGCATCCTGGAGGATAAGGGATACGTTAGTCACTGTAGGTGACCACGGGCCTGAAAGATGTAGCCTCGGGACCTGGGTTTATCGTACTAAAAATATACAGCTGGAACCAAGGGCTGTCTCTGCTAGGCATCGGATTGGACAGCTCAGTTCATTATGCTTCCATCTCACTCTTCCTAGCTTTAAAATTGATCAAGAATCACTTTCCTCAGCTGTCACTGGGGAGGCCTCACTGTTGGAAAAACCACCAAAAAACCCACATTTTTAAATACATGTAAGTGCTTAGGAAGTAGATAGAGTCTGCTGTCCTGCTGTATAGTCCCATATCGCCTAGGACACCTTTTGCCATTTTGAAATTTTCCTTGCTACCTAAGCATCATGATAGAGGCAGGTATCCTTCCCCAAGTGTTCCCCTTAGGTTGGTTTGGTTATCTTTAAATATGCCAAGAGTCCAAAAATGATTACTGGGCTGGGCCACCTCCCTTATGAGGAAAGGTTCTTTAGTTTGGGGAAAAAAGGTGCCTGAGGGGGGATATGATTGAGATGTACAAAATTATGCAGGGCATGAGTCAAGCGGATAAAGGGACGCTCTTCTCCCTCTCACAAAATAACAGAGCTAGGGGACATCCACTCAAATTGAGGCCTGGGAGAGTGAGAACAGACAAAAGGAAATATTTTTTCACCCAGCGTGTTTTTAGTCTGTGGAACTCCCTTCCACAGGATGTGGTGATGGCATCTGGCCTGGATACCTTCAAAAAGGGATGGGACAGATTCCTGGAGGAAACGTCCATCACAGGTTACAAACCATGATGGAGATGTGTAATCTCCAGGCTTAAAACCGGGATACTTCAAGGGCCAGATGCAGGGGAGTGCTATCAGGAGACAGAGATCTAGTCTCGTGCGCTCCCAGACGCATCTGGTGGGGCCACTGTGAGATACAGGAAGCTGGACTAGAGGGGCCTTTGGCCTGATGCAGCATGGCTCTTCTTATGTTCTTATGTTCTTATGTTCTTATGTTCTCCATGACAGGCTTCTTCTTGTTGTTGGTCGTTTTTGTTTGATTGGTTGATTTTCTGATATTATTGTGTGTGCTTAAATTACCTGGGAATTAGAAAGAAATGAAAAAAAGGGAGGGGCAGAGAATATAAGCACAGTATAGCTGGGATGATATACCTCCAAGGTTTTCTTTATATAGGGGATACCAAACCATATGCTCGCCGTGACTGTTTGCTAAGGATGTAAATGAAGCACTAGAGATTAGTCTTCCTGTGGAGGTGTCATTTTATAATCAGTGTGATGAATGTCCCCATCTGTGTTTCTTAAAGCTGACAAACTTTCTTCACATGCTATTATTAGTGTTCAACCTCAGGGCAGCAGTTGCACTTGTCATTTCCCCCTCTTTAGCCAATCCTTTTTCATCCCGTTATTTTCTTTATATTCTACTGAGCACAGATTTTTGTCATGGATTTAAATATGCAAAAGAAACTATAGGAAAGCACCTTAAATAACCAACGACTCCATCTTTTTATATTACTGGATTTTATTTTGTACATTTTTTTCAGGGCGGTGTACACAATAAAGACAAGGTAAAACAATTCAATACTTTAAAACCATTTAAAGTCTTTATCTAAAAGTATCCCTAGGTATTTTATACATTTACAAATTTTCAGTTCGTAATTGGAGATCTCTTCCATGTCTCGATTTTCCTGATTGAAAAGCATGATTTCTGATTTCTGCCAGTTGACACATAATCCGGTTGTTTCACCAAATTCCTTTAGATGTGCTTTTATTCTTAATATATTTTCTACCGGATTTTTTATTGTTAACAAAGCGTCATCCGCAAATAAACTGATTTTTATCTTGCCTTCCTTACCCATACCTTTAATAAGTTGGTCCTCCCTTATTGCATTAGCTAGTAGCTCGATCACTATGCAAAACAGAACTGGCGATAAAGGACATCCCTGTCTTGTTCCTCGGCCTAGGGTAATTTTTTCTGTCATCCCATCATACAATGATTGATGAGGTACTATGAGAATAGAGTTGGTTTATTACACTTAGAAATTTTTCGCCAAATCCCCATTTCACTAATAAAAGTTTTAACGCAGGCCATTGGACACAATCAAAGGCTTTAAATAAATCTAGAGACAAAATGCATGCTTTTTCCTGTGATCTTCCCATCTCATAAAGAACATTCAAGACTCTTCTTACAGTGTCTGACATTTGTCTGCCTTTGATAAAGCCTGTTTGGTCTTCTTTAATATATTTGTCTATAAATGTGTACATTCTTTTGGCTAGAATTGCTGTAAAAATCTTGGCATCTTGATTTATAAGTGATATTGGTCTATAGGATCCAACATCTGTTGGATCTTTATTAGGCTTGAGAATTAAAATAGTTAAGGTATGTTTCCAGGAGGGAGGAACTTGCTCGCCCTCCAATATCTCATTATAAAGTTTCTTTAACTTAGGAATTAACATTGATTTGAATACCTTGTAAAATTCTGGTCCCAATCCGTCATCTCCTGGAGTTTTGGCATTCTTTAGCTTGTTTATAACATCGTCTATCTCCTCCTCTTTAATAGCTTTTTCCATTACAAGCCTATCTTCTTCCGCTAGTCTTACTTTTAAATTTTTGTCAATATATTGTTCCATAACTTCCTTACTACTTCTATTGGCTGTATATAAGTTTTGATAAAATTCTTGAATAGCTTTTAATTTTTCTTTCATTTGAGTAAAAATATTGCCGCTTAAATCCTTTATCCTTCCTATCATGCTTTTTTCTTTCCTTTTCTGTGCTAATTTTGCTAGCATCTTGGAGTTTTTATTACTGTATTCGAAAAAGTTTCTTTTCAAATATAGTAGATTTCTTTGGGTTTGTTGTAGATCTATATCTTCTAATTCCCTTTTCCTGGCCTCAACCTGAATTAAAATTTTTTTTGTCTTTGGTTAGAAAAAATTGAGATTCAAGGTCTGCTATAGTAGCCTCCAATTTTTTTTTATTTTGCTGATCTCGACTTTTAATAATAGCACTTTCTTTTATTATGTAACCTCTAGCCGCTGCCTTCAGAGTGTCCCAGATAACTCCTATTTGACCACCACCTTCTTCATTGATATTCCAGGTTTCTAGCCATTCTCTTTGTATTTTTTGTACTGTATCTGGGGTTTGAAAAATTCTAGGGTTTATTGTCCACCTTCTTGCTTCCTTATAATTCTTCTTATTTTCTATTTCAATAGACATTAAAGCATGATCAGAAATTTTTATCAATTCTATATTTGTATTTACAACTTTAGATAGCAAACTTTGTGAGATAAATATAAAATCTATTCTTGAATAAGCTTTATGGGCTGATGAATAAAAAGTAAATTTTCTTTCATCGCCCTTTAATTCTCTCCAAACATCCTTTAGTCCTGTATTTGCGATGAATTTTGTTAAGATTGTATGTCTAGCCCTGAAGTCTACCTTCCTAGTCATTGTTTTATCTTTTATTTTGTCCATAACCATGTTGAAATCTCCTGCCAAAATCACATGTCCTTTCTGTACCTTTTCTATCTGCTCCCATACCTCTTTGTAAAACAGGTTGTGATTAGCATTTGGTGCATAAACATTTATCAATGTATATTGTTCTAGTCCAATTGTGGCCTGAAGAATAATATATCTACCTTCCAAGTCTTTCACAGTTTTTTCAACAATACAATCACAGTGCTTTGATATTAAGATTGCCACCCCCCTTGCTTTAGATGTACCAAAACTTTTTTCATAGATGTTGATGTTGGGTAGTTTCAGTTCGTTTTGGCCATCTTTCGAACGAAATTACACAAAAATAAAGGAAGAGATTAGAAATAAATTACAAAATTACTCCAAATTAAACTTATCATGGTTTGGTAGAATAGCAATGGTAAAAATGAAAATACTTCCTAAAATTAATTTTCTTTTTAGAATGTTACCTATTCAATACACAGAAATTGAAATTAAAGTCTATCAAGATCTTATAAATAAATTCTGCAATGGTGGAAAAAAAGCAAGATTAAATAAAAGCTTATGGTACAGATCTCAAAAAGAGGGAGGTATAGGCATACCTAATCTTAGAATATATTACATAGCTAATCAGCTTAGTTCCCTGGGGGAAATACTATTTAAACCTCAGAAACTAATATGGTGGGAACTTCAATCAGAGGAACTAAATGAAGACATAAATAAATATGTGTTTAGTTTCCCCCCAAAAAGGAAAAGTTACCCAATTAAAAACCCTCTTCTAAGTTCCCTATTGCTCACTTGGAAAAAGTATGGAAAGAAATTGATACAGGAAGGCTCCCCACTTGGCGCGGTGATCGATCAGATAAATTTCCCCACGAACATGAAGAAATTGGGAGACTTATTTAAATTAAGGAAAGTGGCAAGACTAAAAGATTGGATTAAAAAGATGACATCAAAACAAGAAATTAAACGTATTCTGCAAACTCAGGAATTGTCCTGGTTGAATTACGCTCAGTTAGAAAGCTGGACGAAAGAATGGATTAGGAGAAATACACAACTTAGAGGATATACAAAATTTGAGAAATTTCTGTCAACTTATGAATTAGAGAAAGGAAATACAGGGAAAGGAACAGTTGCTAAATTATATAAAATAATTCAAGATTCATTTGAGAATAGGGAACAGGACACAATAAGAGAGCTATGGAAACAAGACATAGAGAAAGAAATAAATAATGACGAGTGGAAAAGAATTTGGAATTTGAGGATTCTACGGTCATTATCAGTCAGAATAAAAGAAAACTACTTCAAACTAGTTTTAAGATGGTATATGACTCCAGTCAGAATGAATAGAATGAATCCCAAATATTCTAAGCTCTGCTGGAAATGCGAAAAAAAGACAGGTACTTATATTCATTTATGGTGGGAATGTGAAATAGTTCAAAAGTTTTGGCAAGAGATTATTGAGGAGATAAGAGAAATAATACAAACTGATATTAAATGTGTACCGGAAATTGCTTTGTTATCATTACCACCTATTAATGAATATGATGTGAAAACTAAAGAATTAATAGCAAATCTTATGACAGGAGCTAGACTGATTATTGCTAGGAACTGGAAATTGAAATCAGACCTAAAAATTGCTGAATGGTATAAGGAAGTGTGGGACATAGCGTTAAATGATAAACTATCTTGTAATATAAAAGTTTTGAGAGGTGAAATAAAAAAGGATATTTTCTATGATGTTTGGGGGAAATTTATAGATCATGTATTATTAAAAGGGAAAGGGATACAACCAACTTATAACCCAACACAGTTCTGGCGTAAAGGGCCTTAAGAAGCCTATTGGAAGAAGATGAAGAAGAAAGAGAAGATGCAAGAATACCGGACGGTTTCTTGGGGGTGGGGGGCACTTTGTATTGTTTATGTATTGTTTATGATTGTCTATTGTCTATTACTGTTTTTTTTTAATTGTTTATTATTGTTATTTTGTCTTTAAAATTATAAATAAAATTTAAAAAAAAAAAATAAAACCATTTAAAGTAGGCATGTCCAAACTTCAGCCCTCCTGATGTTTTGGACCACAACTCCCAGAATTCTAAGCTTAGATTGGCAATGGCAAAGGACTGTGGGAGTTGCTGTCCAAAACATCTGGAGGGACGAAGTTTGGACATGCCTGATTTAAAGGATTCAAAACCACGTTCATTAAATCAACAGCAATAGAGGACATTCCAAAGCCCGTTAAAGCGATCATCCTTCATTCCTGAAGGTTTTGATGAATAGCCGTGTTTTAACTTGGTGCTGGAATGAAGTTAGTGTTGGTCCCAGCTGAGCCTCTAAGGAAGTGGTTCCCAGTATCTTGTAGATCTTCTAAGGAAGATGTTCCCAACATCTGGTTCACAACCAGATGTCCTTGGGCCAAAACTCCCAGAAACCTTCACCATAAGCTGTGCTGGCCAGGATTTCTGGTAGTGGTAGTAGTAGTAGTAGTCAAAGGACATCTGGGGACACAAAGTTGGGAACCAGTAAAAGAACATTCCATAATGGAGGTATGACACCCAAGAAGGCTCTCACTCTGTCTCCACATAATGGATCTTATTTCTTTTGGACAATCTTTGACATTCATTGGTGCAATTTCAATGGCTATTGGGTAGCTCTGGGAGCTTTAGTCCAAGAAAGTAAATTTTGTTTCCACGTTCTGAGATGGCCCCAACTTATTTGTAGCAAATAATGTATGGAGACCTATTCTTAGAGCAGTCAAAAAGCATAAGCCAACCTATCATACACACAGTGAGGAGAGAGAAACTAATTTAGCCTAAACAGAGTATAGCTACATCTTCAAAAACCTGAATGGCATATACTGGTGGAATCAAATGTGAGTTGTTATCCAGTATTGGAAACCATGTAAACTATTCAAAACCACATGCATTATATCAACAACAACAGAGGAACCTCCACAGGCTGCTAAAGCCACGGTCCTTCAATTCAACATCAGCAGACCTCATAATAACCATTAATTCAAATCTTTAAGTCTGCTGTTTGCATAACAAGATGCTCAATTCCATAGTGGCAGAAGAAATCATAGTTCTGAAGAGGCATGTCTTGCAAAATCTGAATGCAAACCAGCCAGGTGTGGGGAATCATTAGGTAGCTGATACACTTTCCTTCTTATTGCTGTTTGGACCGCCAAACTGTTGGGTGCCATAACTTTCGTTCACTCAGCCTGGACCTTTCCCACCCTCCCTGGTTGTCCCTGGTTGGCTGCACCAGGGCAGACAGAGCCCAAATTCCAGCAGTCCAGCCCAAGCAGCTTAAGGATGGCTTTGTACTGGCAGGCAGCCATCATGTTACAGGTCCGTTCCAAGCTCTCCTGGAGGTGCTGCTGAGCATTTGTTTTTAGTGCTTGTACCTCAAGTATCTCTTCTGGGTTGGAGTTGAGGTCAGTTAGTTGGTTGGGGGTTGCTGTCTCTGCCAATGATGTACACCTGGTTCAAGTTGGCAGGGAATTTACTCAAGACCCCTGCCATGCAGGAATGAGAGCTCAACAAGGACACCAGTCCAAGGAGGTGTCCAAGTTCTGCTCTGCTTGTTGAACGAAGCAGAAGGGCATAGTCAAAGACCCCTTCTCTGAGCAATGCTTCTTCCTGCTCTTCCACCGCATCTTCCCACGTTCCCTTGTCCTCTGAGATGGCTGGTCCTGCCCGTGATTCCTTGTGGTCTCCAAGTTGCCTGTGTTCTCTCCCTCCTGTTCCTCTCCTTCCACCTTGATCTCTGCCTGCCCCGTCATCCAGGTGGCTTTCATTAACCAAATTTGCCTCCTACCCCTGAGTTGGCAACAGGCTGCAATGGGATTTTTGGCCCAGGTATACCTATTAGAGTCAAGGTAAATCCATTCTTGACTCAGATTTAGCTTCTAGGAACCGAAGAGATGTGGTCAAAACTTCTTTAGCCATGCCCAGAGATGCACTGTTGTATGCACTGTCAAGTCAAAAAATGAAAAGAAAACGGATCTAGTTCAGAAGTGAAGCAAAACCATCGATCCACACATGGTGTGATTGGGCTTCAGCGACCCATGGGTCTGAGGACTTCTCCCTTCCACTGGTGTGCACACCAGGAAATTAAAAGTTACATCCAAATTTAAAATGACAATCAGTTTAAATTATTATACTACTATCAATAATTAAATTATTATTACTTAAATTATGATGACGTATAAAGCCCTAAACGGCTTAGGACTAGAGATGGGCACGACTTGAAAAATTTTTTTTCCGAGTTGTCGTTAGTCGGGCCGGTCCCGTTTTGGGTCGTTTCCGGTTTTCGTGAAAATTCGCAAAAATTAGTCGGTTCGTTTTTTCGTTTTTTCGTTGTCGTTAGTACTGGTTTTGGGGGGGGAGCGGGCTCCTGGAGGCACCTCTGTGGGGTGGGTGCCTCCTCTGGCCCGCTATAAAGGGAAAGTGGGCTCCTGGAGGCACCCGTGGGTGCCTCCTGCCACTAGGAAGGGGAAGCAGGCTCCAAGAGAGACCCCTCTACATGGGGGTCTCCCCTCCTCACCTGCTGCTGCTGCAAAATGCTATGCAATAGCCATATGGATATTGCATAACAGAATGTGCAGACAGTGAGACCAGTGTGAGTGATAGCATCATGCCCGCCCTGCACAAGGCTCTCGCACCACCATGTCTCACACAGAAGGGAATTGTACTTGCTGCGTGTAGTGCAATGCAAGCAAGTAGATCTGGCTTTAAGGTGGCTTAGTGCAATGGCTAGGGTTAGGCTAGTGACGGGTAAGGTTACGGTGGGCTAGTGGGTTGCACCTCTGGGTGCCTCTCTGACCCACTAAGAAGACAGTCTGTGACGTATGGGTACGGAGTCAAGGGTTAGGGTTAGGGCTAGGGCAGGTTTTAGGGGGCTTTTTGGCACATCCCAGAAGTCTCCATGGCCAAGTGGCCATGCGACTGGTGGGATGGCTCCAAAAATTTGCATGGTTGTCCACTCCCACATGGCTGGCCACTTGGCCAGCCCATCATTGTGCACTGCGCAGGTGTAAAAAAAAAATAAAGTTGCAAGAAAAAACCCACTGCTACTGTGAAAAATCTGGCAGTTTATAAATTTTCGCGTGTTTCTGTTGTGCTTGTGTGTTTTTGGACCACGATTTCAAAAACAATATTGCGTTTGCCACCCCATTTTGGATCCCCCGCCCGCACCGCATGGCATGGCGAAATAGCAACTCGAGTCCGGCTGCCCAGGACGGGGGGGAGGTGGGACCCCCCCTCCAGTAACCACCCCTCCGGTAGGTGCCCTGCGCCCTTAGTCAAGCAGGCATTTTTCCGCCTGCTTTTTTGGCCCGGGAATGGGTGGGGGGGGAGAGTTTAAAAGTTTTTTCCTGTGCCGTCCGTGCCGCTTGCTTGCGCTTTAATTGCGGGCGGCCGGCGGCGAGACTGGGCTTTTTGCTGGCTGCGAGCCTGCGGCGAGTCCCACCAGAGCAGCCCAGGACGGGGGATGAGGGGGGAGGCCGGGGACCTCCAGAAACAACCCCTCTGGTAGGTGCCCTGAGGCACGGCAGGCATTTTTCCGCCTGCTTTTTGGCCGGGAACCGGGTTTTTTAAACTTTTAAAAACTTTTTTTCTGTGCCGCGTGGCATCGCGCAATCGCGCGATGCAAGGAACGAGCACGACAAATCAGACCAAAATTGTTCGTTCGTCGGTTCAAGCTCGAAGTCTGGGGGAGTAATTCCTGTTACCGTTTCCGTAGAGTAACGGAACCGAGTAACGGAAACGGAAACGGGAATACCGCTAAGTCGTGCCCATCTCTATTTAGGACCTTGCTATCTGGCAGAACGGCTCCTGCTGCAAAATACTGCCCAAAACACCCAATCATCTCAGGCAGGACATTTGAGGGTGCCGTTGCTGAAGGAGGCCCGTAAATTGTTGACGAGAAGTCAAGCTTTCTCAGTGGCGTCCCCTCGGCTCTGGAACCAACTTCCTCCTGAGATGTGTCTGGCACCTTCCCTCCCAGTCTTTAAGAAGCATCTAAAGACGTGGCTATTTAAAAAGGCTTCCCCCAGTTATTAATCTGTTCTAATGATTGTTATTATATATTTATTTGCTTTTATCTGTAGTCCATCTTGCTCCTGTTTTATGCTGTTGTTATATATTATATACATATTATTTACTAGTTATAGTGTTTTTATTTATATACTTGTGCTTATTTGTTATATTGTATTTTACTGCTTATGGTTTGATTTTTGTTCAGCTTGTAAACCGCCCAGAGTAGCCATGTAGCTAGATAGAGTGGTATATAAACTTATAAATAAATAAATAAATAAATAAATAAATAAATAAAATATTACTTAAATTATTGTTTAAAGAAACTATACATGACCAGAACAACTTTTTGTTTTACTCCTACTGCCACCAATAAAGCAGAATATGAACTAATCATAACCAAAACTGTGGTTAATTGAATCTTCATCCAGCAAAACACAGACACACACAGACACACAGACACACAGACACACAGACACACAGACACACACACACACACACACACACACACACACACACACACACTTGTCCAGAGTGAGTTTTGGAATATGTTTTCTTATGATTTCCCCTGACCTGAGGGTTATTTTTTGAGATAGGAGTGGTTGGTTTCATTCCTACCTTTCCTAAAACAATCAAGAATCCCACTGCTTCCCCTGCCCCACATGCATGTCAGTTGACTAGTCATGAGTTTGTGTTCTTGACATTGTGGCTCACTGAAACATTATAGGGGATTTTCCTCCCTTCCAATACAGTGACTGGTACAGACAAGTACTCTGGTGGCAAAACCAAACTCACTCTGTACGTCGCAAGTAGCTGAAATTTGGGGACATGGTGTACCATTCTTATGGTGACCATGCTGGAGAATGGTGATATAGCAGGTCTAGTTCCGTGTGGATTCTGCCATAATATGTGATTCTTGGGGTGAACACAGTACTGTATAAGATGTTTGGAAGTTTTACCGTAGTTTCTAAGTAGACTCATTTGAAAAGGTACAAACTTTAAGAGATGTGCTTCTCCTCCCCCGTTACTTCCCACATCCCCCTTCTAAAGCCTGGAAGCGCCATAAATGTGTCTGGATATTTGGGGACTTAAAAGCAAAGATGATTGAAGGTCGTGATTGTTCTGTCTTGCAAGAGGATATCAAATCTGCAGAAAAGGATCTGATGAGGTCCATGAGATAACAATTTGGAGGCTGTAATGAGCAAAGCCACGAGGAAATTGCTGCAAAAATGGTGGGATTAAGGCCCATTTACTCAAGAAAATTGTGAGGAAATGGCAGGCAGATATTTGGCAAGATATTTATTGTTTCTTCAAATTAGCTTCCTTTGAAAAAAACTTCTTAAAAATACATCTGCTGATTTTGAAAAGAAAAAAAAAGCAGACGTCTCTGGACTCCTTCTTCTTGATCCAGTGGCCTACACTTACATGAGACAGAATGAAAAAGGTGACAATTCTTCTCTTTCTAATTTAAATTTGAGATCTTAATTCTGATGAATTGATTTTACAAAATTAGGTCAATGATTCCGAGGAGACCTCAATCTAGTCCATGTTATACATGGGCAAAGGAAGTTTTATATAAAGCAAAAGCAAAGTGGTCTGCTTATATATACCGCTTACCGCCCCATACCACTTTAAGTAGTCGCTGGGCGGTTTACAGTTTTAATTACAGTATGCAGGCTACACATTGCCTCCCCCCCTCCTTCCAAGCAAGCTGGGTACTCATTTTACTGACCTCGGAAGGATGGAAGGCTGAGTCAACCATGAGCCTGGTACCTGGGATCGAACCCCAGGTTGTGAGCACAGTTTTACCTGCAGTACAGGCATTTAACCACTGTGCCACGAGGCTCCTTGTGGCGCTCCCATAAGTGTGTCTTATGTCTTTATATAAGCTGAGTGAAGCACAATGTAGACCAGACCCAGAACCCTGCCGGCAGGGTTGACTCAGAATCTGTCATGTTTACTGACCTTAAGGTTTATCGGTAGGCACTAACTGTTACACAGAGACAGGAAAGGGTTTCATGTTCTATAAATACTGTACTGAAGTTGGCCAATTTATCTCACCCTCTAAGGATTAAACTAGATAAAACATCTGTTTTAGAAAATGACACATCATTTTTCCGGTGATGGCATTTCTTCACATATGCATGCCTGAAAAATTAAAATTGCAGATGAAACCTGGTTTTGCACCTCATGGACAGCTAAGAAAGCAAGCTAACTTTGCAAGATACAGGAGGTGAAAAAGGCTCATGCAATCATAAACAGATGTCTTTTAATACTTAATGATGCTTCATTCCTAAATGTGAAGAAGCAGTCTCATCTAGTGATTGAGGGCCTGCCCTCACAAGAAAATTTGGAGTAGCCTGGTTTGCACTTAAAAGAGTATTATCTTTAGTGTGATCTATTTTATCTCTCACTTGACTGACCCTTTCATTCACACTGAGATCTTTATTTTCTTCTGGGTGAAGAGTCCCCATAGACGTACACCTATATGGATGTGTACATCTATGTACACATATTAGACAGAGAATTAGAGGATCTACACATATTAGACAGAGAAGAGAGGTGGTTTGAGAGAGGAGTAAGGGAAGCCATTCATGTGAGCATTGAAAACCCCTCCCTCAACAGAGGTGGTGGGCTCAGGCATAGTCTATCTGCTACTTATCAGGGTGTGCTTTCCAAAGTACCCAGACAAATAAAAAAGCCTTCACCACCAAGGCCATTAGCTAACGACCCATTATTGATAGGTTTCAGCACCTTAGGTCATTGTTCACCTTAAGGGTATGGATACTATTGTTTCCCTAATGAGCCTATTTAGGCCATTGTTCATCTTATGAGCCTGTTTCAGACCAGGGTGACAGAAACGTTTCAATCTCTCAAGAAAAAGAAGTCCAGTAGCCATGACTCAACTTCCAGATAAACTCACCTGGATGACTGGGAATCTTCACAGACATACAGTCCCCATAGATCTTTGGAGTGCCTTTTCCCTCGTGAGCAAGCCCTACCCAGTAAAGTGTCTTCTAGAGATGGGGACGACCAGAATTTTTTTTTTTCGAGTTGTCATTTTTCGGGACGGGTCCGTTTCGGGTCGTTTCAGTTTTTCGCGAAATTTTTCAAAAATTTGTCGTTTCATCGTGTCGTTTGTCATTTGTCGTTACCGCCGCGATTTAGCGCGACTTGACTTCCCAGAGCATGGGGATAGGGGGTAAGGGCTAGGCTTAGGGTAACGGTTAAGGTTAGGGTGGGTTAGTGGGCAGTACCTCTGGGTGCCTCTGGCCCACTAAGAACACAGTGTACTGGCGTATCGGTTAGGGTTAGGGTTAGGATTAGGATTAGGGTTGGTGGGCTTTTTATGCCCTCTCTGGCACATCCAGAAGTCTCAGCAAAACCTGGCCATGCGATTGGGGGAATGGCTCCAAAAATTTGCATGGTCCCATCCCATGGCCAGCCCATCATTGCGCGTGCGCAGGTGTAAAAAATAAAAATAAAATAAAATAAAATAAAATAAATGGAGACGTTTTGTTGCAAGAAAAACCCACTGCTGCTACTGTAAAAATTCAAGCATTTAAAATAGCTAATTTTCGCATGTTTCTGTGGTGCTTTGGTGGGCTTTTGGACCACGATTTCACAAAAAATATTGCGGTCGCGATTTTGGATCCCCCCCGCACCGCATGGCAAATGGAGACGCCGAGGATGCCCCCTCCCAGCCCGGTACCAGCAGCCCAGGACAGGAGAGGGGGAAGGCTGGAGTGGGGACCCCCCCCCAGAAACCACCCCTCTGGTAGGTGCCCTCAAGCAGGCATATTTTCGCCTGCTTTTTTGGCCGGGAATCAGGGTTTTTTTAATTTCTAAAACTTTTTTTCTGTGCCGCTTGGCATCGCGCGATCGCTGCGATGCCAGGAACGACAACGACAAATCAGACCCAATTTTTCTTTTGTCAGTTCGAGTTCGAGTTCTGGGGGAGTAATTGTTACCGTTTCCGTTGCGTAACAGAAACGAGTAACGGAAACGGAAATGAGAATTTTGCCAAGTCGTGCCCATGTCTAGTGTCTTCCATTTGACTGCTGTGAAGGGACGTTAGATCTTTGACAAAACTCAAACTGATCTTGTAGGAGCCTCGCAGCCTCCTTTCCTCTCCACATTGTGTTGCAAGGACAGACATAAGTACTTCCTGATCTCCAGCTATGGAGCATTTTATCTGGACAAAATGTGCACCACATTTCTCTCTTGTGTGTGAGATTTCAAATGGTAGAAATAGGCAACCATATTCCTAACATGCAACCTTAAAAATTCAAGTTTGTTCCATTTTCAAACAATACAGTTACACTGTGCTCATTATTTACTTGAATTTTTTTTCTAAAAAAAGTTATTTCAGGGCAAAGCACATGAGGTGAGTGGCTGAGCATGCCTGGCCACCAAATGAAAGAACAAATGAGCCAAAAGAACTTCCAGAGGCTGTATTGGGGGAAAAGTATGACGGGAGCAGGGCTACTTAATGCTTCCCCCTCTAGCTATAGGGCCTTTTCACACGACCCCTAAGATCCGCTGGCCACTTAAATTCGGACCAGAGATCTTAGGGGTTTGTCGCCATTCCTGTGTACCCCCCCCCCGCACTCCTGGCTGCTGGCTGCATGAGGGGAGGGAGGAAAAAAGGAGAAAAGAATGCCGCTCACCTCCGTTCTGCCATCTCGCTTTGCTCCCGGCACTGCATTCAGATCTCTTAAAGGGGCGGGGGGCAAAAAAAAGAACAAACAGAAGCAAGGAGATCCCTGCAGTCACTACTGTTATATCCGCATCAGGAATTTTCACCCTCCGAGAGCAGGTCCATGAAAAGTGCGCTGGGACGCGCTTAGGTGGGCGTGGTCGCACTTAATTATCTGTAAACTCCAGAGCTGGTGGGGAAACAATTTTAAGCTTCGGAGCTGGGAGCCATTTGCGGTGGAGTTTAGGGGCTGTGTACAAAGGGCCATAGCTCAATTCAAGACAGTCTTTTCCCCAAGGTTCTTTTCTCTCTGTTGTTGTTGGTGATGGTGTATCAGTATTCCCCTTCCCCGCTGCTGAGTTGTTTTGAGAAATAAAGATAGCACTAGAAATGACATGGTGAAGCACACTTGTGCACAGCTTCTGAAATGTTCCCTCACTCTTAAATGTTTAGGGTACTAAAAATGTTTAGGGTACTTAAAAATGGGAGAAAGAAATAAAAAACGGTACATCGCATCAAATCAGGACATTAAATGTCTAGGATACCTCTGGGGTTCCAGACAGAAGTGTTCAACCTCCTGAATGTAATTCACATGTTTTTACATTAGCCTAATATTGTTTGTTATAAATAATAGCTTAAGGTTGTTCAGAATAGAATGCATTTGCCTTGTAAGTGAAGCAGGTATTTATGATGAACATGACTCTGTGTTAGGCCATGGTCTTACCAGAGTTTTCTTCGTATATAAATTCCTTGCGTATTTTTTTTTTGGGGGTGGTGGTCACGTGGTTTTTAATGTGCAGTTAATGTCCTCTTTTCTGCGTCATATTTTCGTATTCTGGTTTGATCTCTACCTGTCTACTTCACATTTTGTCCTTCTTTCTGGCTCTAGTTTCTAAGCCTCCATGGTGATAAAGGGGAACAACTGATTTTAATGTGTATTTTCAGGGTCCTGCCGTGGTTCCAGAAGCAAATAAGTAAGCATTTTCGAGTGAAGTTTCTAAATCCAGCCCCTGGCGGTGGTTTAGGAAATTTCGCTGAAACTGCTGTTCGAGGGGCGTGGTCAGTTGGGACTGGAATTTACTTCTCTTCGTGGTGAGGATGCAATCTTTTACTGTGCAGTTCGCCACCAGGAAAACGCTGGTAGGACCGTGGCCTTACTTAGTTCTCCACACTTAGCCATGGTTGAAAATTCCCGACTTGACAAACAAACAATCATGTTCCTCTCTCTTTGAACTGGGACAATCACCAGCTCTGGGGAACCTCTCAGTTTTCTAATGATCTTGGAACTAGATGAGTTCTGCACAAGCTTATTTCTTGAATGTGTTCACTACCCATAGCAGAGTTTGTGCTATCTAGCAACAATGAATTCTCTCTCTTGATGTACTTCCGCTGAATGCCAAGTCAATGAATGGAAACATGTCTCTCTTCTAGGATTTGACCATAAGTGAACACTGAGTAGGACAACATGGCTTTTATGGAGGGAGCTAAGACTAACAATGGTAGCCAGAGCTTGGAAGATTATACATTGACTGAGAAATTTGGGAGTCACCATCCAGTAACTTCCAAGTGCTGTTCTTTACGTGCTATCCTTACTACATTCTTAGCAGGTGGAACGTGACCTCCCAGCACAGAAATTAACTGTAATCACATATAGCTTTTCTGATGAAGTTTAGGATGTCTGGGGAGCCTAACCTGCAGAAATGTGCAAAGCTCATTGAGATGATCTCTTCCTGGAGAATGAATGGTACATCCAGATGGATCCCTGATGGCTCTGAAGTGCCTTCTTATTCCATCAATTCATGGTGCTGTGCTTATGTTGAGGATGAAGAAATGCTTTGGGTTATTCATGCAAACTGTTGTAGCAGCAAGAGCAGAGAAATCATACTTGTGTTTCCTTCTTGTGTCCCACTATTATGCAATGAAGCTCTTCCAAGTGATTCAAAGCATGTTATATTGTTTCCCACAAGGGATAGAAGGACAGGGGAGCCTCACTAGTCAGTTGTGACCAATGAGCAAGACATTTGATATTGAAATCACCCAGACCTGTTCTGAATTTATTTATTTATTGGCTTTTTATACCGCCCATCTGGCAGTAAGGCCACTCTTGGCAGTTAAGATAGTGTTCTGAAGATAGTTAGAGCTCTTCGGCAGTGGAATATGCTGCCACAAAGGGTGTTGGAGTCTCCTTCTATGGAGGTTTTTAAGCAGAGGCTGGAAGGCCATCTGTCAGGGGTACTGTGATGCAGGTTGCATGGCAAGGGGTTGGACTGGATGGCCCTTGAGGTCTCTTCCATCTCTATGATTTTATGATTCTCCTGTGTCGGTTCTGTGGCTGGGGTTAAATAGTTTATTAAACCCGATGGGCTCCATGGAGAAAGCAAGGACCACCATGCCTGCAGTTACTCATTCTTTGTGTTGGTTGTTAAAAGTGGCCAGAGCTGGAAAAATTGAGTGCTAGATGTTAACAAGGGGTCATTTTTCAAAGGGAAGGTAATGTGTTGAAACTGGAGGCTGTAGCACTTCAATACCTCTTATCCCTGTTACTCATTTGTTTGCTGATCCAATTGAGTTTTGCCATTGCTGTTGATTTCTCCCTCTGTTTTATTTATTTATTTGTCTGTTTAGTTTATTTGTTTATTTTATGTAATGTCCTTCTCCCAAGGTGGATTGCATACAGTTGAAAGCAAGTACCATTAAAACCATACCAAGTTACAACAGTAAGAAACAACTGAAAATGTAATTGTTATCTTAAAAACTGCTAATAGCCATTTTAAAAAATGCTCAGAGACTCACATGAGAAGCAAAAGTCCTGTACTGTACTGGGGTTGCACAATGACACCAAAATGGAAGAGGAATGAGGTGGAGAAGAAGCATAGAAGGATTCACACCGGCAGAGCCAGCAGAGGGGTAAGCTTCCTATTTTATTGTTACTGACTGTAATCAGCTTGATAGAATCTGTGTGTGTGTGTGTGTGTGTGTGTGTGTGTGTGTGTGTGTGTGTGTGTTTCCCCCCCTGTACTTTAAAGTCATGGGGGGTGTTGACAGGGCATTTGCTACTATCTGCGGATTTCAGCATCCGCAGGGTGGTGAGGGGCACAGAACCAGTCCCCTGCGAATATGGGGGTCCCAGCATACCATATTAGTACAACAGAAAAATAAGTACGAAGGGATGGGATGGAGGAGAGAGAGGCAGTGGGTGCACTCAGTCTAGGTGTGTCATTTGAAAGAAGCCAAGGAGTGGCGCATCTTTTGCCCAGACACTGCTCAAGTCCTCCTTCCAGTCTTTGGCAGCCTCGCTTTTGGGTGACAATCACAGGAATCCAGCTCTGTGAGCTGGCAAGGAAGGCCCACCCTCCTGGACTCAGATCCTGACCCTGAACGAGTGGAGAAGAGGAGCCTGCTCACCTGTAGCATCAGTTGTAAACGGCTCCCAGGGATTCTTCTGGTGGACAGTGATGTAAAAGCCCATAAGAAATAACATGACGGAGCGCCTGTCCTCAGGTACACCATTACAGACCTCTAATGGGCACCGGCGTTTAACAAAGAACACTCTAGGTATTATAGGCTGTATTATGTGTTATCATCAATTTTTAAAATTTCAAATAAAGCTTATGTTTTTGTTGTTAGCTATCATCCTTTTCTTTTCCATGTTCTCTTTGACATATTACTGTTTATTATTAAAATAAAATATTTCTTAGAAAGAAAGAAAGAAAGAAAGAAAGAAAGAAAGAAAGAAAGAAAGAAAGAAAGAAAGAAAGAAAATTACAGGGAACATACCCTCAGGCATACCGTTTTACATACACATAAAGGTATTTATGTACATGGAGTTTAACCAAGTTTTGTATTATTTGTACAAATATTTTTGTTCATAATAAAACCATGAATGCTCTTTATATGATTAAAAATCACGTGAACCTGATGCACGCACAGTACTCCAGAAAAGCCTTCATTGCCCAATCCTTCCTGATTGAACTGAGAATGGGTGTGGGTGTGGGTGTGGGTGTGGCTGGGTAAGTGGGTGGGTGTATGCACACGCATGCATGCATGCACGCACGCACACACACATATGCCAATTGTTGTTTTTTTAAAGTGATTGGAAGACAAGGTGGATGGCATCCTAGCGCTTGCAAACAGGAATGATCAGTGATACGATTCAAGATCATTAGAGGGGCACGTGCTGTTGTGTTGAAATATGCTCCAAGCTAACCCAGCAGAAGAGAGCATGGGGGGGGAATGAAATTCTCCTTATGCAGTGGCAATTTTCCGTTTATTTCTCCTTCTCCTGTGCTGCGTTGTGCTTGATGTTGCCGGGGGACCTTTATTTATCATGCCCTTCACTGTGACGTTTCCATACACCTTCCCACTTAAGGCCACAAATATAGACCCAAAGACCTGCAAGTCTCAACTTGCTGTCCCTGAAGCTGAAACAAAACAGAGCTTTGTTTCATTCCCCTCCCCCAGGTTAAATAAATTCAGGCATTTCTGATTCCTGGGAATGAACTGCCACATTATTATGTTAAGCCATGAAAGTGGTAAAGGAGGGAACAAGTTAGACTGCCTAGATTTGTTCCTACTGGCTGGCTTGCAGATTGCATGGACTGAAAGCTTGGCAGGATTGTAGCTTTTGCCGCCTTTTTCTCTTTCTCCTTTACCCCTGCCTCTTATGATGCAGCCATAGAGCCCATGCATGGTACAAGGGAATTTTTAGGCTGCGGTCATACCTGCATTTTCTCCGTAGTTTCCCTGCGGCTAACTGCGCATAAAAAGAGCGCGTCGTAACCGCGAAGAGAAGTAAATTCCGGTCCTGGCTGACCACGCCCCTTGAATAGCAGTTTCAGCGAAGTTCCAATAACCACTGCCAGGGGCTGGATTTAGAAACTTCGCTCAAAAATGCTTACTTATTTGCTTCTGCAACCACGACAGGACACAGAAAATACGCAGTAAAATCAGTTGTTCCCCTTTTTCGACAGCTTCCCGTGGAAAAATGCGAAGTAGACAGGTAGAGACAGAACCAGAATAGGAAAATACGATGCAGAAGAGAGGACACTAACTGCACATTAAAAACCACATGACTGCCCCCAAAAAACGATACGCATGAAATTGATATACGCAGAGAACACTGGTGTGACTGCAGCCTAAGTGGGACACAACTTATCATTCCGGAGCAGACTGGTGCTGCCGTAGACCATTAGAACAGCATTTCTGAGTCAGGACACAGAAGCACTGAAAATCAGACATTCTGGGTGCCTCTGCTCACTTTGCCCACCTTGGGATGGGACGGGATGTAGGTTTGAGGAAACCTGCACCATATACTGGGCCACAAAACCCTAAACTTCATTTTCTTGGAGGTTTTGTTTGTTTTGTTTTGGTTTTGCAATCCATTTATTTTGGTGTCAATCAGAGATAAGGCATCGGAAGCAAGGAGATAGCTTGCTTATATCCCTGAAATGCTGCATCCACATAATCTGCGCACAGAACTGTAGGGTCCACTTTTTTCTTCGTTCCTAGGACGCTTGGAAAATGTTTGAGCACTACAAAAATCAGTTTTACAGGAGGGGACAAAATATGATATGTACCACAAGCACCAAAGCCGCTATTACCCAGCACTTCGCAAGTGTTATAAATCTGGGAATATGTACTTTGAATGTGCATCCAAATGCACTCCCTAGCTTGCCAGGTTTCAGTGTGGTAAATACGAGAAACAAGTGATTTAAATAATTTGTTGATGGAATTGATCAATCTGTTATTCAAGGCAGGCCATTTTCTCCTTTGGAAGGCATTGACATGCCACTAGAAATAATGTCAACGAGGACAACGACAATGATGTGCGGTCAAGTCATTGCTGACTTAGCTGACCCTTTCCAGGGCTTTCCAGGGAGAGAGAATTGCCCACAGCCATACAAGCTTTTGCTCCCCCCCCCAGAGGGACAGTGAGGAATCAGTCTCCCAACCTTTGGCCCTGCAGCCAGGCCCGTGACCTGTTGAGCCAGCCACCCAGCTCATCTGCTGAAATTCTGGGGATGTTGGCCAATGCTAAATGAAATGGCTGCAATAACCCACCTTCTGTTAATGTATGTCATGGTATAGGCCAATGGTTCTCAACCTGATGGGTCCCCAGATGTTCCTGGACTGCAACTCCCAGAAATCCTGGCCAGCTCAGCTAGTGATGAAGACTTCTGGTAGTTCCAGTCCAGGAACATCTGGGGACCCACAGGTTGAGAACTACTGGGATAGACTAAAAGGACATGCTTTTAAACATAGATCATAGTTAAAATGTGCAGCTTGTCAGTATAGCTTCTTAGATGTCTTTTTAAAAGATAGCCAAACAGTGAAAGGGAAGTTTTTTTTTAAAAAGGAACTGTGGTGGCCTTTGTATTTCCTGGCAGCGTAAAGACCATTGCCATGAAAAGTCATGTATTTCTCAGCAAGATGGTTTAATATCATACATTGATCAGTTGGTGATCTACCCTTTCTGAAGCCAGCTTGTTCTTCCCCCAGAATGTTTTCTTCCTCTATCCAAGATCCCAGTCTTTGATTTAGATAACTAGCCTACAGCTTACCCAATACTGAGAGTAAGCTGATTGGCCTGTAATTGGATGGATCTCCTCTTTCTCCTTTCTTAAAGATAGGTATTAGAGATGGGCACGAATAAAAAAAATGGCGTTTCGTTTGTCGTTTAGGGGGTCCGTTTCGGTTCGTTTCCTTTTTCGTGAATTTTTGCAAAAAATTCGTTTTCATTTTCGTTTGTTTGATTACCATTTCGTTACCATTTATTTCATTTTTTGTGATTTTTTTTAGCATTTAAAGCAGTTCAATGTATTGCCGTAACGAAAACGAAACGGACGACAAAATTTCTGGTGTTTCTGTTTGTTTCGTTTCATTTTAGGGACAAAATTTGTTTGTCATTTTGTTACGTAACGAAACGAAAAAACGAAAATGGATACAAAAATTGTTCATTTTGTGCCCATCTCTAATAGGTATTATTATGGCCTCAGACCAGGCAATGGGAAATTTGCCTGAGTTGTTAATATGTGTAAACAAGTTTGCCAACAAAGGCGCCCACCAGCCTATATTAGCTTTCAGCATTTCTGGGAGGATGGCCTCTGTTCCCGGAGCCTTACCTGATTTGATATGTCTAATTAAAGATTCTATGTCAGTCACTGTGACTGCTCTCCATGGAGGAGTGTCATTTAGGTCTATGGCTGGGAAGCTATCTACTGCATGGTCTTTGATATCCCCAAAGAGAGCAGAGAAGTATTGCTCCCAGATTTCTGCTGAAATATTGCAGCTCAATGAGTTGGAAGAGGGACCCAAAGCATCAGTGACAAGGGCCCAGAAGAGTTTTGAGCTTTTATTTAATGTGCATTCTATTAGTGTATTCCATCCCTTCAGGGTTGCTTGTCTCTTTTTGAATGCTATCACTTGTTTGTATTTCTTTTTTTATTATGTAGTATTCTGCAGGTAATAGATTTAGATTTTCCTTCCTATAATTGTTATGAACCTCCCTCAATTGTTGTTTTATTACTCTGCAGTCCCTGTCAAACCACTTGGGGCCACTTGTCTTTGATGAGGCTTGTGAAGGTGGTCGCTTTAAAGTTAAAACCATATTCAAGGCATCAATCAAGGCTGAATAGTTGTTAATAGCACAAGTAACATTTGTGGCTCCCATAACTAATTTTCTTAAGGTCTCCCCCTCATAGGATCCAAGGAAACTCATTATCTTGTTGCTGTTTTCCTCAGTCCAATATAATCTTCTGTATTTAAGGCTTAATAAAGCATCTTGAAGATGGGGTTTAGCGTTCAAATGAACAGGGTGTGATGGTAGAAGAATGAGATTAAGGGGAAGGTGAACACTGTCAAGCCTATGACCTACAGAGAATTCCAACACCCATCTAGATAGGGAATGGGAGATCAGCACAAAATCCACAGTGCTGCTTCCGTGTCCAGATATGTAGGTAAATTCAGAGCATTTATCATAGCAAGGATTCCCATTTAATATTACTAGACCAAGACGGCTCACCATTTGAGTCAAGCAAATGCCACCATAATTCACCTTGAGATCCTTAGAATTTCTGTCGTGACTAAAGGTAAAGATCTCATTGTCTACTGCTCCCCATAGACTGGAGGAAAAAAGGATACCATTGTTTGGACCTAATCTTGCATTGAAGTCCCCCATTATAAGTAGCTGGGCTCTGGGTAATTTACATTCCAACCCTATTATATAATTTTCCAAATCTTCCCAAGCCTGTTTTATATCCTTCCGAGAAGAAAAGGGTGGGATATAAACATTGACCAGCAGAAGAGACTTGGAACCAAAGTCAATATGCCCAGCCATTGCTATTTTTGCACAAGGGGGGAAACCAAAGGCAATTACTCGTTTTTTCTTTACCAAGGGGGGCAATTTGTACCTGCTGCTATTCAAGTTTTCAAGGCCAAGATATTGCCTCAATTATTATATGGTATTCCAACCTGGATTCTAGAATTCCATCCTAGCATGGAGAGTGTCCTTTCAACATTTTAAGATCTATCCTTGGAATGCCAAGATGTGTTCCTGCAGCAGGTCTTTGATTGGGGACTGGCATTGCATCACTAGAATGTGTTGCTTGGATCTATGCTTTTAGATACTGGATTAAGGTATCACATGCCAATACCTCAATGGGATATCTGCATCTTTTACAAAATGATGTCCACAATAGCTCATGGTTTAAAGTTTTCCCAACTAAACTGCATCTGTTAGGGCTATCTATTGATTTTCTTAATGCCTATCAGCCCAAGACAGCTAAATCTATCATAGAAAAGCGGATTAGGGATATTGACTTTCAGCACTCTATCGCAAGTGCACAGAAAACTTGCTCTATTCTGCATTTTGGACTAAACTTTAATTTCTCACAAAGTGCTCGATACCTGGAAAACCTGACTGTGCCCAAATATCGGCATGTTTTCTTAAGAGCTCGATTTAACTGCCTTCAATCTGCAATTTTAGATGGGCGTTACTCTGGCGTCCCTTATGAAAACCGATTGTGTCCTTGTAATAACAAAGAAACTGAAACATAGAATCATGTCCTTTTTGTATGTGATTTTTATAGAAATGAGCGTACTAAATTACTCAAGCCCATAATGAGTGTCTTCCCAGGTAGGACACTGAACTGGTATTTAAAATATTTATTAAGTGACACAAACAAGGGTACCACTGAATCTGTGGCCAAGTTTCTTTTCTTTGCCCAAAGAATACGGAAGACAACCTTGGCCTCTGTTAGCTCTTATTATAATTATGAATTGCACAATGTTTGTATAATTCACTTTTACTACCTAAACTGTTTTAACTATCTTAAAATTTTGTAATGGTTTTACTCTTTTATCCTTTTAAAACTTCATGTAGGTATTTTTACCTTATTGGTTGGGCCTGTGGCTGCAAATAAAGATTGTTGTTGTATTTCCTGGCAGAATTTCACATTTGTGGGGATAGTTTTCCTCTTTAAGAGCCTGTCAAGTTTCAAAAGATTAGGTGCATGAATTTTTGTGCAAGAGCAGCCTTTATCTTTGGGAGTTTTCTTTCTTTCTTTCTTTCTTTCTTTCTTTCTTTCTTTCTTTCTTTCTTTCTTTCTTTCTTTCTTTCTTTCTTTCTTTCTTTCTTTCTTTCTTTCTTTCTTTCTTTCTTTCTTTCTTCCTTCCTTCCTTCCTTCCTTCCTTTCTTTCCATCAGTTGTTATGAAGATAGCATTCAACAGAGAGGTGACCAAAGATAAATGGCCTGAAGCCTTTGAAAAATTTAGCTACAAGGGATAGGGAGGGAATAATGTTAAAGAAAAGCAGTTTACAGCTTTATTCTTCTCCGCTCATTTTTCAACAAATGTTGTTGGACATGGATGGATCATGAATGTGGAACATCCACTGGCAGAGGCAGAACTGAAACATTTCCGAAGCATCCCTTCAAGGCTAGGTTCTGCAGAAGCCACCAAGACATTCCCTATTTGAGATGGGAATGAACTGAAAAATGGATCATGTTTTCTAGTGAATTTGGCCAATTTGTCAAAATTTGTTGATTCATATTTGTCATATATAAAGCCCTCCAACAAATACAAATTTTAGCGATTTTTGATTCATCAGTGTGTTGGACTATAACAGGACCCCCCAAAGCTCCCGAAGACCCCAAATCTGGAGGGATGCATCCACTCACTCTCCTCTACAATCCCTCCAGATTTGGTGGAGATTGGGTTTCCCTGAGCCAGTTGCTAAAGGACGCTTTCCTAGCAGGTTTGTAGGTATATGACTCAGATGTCTGAAACCCAATCTTCACCTAACATGGAGGTATTGTAGAAGATAGTTGGAAGAAGCCTCTCTGCATGTTTGGTATCTTTAGGTGCCTGTGGGGCAGTTTCCTGGGGCGGGGTTCTTTGGGGGTGCACAGTCAGACATCTGAACACCAATTCTCACCAAACTTTCCTGTAGAGGAGAGTCAGAAGCAGCATCCCTGCAAATTTGGGGCCTCTAGGTGCTAGGGTATTCTTTTTGGACCATTTAAAATGGGCTATGTATCGATCTGTTGATTCATCACTGGAGATTTGTCAATTCGTCAGCCCCGATGAATCATGAATCGTGACAAAACCACAATTTTTAAAAAAATCCATCCCCATCTCTAATTCCTACACTTGGGAGAGGGAAGTAGCAAGAAGAACCAAATACTGGACCCATCCTGGAAAATGTTCCTTAGCATCCTTCCCTGCAAAACTGTTGTGATTGGAGAGCCTAGGGTTAAATCGTTCATTGTGATTCAGAGTTAAACCTGCACTCCCAGCACTGATGTCCTTTCTTCTGGTTCTCCCTTTCTCCCACCACAGTGCATAAAAATCAGGATAATTATACCAGGGAGGCTGACAGGGGGTGTTCTACCCTGTTGGTCCTCCTTGATCTGTCAGCGGCCTTTGATACCGTCGACCACGGTAACCTGTTGGATCGGCTCGCTGAGGCGGGAATCGGGGGCTCAGCGCTGTGCTGGCTCCAATCAATCCTCAGCAGCTGGTCTCAGTGGGTTCAGCTAGGGGATGAGTTGTCGGCTCCTTGGATGCTCCCTTGCGGGCTGCCCCAGGGGTCGGCAATCTCTCCCATGCTGTTCAATGTTTATATGAGGCCACTGGCGGAGGTCATCAGGAGATTTAGAGTTCGCTGACATCAGTATACTGATGATACACAGCTCTATCTCTCTTTTTCTTCATCTGCAGTGGAGACAGTACTGTCCCTTGACCTGTGCCTGGAGGCAGTTCTGGCATGGACCAGGGCTAACAGGCTTAAACTCAATCCTGAGAAGACCGAAGTACTGTTCTTCAGGGCACCCTCATCTATGTACAATGGCCCCCTCCCTAGTCTGGGGGGAGTCTCCCTCCAGCCTACGGACAGGGCCAGGAATCTGGGCATGGTCCTGGATTCTGCCCTCTCCCTGGAAGCCCAAGTGACGGCCATCTCTAGGGCTGCTTTCTTCCATCTCCGCAGGATCGCTCAGATCCGTCCATATCTCGATGAGTCCTCCCTGAGGACAGTTGTGTTGATTTTGAGGATTGACTACTGCAAGACACTTTACATGGGGTTGCCCTTGACCCTTGTCCAGAGACTCCAACAGGTGCAGAATGTGGTGGCCAGACTGGTGGTGGGTGCTCAGAGATTCAATCACATCACCCCAGTTCTGGCTCGCTTGCATTGGCTACCTGTTGTTCTCCCGATAAGGTTCAAGGTCCTGGTTTTGGTTTTCAAAATCCTCCATGGCCTGGGCCCTGAATACCTGTCGGAGCGTATCTCCCAGAGATCAGCTGAGGCCAGGCCTACTCAAATGTCACTGGCACGCTCACTCAGGGTGACCACTCCCAGGGAGCCGTGGAGGTCAACCACGCGCAACCACGCCTTCTCTGTTGTGGGCCCCTCATTATGGAACCACCTCCCGAGTGAGCTGCGCCTTGCACAGTCCCTGCCTGCCTGCCTTCAGAAAGGCTTTGAAAACCTTGCTTTTCAGGGAGGCATATGGCGACCTTTAATTTAATTTAATTTAATTAATTTAATTTTTTTTCCTTTCTCTTCTCCTGCCCATTGTTCCATCTTGCAAGGGTTTTCCCTTTTTTGTATTGTAATGTTTTTAAACTTGTAAACCGCCCAGAGTTCCATATTGGAAGATGGGAGGTATAAAAATAAAACAAACAAACAGATCTGGACTTGGTCCACTTTGGAGGTGTCTTCCTTCCATTTGGATGTCTACCTGGATGGCAATTCACCTGAACCCAAAGGATCCCCTAAAATCCTCTAGCTGTGGTGGCTCTCTGCCTTCTCCAGAAGCAGAGGAGGCATGCCTCTGCATGCCAGTTGCTAAGGGCAGATAGTGGAAGAGGCTGGTTACCTCCAATCCTGCTCAGCAGCATTCCAGCAGGCTATTGGTTTGTCATTTCTGTGAAACAAGAAGCTGGATACAACTTTGGTTGGAGCCACAGAGGCGTTTCGTAACATACCATCTCAGGCTTGCAGAGACATAAGTCACCCTTTCTCATAAGATATTCATGCTGACATTTTAGTGATGCATTACAAAGGACTCAGTATTTCACTTCTCTAAATTGCTCTTTTCCTTGTGTGTGTCAAAAGTGTGACAGAAGAAGCCAAACATGTCATTTTACCAGAATTGGAACGTTCTCCTGTCACTTGCAAGCAGGGCATCAGCTCTTGATATTTCTCGATGATTAAATTAGTTGGCTAACAAGTTGCAGCTGTCTATATTAATTAAATCACCAAGGAGTGTACAGGTGACCGGATTGCATCCCGTTGCAAGATTGGGAGTAAGGCAGACAGGAGAGAGCTCCCTCATAGCTAGTGGGCACTGAAGAAGAAATCAGCGCTGTCCATTTCACCAACAGCTGGGTGGAGAGCTCAGTGTGTTAAGTATTTGGCTGTGGAGCCGAAGGTCGGGAGTTCGATTCCTCGCTGGACCTCCTGGGAGAGGAACCAGCTGGTATAGCCTTATGCAGGCTGGAGAGTCCCAGGGTGCCCCCCCAGGAGAAGAGATTGGCATCCTGGCACGAGTAGCCATTAATTGAAATCAAGTTGACGGCACATAATTATTAAAATATACTTAGCTACTCACCGATATGTACTTTGGCCTAAGATCACTTTTTTAAAAATATGCAAGTACGTAACGAGCTAAATGCAACTGTAAAAAAGGGAACAAACAGGATAACAGCATTGGCTATTAACCCTGCAATTTACAGTGGTCCCCCGCCCGTTCACAGTTCATTTACTGCGGTCCCACTAAATTGTGGTTACCGGAAGTCAGTTCTGGTTCACAGGGAAGCCTTTTTGGAGTCTCCAGATGGCCCGGGAAGGCCCTCGCAGGTCCGTTCGGGGCAGCACCAGGCTGGGGGTAAGTACAAAGGCCCCAGCTAGGCCCCCCAGGCCTGACCCAACCTGCATCAGCATATCACAGATTTTTCAATTCCAAGGTAGCATCCCGGGATTCCAAGGTAGCATTTTCAGAAGTGCTACCTGTTCCTCATGCAGGACCTGCCAGGCAGGCAGAACTCAGAAGCTTCAATGCATGGATGAGGCGATGGTGTCGAGAGGAGGGCTTTAGATTTGTCAGGAATTGGAGAACATTTTGGGACAAGCCAAACCTGTTCAGGAGGGACGGGTTGCACTTGAATCATGATGGGACCAGATTGCTGGCACTCAACCTCAAAAAGGCTGCAGAGCAGCTTTTAAACTGATAACTGGGGGAAAGCCGACAGGAGCTGAGTGGCATCCAGTTCGGAACACCTCATCCGCAGGGAATGAGGTCGGAAAGGATAGAGAATCACATAGAGATGACATAGCAGGTATTAGTACTGGGAGAATAATGGATTGTGATAGTTTGTCTACTGAAAATAATACGTGTGTGGGGGGGAGAGAACAAAGCAGCAGCTGTTGTTGCAGAACCCACTGTACAGGTGCTTCTATGCCAATGCTCGAAGCCTCCGACCAAAAATGGGAGAACTTGAACATTTGGCAGCTAGGGATAACATTGATATAATAGCCATAACAGAAACCTGGTGGAATGTAGAGAACCAGTGGGATACAGCAATCCCAGGCTATAAACTCTATAGAAGGGCTAGAGAGGGGCGGGTTGGAGGGGGAGTGGCCATCTACATTAAAGAAGGGGTAAAATCCAGCAGAATGGAGATTGACAGATGGCCTGACTCCACCATAGAATCACTGTGGGTTAAACTACCAGGTCCAAGGAGTGATGTGACAGTTGGGGTATTCTGTCGTCCACCAGATCAAAAACTTGAGGGGGACCTTGAAATGAGGAGAGAAATCGTGGAGGTGTCTAAGAGGGACAGGATAGTAATCATGGGAGACTTCAATTATCCCCACATTGACTGGGCCATTGCGAGCTCCGGGCAAGAAAGAGAAACCGGGTTTCTCAACTTGCTGAATGACTGTGCCTTAGAACAACTTGTCATGGAGCCCACCCGAGAAGAGGCAACTCTGGATCTAATACTGTGTGATACTCAGGACCTGGTCAGGGATGTGAATGTCACTGAGGCTCTGGGGAACAGTGACCATGCTGCAATCTCCTTTGCCATGCATGTTGGAGGAAGAGTGTCAGGCAAATCAGACATAAAAACCCTTGATTTCCAAAGGGCAAACTTCCCTCCGATGAGGAAACTAGTTAGAAAGAAATTAAAGGGGAAGGTTAGAAGAATCCAATCTCTTCAGAGTGCATGGAGCCTGTTTAAAACAACAATAATAGAGACCTAGCACAAGTGCATACCACAAAGAAAGAAGACCTCATCTAAGTCCAAGAGGGCACCAGCATGGTTAACAAGTGGAGTTAGAGAGGCTCTAAAGTGCAAGGAGAGGTCTTTCTATAAATGGAAATCCTCCCCAAATGAGGAAATTAAAAAGGAACACAAATTCTGGCAAAAGAAATGTAAGAAGATGATAAGAGAGGCAAAGAAAGATTTTGAGGAACACATGGCTAGCAATATAAAGGGTAATAATAAAAGCTTCTTTAAATATGTTAGAAGTAGAAAACCTGCCAGAGAACCAGTTGGCCCTCTGGGTGGTGAAGGAGGAAAAGGGGAGGTTAAGGAGGACTTGGAAATTGCAGAGAAATTAAATGAGTTCTTTGCATCTGTCTTCACGACAGAGGACTGTGAGCAGATTCCGCTGCCTGAACGGCCCCTCTTGACTAAAGAATTAAATCAAATACAGGTTAAAAGAGAGGAGGTTTTAGGACTAATTGATAAATTGAGGATTAACAAGTCTCCTGGCCAGATGGCATCCACCCAAGGGTTATTAGTAGAGATGGGCACGACTTAGCGGTATTCCCGTTTCCGTTTCCGTTACTCGTATCCGTTACTCTACGGAAACGGTAACGGGAATCACTCCCCCAGAATTCGAGCTCGAACCGACGAATGAACAATTTGGTCTGATTTGTCGTGCTCGTTACTTGCATCGCGCAATGCCAAGCGGCACAGAAAAAAAGTTTTTAAAAGTAAAAAAAAACCCGATTCCCGGTCCAAAATGGCGACCGCAATATTTTTTTTGAAATCGTTGCCCAAAACCCCACCAAAGCACCACAGAAACATGCGAAAGTAACCTATTTTAAATGCTTGATTTTTTACAGTAGCAGCAGTGGGTTTGTCTTGCCAAAATACGTCTCCGTTGATTTTATTTTATTTTTTTCTTAATTTATTTTTTTACACCTGCGCAACGATGGGCTGGCCATGGGACGGGACCATGCAAATTTTTGGAGCCATTCCACCAATCGCATGGACAGGTTTTGACTGACACTTCTGGATGTGCCAGAGGGCATAAAAAGCCGAGGCAATTCCAGTCCGTCACAGTCTGGGCTTGGATCTTGTGGAGGGTGGTCAGGGCTGGATTGCTGCGCTCAGTCTAGTTTCAATTTCGCGGTCGCGGTCTCGGTCTCGCTAGGCAGGGAGGGAATTGAATTGATATTATATTAATTCGAATCGCAAAACATAATAATTTCTTCTATTCCCTGTGGGGAATAGCAACACAGTGTTTATTCTCTTTTTTGTTTTCTCCATTTTTGAGGAAGAGTTCCGTACGTTTTATATTTGCTTCAAGGGGGAGGGAAGATTTGAGTGGGAGCGGTAGGGGAGGGGAGGTGCTGCGGATTTATTTTGAAAATATATTATTTTATATTACACTACCATACCATTTCTTTTGTATCCCAATTTCCCACCAAGTTCATTTACTTGGCCAAGGTCCTTTTACCCTGCGCCTACAACTTTTTTGCTGCTGTTGCGATTGGGGTTTTGGAAGGGAATCCAGCAACCCCTATCCTACCCTAGTAGCAGGCTGCAGCTTATAGTTTTATTCCATTTATTTTCTATTTTACAGTTTATTAGCAAGTGGCAAGCAACAGCCAAGGTCCAGTAGTACTAGTGCTTAGAAGGGGAGGTTGGAGGCTGTGGATTAAATTATTTTAAAAATATTATACAGTACAGACTGAGTACTAGGCAGAGTCTCCCTCGCCAACCAGTGAGTGCACTCAAATTTCCCAAACACATTTGTTTTGGCAACAAGGCTAGGGCACCTTCCTCTATAGAACATTTTACAATTTCATTTTACTTAACACTATAGATATTCTTTGAATTTCTTTCACTTGTCCAACACCTCATTCATTTTTTTGCAGTCAGGCACTCAAACAAACATTTGTTGAAGGGCAGGCACCCAGCCACCTCTATAGAACTTTTTCTTCAATTACATCTTTGAAGAAGTTCCATTCATCTTAGTTACTGTGCATTATTGTGAAAGTTGGGTGCTGCCAGATTTTGCAAACCCCTTGCTTCTATTAGCTTGGTTTTTGTGCAGTTGTTGTATAACTTACATCTGTGAAGAAGTTAAGTTACAGTTCTCCTAATTACACTTGCCCTGTGCATTAATTTGTGAAACTTGTTTGCCAGGATTGGCAAACCCCTTGCTCCTATTACCTTGTTTGTTGTGCTGCTGTTGTGAGTCCATCTCACTCATTTACTTGTTGCCACCACAGTCTACATACACAATCCAATTACAACTGGGAAGAAGTTACAGTTCTCTTTGTTACACTTGCTCTGTGTAGGGCATAGAGAAACTTAGTTGGGTGCCAGGATTGGCAAACCCCTTGCTCCTATTTCCTTGTTTGTTGTCCGGCTGTTGTGAGTCCATCTCACTCATTTACTTGTTGCCACCACAGTCTACATACACAATCCAATTACAACTGGGAAGAAGTTACAGTTCTCCTCCAAATTACACTTGCCCTGTGCAGGGCATAGAGAGACTTAGTTGGGTGCCAGGATTGGCAAACCCCTAGCTCCTATTTCCTTGTTTGTTGTCCTGCTGTTGTGAGTCCATCTCATTCATTTACTTGTTGCCACCACAGTCTACATACACAATCCAATTACAACTGGGAAGAAGTTACAGTTCTCCTCCAAATTACACTTGCCCTGTGCAGGGCATAGAGAGACTTAGTTGGGTGCCAGGATTGGCAAACCCCTAGCTCCTATTTCCTTGTTTGTTGTGCTGCTGTTGTGAGTCCATCTCACTCATTTACTTGTTGCCACCACAGTCTACATACACAATCCAATTACAACTGGGAAGAAGTTACAGTTCTCCTCCTAATTACACTTGCCCTGTGCAGGGCATAGAGAGACTTAGTTGGGTGCCAGGATTGGCAAACCCCTAGCTCCTATTTCCTTGTTTGTTGTCCTGCTGTTGTGAGTCCATCTCACTCATTTACTTGTTGCCACCACAGTCTACATACACAATCCAATTACAACTGGGAAGAAGTTACAGTTCTCCTCCAAATTACACTTGCCCTGTGCAGGGCATAGAGAGACTTAGTTGGGTGCCAGGATTGGCAAACCCCTAGCTCCTATTTCCTTGTTTGTTGTGCTGCTGTTGTGAGTCCATCTCACTCATTTACTTGTTGCCACCACAGTCTACATACACAATCCAATTACAACTGGGAAGAAGTTACAGTTCTCCTCCAAATTACACTTGCCCTGTGCAGGGCATAGAGAGACTTAGTTGGGTGCCAGGATTGGCAAACCCCTAGCTCCTATTTCCTTGTTTGTTGTGCTGCTGTTGTGAGTCCATCTCACTCATTTACTTGTTGCCACCACAGTCTACATACACAATCCAATTACAACTGGGAAGAAGTTACAGTTCTCCTCCTAATTACACTTGCCCTGTGCAGGGCATAGAGAGACTTAGTTGGGTGCCAGGATTGGCAAATCCCTAGCTCCTATTTCCTTGTTTGTTGTCCTGCTGTTGTGAGTCCATCTCACTCATTTACTTGTTGCCACCACAGTCTACATACACAATCCAATTACAACTGGGAAGAAGTTACAGTTCTCCTCCAAATTACACTTGCCCTGTGCAGGGCATAGAGAGACTTAGTTGGGTGCCAGGATTGGCAAACCCCTAGCTCCTATTTCCTTGTTTGTTGTGCTGCTGTTGTGAGTCCATCTCACTGATTTACTTGTTGCCACCACAGTCTACATACACAATCCAATTACAACTGGGAAGAAGTTACAGTTCTCCTCCAAATTACACTTGCCCTGTGCAGGGCATAGAGAAACTTAGTTGGGTGCCAGGATTGGCAAACCCCTAGCTCCTATTTCCTTGTTTGTTGTCCTGCTGTTGTGAGTCACTCATTTACTTGCACAGTTCCTTGGTGCTTTTCTTTACTATCACATTATACATTCCCTGGCCTGAGCCACAAGAAGTGAGAAAAATGAGGAGGGGTCGCACAGCTAGAGGGCAGGGGAGGGGGACCCCTACTAAGATAAATAGGGGCACGTTTCTGAGGGAAGGGACAGGAAGTAGTGCAGAAAGTGATACTGGTGCACTTCCCTCCTCGAGTAGCAGTGCCAGTGGCACAAGCAGCAATGTGCCATCGTCTGTCACCGAGGGAAGCATGGATGAGGCGTACCAAATCCCATCTTCGTTACCTGACAGCCCCACCCTTGATCAGCAAGAAGACAAGGGCTCTGATTCTGAAATGGCATCAGAATCAGAATCGGGCTCCTTGTATCTAAACCTGCCAGATTCTGAGGACCTGTTGGCAGGGACAGACTTAAGTCAGGCTCCAGGCAGTGACGGAAGGAGCAGCCCTCTTTCCACCCAGAGTACCACCAGTGAGAGCAGTAGTACTAGTCTACTTTCCCGGCAGGGCAGAGGCCACACCAGCACCACAGCAGCGGCAGCGGCAGGCAATAACAGAGGGGGCGTTACTTTCTGTAAGCCACGAGGGTGTCTCTGGGAGCATTTTGAGAACAGCCCCCAAGACGCAAGGATGGCAGTGTGCAAGATATGCGGGGTGGTCTTGCGCAGGGGGAATGACCCCAAACACCTCTCCTCAAGTGGGTTGCGCAGCCATCTGATGAGGAAGCACCCTGGGACTCTGCCTGGAACCCTGTCAGGCCCTTGCTCTTCAGGGAGGAAGAGAGGGGAAGAAGGGTTAGAGAAAGAAAAACACAGCTCCACTAGTGAGAGTGGGAAGAGGCAGGCCACTCTGCAGGAGGTGGGGCTGTTGGGTGGGACTTTTGTCAGCCCGCGAAATAGGGCCAAAGCACAGGAGACCACCACTCGAGTGGTGGGTGAAATGGTGGCCATGAACGGGTTGCCCCTCTCCTTTGTGGAGTCATCAGGCTTCAGGCACCTGATGAAGCACGTGGCACCATGGTACGAGACTCCATCCCGGCGTACCTTCTGCAGGCGGGTGATTCCCTCCCTTTATGAGTCTGTCAGGGACAGGATCCGGGCCCTGCTGCAGGTGGCCAGAGGGAGGAAGATCCACTTCACTTCCGACCTCTGGACTGGTGGGCACCACGGATACCTCTCACTGATGGCTCATTGGTGGCAACCCAAGGAGGTCCTGGAGCCCCGGTCAGCCCATGAGCAGCTGCAGGGGGAGGCACAAGGCAGCACCCCAAGAGGGTATAGGGTGGTGCTTCTCCAGGCCCAAAGCATGGAGGACAACGCCACAGGGATCAACATTGCTGACGTTCTCAAGACAGCAATAAGAGAGTGGGGATTGGGGACAGAGGGACAGGTCAATCATGGAGTCATGGTTACAGACGCGGGCCGTAACATGACCAATGCGGTTCTTGGGGCAGGGTTCCAGGGCATCGTGTGCGCAGCACACAAACTGCATCTAGTGGTGGGCGATGCCATTGGCCTGGGTGCACCAAAGGACTCCTGGAGTGAGGGGACCAGGGAGACCAGGGCCTTGCTGGACAAGTGCCGGAAGATCGTGGGGCACTTCGCTCGCAGTGTCAAGGCAGCCAGGATGATGCGTGAGAGGGCAGGCGGAGACGGGCCGACCGGAGCACGTCCTGATCCAGGACGTGACCACCCGGTGGAACTCCACCCACGAAATGGTCAAGCGTCTGGTGGAGCAGAAGGAAGTGGTGGAATACATCATGTCAACCACCCCAGTCTTGCATGAGGGGAGGGAATTGGACCTTGGTGCTACCGAGTGGCTCGCCCTTTCCCAGATGGCGGGTATCCTGCAGCCTTTTGAGGAGACCACCCACGTCCTCAGCAGCTACAACGCCAGCCTGGGCCATGTTCTCCCCCTGGTCAATGCCCTTCGCCAACGCCTAGAGACCAGTATCCGGGAAGAAGGCAATCTTCTCCCTAAGAGCAGGGCATTGGCAGACAGGCTGATGACCGGCGTGGATACCCGCCTTGGCCCACTCAGAAGGGAAAAGGTGTACCAGATGGCCTGCCTGTGCGACCCTCGCGTCAAGGGTTCCCTGGCGGCCAGCACTGCCGAACTGAAATCCTGGAAGACGGAGCTATGCCGTCAAGTCAGGGCTGTCTCCGATGAGGGACAGGCGTTTCAGAGGGCGCACGGAAGCCAGAGCGATGCTGAGGAGGAGTCCTCGCAAGGATCCACATCCCTCTGTACTCCAGGAGCGTTCACCCAGAGACCAGGTTCCGTTCCAGCAGCCAACTACCTGGCCTCTGCCCTAGCCATGGCAGTTTCCTCCTCAGTGGAGGCAAGGGAGGAAGAAGTAGCAGACCCCGCTCAGACCATGGTGAAGGAGTACATGGCCGAGCCCCTCCAACCCCTCAGCTCGGACCCACTGCACTACTGGGCCAGAAAGGCAGACCTCTGGCCCGCTCTTTCAACTCTGGCGTTGGACCTCTTGTCTATCCCACCCACCAGTGTCCAGAGTGAGCGTGTCTTCTCCCACATGGGAGATGTCCTGAGGCCGCGCCGCTGTCGCCTGGACCCGGAGACGGTGGAAAGGTTGACTTTCATCCGCTTCAACCTTTCCACCTTGGGATTACCCCAACACTCCAAGAACTAAGTTGCTGCCTGTAACCTAACCTCCTGCCTGCAATCCTCCATGCCCGCCTGCAAGCCTGCCTGCCTCCCCTTGGCCCTACGAGCCTGCCTGCCTGCCTGCCTGCCTGGCCCTGTGACTACCTGCCGACTCCAGTGCCTAATGCCTGCAGAACTGCCTGCCTGCCTACCTGTATTCTCTCTCACACACAATTGAAGGGTACTATTAGTGGCCCAATTTTTTTCTAGCCCTGGCCTGTCTCCAAACCAGGCAGGGCCACTCAAAGTGTCATTGGAAAGGGTCTGTCTGTATTGGCCCAATGTTTCTCCTTTTGCCATGGCTGGTCTGAGAGAGACCCTAATACCTGCCTTCCTTGGTGCTTCACACCGTTCCCTGGGGTTTACGAGCCTGCCTGCCTGCCTGCCTGTATTCTCTCACACACACAATTGAAGGGTACTATTAGTGGCCCAATTTTTCTAACCCTGGCCTGTCTCCAAACCAGGCAGGGCCACTCAAAGTGTCATTGGAAAGGGTCTGTCTGTATTGGCCCAATGTTTCTCCTTTTGCCATGGCTGGTCTGAGAGAGACCCTAATACCTGCCTTCCTTGGTGCTTCACACCATTCCCTTGGCCCTACGAGCCTGCCTGCCTGCCTGCCTGCCTGCCTACCTGTATTCTCTCACACACAAAGTGGTGAGGAAGCACTTTACAACAACCTACCTCAAAGACTGAGTATCAGGGGGCAAGCTCCCCTCCTTACAGCCTTAAAGAAATAGACCCACCCAGTTCTCCTGCTTCCACTCTGTCTTCTTGGTTGCCAAAACCCGGTCTCCTGGGGTGGCAAGAGAAACTCTGCCTGCCAAGGAAGCCTCCATGTTTGGTTCTTGGTGGATACTCTGTCCCACACTGACTGTGTGAGTCTGTAATTTACACAGACCTAGCTCTGTCTCCTCCGCCACTCTTTCTACTGGGCTGCCAGCCGTGACTCACAAAGAAGGGAAACGTCCTTGTTGTGTGTGCGTACTCCTGGCCGAAAGTCCCCTGTGTGGATCTTGGTGCTGTGCTGTGTGACTCATTGTGCGCACACTTGGTGCTTAAACATTTTATAATCATTTCTGCCCTAACCCCGGAACAAAGGCTGCCGGACAAGAAAAGTTACTGGTTGCAAATCTAGGTTGTGATTGATGATGATGATTGAGTTATGGGAACACTCTTCAGGAACAGCTGGTGGTTGGCTTAGGGTTAGGGTTAAGGGGGATGTTTAGGCCTCCGCTACTCTGTCCTCTGGGCTGCACCACACTGTGTCTCACTAAGAAGGGCTGGAGTGGAATGTACTTGCGCGTACCACAGTTCAGCTCAATAATCTTTTGTTTCTTAGAAATAGAAGAGCCTTTCAGGAGGAAGTTCCAGGCTTGGCTCTTGGAGTTGTGGAACTGCTGTGATTCACTACGAAGGGCATGGAGATGGAATGCCGGCACGGCAGTTAGGAGCAGTCTACCAGCACACAGCTGGGAAAGAAAGTCAGAAAGCTTGGCTTGCTGTCCTTTTGGAAGCCTGTGTGGTCAAAGACTCAGACTCACTCTAGCTCTGTGTCTTCTCCCTGCCTGCCTGTCAGGCTTCCCCCACTTCCGGCTTAGAGGAGGCCTTCCAGCCGCTTCTCCTTCACCCTAACATCATGGTCCAGTTAGTGCTTCAAGTTCAGCCCTGTCGCCACTGCCCTCAACTTGCCCATGCAGCAACCACGGCTGTGCCCGCTTCTTGGCGGAAAACCTCTTGAAGACCAACTGTAACAGTGCATTCACTCAAACAACTATTTGTTTGCACACACTGTGCCTCACAGAGAAGGGAATTGTGCTTGTGTGCTAGAAAACAGGCGTGGGGTGGGCCCGTGATTAGGCAGAACTCATGCGAAAGCACCCTTGGACTCTGCCTGGGACAGTGACAGGACTCTGCAGGAAGGAGTGCCGCAGTGTGGGAGTGTTGTCAGCCTCTGGACCGCCAATTAGTCTTCAGTGGGCTGCCATTGCCATACACTGTGGCTCACAAAGAAGGGCAACTTACTGCCGTGCTGGTGGCCCTCTGTCACCGTTACAAATAGGACAGTTTATCAGAAAGTTCAAGGCTTGGCTCTTAGAGTTGTGGGGAATGTGATTCACTACGAAGGGCATGCCACTGGGATGCAATGCACTGACTGTGGCTCTCAGTGAAGGGAGGGAGCAAGGAAGCCTCCACTCCAGGCTTGGTTCTTTGTGGGTACTCTGACTCACACAGACAGTGAGCCTGTGTTTCTCAGGCCTACTGTCTTCCGTGGACTGCAAAGCTATGTCTCACTGAGAAGGGAACATGGCTGTGCTGGCCTGCTAGGAGTTTACGGCCGGGGAAAGCAGCACACAGCTGTGTAGGAAGACCCTCTGGCTTGCAGTCCTTTTGTCAGAGTGGTCTCAGGCCTCAGAGTCAGACACCATGTGGACTCTGCTTTTCCACTGGGCTGCCAACTGTGGCTCACGAAGAAGGGCATTTTCCTGGCGTCCTCCTCAGGCCATTCAGTCACGCTGGGGAGCTGGAGCTTCCTGGCAATGTTCCTCCCCTACGGAGGCCCTGTGGCCTCAGACTCAGGCTATGTGGGCTCCTCCAGCCACTCTTTCCTCTTGGATGCAAAACACTGTGGCTCACTAAGAAGGAAAGAGAAGTTGTGTGTTCAGCACGCACTCCAGTAGTTTTTCTGACAGTTCCAGGCTTGGTTCTTAGAGTGGTGTTGGAGCTGGGAATCACTACGAAGGGCATGGTAGTAGTTTGCAGGGAGTTTGTAATTCACAGAGAACTAGCTCTGTCTCCTCCGCCACTCTTTCCTCTGGGATGCAAGACACTGTGCCTCACTAAGAAGGGAAGAGTAGTTGGGTGCCAGCACTCCAGTAGTTTCTCTGACAGTTCCAGGCTTGGCTGTTGGAGTTGTAGGAGCTGGGATTCACAACGAAGGCCATGGTCGTGGATTGCTGGCCCAGCATTCAATTACTCCAGCTTGTGGCCTCCGCCACTCTTTCCTCTGGGGTGCAAGACACTGTGCCTCACAACGAAGATAAGAGGAGTTGGGTGCCAGCCCTCCATTAGTTTATTGCAAAGTTGCAGGCTTGGCTCTTGGAGTTGTGTGGGAACCAACTGTGATTCACAAAGAAGGGCATGGTAGTAGACTGCCGGGCCGGCAGTTAGCAAGTCTACCAGCACACAGCTGGGGACTTGGGGAGGAAGAGTCAGACTCAGAATGTGGCTTGCTGTCCTTTTTGCAGCCAGTGTGGTGCCAGACCAAACTCAAGGTGATTGGCCTCCTCCTCCAGTCTTCCCTCTGGGCTGCAAGACACCGTGTTTCACATGGAAGGGGGTCCCTGATACAGCACCGCCAAGACTTAGTCAAAAAGTGACATGTGGTGGACGGTGGTGCATCGCAGGCAGTGTGGTGCCAGACCAAACTCAAGGTGATTGGCCTCCTCCTCCAGCCTTTCCTCTGGGCTGCAAGACGCCGTGTTTCACACAGAAGGGAGGTACTGATTTGAACAGCATTCGTACGTACAGCACCACACCAAGACAGTCAAAAAGTGACATGTGGTGGACAGTGGTGCATCGCAGGCAGTGTGGTGCCAGACCAAACTCAAGGTGATTGGCCTCCTCCGCCAGTCTTTCCTCTGGGCTGCAAGACGCCGTGTTTCACACGGAAGGGGGGTACTGATTTGAACAGCGTTCGTACTACGTACAGCACCACCCAAGAGTTTGTCAGAAAGTGCCATGTGGTGCATCGCAGGCAGTGTGGTGCCAGACCAGACTCAAGGTGATTGGCCTCAAGGTGATTAGTAGTTTGCAGGGAGTTTGTAATTCACAGAGACCTAGCTCTGTCTCCTCCGCCACTCTTTCCACTGGGCTGCCAGCTGTGGCTCATAAAGAAAGGAAAAATGTACCAGTTGCGTGGTGGTGGCACCACCATTTATAAATAGAACAGTTTTCCGAAACTTCAAGGCTTGGCTGTTGGAGTTGTAGGAGCTGGGATTCACAACAAAGGCCATGGTCGTGGTCGGGATTGCTGGCCCAGCATTCAATTACTCCAGCTTGTGGCCTCCGCCACTCTTTCCTCTGGGATGCAAGACACTGTACCTCACAAGGAAGGGAAGAGGAGTTGGGTGCCAGCACTCCATTAGTTTATTGCAAAGTTGCAGGCTTGGCTCTTGGAGTTGTGTGGGAACCAACTGTGATTCACAAAGAAGGGCATGGTAGTAGACTGCCGGGCCGGCAGTTAGCAAGTCTACCAGCACACAGCTGGGGACTTGGGGAGGAAGAGTCAGACTCAGAATGTGGCTTGCTGTCCTTTTTGCAGGCAGTGTGGTGCCAGACCAAACTCAAGGTGATTGGCCTCCTCCGCCAGTCTTTCCTCTGGGCTGCAAGACGCCGTGTTTCACACGGAAGGGGGGTACTGATTTGAACAGCGTTCGTACTACGTACATCACCACCCAAGAGTTTGTCAGAAAGTGCCATGTGGTGCATCGCAGGCAGTGTGGTGCCAGACCAGACTCAAGGTGATTGGCCTCCTCCGCAACTCAGTCCTCTGGGCTGCAAGACACTGTGACCCAAGGCCAGTGGCATTTAAATTCCTGTCATGCCATTCAGCTCCATCCTTTTTATACTGGAGCTGGCAAGGAGCCTGCCGCACTCTGGCTCTGTGCTGTGGTGCTCTCATACTCTGCTTTGTGGCCTGACCGGAGTGGCCACCCTTACTCTGGCCTTATGGACGCGTCGACCAGAGATAGTCTTCCTCCTTGTACAGCCTAGTGGGCTGGGCTGTGGGCTGTAAAACTTAAGCCAGAGCAAGCCAGAGCCCTATCCCATTCCCATCCCTACCAAAACTATTCCTGGCTGTAGCTACTAGCTAGGTACGTAGCTTAACCACCTCAGGCTCTAACTGCTAATGTTTTTTTTGACCATGACCAAAAGCAGGGTTGCATTGGCTTTGGCTTTATTGCTTGTCCTTTAAGTGTGTGTGACTTTGACTGTGAATGTGAAGTGAAGGCAGAAGGACCTTGGTGATGGGGGGCCAATTTGAGAGGAGTAGAGGAGTAGACCCCTCATTCAGATTTGGGGAGGAACGGAATGTCTGTTTCTCCTGCTGCCTCTGAGAGAGGTGGAGGGGAGATGGGATGGATTCAAAACCAAACAACAAAAAAGTACAACAAACAGGCACGTCAGCCAGACCAAGTAGGGTGGCTGGCTGGTTCAGCATCAGTAGATTCAGCAGCACAGCAGACCAAGAGAAAAAAAAGAAATGCAAATTTGTTTCTGCCCTACTTTGTTTGCTTAGGATGCACTAGCCTTATAATATGCAACTTGTCTCTTAAAACGGCCACAGTGCTGGAGGACTGGAGGATAGCAGATGTCACACCAATTTTTAAAAAAGGAAGGAGGGGGGACCCAGGAAACTACAGGCCAGTTAGCCTTACATCTGTCCCAGGGAAGATGGTGGAAAGCCTCATCCAAGAGAAAACCTTAAAACACATAAAAGAACAAACCTTGCTGCGAGAAAATAAGCATGGCTTCTGCAAGGGTAAGTCTTGTCTGACAAATCTTTTAGAATTTTTTGAAAAGGTCAACAGGCATGTAGATTTGGGTGAACCGGTGGATATAGTCTATCTGGATTTTCAAAAGGCTTTTGACACAGTCCCTCACCAAAGGCTGCTGAGAAAATTGCACAGTCAGGGGATAAGAGGGCAGGTCCTCTTATGGATTGAGAACTGGTTGAGATCCAGGAAACAAAGAGTAGGTGTAAACGGGAAATTTTCACAATGGAGAGAAGTGAAAAGTGGTGTGCCCCAGGGATCTGTCCTGGGACCGGTGCTTTTCAATCTGTTCATAAATGACCTGGAGACAGGGATAAACAGTGAGGTGGCCAAGTTTCCGGATGACACAAAACTTTTCCGTGTGGTAAAAACCAGAGAAGATTGTGAAGAGCTCCAGAAGGATCTCTCCAAACTGCGGGAATGGGCTGCAAAATGGCAAATGCATTTTAATGTAGCCAAATGTAAAGTAATGCATATTGGGGCAAAAAATCAAAACTTTATCTATCAACGCATGGGCTCTGAGTTATCCGTGATGGATCAGGAAAGAGATCTTGGTGTGTTGGTGGACAGCTCCATGAAGGTGTCTCCCCAATGTGTGGCAGCGGTGAAGAAGGCCAATTCCATGCTAGGGATTATCAAAAATGGGATTGAAAATAAAACAGCCAACATTATAGTACCATTATACAAAACAATAGTAAGGCCCCACCTGGAGTATTGTGTACAAATCTGGTCACCGCATCTTAAGAAAGACATAGTGGAACTGGAAAAGGTGCAGAAGAGAGCGACTGAAATGATTACTGGGCTGGGGGACCTCCCTTATGAGGAAAGGCTAAAACATTTGGGCCTCTTTAGTCTGGAAAAAGGCGCTTGAGGGGGGATATGATTGAGACGTACAAAATTATGCAGGGCATGAGTAAAGTGGATAGAGGGAAACTCTTCTCCCTCTCACAAAATACCAGAACTGGGGACATCCAGTCAAATTGAGGGCTGGGAGAGTAAGAACAGACAAAAGAAAATATTTTTTCACCCAGCGCATTGTTAGTCTGTGGAACTCCCTGCCACAGGATGTGGTGATAGCATCTGGCCTGGATGCCTTCAAAAGGGGATTGGACAGATTCCTGGAGGAAAAGTCCATCACAGGTTACAAACCATGATGGAGATGTGTAATCTCCAGGCCTAAAACCAGGGTACTTCAAGGGCCAGATGCAGGGGAATGGTATCAGGAGACAGATATCTAGTCTCGTGCGCTCCCAGACGCATCTGGTGGGGTCACTGTGAGATACAGGAAGCTGGACTAGATGGGCCGTTGGCCTGATCCAGCATGGCTCTTCTTATGTTCTTATGTTAATTATTGCGGGTCGGGTCATGTCACTAACCCCCACAATAGGCAGCAGGTCACTGTATATTTTATTTGGTGATGGTTAATTTGAATTAAAACCCAGTGACTACAAAATGTAGAGCTTAACACAAGGAATCCGATATGGAATCATCTTTTTTGAGCAGAGGATTGTATCTTTTTCTGTTCAGCTGACAGGTGTAGTTTAACTTATTCCATTCAGGTTGATGGTGCTTTCCTTTGCTTTCTGCCCAGTGTGACCACCTGATCTGATGGGAATGGGTTCTTCCTCTGGTTTCTGTCCTTTCAACAGAGTAGCCTTTGTCACCAAACTGGTGCAGTGGTTAAATGCCTGTACTGCAGGTAAAACTGTGCTCACGACCTGGGATTCAATCCCAGGTAGTGGCCTCATGGTTGACTCAGTACCCAAGCTGAGTACCCAGCTTGCTGTGGGGTGGCAACGTGTAGCCTGCATTATTAAACTTTAAACCACCCAGAGACTTCTTGACATGGTATGAGGCTATACATAAGCAGAACACTTTGCTTTGCTTTGCTTTGCTTTGCTTCTTTTAAAAACCGGTGGTGGTGGTGGTCAATTCAGCACTGGAACACACTCAGCTTAGGAGGGTAATTTAAAAAGAAAGAAAGCGAGAGAGATGAAAATTGCCAATTAACAATTGTTAGCACTTTAAGGCATCTTATAATACTGGAGTGCTCAACAGATTGAGCTGTCTGCCTGTGCCCCTACTGACCCCAGCAAATTGTTTCCAGACTGCTACAGCAATTTCAATCAAGAAAACCCAATTTCCATGAGTACAAATTACAGATGATCAAAGAGTATTTTCCTAGCTGTGCAGTTGCACAGAAAATCCAGTTTTAAAGATGAGTAAGCTTGGATTGTAAAAATACAGTGCAAAGTGTTGCCCTGAAGTGGAGTACACTTGATGGCACATTGTTGTTGTTGTTAGAACATAAGAACAGCCTTGCTGGAACAGGCCACAGCCCATCCAGTCCAGCATTCTGTCTCAGACAGTGGCTCACCACTTGCTTCAGGGTATTCCCAAGCAGATGTCCTCACCAGCTTACGATTCCCTGCAAATGGGATTGAGAGATATCCTGCCTATCTCTCCAACCCAGAGGTTGTCCTTAGGCATCCATCATGATAGCCATTGATACCCTTGTTCTCCATGAACTTGTCCAAACCTTTCTTAAAGCTGTCAAGGCTGAAAGCTTCCACCACTTCTTTTGGCAGGGAGTTCCACAGACCAGTGATCCTTTGGGTGAAAAAAGTACTTCCTCTTATTTGTTTGAGATCTAGCACCCAAAAGTTTCATGGAGTGCCCACTAGGTCAAGTTTTGTGCGATAGGGAAAACAGTCTCTCCTTATCTACTTTGTCCACACTGTGTATGATTTTATAAACTTCAGTCAGGTCACCTCTTAGGCACTGTCATTTAAGAGTGAAGAAGCCCAGCCATTGCAGCCTCAGATGGTAAGGAATGTGTTCCAGTCCCCTAATCATTCTGGTTGCCCTCCTCTGCACTTTTTCCATTTTCCATAATATCCTTCTGGAGGTATGGTGACCAGAACTGGACACAATAATCCAGATGGGGCCTCATTATAAATTTATAAATAGTCGAAATGACACTTGCTTACTTATTTTCTATACCCTTCTTAATGATCCCTAGCATTGAGTTTGCTTTTTTCACTGCTGCAGCACACTGGGTTGACACTTTCATTGAGCTGTCCACCAGGACACCAGGTCCCTTTCCTGGTTTGTTGCAGAGAGTTCAGACCCCATCAGTTCATAAACTTTTAAACTTTTTTTTTTTGCCACTGAAGTAAGTGGTGATAGCCGTGGCTGCCACTTGTTTCATTGGCTTTTTAAAAAGTTTTAAACCCTTGCACCTTTCCCCTCCAATATGCCGAACTGGGGGGGGGGAGGCATGGGATGTTTAAAGTGGTTTCCCATAGGAATGCATTGCTAGAAACCTAAGGAAAAATGAAACAGAATGAACAGAAAATTTCCAGTTTGTTTTATATTGCTTTTCTTTAAAAATCAGTTTGTTTTTTGTTTTGCTCTGAAACACAATGAAAAACAAAACAAAAAATGGTTTCATGCCCATCTCTAATCGTGATTGATTTCACCCTTTTTCAGACTGACAAAGCTGTTTGGATGAGCAGCGAAATGTTTCAATCTCTCAAGAAAAGAAGTCCAGTTGCCATGACTCAACTTCCAAATAAACTCACCTGCATGACTGAGAATCTTCACAGATACCCTTTCCCAGAGTTTGTCATGGTCCTGTCTCCTTGGTTTTGACTAGATTGATGGTGCTATTCATCTCTGAAGAAATAGTCAGTTAACAAAGAAACAACTGCAACCAAAGTAAAACAAAGCAAAGCAAACAAAACTAGGAGAAGAACCCTCTGGGATAATTGATAGAAAAAGCAGCATGGCAAAGGAAGCACCTTGGGGTATGATGGCTAAATCTCTCAATTTCTTTCTTTCTTTCTTTCTTTCTTTCTTTCTTTCTTTCTTTCTTTCTTTCTTTCTTTCTTTCTTTCTTTCTTTCTTTCTTTCATCTAGATGGGTTTTAAGTCTTATATTTCCTCTGTCAATTCTGCAAATTTCAGGAAGTACTTTTTTCAATAAATAAACAAATAAATCTTCAAAAGCAGGGGGAAACAGAATAGATTGCTGCTGACCAGCCCTGTTATTGCTGTTCTAGAATCAGAACACCAGGTAATTCAACAGGCAATCTGGGAATGTCCAGGCACAAATGTAATTTGCTCAAGATTGATCAAAAACAAGTTGCAGAAGACAAAACTGTTTCTTTCCCCCGCTATAGTCACTGGCTTGTTAGAAAAGAGGGAAAGCAGTACAGTACGGTATGTCTTGATTTCAGCCAAGCTTTCAACAAGTTCCCCCAATGATATCTTTGTACAGTAGCTGGTAAAATGTGGATTAGGCCATGCCTATTGTTAAGTATGTTTGTTGCTGGTGGGTGATAAGGGAGTGGGAGTCTGCAGGATGCTGTCCTTGGCCTGGTGTGATTTGACATCTTTATAAATAACCTGGATTAAACAGTAGAGGGAGAGTACAGCAAATGTGTCAAACGGATATCAAATGAGAGGAGTGGCCAATGCCTCAAAACAAGAAGCATAGGTCTCAAAGCGACCTTAACAGCAGACAAAACTGAGCGTGAGTTTCAACAGTAAAAAAATAAAATATAAAGTTAAATTTAGGCAGGAAAATTGAGGCATATAGGGTGGGCGACAGCCAGCTTCTACATGTGAATACCATCTACGGCTATTTACTTGTAGGAAACCCCAAGCTAAACCACTTGATTAAATCGCAAAAATCTGCTGTGCGATGTGGTAGCAAACAAGCTAATGCTGTCTAAAGAAAGAAAGACATGTTCAATTTAACACACGATTATATAGGGAGAGGAGTGAGTGTCTTTCTATGCTCAGAAAAGTACAAAGGTTTTGAAAAGTTGTATGTGTTAAGGGACATGTCTTTGACATATATGCTTTTTAGATGAAAGGAACATAGTATGGTATTCTAGACCAGCCATTCTTGACGGGGGCCATATGGCTTCCTGGAGACTTGTTTGAAGGCGATCACAGGCTGAAAAAAAAAAGTGAGAAGGGGATTTTCTATTCATTTTTTCATGTTGTATCATTGTTTGACAGGGGGCCAAGAACTTGAGAGGACCTAAAAGGGGGTGGCCAAAAACATCTGGTTTCAGCTTAACTGTTACCTCGTAGCACTGTGGCTATCAGTGGCGGTGGAGTGCTAGCCTTTAGGTTCCGATTGTTCTGTTCCACTGGATCGATGCATGGAGCTGACGGGAGTGAAATACAAACATGAACATCTTTCTGTGTTTATTTTATTACAGTAGGACCCCTGTATCCACTGATTCATTATCCACTGATTCAGTTATCCACAGCTGGCAGAGGAGGAAAAAAAATTAAATAATTCAGCAGCCACAAAGCAAGCTATTGTCATAAATAGCAGCTGTAATGCAAGCTATTATCACAAATAGAATATGTAAAGCGAGCTACTGTCTCAAAACAGCAGTCATAAAGCAAGCTACTGTCAGGAAACAGCAGTTTGGAAATGGGTGGGCAGGCGTTCTCTCTTATCCACTGTTTTTATTATCCACGGGAAGGCCTGGAACCAATCCCCAGCAGATACTGGGGTCCTACTGTATTTATTTATTTATTTATTTATTTATTAGATTTCTATACCATGCCATCTAGCAACAGAGGCCACTCTGGGTAGGTTACAGAATTAACAAATACAAAATACAAATAATATACAATATACCATATTTTTCTCTGTGTACAATGTTATTTTCTTCTAAAATAATGGCATGAAAATGTAAGGGGCATTGCATACACAGAAGTAAGCCTTTCTGGGGATGGGGGTGGGGTAGGGGAAAAGCCAAACTGACCTTGCTGCTGTGTTCTGAAGACTCATCTCTGCTTTGTTTTTGCAACTACCCGAGCTTTCCTTTCTGCAGGGAAATGCTTGGGGGGTGAAAAGGAAAGGTCTTATCCTAAAAGAAAAAAGCAAAGAGGAGAGCAATCTAGCCCTCTGGAAAAGAAAAGAAAAGAAAACAGCACTCAGGGTGGGAAATAGCAATGGGTGGGGTGGAGGAGAAATGAAACAGGAGAATCCAGACAGACAGGGCAGGTGCTAGGTTTTTTTGCGCCCTAGGCGAGGGGTGGGGCAGTGGGCGGGCAGGCGGGTGGGTGGCAGCGGCAGCGGCAGCGGGGGGTGGGCAGCAGTGGTGGCAGGTGGGGGTGGGCGGCGGCAGGGGGCGAGGGCAGCAGGGGGGCAGGGCAGCAGGGGGCAAAAGATGATGGGGATAGCGATGGGCGTTGTGGCGGACAGCGATGGGCGCAGGGGCAGCGGGCGGCAGGGGGGACGGATGGCGGTGGCCAGCGGCGGTGGTGGCGGCAGGGGGGCAGCAGGCTGGCCAGTGCCCCCTCTCCATTTTGGCACCCTAGGCAACTGCCTAGTTCACCTTAATGGATGCACCGGCCCTGCAGACAGACCTAGCTGCTTCATTTCTCTGTCACCCCCACCTCCTGCTGTTTCCCACCCCCTGCTGTTTTCTTTTTTCTTTCCAGGAGCAGTTGACTGCCCTTCTCTCTGCTTTGTTCTTGGAGGATCATTTTCTTGCCTGAAAATGAACTTCTTAATGGGTTTTTCCACCCCCCAAGCATTTCCTTGCAAAAAATGAAAGCTCCAATCCTTGCAAAAACAAAGCAGAGAGGAGTCTTCAGAACACAGAAATTAAATGAAACACCATGGGGTGGGGTGGGGTGGGGTGGGGTGGGGTGGAGGAGGGCCCAAAGAGGTTTCATTAATTTTCTTAATTTGAGGGTCTTAAAAGTGTGGGGTGTCTAATATACAGCAGCATCTTATAGAAGTAAAAATACAGGTATGTGTATTAACAACACAATGTAATAAACACAATAAACATAATTAAACAAAACCAAATCAATGAAGGATAGGAGGGCAAAAGAACTAAAGGCAGAACAAGAGAGGGTGAATGAGCAGCGAATCATAACAGAATAAACTAATAGCGGGGGAAAGCCTTTCTATATAACCACATCTTAAGATGTTTCTTAAAAACGGACAGCGTGGGGGCCAAACAAATCTCAGATGGGAGTTGGTTCCAAACTCGAGGGGCCACCACTGAGAAAGCTCCGCTCCTCATTCGCTATTTGTGAGCCTCCTTCAGTGATGGCACCCTCAGATGCTCTGTCTGAGACAACTGGGTACAACAGGCAGTAATTTGCGATAGGAGCTGCTCTGACAGATAACAAGGTCCCAAACCGTTTAGGGCTTTGTATGTCATCATTAAGACCTTTAAGCCAATGCGGTAACAAATCGGCAGCCAGTGCAGTGTGGCCAGCGTGGGGGGTAATATGCTGGTATTTACTTAACCCTGTAACTAGTCTAGCCACAGAATTCTGTACCAGCTGGAGCCTCCGCATTAATTTCAAGGACATCCCCATGTAAAGAGCATTGCAGTAGTCTAATCTTGAGACTACGAGTGCATGGACCAACATAGCAAGAGCACCAGCGTCCAGGAAGGTGCAGAGCTGAGCAATCTGCCTAAGGTGAAAACGGGCAGAATGGACCACTGATGTCACCTGGACTTCCAGGGAAAGCACTGGGTCCACTATAATGCCGAGACTCCAAATCTCATCCTGTGTGGAGAGAGTTCCCCCCCCCCCCAAAAAAAACTGAGCGAGGTTCCCAAACCACCAACACCCAGTGCCCCCACCCAGAGGACCTCTGCCTTGCCCGGGTTCAACCTCAGTGTTCTTGACTTGCTCTGAATTTGCTCTGCATTGTCTTCCTTTCCTTATTTTGGAATGGGTGCCAAGACTTATATTCTGCTCTTCCACTGAAAGCTGTATCCTTTTAAAAACAAGCAAGTAATGTTTTTCCAAGTTACATAGATATGTTCCCACAATTTTCCTAATTTATGTTCCTTCCTCCCTTGACTAAAATGTGTTTGTATGGATTCATTCCCCCTGCCGCCTCCCTCTATGTGCACTTTTTAGACCTTCACACTTTTAAATTGTTTCGCGTATACTCTATTTCTCCAAAAGAGCTAGTAAAACTCACAAACGTGCAAATTCTCAGGGTTCTCCTGCCAGTCTGAGTGAGCTGTTCCAACAGGCACTGCTTGCATATGTGTAAATAAAACAAGCATTCCCAGACACCATTAACTTCCTGTATGCTCTTATCCAGAGGGGGAAATAAATCCGTTAGTTGTGCCCCTGAACTTTTCAGCCCTTCAGAAACGCGGGAGGCAGTGAGTGCATTTCTGTGATGAGCATTAGGTTTAACCCTTAGTTCTGGCTTCCTAGCTTTACATCTAATTAGTTACATACCCATTTGTACCTGCCATTTTGAGATATTAAGACCTCTGAATATTATGTGTGTGACATGCATTAAATCAGTGATTTGTTTTCGGCAGCTTTGTAAAAAAAATTATGCTTAACAAATTAGCATTTGTCTGAAGTTAGTAACTTGAAGATATTTGGATATTTAAATGTAAGAAACGGTAGTTTTAAGAGGCTTGCGTGGTTTTCCTTGCCATCTGACAGTATAGTAATAAAACCCTGTGGGCATTTATCCCATAAATGTGTATTGAATTACTCCGTTGCATTGCTCCTCTCCTAATGATATCTTAGCACCGCTGAGAGTTGACAGACTTTGGCCACGATCATTCCAGCTACAGTAGTATGAGGAAAAGCTAACTGGTAGAAGCAGAAACGTTTTTTGATATTTATTTTAATCGTGGAATAACATGTCTGTTCTAATTATTGATGCGCCTTCCAGGCAGATGTTCAAATCAAGTGGGAATTCATATGCCAACGAAGAGATTAATGGGCTTACATGTTAATGAGGCAGTCATTCTGTGACGAGGAATACCAGCACCCTCCATTGATGGGTGAAATGCATACTTTCCAAGTTATAAGATTCCATACTTCACGGCATGGCCCTTTGTACACGACCCCTAAACTCTGCCGCAAATGGCTTCCAGCTCTGGAGCTTAAAATTGTTTCCCCACCAGCTCCGGAGTTTACAGATAATTAAGTGCGACCACGCCCACTTAAGCGCGTCCCAGTGCACTTTTCATGTACCTGCTCTTGGTGGGTGAAAATCACCAAATCCGGATGTAATCTGGTGAGTGCAGGGCTCTCCTCGCTTCTTTGTTGTTGTTTTTTGCCTCCCACCCCTTTAAGAGAAGGAATGCAGCTCGGGGCGGCTTGGACCGGCAAACGGAGGTGTGCCTGCATTCTTTTGTCCCTTTTTTTCTCCCTCCCCTCACGCAGACAGGAGCAAGGAGTGCGGAGGGGTGGGGACACAGGAAGAGCAACGAACCCCCAAGATATCTGGTCCGAATTTAAGTGGTCAGCTGATCTTAGGGGTCATGTGAAAAGGCCCCATGTTTCCCCAAGTTCCCTTTGATGGCTTCCTGTTCTTGGCAGTTTACTATGCAAACTTTGTGTGCTGAAGTCATTTCCATATCCTCAGAACTTACATGTGGCACCATGACACACGTTATCTATTGTGTGTATCTATTCATGACCACTGCTAACATTAGGAAGTGTGGCAGCACAATAATCACTTCCTCTATCCAAGATCCCAATCTTTGATTTAGATAACTAGCCTACAGCTTACCCAATACTGAGAGTAAGCTGGTTGGCCTGTAATTGGATGGATCTCCTCTTTCTCCTTTCTTAAAGATAGGTATTAGAGATGGGCACGACTCAAAAAATGGTGTTTCGTTTGTCGTTTGTCGTTTAGGGGGTCCATTTCAGTTTGTTTTTGTTTTTCGTGAATTTTTTGCAAAAAAAATTTGTTTTCATTTCATTACATAACGAAACGAAAAAACAAAAACGAAAATGAAAAATTGCTGTTTCGTTAGCATTCATTACAGTTCAATGTATTTGCCGCAATGAAAATGAAACGCATAACAAAATTTCTGTTGTTTCGGTTCATTTCGTTTCATTTTGAAGACAAAATTCGTTTTTCATTTCGTTACGTAACAAAATGAAAAAACAAACAAAAATGAAAAATTGCTTGCTCCAGTCCTGTCCATCTCTGCAACTCAACAAGTGAGAACAGTTTGAGGTCTGGCGTTACTGAAAGATACAAAGGAAGCGACAAGAAGGTGTGCTTTCTTCATCTTTAGCAGTTACCTCATATCCGTTTTGTCACGGTTACTGTTGCGCTTAGAAGAGGTACAAAAATGTTACTTCACTTCCTTCGCACAACTACTGAAATTCGTCTTTACCACACCCCTGGAATGGGTGCTAAGCATGACAATCCTGTAGCTGGTGCTGGGGTAAGGTTTTCCCTTGTCACTCTGTTCCCACTTTCTGTTCTGAGACAAGACACCGTGTAGTAACGACTGTCACACAACAAAACATTTGTTTCACTCAGAAAACTGTCTGGGTTTTCAGTTTTTAGGGGTTTTTTTTAATTTTTAGAAGCAAAATATCAAAAATATGTTCAAGGGCCCCACCTCCCAAGGAAAAAGGAAGCTAGACAAATTCAGTGTTTGTCACGGTACAAGACCGTGAGGTAACGCTTGTCACGAGACAAGTTATCACAACCATGGAAACACTGAAACAGGGACAAACCCATGTGATTGCGACCAACGCTGCCATGGTACAAAACTAGTTGCAGAACAAAGAAGGATGTGAAGTAACCACCTAGGTTCAATTCTCCCCTACACAGTCTTTTGTTCTTGTACTTGGGCTACCCCAATACCCCCCTTGCCTTACCCCAGTTGCTGAGAATGTAGAGTTCTAAACTATTAAAATGCCTTTTCCAAGTTAACAGGTGTAAAGGCAATCAGCCAACTTATTATTACATTTTGCCCTTCCTCCACACACACACCTCACCCCAGTGAAACACGACAATCAGGCTTATGCATGAGGTTGTTCCCTGCAGAAATCTATTGACACCTTCCAAATCTAGCCAACCTATATACACACGCATCCCCTGTAAGCTTGATTATTTCCCTCAGGAATAAAGCTGCAACAACCCACCCTCAGTAGGTAAAATATTGATGGAAACCTTACTGAAAGAGCAGCAACACATTATTATCACTTGGGTTTGGCACCAATGGGATTATTTCAAATTTTCATCTTCTCTCTACAAGAATAAATTGAGGCAGTAGCACTGTCGCTAGATGAATCCCGATATTATTTAGTCACAACTTTATTTTTTAAATTTGGTTAGTTAAAAGCAGAACTTTTACTGATGTCACCGTGGAAACAATTGTTCTGGCTACCTGATTATTCATCAGACTCATGGCTCTGTTTTGCTCTGTCCAGCTCATGAATAAGCCTCTCTCCCACTACACACATACACACATATATTGATACCATCGGGCAATAATAAAAGGCGTGACACCGTCAAAGTCAGGCACTCAAAATCCTATTTATGTGAATGGTAAAATTAAGCATATGTTTTAATTCTCTCTGGCTGAAATCATATAGACTCAAGTGTTCTTATGTTTCATTGGATGTAGCTTAGATTGCTTGTAAGCAATGGGCTTGGAATGCAGACTTAAGCTGTTATGTGGCTGCTCCGAAATGAATTTGCTTTTTCAAGAAGAATAACACCTGACCAATAATGGGGCAGCCTATCATCCCTTGGCTCTTGCAAGCAGCTCCCTGGCAGTAATGGAAGATCTGGACATCTAGAGAGTCTGAGAAAGAGCCAGCAAAATACAGCCTCTCACATTTTCTCCAGATGAAGAAAATAAAAGGAAAACACTCCCTCACATTGTTCCTAGATCAAGCACGTCCAAAGTCTGGCCCGGGGGCCAAATGCAACCCAGTTTAAAATTTTGAGTGGCCCTCAGCCTGTTCTCCCTGCTGGCTCAGCGTGTCAAGCATCACCACCAGCTGGCCCCTCCCCATTCCGAATGGAGACATCAGCTTGCAGTTTTATGGCTTGCCTGCCCTCCCTGCCTCCATCCATCCCTCCCAGCCACCTGCCCTACCTACCCGCTCCTGGCTTCGTTGCTGCAGCATCTTCTCCACCTCCTTGTGAGGAAGGGCAGCATATGTGAGCAGTGGTGCATCTTGGGTGTGCGTGGGCCGATTCGCAGGCCATGTAACAGCTGCTGGGCCCTTGGGCACCTTGAATCCGGAGCATCTGTGACTGTTGCAGATGCCCACAGACCACGCCCTTTCTCCCCCTTCAGGTTGAATGGTTGGCCCCCACACATTTTCACCTCACCAAATCTGGCCTTCCTTGCAAAAAGTTTGGACACCCCCTGTCCTAGATGCAAGATTCAAGCTTCCAAGTCCCATCCTAATCACAGTTCCTTCATTGAATGCAGTGTGGCACCTAAGTAACTGAAGCTCATGACAATTCTGTCCAGCTCTCCTTCCCAGTGTCTTTGGGCTCAGACCATCAAGGGGCAACTGGCAAGGCCTCTCCCGGGCAACCCTCTCTGCTCTGTAAGGAGACACCCATCCTTAAAGTAGCTAACTATCCAAATGGTTTGGGACCTTGCTGATTGACAGAGCACTTTCTCCCAATGAAAACTGACCACCTGGTCCTCCCAAGCGGGGGCGTTTGAGGGCACTTAGGCGGAGAGAAGCCCATAAAAAATAAAAAAAGAAATCAAGCCTTTTCAATGATTGCCCCGTGCCTTTGGAATAATCTACTGCAGGCCTGCCCAACAGGTAGACCATGGGCTACTGGTAGCCTGTGAAGGGTTCAAAAGTAGCCCACCGGCCATCAATTAAAAAAGTGAGGGGATTAAGTTCTCCAGCCGTCCCTCCCCCATCCCAAGGACCACCACTGCCCCAGCAAAGTTCTGGGTCTGCCAGCCCACCATCTCAGCCGAGCAGAGCAGTTCAAGGGCCATGGCACATTGAAATCTGTTCCCTCCAGAACGGATGAATTGGTTTTCAATGCATTCCTATGGGAAACTACTGCTCTACTTACAAAAGTTTTTACTTATGAGCATGTGCTCGGAACAGATAAAATTAGTAAGTAGAGGTTTTAGTGTAGTACCCTCAGGCAATTTGGGCTGGAAAAAGTAGACCTTGGCCTGTTCAAAGTTGAACAGCCCCGATCTACTGATATTCGCTGGGCCCTCTCCATTCAAGCCAGCCTTAAAAACCTGGTTGATTCCCAAAGGGCTACCATATAATTTTAGCATGACTAATGACTGCTTTATTCTCCTCCCCACCCAAAAAGGTAATGAATGATGGTTAGTATATTTTAAATATTTTTGAATGGGGAAAATTGTTTTATTGTTTGGATTTGCTTGGATTGTTGTTTTGTTAACATGTGCTGTGAACCTCCCAGACTGGCCTTGCTGTCAGATGGGCCGTATACAAATATAATAAATACAGTAAATAAATACAATAAAAATCTCACTGAAGGCTTCCTCACTTTTCCGCCTTACTTCCACTTCTCCTTTGGCAGGAAGGCAAGAAGTGAATGGCCAGGGATGCTTGGAGTGAGTTCCATTGAGCAGGGCAAGCCTAAGACATTTTATCACCAGAGATGAAAGTCAGGGGACTCCCAGGGGCATGGCATGGGGAGGGCAAGGGGGCGGGGTGTCCCGGGCACCAAATTGTCTACTGCCACCGTGCCACCACCGCCACCACCCGCCATCTCTGGGTCCGGCTGCCATGTCCACCAGGGCGTATCTAGGAGAGGGGCAGAAGGGCACATCTGCCCTGGTGCAGAAATCTGGGGGTGCCTGGAGGGAAGGGGGAGGAAGAAGCCCTGCACTCTCCCGCTGCCCCACAGCAGGCGAGCGGCAAAGCAAGCAGGCAGGCAAGCGTGTGAGAGCAGTGGCTGCAGCACCCTCCTCCTCCTTCTCCTCCTCCTCCAACTATTCGTTGCCATGCAGGAGAAGTAAGGTGTGCACGGTAATGTGCACATGCGCATGTGCATGCACACACACACGCCCAACACCTGCAGGATTGCCCCCCTTGCTGGGCAGATGCGATGGGGTTGGGGAGGGCCAGAGGGTCGGAGAAAACAACTTTGGCCCAAGGGCCCCCAAAAACCTTACTACTCCACTGGGGCCTCTGCCCCCCCAATTCCACATGAAGAAACCCACTGACATGCCAACATGTGCAGCCTTTTAGAGGCTGCTTCCTCACTCTATCGAATGGTAGGGCCGGCTCTTCCGCCAAGCCTTGTTTTTCTGCTTCCCTCCAAGAATTCCTCAGAAATGCCTGACTCTTTTCTGAGAGATTCCCAAGGAAGATTCGGGGGGTGGGGGTGGGGAGTGAATGAATAATAAGGAAAGCCAGGACAGGGACCACTACTTGTAGCATTTTGTCATTTCAGAACCTCAGCTGTTAGTTAACAGAGGTCAAGGTGACAACTGAACGCTAAGATATAATTTTCCTTAGTTTTTTGTAAAACTCTGTGTAGCCAAAACATGCACATTTTGGCACTTCCTCCATGTTCACATGCTTATTGTTTTAGCAGAGCCCAAATTGCCTTCATTTTCATTTCATCTTATGGAAAGGGAAATAAAGCACAATAAAATATTGCTCCCAGGAGGGTGGTTACATGGCATAATCTGCATTTCTGTTCTATTTCAGGCTGCCTCAGGGGGACAGTGTGTTGCCAAGGTTATACTGCTATAATCATCATGTATTTATGCAAAATAAGAGCTATGTAATGGTGCAACATTAAATATGATGAGATTTACAGGGAGGCGGGGAGAGGAACACAAGTCTGGTCTTCTTGTGTTACTTTTTTGAAAGCCAGTTTCAAGCATAGACTTTATTCCCTCTCTCCATGTCCATTTAGGCCGTTACTTCACATCCCTTTTGTCCCTCTTTCCTGTCCTGCTTGCGACCGGTACAAAAAAAAATCTTTCCTCACATCCACAACATGACAGCGGAAACTTGCCTCAACCATGCCCCCTGAACTGGGAACAGAGCGGGACAAGCCGTACCTGTCTCTGGGAATTCTTTTGTCTCGATTCATGTTTCGAGACAAGGTCCCGTGAAGTAACAACTGTCACCCAACGAGCTGGTGTGGGGGGAGAGAGCGAGAGCAGCTCTCCATGGCCCCCTCCCTACTCCTCCTACACCGAGCTCATGCTCTGCTCTAAAAATATCCTCCATCGCGCACTTCTCTTGTGATCCGTGATGACTGTGAACCACAATCCGAAGCCGCAGGGATTCGAAATATCAGACAACGGAAGCCCAGAAATTAAAAAAAGGCTAAAAGAAGGCAGGGAAATCCAGTAACTGTCACGAAACAAGGACGTGAGGTAACAGTTGTCACGATACAAGTAATCACGCCCATGGGTAAAGGGAAACAGGGACTGAGCATGGACAAAACCACGTGACCGCAAACAAGCCGGCCAGGGCTGGTTTCCAGGCTCAAACAGCTCCTTCTAGAGCAGTGGTACCCAGCCTTGGGTCCCCAGATGTTCTCAGACTAAAACTCCCAGAAGCCTCCGTCATTTGCTGTGCTGGTCAGGGTTCCTGGGAGTTGTAGTCCAAGATCATCTGAGGACTCAAGGCTGGGAACCACTGCTCTAGAAAAAGCTAATTAGTATCCCTGTTAATAAATCCAGTGCGCTAGCTTTTAGAGAACCAAGTGCATCTTTTCCCCGCCAACTTCAAAGTTTGTGTCTGCTTGGCACTTTTTGTGTCCTCCTGTCCCCAAAACATGCAAGAACTCCTAGTCCTGCCTCTGAGGTTATCTGCATGAGAGGAAATCCCACTTTAGTAATGGTGGTACAGTTTCTCCACAAAGGTGCTAAAATCTCACATTTCCTGTTACCAGAAGGAAGAGGCACAGTGATCATCTTAACTAAGGCCATGGTCACACCAGCGTCCTCTGCGTATATAAATTTCATGTGTATTTTTTTTCGGGCGGTCACATGGTTTTTAATGTGCAGTTAGTGTCCTCTCTTCTGTGTGGTATTTTCCTATTCTGGTTCCATCTCTACCTGATTAATTCGCATCTGCAGCCACGGGAAGCTGTCGAAAAAGGGGAACAACTGATTTTACTGTGTATTTTCGGTGTCCTCTCGTGGTTACAGAAGCAAATAAGTAAGCATTTTCGAGCGAAGTTTCTAAATCCAGCCACTGGCGGTGGTTATTGGAACTTCGCTGAAACTGCTGTTCAAGGGGTGTGGTCAGCCGGGATTGGAATTTACTTCTCTTTGCAGTTAGGACGCGATCTCTTTATGCGCAGTTCGCCAAAGGGAAACTACAGAGAAAACGCTGGCATGAACGCAGCCTAAGATGATTTTGTAAGACACAAAAGCAGATTCGGCCAGAAAGTTTCTTAAATTACTGCAGATTGCTTAACTAAATATTTAATATAATAATAATAATAATAATAATAATAATAATAATAATAATAATAATAATAATAATAATAATAATAATAATAATAATAATAATAATAATTTATTGTCATTGTGTGTATATACACAGTATACACATACAACAAAATTCAGACACCCAGAGACCAGATTCAACACACACACACACACACACACACACACACACAAATCTCCAAACACTCTCACACACATTAAAAAAAACCCTTCAACACACACACATAAAAATCCCTGAACACTCCCCCACCCACCAACCCCCACCCTAAAAACACAAGCATCTACACAACAGGCTAGGTAATCCTGTCCAAGTGCTCACTGCTGGTGGTTCTTGAGTTCATTATTAAGTGCTGTTATAGCTCTGGGATAAAAACTGTTCAGAAGACGTGTGGTCCGCGTTTTAATTGTTCTGTATCTTCTGCCAGAAGGCAACAGTTCAAAGAAATTGTGAGCAGGATGAGTAGAGTCCTTCAGAATGTTGTGTGACTTCCTCAAACAGCGAGATGTGAAGATGTCATCCAGGGTTGGTAGCTGGAGCCCGGTAACATTCTGGGCAATTTTAATTATTCTCTGTAGAGCTTTTTTGTCCGCTACAGAGCTGCTCCCATACCATGATAGCATGCCATAAGTTAGGACACTCTCAATGGTGCTGTGATAGTAAGACAGAAGTAGATGCTGAGATTTGTAAACCACATCCCATGTTAGTTGCTTAGCAAACCTTTTTAGAGCCAGATCAGATTAGGGTCTACCTGAAATTGACAGGTGATTTCCAATAGCCTGACAGACAAACACATCATTCATAATGCTTTCTCCTGGGCTTAAAGAACTCATCTCAAGGTAAAGTACAAATTATGTCTCTGGAGAGGTATTCTTAATGGGTTGGTTTACTACTGTGCTGCTGAAATTTCGCTTTTAAATATTTACCAGGCAAAATAAATACTTTGGGTCTGTAGAACACCACCAGTAACAACAGGAGCAGCAACAACAACAACAAATGATGTTGTGCAGTCAAGTCAATTCTGGTATGGGGGGGCAATTTTCAAGGCAGAGAATTTTCAGAAGTAGTGGACAGCTCAAGGAAGGTGTCTCCCCAATGTGTGGCAGTGGTGAAGAAGGCCAATTCCATGCTAGGGATTATTAAAAATGGGATTGAAAATAAAACAGCCAACATTATAATGCCATTGTATAAAACTATAGTAAGTCTGCACCTGGAGTATTGTGTACAATTATGGACACTGCATCTCAAGAAAGACATAGTGGAACTGGAAAAGGTGCAGAAGAGAGCAACGAAAATGATTACTGGGCTGGGGGACCTCCCTTATGAGGAAAGGCTAAAACATTTGGGGCTCTTTGGTCTGGAAAAAGGGCGCCTGAGGGGGGATATGATTGAGACGTACAAAATAATGCAGGGCATGAGTCAAGTGGATAGAGGGAAGCTCTTCCCCCTCTCACAAAATACCAGAACTAGGGGACATCCACTCAAACTGTGGGTTGGGAGAGTGAGAACAGACAAAAGAAAATATGTTTTTACCCAGCATGTTGTTAGTCTGTGGAACTCCCTGCCACAAGAGGTGGTGATGGCTTCTGGCCTGGATGCCTTCCAAAGGGGATTGGACAGATTCCTGGAGGAGAAGTCCATCACAGGTTACAAACCATGATGGAGATGTGTAATCTCCAGGCTTTAAACCAGGGTCCTTCAAGGGCCAGATGCAGGGGAGTGGTATCAGGAGACAGAGATCTAGTCTCATGCGCTCCCAGATGCATCTGGTGGGGCCACTGTGAGATACAGGAAGCTGGACTAGATGGGCCTTTGGCCTGATCCAGCTTGGCTCTTCTTATGTTCTTATGTTCTTATGTTCTAGTTTAATTTGCCTTTCTTCTGGGGGTGCCCTGGGACTGTGCAGCTTTCCCAAGGTCACCCAGGCTGACTGGTATAGGAGGCAGAGTGGAGACGTGAGTCCCCAAATTCTGGCTTTCTAGCCGGATACTCACCCTACTGAATTGCCAGGCTGGCTAGCTTTGTATACTTTCTGTTGTTGTTGTTGTTGTTGTTGTTGTTGTTGTTGTTGTTGTTGTTGTTGTTGTTGTTGTTGTTGTTGTTGTTGGTGGTGGTGGTGGTGGTGGTGGTGGTGGTGGTGGTGGTGGTGGTGGTGGCGTTTTGGGAACAATTTGCAGCCACCCTTTTACTGCTGTTTTAGTGCCAGATTTGGAGTTTTTGTGTCCTTCACAGTATGATCCTAGCTCTACATCACAAATAGACATGGGCACGGAGCGGCAAAAATCTCATTTCCGTTTTCGGTTCTCGTTATCGTTACGTAACGGGTAACGGTAACGAGAATTACTCCGCTCCAGCTCGAACCCGAACTGAAATAGAAAAATTGGGTCTGATTTTTCGTTGTCGTTCATGGCATCGCGGCGATCGCGCGATGCCAAGCAGCACAGAAAAAAAGTTTTAAAAATAAATTAAAAAAAAACCCGATTCCCGGCCAAAAAAGCAGGCGAAAATATGCCTGCCTGAGTGAGGGCACCTACCAGAGAGGGGTGGTTTCTGGGGGGGGGGGTCCCTGGCCTTCACCCCCATCTCCTGTCCTGGGCTGCTGGTACCAGGCTGGGGGGGGCATCCTCGTCGTCTCCATTTGCCATGCGGTGGGGTGGGGGATCCAAAATGGTGACCGCAATATTTATTTTTAAATCATGGTCCAAAAACCCACCAAAGCACCACAGAAACATTTGAAAATTAGGTATTTTAAATGCCTGATTTTTATAGTAGCAGCAGTGGGTTTTTCTTGCAATAAAACGTCTCCATTGATTTTATTTTATTTTATTTTATTATTATTATTTTACACCTGTGCAATGATGGGCTGGCCATGGGATGGGACCATGCAAATTTTTGGACCCATTCCACCAATCGCATGGCCAGGTTTTGACTGAGACTTCAGGATGTGCCAGAGGGCATAAAAAGCTCACTAACCCTAACCCTAACCCTAACCCTAACCCATACCCCAGTACACTGTCCTTCTTAGTGGGTCAGAGGCACCCAGGAGGTGCAGCCCACTAACCCACCCTAACCTTAACCATAACCCTAAGCCTAGCCCTTACCCTAACCCCAACCCTAACCCAGATCCATACGCAAGTGCACTTTCCTTCTTAGTGGGTCACAGGCACCCAGAGAGGTGCCTCCCACAGCCCACTATCCCCTACCCCTATCCTATTCCCTAACCTGTATGTCAGTACGCTAGTATGCTCCCCTTCTTAGTGAGTCAGAGGCACCCAGAGAGAGAGGTGTCTCTGCCACTTACCCCCCACCCTAACGTAATGTAATTTATGGTACGCGGCGGCTTCGTGTTACGCTTTCCTTCCCTTCCTAGTGGGTCAGATGTCAGAGGCACCCAGAGAGGTGCCTCCCAGAGCCCTCTTACCCCAACCCCAACCCCAACCCCAACCCAAACCCAAACGACAAACGACAAACGGAAATGACAAATTTTTGAAAATTATCGCGACAAACGGAAGCGAGCCGAAACGGACCCGTCCCGACAAACGAAAACTCGAAACGTCATTTTTTCTGGTCGTGCCCATCTCTAATCACAAAATTAATATGAGTCAGGAGAGCAAAAACTTGACCTTGCTTTGTGATTCTTTGCACACCCAAGCGTTTTAATGCCAACGTTAAGAGGACCCATCCAAGTTGCTGAGCCCCATCCCTCACCCTTGGATAGCTGCTATGAAGTTCATACTACAACCCACAGAGATTTCATGCCTTTTCCCCAAACCCAGAGTCCACAGTCTTCATTGCCCTATCTTTCCAAGATCCAGATGGCTCTGTCACACTGCCCTGTCTGTTAGCACTGCTGTAGAATGCCAATTCCTTTCATAATAAAACAACCACATTCCCTTACACGATCATTGGTAATCTCTTGAATAAACCCAAACTGCTGAGATTTGACATGTGTTTACATACAGGCACAATCCTATGGAAGTTAAACTCTTCCATTTAAATCAATTGGGCATGAAAGTGCTGACTACCAACTAGGTTATATCTATAATCAATGTTCCCTCTAATTTTCTGGAGCACTGGGTGGAGGACCCACCTTGTATGCAAGGGATTCCAGCCGTGACCAGAAGCAAATGGGCAACCCTAATCCATCGCCAGACAGCTACACATTGCCCATAATGATTAAAAAAACAAAGATATTTTTTGTCACTCCTGGATAACACATACACACACAACTCCGCGTATTTTCACCAGTTTACATCATGGAATGGATCTCAGGAAAGAATCAAAATCACCACTGCTCTAAACTTTACACCCTAATGCCTCTTAAAAACTTCATTTCAGAAGATCCTGGTAACAGCCAACACATGCTTTTGTCTCAGGCAACTAGTTCCTTTGGAGAAAAATATGCATAGACAGAGCTGACAGCTATTCTGTACACATATACTTCAGCCACATTGAATTCATTGTAAGTTACTTTTGAGTAGAAATACTGTATATAGTGTTGCATAGGCCACTACTGCAATTCCTTGAGCAGCCACTTTTATTTTGCATTGCCTTATCTCCTCCTGCGGTCACGTGGTCACTACAGTGGTTCGGCAGTCCGCACTTCAGCAGTTGCTTAGCCATCGCTTCTCCGTTTGCACTTGGCTGAACTGCTTTAAATTATGACAGGGAAACAGCAGAAACAGGAGGGAAACTGGAAAAAGGTGGCGTAGTATGTCCGCAAATACAACCAAATTGCTTTAAAAGGAGGTGCAGGAACCAATTTAAAAAAAAAAAACACCACCCCCAGTGGTTGTTGCAAGAAAAACCGACACAGCGTTCAAAAATGGGTGTGGCCAAGGGGGCTCTTCAGAAAAAGCGATTTGAAAAGCGGACAGTGAGTTTTAAGGTGATTTGTCTTTAAGAAAAAGGTGTTTCAAATCTAAAGTGTGGTATTGGTCTTATGACCAATACAATGCAGTGCAAGTCTGTGTTACCTTTACTCAAATACAAGCCCTGTATGCTTCGTAGAGCATATTTCCTGGAACGTATGCAGTTGCTTATATTCTAAATTGTGATAAACTCATTTGAATGCACCTTTGCTGCATTCAGAGGGATTTGTTTTCTGGACATGCCCTCAAACAACCCCCACCACACTTTAGACCAGGTCCTTCTCTTCACCCAAGATTAAATATTGCCGTGTAGAAAACAGATTCTCAGTAAACACAAGGGAATGGTTCAGAAGGAAGAGCATGCCCTCTTCACAGAGGTAAAAAAATATATGTTTTAAGTGAAACCAGAGAGAGAAGCAGTAGGTCAACCAACGTGACCTTAGAAACACGATAAATAAACCCAGATCCATTTTCAGAATCCTTCACTGGCCACTCCAACAGGACATGCCTTTGATGGATTCAAGTAGAATGTTCTTTGTTCTTTGATACAACATATGAGGCCCAGCCAATACCGGAGAAAAAAAGCAAAAAAGAAGGGAGGGAGGAAGTTGTTACTGGCATCTCATTTTATATTGGGAAATTGAGTAATGGCAACTGGACTTTTTGTTAGGTCAAAAACATTTTGCTACACATCCGAGCCTGAGGAAGAGGACCTCCAATTTATCCTCCATATTGGTTTCACCATCTGGGTCTGAATAGGCTTGTTCGGTGGACAATGGCTGGGGGTGTAGGAAAGTCGCCCTTCTGCAGCTCCTCCTAACACCCATTAAGCATGGGTCATTAGCAGTGGTCTCCCTGGTGGATGTGAGAAGTGGTCTTGTTTTTTTTTTCTGGGGATAGATGAAAGGGCAGCATGATAAATAAGAGAGAGATTTTGCCCATGTCCTCTACCCTGTTGAGGGAGGAATTTTACTATATGCACATGTATGGCCTCTCTGACCCCCCTCTCAAACCACCTGACTCCTCTCTTGGACCACCAATTCCAGATGTGTACATCTTAGTCATTGAATGAGTGTCTTCTGCCCTTCAAATGGAGGTACACTGCTGATTCTGGCCCTGAGCTGTTGCCCCTCCTGTACTGGGCCATTTTTCTAGTTAATGGCTGTTTAGTTTCTCCAGTGTAGACGTCTGCACATGCCTGACTGCATTGGACTACATATACTGAATAAGCTACTTGGATCGGTAAAAAAGTCAAAGTGTTCTGCTTATATACTTCCCCATAGTGCTTAAAGCACGCTGTAGGTGGTTTACAATTTCATTATGCATGCTACACTCCCCACCCACCCCGCAAGCTAGGGACTCGTTTTACTGACCTTGGAAGGATAGAAGGCTGAGTCAACCCATCAGCCTAGGTATGATGGGAATTACTGACCTTCACCTTGGGTTAATGTTGGCTATCATAATATCTCTGATCCCGAATTGGATGTGGTTCCATTCTGGAGTAACACAGATCCTCCCTTGCTCTACCCCTTCCCCACCTGTTTTCTGGCTCTTCTAGTGGCAGATCTTAGTCAGCAGAGCTGTTCTGCCAGCAGAACTTTGCAATCGGTAGGCAAAAATAAATAAATATTGGTTGGGCTAGGAGAAGAGCATTTCTGCTGGTGTAAAGAGATTCCTGTGGGCAGAAGTGGCTCCTGCCTATTTTTACCCATAAACCTCTTTTATTTAAATTTAAAGATTCTCTCTCTTAAATTTAAATAAAAGAGGTTTATGGGTAAACGAACCCGGATCTTACCACATCTTGATTTCATATGATTTTTGCATGGGATCTTTCTCAATCACCATAAAATCATCCTCCACACTGATATATCTGACACCCCATTAATTACCAGATGGATCACTATTAGAGATGGGCACAAATAAAAAAAATGCATTTTGTTTGTCGTTTGTTGTTTATCGGGTCCATTTCGGTTCGTTTCCGGTTTTTTTGCGAATTTTTGAAAAAAATTCATTTTCATTTTCATTCATTTCATTACCATTTCATTACCATTTATTTCATTTTTTGGTGATTTTTAAAAATGATTTTAAGCAATTCACTCATATTGCAGTAACGGAAACGAAACGCACGACAAAATTTCCGGTGTTTCTGTTCGTTTCGTTTCATTTCACAGACAAAATTTGTTTGTCGTTTTGTTACGTAACGAAATGAAAAAACGAAAACGGAAACAAAAAATTGTTCGTTTCGTGCCCATCGCTAATTACTATATCTTACTCGTACATGATCTATTCCTAGGTCCCACCTCTCTGCATGCAGCTTTCAATTTCTAATCTATTGCCTCAACTTATGAGTTACCCACAAATTTGGATGTCTTTAGAACCAAGGAAAGCAGGCCCACATAGTATAATGAATTGTTTTGTTTCTTGTGATTTTTTAAAAAAAAATATTAATAATAAAGCAAAATGCTAGTTTTCTGTTTTGTGCCCATCTCTATTTCTAGCCCCTGGCTCTGCAGAGAGATAAGGAAGCCACAGCGCTATCTAGCAGCTTTCTTCAAACAAAGTCCACACATAGCAACAGAGAGAGATCTTGGTCCTCTTTTAACAAGTTAACAACAGGTATGTAACCACTGAATGCAGCATTCTGTAGTAGAGACGGGCACGAAATGAGCAATTTTTGTTTTTGTTTTCATTTTTTCGTTTCGTTACATAACAAAATGAAAAACGAATTTTGTCTCCAAAATGAAACGAAATGAACTGAAACAACAGAAATTTTGTTGTGCGTTTTGTTTTCGTTGTGGCAAATACATTGAACTGTAATGAATGCTAACGAAACAGCAATTTTTCGTTTTCATTTTCGTTTTTCATTTCATTACGTAACGAAATGAAAACGAATTTTTTTGCAAGAAATTCACGAAAAACAAAAATGAACCGAAACGGACCCCCTAAATGACAAACGACAAACGAAACACCATTTTTTTGAGTCGTGTCCATCTCTATTCTGTAGATAAAAATACTGTGCTCTTTTAGGCAGTAGTCAAAGATAGTATATTTAGCACAATAACTTTGTCCATTTTTTTTTTGTCCAAGAAACGGAAGCATGATTTTAACTGCTGTGCATTGGCTTTTTTTGAAAGTCAAGGTGTTTACAGTTTCGAGAAACCAAAGGTTCCCTTCAATCTGTTCTGGATTTACAAAGCATGTGTTCACAGTGCAATACTCTGTCTGCACAGCTCCTCGACAGCATGTCTGATTGTCTTTATTGAGCTTCTCCCTTAGTTATGCAGCTATAGGATTTCAGCCTTCGTAATATTCGCTGTAGCCAAGACTAAGCAGATAAAGACACAGCTCAGGAGCTGGTGCTCTAAAACCAGACACGGTGAACAATTGACCCTCATTTGTTAAATGATGTAATTGCAAATAATGACATGGCACACAGATGGGGAAAGTATCTCCTTCATGCAATTTCCTTCCATTCATGACATTGCAAGATCAAAACCAACAAAAAAAATGTCCAAACAGGAAGCGGCTTCCAAATTATACCTCTCCCTTTGAACCTGACATCCTGGCTTTTCCCGATCACTTTGAACGTGAATAATTAGAAAAGCTCAAGTTACCGCGTCCACTCCTTTGGAAACCAGCTCTGTCTATAGGATGTTTACTTGTAGCTCAGGGTTTCCATGTATAGATTTCTGCTAGAAAAGGCTGAAGAGGAAAATGAAATACCTCACCCAAAACTTTATGGACCTTTAATTCTCCATGGCTAATTGCCGCTCATAGCTGTTTCCCCTGTTACTCCCCTACACTACTGTATGTTTTATCAGTCATCTTTTCTATGTTAAAATGAATAAAATGTTTATTCATAAGGACAACACCAATACCAACAGCCACAGGTAAGCTATGCCTTTGTCAGGACCAACCACATTCCACAATGGCATGAAAGCTTTTGAGTTCTACAGATTATTTTTTGTATTTTCAAGTTACATGGTTCTAGAAGAAGAGGAGGAAAAAAGATAGGGAGAGAATCATAGAATCATAGAGTTGGAAGAGACCTCAAGGGCCATCTAGTCCAACCCCCTGCCATGCAGGAACCCCCATCACAATATTTCCGACAGATGGCCATCCAGCCTCTCCTTAAAAACCTCCACCACCCACTGCCGAACAGCTCTAACTGTCATGAAGTTCTTCCTCATGTTCAAATGGAATCTCTTTTCCTGTAGTTTGAAACCATTGCCCCAAGTCGTAGTCTCTGAAGCCATGGAAAACAAACCTGTTCCCTCTTCAATATGACATCCTTTCAAATATTTAAACATAGCTATCATATCTCCTCTCAGCCTTCTTTTTGAAAGGCTAAACATTCCCAGTTCCCTAAGATGTTCCTCACAAGACATTTCTTCCAGACCTTCAACCATCCTAGTTGCCCTCCTCTTTACCCGCTCGAGGTCGTCAACATCCTTTTAAAATTGAGGCACACAGAACTGGACACAGTACTCCAGGTGGGGTCTGACCAAAGCAGAATAGAGTGGCACTATCACTTCCCTTGAACTAGACGGTATGGTTCTGTTGATGCAACCAAGAATCACATTGGCTTTCCTGGCCGCTGCATCACTGCTGATTCAGTGCGGAGGATGATTTGATGGTGATTGGGAAAGGTCCCATGCAAAAATCAATTCTGAGCCACAAGACCTACATTTAAAGTCCTCCTAAGTTAAAGAAACACAGGCTTGATTACTCTCCGCTCATGAGCAGGCATGATACCCAGTCATCCTTGCCAGGAGGAAAATGGTGGCTCTCCTTGTCTTTTTGAAGCCATGATGAGCAAATGCCATTTCTGAAATACCTGGATGCCCTCCATCCTGTGAAATAAACATCTGCAAAAATAAGTCATTTGCTACTTGTAGAAAATCAACAGGAACTGTAGTTTGTTAAGAGGCTGTTACGTCAACATGGGGAATAGATTTGTTCAAAGAAATAAGACGTGACATGTGGAATATATACAGGGAAAGAGAACTTTAAAATTCATATATGTCAGAATAAAAGAAATATTGTATAAATGTTGATGGTTTTTTACTCCTGTGAAATTAAGTATTATGATACTCTTAAAGTACTCTTAAGTATTTAAAAACTTAAAATATGCTGGAGATATAAACAAGATGTAGGTATCTATTTCCATATGTGGTGGGAGTGTGAAGCAGTATTGGAATTTAAAGAAATGAGAAAAACGGAACAAATAATGACATAAGTTTGTTTAAAAATGCATTATTACATGTTTTTGTAAACAATGGTGTGCTTGGGCATTAAAAGGCCTAATCGTGAATATAGTAATAACAGCTAGATAAGTGAGTGCAAGAAATTGGAAACTGAAGTATATGTTTCAATTAAAAATGGCATAATGAAGTTCGGGGAAGTTGGCAGTTAATAAGTTGATATGAGAATATAAGAAAAATTAAAAGTGTTCTTTTTAGCACTTCAACCACTCTCTAGGCTGTTTAGAGTGTTTTAAGTAGGCAAGCTACACATCCCTCCCAGTGGATACTCGATTTACTAACCTCAGAAGGCTGGAAGGCTGAGTCAACCCTGAGCCAGCTACCTGAGCCCAGGAACTGAGCCTTGGCTGCAGTTCTCCAGTTTAGCCGCTGTACCATAAAGGGATTGTTCAAAGAGAATAAGTTTGTTGCAATATGGAAACATGTTTTGAACTGTGTATTATGGAAAGGTTAAAGCCCTCTCCCCAAACAAGAGATAAGGACAGGTTATGGGGCATCATAATCAAAACTCTGGTGGAAATATATCTGTACTGACCCTGGTCGTGGGTGCACTGATTTCAGATACGATATATTTTTAAGGTGTTTTTTTTTTTTTTTTAGTTATTGCAAGTATTTTTAGGATATGTGTATTTTTCCTGTTTTTTCTTATGCTGTGTTTGTCTATTGTAATAATGTTATTTGTTTTAAAGGAAAAGCAGTTTAGCAATAAAATGTGATGAAAATAAAAAGAAGATAGAGGGAAGGAAGGAAAGGACAAGATGCATTGTTTCCCCCCAGTAACATTGAGTTTTAATTCTTTTCTTATATACTCCCCCACCACCACCACTACAGAGGCGTAGCTAGAGTTTTCGGCGCCCAGGGACAAAGTCAGTTTCTATGCCCTCAAGGGACAGGGAGGGGCTAAGGTGCCACGTAGAAGGTGGAAGTGGTGGCCAGGAAGCCCTCCATGCTGGCCCTGGTAGACCACCCATAATACACCTTCCTGTGGCTCATGGGTAGAAAGCTCTTTGGCACCCAATTTGGGGCCCCAAGATTCTGAGCCCAGGGAAAGATGTCCCCCCTTGCCCCCCCATAGTTACGCCACTGCCCCCTCATTTGGGGGATGGTGATCACTGCAGATGGCGAGTGCAGCAATGAAATTAAAAGACGCCTGCTTCTTGGGAGGAAAGCAATGGCAAACCTAGATAGCATCCTAAAGAGCAGAGACATCACTTTGCCAACTAAGGTCAGGATGGTTAAAGCTATGGTTTTTCCAGTAGTGATGTATGGAAGTGAGAGCTGGACTACAAAGAAGGCTGATCACCGCAGAATCGATGCTTTTGAGCTGTGGTGCTGGAGGAGAGTCTTGAGAGTCCCCTGGACTGCAAGGAGATCAAACCTATCCATTCTGAAAGAAATCAACCCCGAATGCTCACTGGAAGGACAGATTTTGAATCTGAGGCTCCAGTACTTTGGCCACCTCATGAGAAGAGAGGACTCCCTGGAAAAGGCCCTGATGCTGGGAAAAATTGAAGGCAAAAGGAAAAGAGGACGACAGAGAATGAGATGGTTGGACGGTGTCATCGATGCAACCAAAATGAATTTGACAAAACTCCGGGAGGCAGTGGAGGATAGGAAGGCCTGGCGAGCTCTGGTCCATGGGGTCACGAAGAGTCGGACATGACTGAACGACTGAACAACAACAACAAGCAGCCCCTGGTGGTCCTGGACTCCCTGGACCTATCCCTGTTTCAAAAACCAGGTCTTCTGCCTTACACACTTTGTTTACGTGAGTGGTGAGGGAGCTATTATTTTGATGAATAGTGGAATTGGCATTAGGTGGTTGGTGGGTGGGTTGGTGGGTTGACTGGATTGACTGACTGTCAGAATGACTGAAGTACTAGGTAGGGCTCTGCCACCAAAAAAAAAAAAAAAAAAAAAAAAGCACATGCACCCATAAGGACAGGCTTCGGTCTTACAGTGAACCATGATTTTTAAATATTGCAGCTCTATTCAGGCATTAAGAAAGTGTGCAGAGCACTCCCATAAACAGGACCACCTTCTTGCCTTACCTCCATCATCCCTCCCCTCTTTGTGCTAGTCTTCTGCAGCTTCTGCTGCCTCAGCCAGTGCTCATGTTCATTTCTTTAGTCATTGTTCAGACCTACGTCTTCTCATGGTGCAGTGGTTAAATGCCTGCACTGCAGGTAAAGCTGTGCTTACGACCTGGGGTTCAATTCCAGGTAGCAGGCTCAAGGTTCACCCATCCTTCCATCCTTCCAAGGTTGGTAAAATGAGTACCCAGCTTGCTGGGGGGGGGGGCAATGTGTAGCCTGCATTACTGTAATTAAAACTGTAAGTGGCCTGGGGCGCTATATAAGCAGAACTTTTTGCTTTTGCAAAGTTCATCTGGCTTCTCCCACCAAGTCCACCAAGTGCTTGGCCCAGCCCCGGGCAGCTGCGCTTTTCCTCCAATGGTTGTTGTACCTCTGAGCTTCCTAGGGCGAAGGGGTTATCCTCATAAGTTGGGCACTGGCTGCAGGACCTTCCTGGCTAGTTGCTCAGGCCAGAGAGAACAGGCTCTCAGGAGCTTCCTTGGAAGTTCATCTTCCCTGAGACTTCGGGTGCTTTTACATGACCCCTAAGATCCGCTGGCCACTTAAATTCGGACCAGAGATCTTGGAGGTTCGTCGCTCTTCCTGCGTTCCCTCCCCCTCCGCACTTCCTTGCTCCTGTCTGCGTGAGGGGAGGGAGAAAAAAGGGAGAAAAAACGCAGGCTCACTTCCGTCTGCTGGTGGAAGCCGCCCCGAGCCCCGTCGTCATCATGATTCCTGTCTCTTAAAGGGGCGGCGGGGGCAAAAAAACCAAACACGAGGCAAGGAGAGTCCGGCACTCACTACTTTACATCCGCATCAGAAATTTTTTAGCTCCCGAGACCAGGTACTTGAAAAGTGCGCTGGGACGCGCTTAGGTGGGCGTGGTCGCACTTAATTTTTTGTAAACTCCGGAGCTGGTGGGGAAACAATTTTAAGCTCCGCATCTGGGAGCCATTTGCCGCGGATTTTAGGGGTCGTGTGAAAAGGCCCTTCATGGCAAGGGAGATTCAAATTACTAATGCCTCTCCATGTTCATTATTCAGTGCAGGCAAATGGAGACATGATCTATGGAAACAGCTTACAGTGCTAAGAGCAAATCACAGCTGGAAAATATTCTCGGCAGTAATACCTTTCGTAGTGCTGACAAACACAGGGTACTTGTGTTTCAAATGCTCATTAAACTGTAGTTCCGTTAAGTCAGTGTTTCCTGAACAACTGAGGCGCCCTGTTTGGTGTGTGTGGCAAAGAGGATGGGGGTGGGGGTGGTTAATTGGAGACATACATAAACTCGAATCTGTAAAGATTTTGATTTCAGGGTGTAAGATGAAATGATTTCTCCATTTGTAATTAGTCAGCAAGAGAAGAGATCAAATTAGCCAAATTAATGAAGCTTAACATAAAGCACTCCCTGTTCCCACACATCCTGAGCTTGATCTGGCTTCCCTGAAACGTGTCGGAGAGCAGGCACACCCACATCCTCGCAGAAGCCTTTAATTTAAATTTTATTTAAGGGAAGGATAGCAAGTAATTATTTAATTGAATGCTTCCTCCCAGCACACAAGACCTTCCCCTCCTCACACTGTATGCTCCCTGCAGCACATTGTTTGGGAATGACGGCCTTCCCTCCTCCTCTGTGGGCGTTGAATGTCGTGAATCATGATCCCTGCACACCAAGAGAGGGAGCACCAGAGAGCGAGCACACCACAAGCAGAGCCTTGCAGTCAAGAAATGTGCCTTAAAGTGCCCAATCCCTAAGTCCTGTTGTAACAGAAAACATTTCCTCCTATTGAGAGAAAGGCTAAATAATTTCAAGGATCTCAGAAATACAAATACAGTAATCTATGATGCACACTATGCAGAGGGATGGGTGGGTGGGGAGTTGGATCTGCATTTCAGCATGGGTCTCCCAGCTTTCTGGAACTACCTAGGAACTGGAACACAAATGTTGGCTTGCTTCAAAACTCCACTTTGACCAACCTTTGGAAAGAGCCTCGTGGCGCAGTGATTAAATTGCTCTACTATGTGACCTGGGGTTCAATCTCAGGTAGCCGGCTCATGGCTGACTCAGCTATCTATCAATTCTTTCAAAACAGCAAAAGTGTTCTGCTTATATACCGCCCCATACCACTTTAAGTAGTCTCTGGGCGGTGTACAATTTTAATTACAGTGTGCAGGCTACACATTGCCCCCCCCCCAGCAAGCTGGGTACTCATTTTACCGACCTCGGAAGGATGGAAGGCTGAGTGAACCTTGAGCCTGCTACCTGGGATTGAACCCCAGGTCGTGAGCACAATTTTACCTGCAGTACAGGCATTTAACCACTGTGCCATGAGGCTCTTCCTGTATAGAACAATGACAATAAAGATCTATCTATCTATCTATCTATCTATCTATCTATCTATCTATCTATCTATCTATCTATCTATCTATCTATCTATCTATCTATCTATCTTTCCAAGGTCAGTAGAATAAATACCCAGCTTGCTGGGGGTAGTGGGGCGATGTGTAGCCTGCATAATTACTTGCAAACTGCCCAGAGAGTGCTTGAAGCACTGTGGGATGGTATGTAAACAGAGCACTTTTCCTTTAAAGTTGCAACCCTCCAATGCCTTTGACCATGGTCATGTAGTACATGTCTCCATGGGATAAAGATAAGGCCTTCTTCTTCCACTGCAACATTAATAATTTGATGTTAGAACAGTCTGCTGTAGGAACAAGGCAAAGGAGAGATACAAGCTAGAGAAGGCTGTTTTGTGGCTTCCCCGTCGAACTGGTTGTGATGCCTCCCTGGATGGACATGAAATTATTTTCAATGTGATACAAATCCATTTCCTTCTGGTTAACAGCTGGGTTGTGGAGGGCGCTCCATACATTTCAAGAGTCCAATGTGCTTTTATTAGAAAGCAATCTAGCCCTATCTGCCCTACTTGTCTGTTTATGGGGCAGCCGAGATGATGCAATGCAAAATAAAGGTGGAGGTCCTAATCCCATCCTCAGTAACACCTCCTGCGATTGCATGAAACAGGGATCTGCACATCCAAAAATCTGCACATTCTAATATCCCAATCTGTTTTGCACTTGGTACCACTTTATGTACATGTATGTAATTGTGTAGTGGTGATGATCTATCCCTTCCTTTGCTTAAAGTTTTCAACATTCTGCAATCATGCTTTACATTCGTCTTTCTGACCACCCAATATGCATGGAAAATCCAGCTGAACAATACTGGGTGGGGTGGTGGCAGTTGTTTTTAGCATTGATTTTACAGTATTATATAGTATTGTGTTTGTATTGTTAAAGTGTTCTGTTTATATACCGCCCCATACCACTTCAAGTAGTCTCTGGGTTGTTTACAGTTTTAAATTACAGGATGCAAGCTACACACTGCCCCCCCACAAGCTGGGTATTCATTTTACCGACCTCATAAAGATGGAAGGCCGAGTCAACCATGAGCCAGCTACCTGGAATTGAACCCCAGGTCTTCAGCTCAATTTTAGCTGCAGTACAGGCATTAAAACCACTGCACTATGCAATAGAGATGGGCACGGCTCAAAAAAAATGGTGTTTCGTTTGTCATTTGTCATTTAGGGGGTCCATTTCGGTTCGTTTTCATTTTTTGTGAATTTTTTTGCAAAAAAATTCATTTTTGTTTCATTATGTAACGAAATGAAAAAACGAAAATGAAAATGAAAACTTGCTGTTTCGTTAGGATTCATTACAGTTCAATGTATTTGCCGCAATGAAAACGAAACGCACGACAAAATTTCTGTTGTTTTGTTTTGTTTTGTTTCATTTTGGAGACAAAATTCGTTTTTCGTTTCATTACATAACAAAATGAAAAATGATAATGAAAACAAAAAATTGCTTGTTTCGTGCCCATCTCTACTACGCAATATTGTTTTTATAGTATTGTATTGAATTGCTGTTGTAAGCCACCTTGAGTCTCCTCTGGGAGAAAGGCAGCATAAAAATAAAGTTGTTGTTGTTGTTTTTGTTGCTGTTGTTGTTGTTGTTATCATCATAATCACACAGCAGACTACGCTGGATTTTGTATTACCAATCACTAGTTGAATGCTTCCCAAGCATTTAGGACTATGTGATGTATTGGCGAATTATAAAAGTCTGAAACTGACAGATATGGAGACATCTTGAAAGCATGCCAAAAAAATTTATGTAGAAGACTCGTGCATTTTCCTCTTTGTCTCTCTCCCACCCTTTCTATAGCCCTCCTTTGTTGATTATGGTTACAGATAAAATTATTGTACCCTTCCTCGTCATTCAATAAAAGAGTCCAGCCAGAACAATACAGGGATCTAGATGGATCTCCAATCTGGGCACCAAAGAACCATAGCATATTGAAGAGGTTTGGCTTTGGATAATTTTGCAGGAATTTGCTTCCTTGAAATCTGAGGCAATATAGACCACTACTGCACTTCTGTGAGCAGCCGCTTTTTATTTTATCTCGCCTTATCTCCTCCTGCAGTCACATGGTGGCTACAGCAGTTTGGCAGTCCGCACTTCAGCGGTTGCTTAGCAATCGGCTTCCCCGTTTGCGCTTGGCTGAACCACTTTAAACCTAGAGGCTTTAAACCTAAAGGCGGCGTAGTATGTCCGCGAATACAACCAAATCTCTTTAAAAGGGGGTGCAGGAACCGATTTTTAAAAAACACCACCCCCAGTGGTCATCGCAAGAAAAACTGTCACAGCGGTCAAAAATGGGTGTGGCCAAGGGGGCTCTTCAGAAACAGCAATTTGAAAAGCGGACAGTGATTTTTAAGGTGATTTGTCTTTAAGGAAAAGGTGTCTCAAATCTAAAAGGCAGTAGCGGTCATAATGAACTGAGGAGTGGTTAGAGAACATGTAGTTGTTCAACAGATAACATGCTGACGGAAAAGCCCTCATTTATGTTAAATTTTGGAAGGCATGTCTAAATGTTTGTTTGCTGCCCTTTTATCCAAGACTTCATTTCCTTTAAAAAAAAAACACAGACTTAAAATCAACTACAAGACACATTTCTCTTTAAAAGAAGACTGAGCAACCTCCAGAATCTGTTATGCTCTTGCAACCTCATTTTGTTATTTAACATAAACCTCTGGGACAGAGTGTAAAGAGGTTTGGGATTTGATGTCACCAGTATGCAGATTACAGCCAATGCTAACTAGCAGCCAGTGGAGCTCTTTTAATAGGGGTGTAATGTGATATCTGTACTCCGCCCCAGTCAGCAGTCTGCTGCATTTTGGACCCATTGAAGTTTCCTGAGGCTTTTCATTGGTAGCCCCACATACAGTGCATTACAGTAGTCCAGCCAGGACGTCACTAGGGCATGTGGCACCATGGCAACAGATGGTTTCTCAAGAAATGGCCGTAACGTGCGGACTAGCCTTAAGTGTGCAAATGCACTCCTGGGCACAGCCGTGACCTGGGCATCCAAGCTCAAGGATGAGTCCAAGAGCACCCCCAAGCTGCACACCTGATTTTTGAATTGGAGGATGACCCATCCAGTACAGGTTATATCCCTATCCCTTGTTCTCCCTTTCAACTGACCAGGAGCACCTATGTCTTGTCTGGGTTTAGGCTGCTTTTACACGAGGCAAAGAGCTCCCAGATGCAGATCTTAAAACTGTTTTCCCACCAGCTGTGGACTTTAAAAAAATTAAGTATGACCACGGCCACCTAAGCGTGTCCCAGCGCATTTTACAAGTACCTGGTCTCTGGAGGTAAAAAAAAATTCCAATGCTGATTATGAAGCTGTGGATGCCGGCTCTCCTCGCCTTCTGTTTTTTTGTCCCCGCCACCCCTTTAACAGCCTGGAATCCCTACGGGGCGGCTCCGACTGCAGACGGAGGTGAGCAGAGGTGATCCTGCATTCCTTTTCTCCCCTTTTTCTCCCTCCCCTCACTGCAGACAGGAGCAATGGAGTGCGGAAGGGTGGGAACAGAGCAAGCAGAACAAACCCCCACAATCTCTGGTCTGAATTTAAGTTGCCAGCGGATTTTAGAGGTCGTGTAAAAGCGCCCTCAGTCTCATTTTGTTGATCCTCATCCAGTTCATTACTGCAGTTAAACACTCATGTAAGAATGAGAGAGTAGCTCCCTTAGAATATGGAGGTGACGAGAGGTAGAGCTGGGTATCATCAGCATACTGGTGGCACTTAACACTAAGGCCCTGGTCCCATGTCCCTTTAAAACCAGTCTAAATTACCAGGTAAACTGTGTCTAAAAATGCTGTCCCCACAGCCACTGGGCTTTTTGGGAAAAAAAGAAAAAAGAAAACCCGGTAATGCTCCCTTAAGCGAGGTTTCTAAGACTTACCCAAGAGGTAGGGAATTTTTTGCCTCGCTTTGATAATCCACCTTTTAAGGAAGCAGACACCGTGAGACCACGCAGATGATCCGGGTTTCTTTTTCTTTTTTCTCATAGCAACAACCGGCTGTTCCTGGGGCCGATTGGCACTGTTTTTTTAAATTTCTCTGCACCATCGGAGTAACAGGAACCTCTATCGGGTCCTACAAGCATTAATTTCCCCCAGCCAAGTGGTCCGTTTTTTAAATGCTAGTGCCACCTGCTGGCCAAGGGGGCTGAACTGCACTTTAAAAAAAACAGCTTTGGATGTGGGAACTCCTGTCCCACATGTGATGGGACAAAGAGGAAAAGCCGGACCTTCAGAAGATCAGGATTGAAACCCAGGTGTGACCACGGCCTAAGAGACATGATAATCTCCTCCAGTGATTCTTATAGATGTTAAATAACATAGGATACAGAGCAGAACCCTGGGGAACTCCACAGGTCAGCAGCTGTGATGTTGAACATGAACCACGTAGCACCACGTTCTGCATTCTTTCCTGAAGGAAGGACTGGAACCACTTTAATGCAGTACACCCAAATTCCCAATACCCCCAATTCCCATTTTGAAGCAAATTTACACCAGTGAGTCATAGAATCATAGAATCACAGACTTGGAAGAGACCCCAAGGGCCATCCAGTCCAACCCCCTGTCATGCAGGAATCCCATCACAAGATTTCCGACAGATGGCCATCCAGCCTCTGTTTAAAAACCTCCAAAGAAGGAGACTTCACCACCCTCCTTTGGGGCAGCATATTCCACTGCCAAACAGCTCTAACTTTCATGACGTTCTTCCTAATGTTCAAATGGAATCTCTCTTCCTATAGTCTGAAACCACTGCCCCAAGTCCTAGTCTCTGAAGCCATGGAAAACAAACCTGTTCCCTCTTCAAGCCTGACATGGCTATCTCCAATTTAACCACTGTGCAACATGATTCCTAAAAGGGAAAGGAGGGGCAAAAGGGGGCCCTGGATTGCAAGAGAGAAAAATTGTGGGCCAAGGAAGTTGGAATATGCCATAAGATGCGTACGATGCGAGGGCCTCAGGAAATCAATTTGCGAAAGCGACACAATAAAATGCAATGGGGAAAGAAAAGGCACAGAGAAAAAGACAGGGTGAGTCACTGCAGAATGGTAGGTTCATGCATCTTTGCAAGGGCCAGCTAAATCTTTAGCTGATGATCTCAAGATGATGTGTATTTTTCTCATTAGGAGCAATATTCAGAGTGCTCAACGTTGTTCCATTTTGCACTTTTCCAAAAACATGTTCTGTGCTAAATGCCTCAAAAGTAATAAAAGCCTGGCATGTGGCCTCTGCATGCACACTTAGACTATATGTATGTAATATTCTGCATAAGGTTCTATGTTGCCTCAGTCTGGAATATCTTATAAATGGGGCACATTTCTACTTTTGTGTCCCATTTGATCAGTGAGGCTACAAAATAAAACAGGCTGAACTTTGCTTTCATCATTGTAAGGCTAATTACACTGGTGACAATGAGGCCTGTAATAAGACTTCCTGGGGTAGGAACTGGCAAGCCACCCCGGTATCCCTGCCAAGAACATCCCATGGTCAGAAACAAAAGGCTAAAAGATATGACGCTGGAAGATGAGCCCCTCAGGTCGGAAGGTGTCCAACATGCTACTGAGGAAGAGCGGAGGACAAGTACAAGTAGCTCCAGAGCTAATGAAGTGGCTGGGCCAAAGCCGAAAGGACGCTCAGCTGCAGACGTGCCTGGAAGAGAAAGGAAAGTCCAATGCTGCAAAGAGATATACTGCATAGGAACCTGGAATGTGAGATCTATGAACCAGGGTAAGCTGGATGTGGTCAAACGTGAGATGGAAAGAATAAACATTGACATCCTGGGCATCAGTGAACTTAAATGGACAGGAATGGGTGAATTCAGTTCAGATGACTATCACATCTACTACTGTGGGCAAGAATCCCATAGAAGAAATGGAGTAGCCTTCATAGTCAACAATAGAGTGAGAAAAGCAGTGCTGGGATACAACCTAAAAAATGATAGAATGATCTCGGTACGATTCCAAGGCAGTCCTTTGAACATCACAGTAATCCAAGTTTATGCTCCAACTACCGGTGCTGAAGAGTCTGAGATTGACCAATTTTATGAAGACTTACAAGAACTTCTAGAACTGACACCAAAGAAAGATGTTCTTCTCATCATAGGGGATTGGAATGCTAAAGTAGGGAGTCAAGTGATAAAAGGAATAACTGGCAAGTTTGGCCTTGGAGTTCCAAATGAAGCAGGGCAAAGGCTAATTGAGTTTTGTCAAGAGAACAAGCTGGTCATTGCAAACACTCTTTTCCAACAACACAAAAGGCGACTCTACACATGGACATCACCAGATGGACAATACCGGAATCAGATTGACTATGTTCTCTGCAGCCAAAGATGGAGGAGCTCTATACAGTCAGCAAAAACAAGACCTGGTGCTGACTGTGGCTCAGATCATCAGCTTCTTATTTCAAAATTCAAACTCAAACTGAAGAAAGTAGGGAAGATCACTGGGCCAGTCAGGTATAACCTAAGTCAAATCCCATATGAATACACAGTGGAAGTGAAGAATAGATTCAAGGAACTAGATTTGGTAGACAGAACACCTGAAGAACTATGGATGGAGGCTTGTAACATTGTACAGGAGGCTGCAATGAAAAATATTCCAAAGAAAAGAAAATGCAAGAAAGCAAAGTGGTTGTCCAACGAGGCCCTACAAATAGCGGAGGAGAGAAGGGACGCAAAATGCAAGGGAGAAAGGGAAAGATACAGAAAATTGAATGCAGACTTCCAAAGAATAGCAAGGAGAGACAGGGCGGCCTTCTTGAATGAACAGTGCAAAGAAATAGAGGAAAACAACAGAAAAGGAAAAACCAGAGATCTGTTCAAGAAAATTGGAGATATTAAAGGGGCATTTCGTGCAAAGATGGATATGATAAAGGACAAAAATGGTAGGGACCTAACTGAAGCAGAAGAGATCAAGAAGAGATGGCAAGAATATACAGAAGAATTATATCAGAAAGATCTGGACATCCCTGATAACCAAGATAGCGTAGTTGCTGACCTGGAGCCAGACATCCTGGAAAGTGAAGTCAAGTGGGCCTTAGAAAGCATTGCAAACAACAAGGCCAGTGGAGGTGATGGCATTCCAATTGAACTCTTTAAAATCTTAAAAGAGGATGCTGTAAAGGTGCTGCATAAGATATGCCAGCAAATTTGGAAAACCCAGCAGTGGCCAGAGGACTGGAAAAGATCGGTCTACATTCCAATCCCAAAGAAAGGAAACGCCAAAGAATGCTCCAACTATCGCACAATTGCACTCATTTCACATGCTAGCAAGGTTATGCTCAAAATTCTACAAGGCAGGCTTCAGCAGTATGTGGAAAGAGAACTTCCAGAACTACAAGCTGGATTTCGAAGGGGCAGAGGAACTAGAGACCAAATCGCCAACATGCGCTGGATTATGGAGAAAGCCAGAGAGTTCCAGAAAAACATCTACTTCTGCTTCATTGACTATGCCAAAGCCTTCGACTGTGTAGACCACAACAAACTATGGCAAGTCCTTAAAGGAATGGGAGTGCCTGAACACCTTATCTGTCTCCTAAGAAATCTATATGTGGGACAAGCAGCAACCGTCAGAACTGGATATGGAACAACTGACTGGTTTAGAATCGGGAAAGGAGTACGACAAGGCTGTATACTGTCACCTTGCCTATTTAACTTATATGCAGAGTACATCATGAGAAAGGCCGGTCTGGATGAATCTCAAGCCGGAATTAAGATTGCCGGAAGAAATATCAACAACCTCAGATACGCAGATGATACTACTCTAATAGCAGAGAGTGAGGAAGAATTAAAGAACCTCTTAATGAGGGTGAAAGAGGAGAGTGAAAAAAATGGGCTGAAGCTCAACATCAAAAAAACTAAGATCATGGCCACTGGTCCCATCACCTCCTGGCAAATAGAAGGGGAAGAAATGGAGGCAATGACAGAGTTTATTTTCTTGGGCTCCTTGATCACTGCAGATGGCGACTGCAGCAACGAAATAAAAAGACGCCTGCTTCTTGGGAGGAAAGCAATGGCAAACCTAGATAGCATCCTAAAGAGCAGAGACATCACTTTGCCAACTAAGGTCAGGATGGTTAAAGCTATGGTTTTTCCAGTAGTGATGTATGGAAGTGAGAGCTGGACTATAAAGAAGGCTGATCGCCGCAGAATTGATGCTTTTGAGCTGTGGTGCTGGAGGAGAGTCTTGAGAGTCCCCTGGACTGCAAGGAGATCAAACCTATCCATTCTGAAAGAAATCAACCCCGAATGCTCACTGGAAGGACAGATTTTGAAGCTGAGGCTCCAGTACTTTGGCCACCTCATGAGAAGAGAGGACTCCCTGGAAAAGGCCCTGATGCTGGGAAAAATCGAAGGCAAAAGGAAAAGAGGACGACAGAGAATGAGATGGTTGGACGGTGTCATCGATGCAACCAAAATGAATTTGACAAAACTCCGGGAGGCAGTGGAGGATAGGAAGGCCTGGCGAGCTCTGGTCCATGGGGTCACGAAGAGTCGGACACGACTGAACGACTGAACAACAACAACAACAACAACAAGGTTCTATATTTACAGAAGCCTGCTGCAATTATGGAGTGCCTTCTGTCAGCAATTCCACTATAAACATCATCTCTGGGATTTGCTCTACAGCCATAGGATGAAGGAACCCAGCTAAGATTTGGCAAGGCACGATTTGGCATGCAGAACAAAAATTTTCCTCTCAGATTTTGTCCTCTTTAGAAAAAAAAATGAAGATTAAGAATAAGAAATGGCTTATATACAAACACAAACAGAAACAGCTGCTTGTCAAGCTTTATTTGCAGAGGGATAATTAAAAAACACCTCACGTCCAAAGCAGCATTCTGATCTGGAGGAGAACCCTGCATTTTTTAAAACGAATCTCCAAAGATCTCTTATAACCTTTGATCTGCATTTTTGAAACCAGAAGCTCCCCCTTCTTCTTAAGCCTCCTGGATCTCCCATAGGGTGTGTTTTTCCCCCATACATACACCTAGGAACAGAAAGATTCACAGAGGTGAGATTGAAAATACCCCTAAGGAATATAGTGCTGGGCACCAGTGGTAGAACCAGGGCCGGCGCTTCCATTAAGGCAAACTAGGCAGTTGCCTAGGGTGCCAAAATGGAGAGAGGGCAATGGCCGGCCTGCGCCCCCCCTGCTGCCACCTCGCTGCTGGACACCACCGTCTGTCCCCCCACCGCCCACCAGCCACCCGTCGCTGTCCGCTCATCGCTGCCCGTTGCTGTCCACCCGCCGCCCCCGTGCCCATCGCTGCCCACCCCCACCTGTCGTCACCACCCTACCACCCCACCACCCCACCGCCCCGCCACGGATTTATTGTGCAAATCCATGGCGCGTGGCTGGCATGGCTGCAAGGAAACACCGTTTTACCTTCCAGGTTTTTATGGCCGTACCTGTTTATCTACTTGCATTTGCATGCTTTCAAATGGCTAGGTTGGCAGGAGCTGGGGTTAACAGCAGGAGGTCACTCTGCTGCGTGGCACCTGGGATTTGAACCGCTGAGCTGCCAACCTTGCAGTCAACAGTTTCAGAGCTATAGTCTGCCTTGCCACCATGCCAGTGGCTACACAGTTACTATAGAACACACAGTCATTCAGTGATTTTCTTGGGGAAGTCGGGGGCGAAATATAAATGTGCGGGAAAATATTTCACAATAGTGGAACTAAATAGTAACTAAACCTGATTTTGGTCTGGGCCCATTCATCCCCTTTTTATTCACAGACACCTATACACACTGGCCTCTACTCGCAGACTTCTGCCCATCAACTTATTCACTTATCCCACGGCCATGCAAATAAAAGGTTGACTTTAGAGATGGGCACGGACCAAAATACAAACCAGGAAGTTCATGGAGAATTCCTGGTCTATTGGTTCGGGTAGGTTCAAGTTCATCTAAATCAAAGAATCTGAACTTTCCAGAACCAATGTGCTTTTAAAGCAATTTTCATCCTTCCTGGTTCATTTTCCCCTGCCCCTTCCTACTGCCCCCTTGCCTCCCTATATTTTGTTGCACTTGTCTCCTCCAAGACCACATTTTTAAATTTATTTTAGAGGTAGCTGGCTGGGCACATGTGCAGACGCAGCCCACTAGACACCAGCCTGGCTGTCTAACAAAAGGAAATTTCCAAGCAAAGGGATGAACTAATTTTTGGTCTTTTTTTGGGGGGGGGGGAGTCTGGAAGTTTGTGGCTTGTGGTGTTTGACGAACCGAGGCGAACAGCCCCCTTGCTGGTTTGTGCCCATCTCTTCCATTCCCTTCTGATGTTCCCAGCACCTGCTGCTCTGCTGACTGGCAAGACACAGCAGGAAGCGTGGAAAAACTTCTTGCCACTAGAGATGGGCACGAATAAAAAAAAAAGGTGTTTCGTTTGTCATTTGTCGTTTAGGGGGTCCGTTTCGGTTCATTTCTGTTTTTCATGAATTTTTGCAAAAAATTCGTTTTCATTTTCGTTTGTTTCATTACCGTTTTGTTACCATTTATTCCAATTTTTGTGATTTTTTAGCATTTAAAGCAGTTCAAATGTAGTGCCGTAACGAAAACGAAGGACAACAAAATTTCTGGTGTTTCTGTTCGTTTCGTTTCATTTTAGAGACAAAATTTGTTTGTCATTTCGTTACATAACAAAACGAAAAAATGAAAACAGAAACAAAAAATTGTTCATTTCGTGCCCATCTCTACTTGCCACCTCTCCTCTCTGTGTTTCTGGGCTGGTCACTGTAAAAGGGTTCCCAGAAAAAAACTTCAAATGCAGTCTATCCTATCGGTTGATCGGCTGCCTGGTTACGATGCTGAATCTAGGAACTGGTTTGCGACCTTCGTTCAGAACCGAGGTCTATCCCATGGGTGACATTTTGGGAATTAGCTGAGCCCGTGCCTTATCCCCATCCCTTTTGCCTCTGTTGCCTTCCCCCCTTCCCCAAAAGTCTTTTCCTGAAAAAGGCACAGCTCACAATCCATTCATTCCCCCACAGGGTAACAGAGCATTATCAAGCAGGTACAGGACGCAGGGAAAGCAGCAAGGGAATCAGACGAAGACAATCTTTTCCAAAGCAAAATATATTCTTTGCTGTTGTTGTTGTTGTTGTTGAGGTAGGAACACAAATCAATGACATTGCCACCCAGAGCCTGTGGACAAGGTTCCTTGCATGCGCACTAAAGTGCGGAGATGAGTCCTTCAGGTTGCAAATAGAAGGTCATCAGCAGTTCTGTTTGCGGCCAAGATGGAAATGAACAGTTTTTGCTCCAGGCAAGGTGCTGATTTTTGTCATTTCCTCTGAGCTGGAACCATGAACTTGGCAAGCTCATTCATCAGCGGTGGCTTCATGCAGGGGTGGGCGGAGGGCAGCATTCATACCCCAGGTGGATTTCCATCCTGGGTGCTCTCCCTAAAGTCCTTTCTTTTGTGTAACATAAAACAAAGCAAAGAAAGATCCCCTGATTCACACGAATGTCTGCCGAACCCATGGTTCATTGAATTTAGCCATGTCACAAATCTAGTCTCCTTTCAATGCTGAGACTATGAAACTCATCCCTTCAGACAGCGTGGCTGTCCGGCTGCTGAATGGGGATAATGGGCACCTCCTTGGGAAGAGGATGCTGTCTCAGGGAAAGGTGGTTGAAATAATGTGAATCTGATGTGAACTCAAGGCACATATCCTCCAAGCTAGAATGGATTCATAATGCCCTCTGTATTGTGCCTGATGAGAAACGGATGGAATAGCCTGACTGAGATGATATTTTCTGGGAGGGTACAGACAGAACATCATATCCTGTATCTTCCTAACAAGTCTTCGACCTTTGAGAACCACTGCAGGCGAATATTTGACCAGGACTGCCATTTTGGCTTGCGAGCCTTCAGGACTTCCTGTTGCCCATACTATACCATACCATACCATACCATATCACGCTGCTCTTTGTTTGAACTGGCCTGTAAAGTCCAGCCCCATTGGACCAGGCTGCCCTGTGCCTTCCAAGAAGAAGCCTGGCAGCCATCTTGCCAAGGGAACTTTTAAAGAACTCTCTCCTGGCTAATTACATGGTATTACACATGCATACCATGTCCTATATGGTTGTTTTCTAGAATGTTGTGAATGTAAGTTAGTTAGTAGTCTGAGACAGCAGGTCAGACTGCTTTTAAAGTATCCCCGTAATACTTAGTGATTTTCATATTGACCATTATGTATGCTGTTCCAGCATTCTAAGTTTTTTACTGCATTTGATATGAAATGTTTTTGTATGTTTGGAAGTAGTTGTGAATAACACCCACACATATGCAAGCATATGTATGCTATCTCATATGTAAAGCAATGGGACAAACAGCTAAAAGGTTCATGTATCTGTTAATATCACCTCTCCTCTGAAGTAATACTTTTGGAGCTGTATGAAATATGTGCACACCACACTCTATACGGTTGTTTCCTTAGAACAGCATATTTGAAAAAAAAGCCTAGAATGCTATGAGTGCCAGACAGTTAGTGGTCTGAGACAGCAGGTCAGCCCGCTTACAAAGTATCCCTACAATACTTAGTGTTGACCATTATGTATACTGTTTCAGCATTCTAAGTGTTAATTATGCATTTGATAAGTAATGTTTTTGTTTGTTGTTCATATATAAAAATTCTCTGACTCTATGTCTTTTAAATGTTACCCTTTTCTATAGTAAAAAAGTCCCTGAAGAAGGCCATTTGGGCCGAAATGCGTTGGGCTCTTTTAATAAACTTTCATTCAGCATCCTGAGAGTGTTCTCTCCTATACTACCATTGGATGCTCCAGTCCTTTTACCTTAATTACATCCCTTGCCATGTTTGGACTTCTATACGTGCTTTGAAAAAGAGGGCTTGTGCTCTCGAAAGCTCAGCAACTTTTTTTTTAAAATTCTTCTAGCAGCCCATGAAGGTAATGTTTTAATGGCTGCATGGCTCCAAACCTCTTTTGTTGTCGTTGTTCTTCCTCACTGTTGAATGATGGACCTTAAATGGTTTGGAAACGGCTTTATAATTGCTTCTCTGTGATCATTGCTGTTATTTCCCTCCTTTTATATGTCCTGATACTTAAAACCAGAGAATTCAAAGAGGGCGGTCTTACTTTTTCACAGGTAATAAATAAGTGCAGATTAATGTCAAGACAGGGAAACATTTACTGTGTAAATGTTATGTGTGAGCAGGGGTTTCCCTGACCAATTCTGGCTGCCTTTGGGTGTGTCTGTGATGAAACTTTTGGTCCTGGCTCTGCTCCAGGAACGAGGGAAACATCTCACAGAACCAAGGTGCCACTTCTATCGTCCCTACATTGCATAGCTCTAGTGGCTCTCAACCTGTGGTTCCCCAGATGTTCCTGAACTGCAACTCCCAGAAATCCCTTCCAGCACAGGAAGTGGTGGAGGCTTCCTGGAGTTGCAGTCCAGGAACTTCTGGGGAACCACAGGTTGAGAACCACTGGTAGCTGGTGATGAGATGCAGTTTAAGAACACCCAAAAGGATGCTCTTAGCCCATATCTCTAATGAGGGAATAGATTGGAGTGACCAAAAACCATAATTCAGTCACAATTCATCTAAAAGAGTACCAGGACGGCCCTTCTCAAGTTCAATGGGAACATTTGCCTTATATTTTGTGGCCATTCCTCATTACATCCTAATCCTTACAAACCAGCAGGTATTCCTCTCACATTGCTCGCACCGGAGCTGTCATAAATTCTGTTCATGTTAATGGGATTCATTTTCCATTCCACCATGAAAAGGTCTCCCTCCTGACAACGGCTTCCTCTTCACTTCCACCATATATTATCAACTCAGAATGGGTGTCAGTAGAGAGCCAAGGAATAAGAAGGTTTGGGTGGGGGGGGGAGGGAGGGGGTTGGAGGAAGTCTTCATTTTTATGACTTAAGGATTGGTGCTTAGGATAAAAGCTTCCCTTTTACCACAGGCCATTTGGTTTAATTAAAAGCAATAAATTCAATCATGTAGCAACACTTGGGATCTCAACAAGAATCGGTGTAAGGCGTACCAGCAAAGATGGTGGAAACCACCACTGCTTGAGTGGGTTCTCTGTCTGACATGGTGCACAAAATATAGCTCATTTGTTGTGGGGGGGGGAGTCAGATGGATGCTGCTTGTGCCCTGCTCCTTAAAACATGCTTCTGAAACCATTTCAAGAAAGTAAAAATTAGCAATCCCAACCAACCACTTCTGTGGCTCTCTGATGCATCTTGTGAGCTCCAATGCAATGCTCGTCAACTCATGCTAGAAGGTTGCAAATCAGTCTATGTCCCTTTCTCTCATGTTCAAATTTAATGATTTTTTTTGGGGGGGTCCATTATGATCATCACGAATTGAAAGGACATTCCCCACCCATTCTTGACTCAAACCCACAGTAGTATAGCTCTGTGAAGTGTAGAAAAACCCTTGGAGTGTTTTTTTGGGGGAAGGGGGAACCTTTTTGCTATAAATTTCACAACCATATGGTGTAATGTGGCTACACGGGGTAGACAGAACAGTTAGCAGTTGCTGCAGTACTGCTGGCTTACTTCCACTTTACAAATTCATACAAAGCTAAAATATCGTGCTGGCGACATATGCTTACTGGCTCTCCATTTACTGCCTGCAGCGATGGGCTGCCGTATTCTAATGGTAATTCAACAATCTGTTCGCTGACAGCTCAGGGAGCCGAGATGATATGCACACTCCTGACAGGAATACCACTTTCATGAAACATTTACTTCTCTGCACCTGAATATCGGCGCAATCATATAAGGAGTCGACATGCCATGAAATAGAGTTAGACCGAAAATTTGGAGAAAGAAATAGCGGACTGTCACTCAAAATAAAGTTCATTTGATACCCAGCAGAGCTCTCTGAAAAGACATTTCAAATATACAGCATACATGCTCAAACTCTAAGGTTGCAGTTTAAAAAAATATGTAATTCCTCCCCCCCCACCTTGTATTTTTCCTTTAGTGGCCCTTTGGAAAATCGCATTCAATCCCCTGTTCTGAAGAGCAGCAGTTGATTTCTTGTCTTGCTTTGCTCATCTTACTGTAGGATGTTCATAAAATGCACATTTGATGGTGGATTATCCTGCCGTGTGTCATTTGGTGTTCAGAGCCCTTCAGAAGGACTGCCTTTAAAAAAAAGGGGGGGGGTTTCAACCTTTCCTCTCATGAATATTTTTTTTTTAAGTGTCTGCCTCAGCTTAGTGAACATGCATTCATCATCCATATGATACCAGTTGAGGGTGCTTTTCATAAAACAGATAAAAGTCCTTTCCTCGATTTTGTGTAAGGAAGGGGTGCCCAAACTTTTTGTAAGGAGGGCCAGATTTGGTGGCTGAGAATGTGTCAGGGGCCGATTGCTCCCCGACCCTGCCACCCCACTGCAAGCCCCACCCACTGACCCATAAGCCCCACCCACTGACACCTTGCAACCCCACCCGCAAGAAGGAATGCGGGGACCAAGGGAGGGAGGGAGGGAGGTGGAAACCAAGAGAGAAAGGAAGGAAGGTGGGGAACCAGCAGTGCTGGTAGTGGTGGCCTGCCCCCTCGCCTGCCCACCCAGTCCCACAAGCTTCTGCTCACCAGCTGGCCAGCCTGCCCAGCCCCTCAACCTTCCTGGTGGAAGATTTTTTTTTAAAAAAACATAGGGCAAAAGAGGGGGGGAGGAGCAGGCCAGCCAGCCGCGGGCCACTCAGAATGGCCTGACGGGCCGGATTTGGCCCCCGGGCCAGACTTTAGGCAGGCCTGGTGTAAGGGTTTGGTAGCTTTAATATTCGGTTATTTAATCTTTTTGTTGTTGTTGTTGTTAAAAATGTTTTCTTCCTTTTGCAAGGGAGTAAGCCTCTGTGGTTTGGCTTATTATAGGAGTTAACCTGAGGGCTCCTTCTCCCCACACACTAAAACAAGCAAACCATACACGACCACAGAATCAAAGGGGCACTGAGAGAGAAGTGCTCTGGATGTGTTTTCCTTCCCTACTTATTCCTGGCTCAGAGAGGGTGTAGTCCTTGGGGAGCTAGGAATTTCCTGCCATTACACGGGACAATTTTTTTACCCATCGAATAATATCATGATAGGGCTTTGGGGGTGCGGGTGCGGTGTGTGTGTGGGGGGGAGACTTGAGACTGCATAAGTAGCTGGAGAGGATATGGTGGCATAAGACCGCTCACATCAGGGGCAGGTGAGGTCCGTCCGTGTGTCTCGGAGGGCATTTCCCTCATGGAGAATCCATAGGTGGGTGGCATTCTGTGTAATTGAACTTTGAAGGCAGGCCAGCAGCATAAGCAAAACTACAGTATTTCAAAGGAGAGAGATTCCTTGTGGGACCGCAAATGGCTTTTAAAACTGTGCATCTTGATTCATAGCAAAAGGCACTAAAAGGGGTGACAGAAATAAGAAGGGAGACACATGAGCTGGGACGGAAAGAGCACACTCGCTATCTGCTCCATCCTGTCAGTTTTAAGCTAGCTTGACCTGAAGAGGAAACCTGGCAGTGAATTTTAAAACCACCACTAGATGCTTCACTGCTAGTTAAGAGCAAGGCTAAGAACCCTTTATTCTACCTCAACGATTTAGACTGCTCCACTCCAAGGCCTCTTTAATTTGCGCAACACACACACACACACACACACACACACACACACACACAGCACAGCACAGAAGGACTGGGTGACTATGCAAAAAGATTCAAACAAACCATCTGGGAATTCAGATTTTTAAAAGTAAAGCAATAAGCTTGACTTGGGTCAGTTTGTGCATTCATGTTGAGTGGTGCCTTGTATAAAGGAATTAATTTGTTCCAAATGAAATTCTGTTAAGCAGATTTCCCTTTATACAAATTTCCAATAGGAATGCATTGAAATCAGAGTAATCCCTAATCACAACCATTTTTATGTTGTACGGATTCGCCCCATAGGAGATCCTGTTAAGCAAATTTCCCTTATCTCTGGAATTTTTTATGTTGTACAGATTTTGTTATACAAACCATTTGTTATACAAGGGTCCACTGTACTGTAATTCTGAGACAAGAGAGGGTTCACATCTCTATGCACAAGGAGGGATGCTGGCCTCTGTGTCTATAGACATCTGTATCTTGTCTTTGACCCTTTAGCCAAACGTCCATCCATCCATCCATCCATCCATTTCTTTCGTTCATTCATTTTTCGTTTATATCCTGCCTTTCTCCCCGATGGTACCTCTTAAAATGGTAAAGGTAAGACAAAATGCTAGCAGTGAATCTTTTATCACACATGAGTATTAGAAGTAAGCCTTGGATGCACAGAAATATAAACAGAACTGAACTACAACCAGGCGCCGTAGTTCAAAGGTGATAAGAGACGTCAATGAAAAAATGAGAGGCTGCTTGCAAAGCAGTGCAATGTGAGAGGAGTCCAAGCCTGGGTTGGAAAACCCACATGTCCCCAGGTGTTACCAGATGCTGGCCCTCCTCTGGCACAGCAGTCACCAGGAGTGCCTGTGAGTGTGGAGATGAATTTCTGTGTTCCTGTGGTCAGGTCAGGACCTCTCTTGAGGGCATTGGGGCAGCCTTTTCCCTCACATCTTCCTTGCATCAGCTTTCCTTTGTTATTTTGTTGTTGTTGTTATTGCTGCTGCTGCTGTTGCTGTTGTTGATGATGATGATGTGGTGCTGTGTCCGACAATGTTCAGAACAGCTGCTTCTCTTGCTCTTTGGTCTTGAGGCGGGAGACAAGAAAATACATCTTTCATAAATATGTCTTTCAGACAGAATTCTGATGACACATTGTAACCACCATACCATTTCACATCCCAGTTCATAGTGCTTCCGGTTCACGGGAAGGAAGATTTTTCACAGCCATCTAGAAACACACACACAGAATCAAACATGATGAGAGCTGGAGGGGATAAATGTAAATCCACTGTACATACAGTATAGGCCCTCTTGTCCACATTGCAAATGGAATGCAAAGAAAACATGACAGTTTCCTGAACGAATTTATTTTGTCCTCCTTGTGGCGCTTCTAGCCTATCAGAAAATCCGATGACTGTAAGAGGACTATTGTGGAGACACCCAGCATGCCTTTTGCCCATTAAGTTAAGTTTTCTTGTAACCCAGGGCTATAAGACAACACAATCAGAAGAATCACATACACTGCCTGAAATAAAAATGTATTGGGCCCATTGAACCCTTGAGTGTGTGCAGAGAGCAGGATTAACATCATTTCCCCATATATAAGACGATATTTTTGTCTAAATTTGTTAGACTAAAAATTGAAGGTCATCTTATACACGGAGGTCAGCGGAGTCAGTGCTTTTGGGTTGGAAAAGTGGAGGGTCGCCTTATACATGGGGACAATGGATGGGAAAATACGGTATACATTCCATTTTAAGACTCTTCTGGTTCTTACCTTGGAGAGCTTTCTGAGTTTCGTACTCCCCCAGGAAACTTTTGAATAAAATATGGAGTTATTGCCCGTTTCCCAAGCAGAAAGGCACAGCAATTAATTAATACAGTTATTGGGTTAGTATTGACATTCTAAGTAGGTATGTGCACTGGCCTTCATCCATAGTCCATGCTCAAATAAGGACCCAAACATTCCTGTGTTATTTGGGAGATAGCCCCACCTGAACCTTGTCTGTGCCCATCTTGGTGTTTCTGAGCATCCATGAAAGACCTCATTCCCATGAAAGAGAAAACACAAACAGCTATGGCTTGGTGGGGATGGGTGGGTGAGATAGTGCTAGCAGAGTGATTTCTGGAAGGTATATTTCCCCATCTCCAAAGTGAGGGCAGGAGAACAAGAAAAGCAGGAGTAAGCTCTTAACGACCTTTTGGCAGAAACGGCACCACAAGAAGAAAAGAAACGCCTACACATGGATGATATGAGAGGGAAACTGAACCTAATGTCTCAAAAGAGACATTTTGATCCGACTGCAATAATTCAGGCATTCTGCTACACATCCACACTTAATTCTGGTGAAGCAATTAAGAAAGGGCCTTTTCACACGACCCCTAAGATCCGCTGGCCACTTAAATTCGGACCAGGGATCTTGGGGGTTCGTTGCTCTTTCTGTGTCCCCACCCCTCCGCACTTCCTTGCTCCTGTCTGCGTGAGGGGAGGGAGGAAAAAAGAGAGGAAAAAATGCAGGCTCACCTCCAAAGCTGCCCGGAGCCCCGTCGTTGTCCTGATTCCTTCTCTTCTGTTTGTTTGTTTTTTGCCTCCCGCCCCTTCTATTAAAGGGGCGGGAGGAAAAAAAAACAGAAGCGAGGAGAGCCCCGCACTCACCAGATTAAATCCGGACCCGGGGATTTTCACCCTCCTAGAGCAGGTACAAGAAAAGTGTGCTGGGATGCGCTTAGGTGGGTGTGGTCGCACTTAATTTCCTGCAAACTCAGGAGCTGGTGGGGAAACAATTGTAAGCTCCGGAGCTGGCAGCCATTTGCTGCGGAGTTTAGGGGTCGTGTACAAATACCCAAAGGCAATTTAAAAGGTGGGAAAAAGACAAAGGCAGTCACATGGGTAAGCTGACAGAAGTCCCTCGCTCTACCATACAGCTTTTAACAAATAAGAGTGTCTTCTGCAACTTTCTGACCTCACTCAGGTGTTCTTCCCCAGTCTTTCAGCAGCTGAAGGGTCTCTGGATTTATTGGATAGTTCAGCTGCTGGTTTCCCCTTCCTTTAATGTCAGTGGAGCCTTCATGATCCTTGGCCTTGATTTCCCTTTCCTCATGCAAAACATTAGGTGTGTACACAGTGAAATGTTTCATGTTTCTTTCATCTTGGGTTCTTTTGGTGAGGATGCCTCTTTAATTTTTATTTTCATTTTTGTATTTTTGTGCACTGGTCCTTTCATTTACACAAAAGCAAAAACTTCTTTCAGGCTTCCCATCCAGGTTTTCTGGCACACCAAAAGCTATAACAAACCCTTAGAAACTACTTGGAAAAAGCAGAGGCGAGGCAACAAAGACTCAATCTACTCCAAAATATATATGAAAACTTTATGTGAAAAAGAAGAATCAGCATGAGTTCAGTGCCACCTGCCCAGCACAACAGAGTCTTTGTGAACCTGGGCTACACAATAGGAACTGGTGCTAGCACTCTCCTGTACATATGCATGCACACAAACACACAATAGGAAAAGAAAACACAGGCACTCTTTCCCAAACTAAGAAAAACAACCAAGCAAATAAAGGCAAAAGTGCAACCAACCCCCCTCCTCACATTAAAATTTTTGGAATATTGGTGTGTGTGTGTGTGTGTGTGTGTGTGTGTGTGTGTGTGTGTGTGTGTGTGTGTGTGTGTGTGTGTGTGTGTGTGTGTGTGTGTGTGTTGTGTTTCTTTCCCCAACCAGTTTGTGCCTTCTCTTCCCTTTTTTGAGTCTAGCAGGCAAACTGGGCAGCAGCAAAAAATAATCCAAAAAGGAAAGGAATAACACACACATGGGGTGGGGGAGATCACCCTAATAAATCAGGAGAAAAAAACGAAATCCAAAAAATAATCCCAAGAAGGCAGCACATACATGTACATTCAAAAATAATCTGAAGAAATGAGGAACACGCACACTTCGCAAAATAGGGGGGAGGCTGAAAAGCAGTGATGTCCAAACTTTTTGGAAGCAGGGCCAGATTTGGTGAGGTGGAAATGTGTGGGGGCCGACCATTCAGCTGCATTTGACCCTTGGACCAGACTTTGGACAAGCCTCTACGACATGTAAGGAGGCTGGGAGGATGCTGCAGCAATGGAGCTGGGGGTGGGTAGGCTGGGCAGATTGCTGGGGGGGGGGGCAGAGTCAGGGAGGGCAGGCAAACCATAAAACTGCAAGCTGACATCTCTCTCCAGCATGGGGAGGTGCCAGCTGGCGGGGATGCATGACAGGCCGAGCCAGTGGGGAGAAGAGGCGGCGGGCTGCTCAAAATTTGAAAATGGGCCACATTTGGCCCCCGGGCTGGACTTTGGACATGCCTGCTGAAAAGGTAAGGATGGATATGTAGCATGCAGGTAACACTCCAAGACAGAGGACACCAGGAGCTCAACGCACCATGATCCCACAAGGATGAACTGAAGCAAAGCACTGTTTGCACTGAGTTTCAGGCCAGTCGAATTGATTGTGGGTGTGGACAGTCCACACAATGCTGTTGAGTGGAAAAAAATTATCAGATGATTTGACAGGCACAAGGTGAAAGGCCACCAATATGTTAGACAAAAAAGGAACACAAAATAAACACAAAACTTTGATGCCCTCCTTTTGCATAAGCAGAAAATTATTTGTGTTTGCCAGCTCTTTTTTTTTTTTTGACAATTGCCAAAAGAATACAAATCAGAAGGAGAGACGCTTCAAAGTCTGGGTCTTTTATTTAGACATAAAAGCCTTAACCCAACAGCACATGTTCTCTCTTTTGCCATTTGTAACATCAAGCATGCCAGACAGAACACAAGGGGCCCGTGTCGGTTGCCGATTCCCCACCACCATCCCCAGGGATGGTTCGGGTTTTTGTGTTCCACCTCATTCATGATCATTTCACGACTGTACAAATAGCCCTGATTCCATTCATCTTTACACATTTTTTTCAAAGACAGGCCACATCCCTACCCCTAAGAGTGTTCACATTTGCCACCGGAGTCTCATGGTGCAATTGTTAAACTGCTGCACTGCAGCCAAAACTGTGCTCATGACTCAGGGCTCAATCCCTAGTAGCTGGCTCAAGGTTCACTCAGACTTCCATCCTCCAGAGGTCGGTAAAATGAGTACCCAGGAGGAAATATGCAGTCTCCATAATTACTTGTAAATAGAGATGGGCACGAATAGAAAAAATGGCATTTTGGTTTTTCATTTTTCGTTGAGGGGCCGTTTTGGTTCATTTTTATTTTTCATGAATTTTTGAAACAAAATTGTTTTCATTTTCATTTTTGTTATTCATTTTTCATTTTTACCCGCTTTTTGTGCAATTTTAAAAGCACTTCCATGCGCGGGCGTCCCCCAATGCCCCAGACCAGAGGGAAAACACTAAAAAAATGATGCTAGCAGAGACACAGTATAGACTAGGTATGCAGGGAGGCTGCAAAAGCAGTGGCAGGCGTTGGCCAGGGTGCAAGGCAGCCCCAGAGTGACTGCACTGCGGGGCAGGGGAGGGTACTCACCGAGAAGTACGCACGCACGCACACAGGGAGGCTGCAGGACTTAAGCTAGAGAGAAATCTCTTCTTTCTCTCCCCTAAGAGCTAGGCTGCAGCCGGCAGGAACACAGAGACACACACTTGCCTGGCTGGCTTAAAGTGAAAATAACGAGTCGCAGAGACAGCAATCCCACCCTAACTCCCACCGCAGACTGCAAGGAGGACGGGGGCTGCCAGAGCTTTTTATGCCCTCTGTGGGTGCCAGACCTGCCCAGTCTGCAACCTGGGCATGCTATTGGTTGAAGTTGTCCAAGAATTTACATGATCCCATCACATGGCTTGCCTCCATTTTGTGGCTGGCAACATCCATTTTGTCATCCTTAAAGGGAAAAGAAAAATACATTGTGATGGGAGAAGACAAAAACAAATGTTTTAAGGACCCCAACCCCCATGGTAGGTATTATCAGACAGTATAAATAATTATCATTGCATTTTTATGGGTGTCCAGGGTGTTTTTTAACATTTATAACAGCTCATTTCATTGCGCATCGCCATTAACAAAAAACGAAACGTAACGAACCTAATTTTCGTGGTTCTGTTCGGTTCGTTCCAATTTCATCACAATGTTCATTATTCATTTCGTTACATAACAAAATGAATAACAAATAACGGAAATGAAAAAAGTTCATTTTGTGCCCATCTCTACTTGTAAACCACCAAGAGAGTGGTCTAAGCACTAAGGGCGCTTTATAATCAGTGCACTTTGCTTTTTTGCTTTCCCCCCAATTTTTGAATTTTGTATTTGTTTATTAATTTATCGTAACACCCTCTGAAGCACATCCCTCAGGTTTGCAGCACTTCAGTAGCTTCTGCTTCATTGATTTAATTTGCTTAAGAAGGCTTGCTTCCCTCCTTAAAATGCAATGTCTGAAGTTCCCTTTCATGGAACTGAAATTATTTATGTGTTTACATTGCACATGCCAGACTCACAGTAGAATGCTCTAGGGTGAGGAAATACGATATAGTACAACAAGGGTTGGAAAATTATGGGGGTGGGGTGAAGTGTAAGATTACATCCACAGCGATAAGGATTATTAGTAGTAGAATCGGGTACTTCCTAAACAAAGGAAAAGTTGCAAGGGTTTGAGGAGAATAAGACCCTCTGGAGATTTATGCAGAGAAAAAAACCCAAGCAAAAATAAATCCATTTCACACATTTTTAGGGACAAGTCACATTAGTTGGGTTCATACTGTACCCAAAGGACACTCTTGGCTCGTGAAGGAGAACGCTCATGCATGCAGTGTATCCCACAGCTGACATTTTATCCACATTAGAGGAAGGATCATTTCAAAAATGGAAGCTACATATAACAGCTGTATAATGAGAAGGTCTTTTTAGCATCTACACTTGGGTTCCATGTTGTGTGACACTGCTTGACTCCAGTCCTTTGGGGCATTTCGAAGCACCTGCCTTCCTTCCACATGGCAGCCCCCCCCCCAAAAAAAAACACACCTTTAAAATAGCCGCATGGATTGTTTGAGCACTAAAGCTCTCAGTCTGGAAAGACCCACAATCATAGCCAACAACTTAACCAAGTGGAGGGGACTACATAGCCAAAGACCTGCCATACAGTAGAAGGGTCCTGCTCCAGTGGTCAAAGTCCAACCCACCATGTACTATACGTACGAATAAGAGGGTAACATCCAGAAAAGAATCTCGGAATATGCTCTTAATAACTGTTTTATTACCATAAGGGATGAAAACCTGAAGTGCCTGAATTACGTAGTTGCACATACTAACTCTATTAGCTAGAGTAGGGTTTGGTTTCTTTGTTTCTGGTTTCTACTCATGCTAAGCCATCAACAGAAAATACTTTGGGTTTACATCATCTGGTTATCATCACCATTGCTATCTTCTTCTTCTTCTTCTTCTTCTTCTTCTTCTTCTTCTTCTTCTTCTTCTTCTTCTTCTTCTTTTCTCTCTCTCTCTCTCTCTCTCTCTCTCTCTCTCTCTCTCTCTCTCTCTCTCTCTCTCGGTCATGTTATATCTCCTTCTCTTATGTCTAATGAATGGTCTTGTCCTCAAAAGCTCACATTAAAAAATAAAGGTTATCTTTAAAGTGCTGCCACTTTTTTTAAAAAAAAAACTTATTTTCACCTATAACACTTGCAGAGACAAAGTTGTCTGCCTCTTTTACAGCTAGCGTTATTGAATGTTTCATGTTTCTTCCTCGTCTGTAATGTGATCATTACTTAATCCAGGGAAGAGTGCTGGAGAATCCCAAAGATTGCACTCTTTTTTGGAACTCTGGTTGGTCCAAAAGAGATAGTATAGTATACAGGATAGAGCAGTGTTGGCGAACCTATGGCACGGGTGCCAAAGGTGGCATTCGGAGCCCTTTCTGTGGGCACCCGACATCACCACTTCATTGCCACCTGTATTCAGGTTAAATTGCTGTATTGGCACTTTGCAAAAAATTAGTGGGTTTTGAATCGCAGTTTGGGCACTCGGTCTCTAAAAGGTTCACCATCACTGGGATAGAGCATCAGGCTAGGAATCTGGAGACCTGATAGATAGTCCTCACTCAGACCTAGAAACCCATGTGGGTCACCATGATAAAGCATTCCCTGAAGAACACATGTAGTTCAAGAATGTTGCTGGGTCCTTGTAAATTGGAAGCTACTTGGCATCACATAACCATGACTTCTACTTCTCTTATGGAATACCACAGCTATTTGTTAGCCAATCACATACTTGCACAGAAGTCATTATGTGTTCCATCCCAACTAGCTGAAACCACTTCATCTGCTCAACTACGTAGCCTGCAATGATATGCACCCCCTATGGAGACAGAAACCCATTCTGCGGTGTAGGATTATTTTCCAAGTACAATAATACCTCGGATAACGACTGCCCAGGATAACAAATAATGTGGATAACGACTTGTAATTTTCACCCCCACACAGCCCATAGCCCCAGCCTCCCTCCACGTTTCTCTTTAACTGACCTGCGGGGGGGGGGAGGCAACATGCAGAGGTGGGGCAGGGAGGAGGAACCGCCACACACTGCCCGGCTCTCATGCTGCCCAAAAGCCCGTCGGTGGAGGAGGAGGAGGAGAGGTGGGTTTCGGGGGGTGGGGGAAAGCGCCAGGCCACGCAAATGCCCAGCAGTGGCAGTGGCGGCACAGAGGAGGAGGAGGAGGAGGAGGAGGAGGAGGAGGAGGAGGAGGAGGAGGAGAGGTGGGTGTCGGGGGTGGGGGGAGGAAGCACTGGTGGCAGGGGTGGGCGAGGAGTGCACTTTAAAGACGTCTCAGGAAAAAAGCCTCTTTTTTTGCCTTTTGCTTTTGCTTTGCTTTTTTCCGGACCTCCGGAACAGATTAAAATGGTTTCCCATTCATTTCAATGGGAAACCATGCTTCAGATAATGATTTCTTCAGATAACGAGTAACCTCGGAGAACGAATTACCGTTGTTATCCGAGGTACCACTGTAAATATACGTATCTTTCACTTTACAGGAGGGGAAACCTTTCCAATGGACTGTAAACCAACGGTGGCCATCCAGATGTTTTAGACTGCAATTGGCAGAATCCCTCAAATTTGGCTATGCTGGTAAGGGCAGATGGAGGTGCTGGATGAAACATCTGGAGGATCACAGCTGCCTGCCCACCCTGGCTTTAATAGAATGGTTTTTGTGTAGCTCTGGTCACCCTCTAGCAGAGTCAGGAAGAATGATCCTGATATAGATAGATTCTGACATGTATTACATTTCAGACATTCAGGACTTGAAAGAACCTGGCTAGTTCCATATTCTGTTTCTTAAACCAGAACATCTGTAGTGGGTTCGTTTGTTATTTGATATCACTGTAAACCAACACTGCACATCACACTTCAGTGATAATTAGTGGAACAAATACAGCAAACTAACCCAAAAAAGAGAATGCTCGTGCAAGGGTATAATATAAACCAGACGTTGAAATTTGCATTTCCTTTATTTCCTTTGACTTAGCGAAGGGAAGGCGAGCAGGCCGCGTGTTTACACCAGCTGAGCCCCTTGAAAGGGCCTACTCAGAAGAGCTAAATCAACTCAGGGATCAGCAGAAAGCCATTTGGGGATTAGGAACCCAATGCTTCATACTGGTTCACATATACCCGTCTAAAAAAGCCAAGGCTTCAGTAAATTCACTTTTGATTTATGCTAAGAGAGAGGGTGAAGACAGAAAGATGATCTTGCCTGGAAGATAAAACTTATCTTTTATGGAGATACACTTTCATCTGTGGCAAAGGTTTTTAGGCAGCGGGGGGGGGGGGGGGAATCTTCTTCACAGACCATTCCAGAAAGATTTCCACTTTGCAGTTATGTAAATCTTGCCGATTTCAGCACGTCTGGTCTGAGGCAAACCCTACCCTAAACAAACAAAACCAATATGGAAGCTTTTATATACACAGGACTGAAGGGTTGGGGGTGGGAGAGAGAAATCTCCCTCTCTCTGTTGCCCTGAGTAGAGATGACAGACAGAAATTCACCAGGTGCACCTTCCCTACATACATAAATTCAGGAGGAGTATTAAGCAGCACTTTATTTGCATTAATCTTCAGTTTAATCTAGTCTTGGTGCCGCTGCATAATATTACTTAACGTGACCTTCTTGCTTGATAAAATTGAATGAAAGAGTTTTTAAAAGTACTGTGTACATACTCAAGGGACCCTAACACTCAAATTCAAAACTTCAGCCTAAAAGACAGATGCTGCAAAGAACCCAGCCAGTAATAAAAGTCTCCTAGTTATGCTTTTACGGTATATCTGCTGTCCTGTGTGTTACTACCAAAGACGATCCAGTAAATACTGGGCTTCCTTCCACCAGCGGGACTGGGAGGTTTATGTTTCTGTCTCCCCTTGCTTTCTCCCGAGGGCTCTGAAACTCTCAAGTAGATTTTTCGTTTCCATTTTCGTTTTTTCATTTCGTTATGCAACGAAACGACAAATGAATTTTGTCTCCAAAATGAAACGAAACGAACAGAAACACCGGAAATTTTGTCGTGTGTTTCGTTTTTATTACTGCAATACAGTGAACTGCTTTAAATGCTAAAAAAATCACAAAAAATGAAATAAATGGTAACGAAACGGTAACGAAACGAATGAAAATGAAAATGAATTTTTTTGCAAAAATTCATGAAAAACGGAAACGAACTGAAACGAACCCTCCAAACGACAAATGACAAACAAAACGTCATTTTTTTGATCCGTGCCCATCTCTACTCTCAAGAGCTGTTGGCAGCATGGCGTGATGGATTTAGTGTCAGGAAGCCTGGGTTCAAATCCCTATTTGGACACAGAGATTCATGGAACTAGGCCAGTGATGGCAAGCCTTTTAGAGACCAAATGCCCAAACTGTAATTCAAAACCCACTCATTTTTCCACAAAGTGTCAATACAGCCATTTAACCTGAATACCGGTAACTGTGAAGGGGTGCTGTCAGGTGCCCACAGAAAGGGCTTCAAGTGTCTCCATTGGTACCCATGCCATAGGTTCTCCAACACTGAACTCGGGGGAGAGATGGCTCTGGTAAAACCACTCCTTAAATATCTCACATAGTTTGAAAACTCTATTAGGGTCACCGTAAGTCTGAGGTAACTAGAAATTACATCGCCACGTGGCAAATCAATGTATACATCTCTGCAAAGAACATTTGAAAAGTAATAAAACCTTTAGCATGCAGGGTATATTATGTAAAACTAACTAACTAGTCGTATAACGGGGTAATATCACACACTTCAGTCATTTAAAACTAACACCTCAAATTAAACAAAACACAATTTCCAAGCATAATCAAACATTCCTAATAACGCACCAATAATGGAACAGACTCCCTAGCCATTAGAGTGCCAAGGCCAGGGGTGAGGAACCTTTGGCCCTCTCTACTTGTTTTGGGTTTCATTCCCCTACACTCCGAACTCTACTCAGTATGACCTGTGGTGAGGAACTGTGAGAGTGGTAGATAAAAGTCTAGAGGACCCAAAATCCCCAACCCTAGCCTATGCCATCCTGGTGGGGGAATGGCACAATATCCTTCTTGAATTATTCAGCTTATTTAGTGAGCATGCTGTCAACATGGTATTGGTAAGAAATTAATATTGTACTAGAAAGTGCAACCATCCCCACCCTACCCCCAGTGTGTGGTCATAGAAGGACAGTCCACTGATTAAATGTGATTATATAACCTATCATGACAGAAACAGTAGAATGCACCACAAAAGATGTACACATTTAAATTTCAAGCCTCCAGCCTTTCAAACCTATCTTTTAAATTCCAGGGCTTCATATTTTGGAAACATAGAAGCAGAATAAACATATTTCTGAGTTGGGGAGGGTCTCCTGGCCAATATCATTGCCTGAAAATATGAATATTTTATAAACAGAAGTTGAAGGGATGGGGGGAAGGGATTCTAATTCAATTACATGCATATTAAATGATTCATCTAAATCTACACAAGCAATTACTCATCCATGCACAGAAAATTTTTTATTGAAAGTGGGGTATCATTTATGTAAAGAAACTCAGCTTTATGACACTGAAAAGGTGCCATACATTATAAAATTAAATTAAAATATCCAAGTAGATTCCCATGCTCCATTCCTTTTTTGCCTCAGATTTAGGCAGTGCCTGGAAGAGCTACCTGCCTCCAAATTGCCTTACTGTTCTTTCATGATTGTAAATGCTTAGCTTTGATTCATGACCACCTTGTCTTCTGGGATTTATTGCAGTACACATGACAGATAGGCCAGTGGTTATGGATGTGGACATTTCAAAATGTTCAGAGAACATTTCCAAATAGAGATGGACAGGAAACAAAAAACGAAATGCTGTTTTGTCATTTCATTACGTAATGAAACGAAACAAAATGAGGAAGCAGCATTTCATTATAGATGAAAAGAAATGGTCGCTTTTCCGTTGAAATGAACCATTTCATTCCATCGTTTTCGGGCTCCTGCCAAGCTGTCAATGTATCAGATGACAAACCAGTAGGAGCCCTTTAAAAATGGCTCCTGGAGTCCCGGGCACCAAATCTGGTGCCTCTAGGACCCAGGGGAGCCATTTTGTTTCATTTCATATGGAATTTTTAAAAATCGTAAGAAACAAAACGAAACAAAACAAAATGAGGTGAGCATGAAATGAAATGAAACATTATTTTTTCCATTTCATGCCCACCCCTATTTCCAAATCATAGAAGCACAGCTTACGGTACTCGTTTTTAAGAAATCGCATGAAAAGAGGACCTGCTTTGGAAGCTCTCCCAGAATTGGTGCTTGACTCAGGAAGAACGAAATACTAATTACTGAACCCAGTTGTTGGAAGCATAACATGCTTTCACAGCTGTAGGGGTGACCAGGCTAAAATGTCAGCATGTTGCTGTTGATCTTGAAAGCCATTATGCTATCCAGATCCATGCCTACAGGAAAGAAGGCTTAAAACCAGGGTACTTCAAGGGCCAGATGCAGGGGAGTGGTATCAGGAGACAGATATCTAGTCTCATGCACTCCCAAACGCATCTGGTGGGGCCACTGTGAAATACAGGAAGCTGGACTAGATGGGCCTTTGGCCTGATCCAGCATGGCTCTTCTTATGTTCTTATGTTCTTATGTTCTTATGTTCTTATGTTAAGGGAGTCCTTAAGTGACTTTTCTTCTAGGGCAGTGAACCCCAAGCCCTTTTCAGCACCAGGGACAGGTTTCGGTGCTGTGCACGGGGTTTCTTTTGCATGCCAGGGAGGGGATGGGACGCATTTTTCCCCTCGGGTGTGTGCCCACACTGGTTCTGTCACAATCAAAACTAAAACGGTTGTGATGGATGCGCAGGGAAGGAAAAACCCCCATGGAGAGGGGAGAAGTGTGCACACCCACCCAGGAGTGTGCCTTGCAGGGACCCTTGCTGGGTGTGTGGACCAGTTCCTCTCAGGCCATGGGCCTGACTCCTAGCCATCATATTTTGAGCAAGCTTTGTCTATCGCAGACTAGATTGGAGCATTTTCAGTCTGCAGGTAAGTGATACCTCAATGCAGCCACACACAGCCATAGTTCAAGTAGATCCATCTGCTCTGAGGGAGGGAGATAGTGTAGCTCTGCAAGCATATTTATGTGCCCCCCCAACCCCACAAGCTGTTTTGTGGCCAGCGTCATCAGTCCTCCCCTCTGTCGCACCAAAAATTAAAAAATAAATGATTTTCTCTGATATTTTTTTAAAAAGGGAATAATTCCCAAAGCCCCCAAAATATGAGCCTCCTGCTCACATTTTTAATACATCACAGCTGCCTGTAACCGTTTTTAATGCTAGATAGATAGACATATATACAGGCAGAAAATATTAAACTATAAATATGTAGGTATACGAGAGCTGGTGACACTATATAGTGACTTATATTTACAGCAGCCTCATCAAGAATCCATTCTCATGGATTCTAAAAACTAAGTAAAAGCCTCCTTATTTGTCCAGGACTTTGTTATTGCTGTTATTTGTCACTGTATTCTATCTTTTGGGTTGATTTAGAGCAGTGGTTCTCAACCTTCCTAATGCTGAGACCCTTTAATACGGTTCCTCCTCATGTGGTGGTGACCCCCTTTCCCTGCTTGGAAGAGGCCACAAGCCCCCTTTGGCAGGCCATTGTCACAGGTGCCATAGAGAATGTCCTTCTACAGGCACCCTCAGCCAATCTCAGCCTCCATTGCCGTTGACTGACATCCTCTCCAACCTCTCCAAAGAGCTGTAACTCGCTCTTTCCCCCCTTCCTCCAAGCTGTTTGTGCCCTTTTCTTCACTGGCTCATGGCAACCCCTGTGAAATGGCCATTCCACCCCCAGGTTGGGAACCACTGATTTAGAGCATCAAATTTTACCTGCTGTGTTAATTTTTCCTCAGAATTGTTCTGCAAAAAGAAAAGAAAAGCACAAATGCACATTATTGAGACTTAGAGGTAAACCCTATCAATATCAATGGAATGTCTTTCTGGAGGTATGGAGTCCCCAACAACACTTGATCACATCATGACACAGACATTTACCTGGGACCACAAGTATGCTCTGTACACAATGGTTTTGTCCTGATTATAAGATCAAGAACATAAGAACATAAGAACATAAGAAGAGCCATGCTGGATCAGGCCAAAGGCCCATCTAGTCCAGCTTCCTGTATCTCACAGCGGCCCCACCAGATGCGTTTGGGAGCGCATGAGACTAGATATCTGTCTCCTGATACCACTCCCCTGCATCTGGCCCTTGAAGTACTCTGGTTTAAAGCCTAGAGATTACACATCTCCATCATGGTTTGTAACCCGTGATGGACTTTTCCTCTAGGAATCTGTCCAATCCCCTTTTGAAGGCATCCAGGCCAGATGCCATCACCACATCCTGTGGCAGGGAGTTCCATAGACTTACAACACACTGGGTGAAAAAATATTTTCTTTTGTCAGTTCTTACTCTCCCAGCACTCAATTTGAGTGTATGTCCCCTAGTTCTGGTATTTTGAGAGAGGGAGAAGAGCTTCCCTCTATCCACTTTACTCATACCCTGCATTATTTTGTATGTCTCAATCATATCCCCCCTCAAGCGCCTTTTTTCCAGACTAAAGAGGCCCAATTGTTTTAGCCTTTCTTCATAAGGGAGGTGCCCCAGCCCAGTAATCATTTTAGTCGCTCTCTTCTGCACCTTTTCCAGTTCCACTATGTCTTTCTTGAGATGCGGTGACCAGAATTGTACACAATACTCCAGGTGGGGCCTTACTATTGTTTTATATAACGGCATTATAATGTTGGCTGTTTTATTTTCAATCCCCTTTTTGATAATCCCTAGCATGGAATTGGCCTTCTTCACTGCTGCCACACATTGGGGAGACACCTTCATGGAGCTTTCCACCAACACACCAAGATCTCTTTCCTGATCCGTCACGGATAACTCAGAGCCCATGAGTTGATAGATGAAGTTTGGATTTTTTGCCCCAATATGCATTACTTTACATTTGGTTACATTAAAACGCATTTGCCATTTCTCAGCCCACTCCCCCAGTTTGGAGAGATCCTTCTGGAGCTCTTCAGAATCTTCTCTGGTTTTTACCACACGGAAAAGTTTTGTGTCATCGGCAAACTTGGCCACCTCACTGTTTATCCCTGTCTCCAGGTCATTTATGAACAGATTGAAAAGCACCGGTCCCAGGACCGAGCCCTGGGGCACACCGCTTTTCACTTCTCTCCATTGTGAAAATTTCCCATTGACACCTACTCCTTGTTTCCGGGATCTCAACCAGTTCTCAATCCATAAGAGGACCTGCCCTCTTATCCCCTGACTATGCAATTTTCTCAGCAGCCTTTGGTGAGGGACTGTGTCAAAAGCCTTTTGAAAATCCAGATAGACTATATCCACCGGTTCACCCAAATCCACGTGCCTGTTGACCTTTTCAAAAAATTCTAAAAGGTTTGTAAGACAAGATTTACCCTTACAGAAGCCATGCTGATTTTCTCTCAGCAAGGTTTGTTCTTTTATGTGTTTTAAGATTTTCTCTTGGATGAGGCCTTCCACCATCTTCCCTGGGACAGATATAAGGCTAACCGGCCTGTAGTTTCCTGGGTCCCCCCTCCTTCCTTTTTTAAAAATTGGTGTGACATCTGCTATCCTCCAGTCCTCCGGCACTGTGGCCGTTTTAAGAGACAAGTTGCATATAACCGTTAAGAGATCTGCAATTTCATTTCTCAGTTCCCTAATAACCCTTGGGTGGATGCCATCTGGGCCCGGTGACTTGTTAATCCTCAATTTATCAATTAGTCCTAAAACCTCCTCTCTCTTTTAACCTGTATTTGATTTAATTCTCTAGTCAAGAGGGGCGGCTCAGGCAGCGGAATCCGCTCAAGGTCCTCTGTCGTGAAGACAGACGCAAAGAACTCGTTCAATTTCTCTGCAATGTCCAAGTCCTCCTTAACCTCCCCTTTTCCTCCCTCACCATCCAGAGGCCCAATTGGTTCTCTGGCAGGTTTTCTACTTCTAACATATTTAAAGAAGCTTTTATTATTACCCTTTATATTGCTAGCCATGCGTTCCTCAAAGTCTTTCTTTGCCTCCCTTATCATCTTTTTACATTTCTTTTGCCAGAGTTTGTGATCCTTTTTATTTTCCTCATTTGGGGAGGATTTCCATTTACAGAAGGACCTCTCCTTGTGCTTTAGAGCCTCTCTAACTCCACTCGTTAACCATGCCGGTGTCCTCTTGGACTTAAATGAGCTCTTCTTTCTTTGTGGTATGCACTTGTGCTGGGCCTCTATTATTGTTGTTTTAAACAGGCTCCATGCTCACACTGAAGAGATTGGATTCTTCTAACCCTCCCCTTCAGTTTCTCTCTAACTAGTTTCCTCATCTGAGGGAAGTTTGCCCTTCGAAAATCAAGGGTTTTTATGTCTGATTTGGTTGACACTCTTCCTCCGACATGCATGGCAAAGGTAATTGCAGCATGGTCACTGTTCCCCAGAGGCTCAGTGACATTCACATCCCTGACGAGGTCCTGAGTATCACACAATATTAGATCTAGAGTTGCCTGTTCTCGGGTGGGCTCCATGACAAGTTGCTCTAAGGCACAGTCATTCAGCAAGTCGAGAAACCCAGTTTCTCTTTCTTGCCCAGAGCTCGCATTGGCCCAGTCAATGTGGGGATAATTAAAGTCCCCCATGATTACTATCCTATCCCTCTTAGCCACCTCCATGATTTCTCTCCTCATTTCAAGGTCCCCCTCAAGTTTTTGATCTGGTGGACGATAGAATACTCCAACTATCACATCACTCTTTGGACCTGGTAGTTTTTAACCCACAGTGATTCTATGGCGGAGTCAGACCCTCTGTCAATCTCCATTCTGCTGGATTTTATGCCTTCTTTGACATAGATGGCCACTCCTCCTCCAACCCGCCCTTCTCTATCCCTTCTATAGAGTTTATAGCCTGGGATTGCTGTGTCCCACTGGTTCTCCACATTCCACCAGGTTTCTGTTATGGCTATTATATCAATGTTATCCCTAGCTGCCAGATGTTCAAGTTCTCCCATCTTTGCTCGGAGGCTTCGAGCATTGGCGTAGAAGCACTTGTACAGTGGGTCCCGCAACAGCTGCTGCCTTGTTCTTCTCCCCCCACAGCTTTTATTTTCAGTAGACGAACTGTCACATTCCGCTATTCTGCCAGTGTTAATACTTGCTATGTCATCTCTATGTGATTCTCTACCCTCTCCAACCTCATTCCCCGAGGATGAGGTGTTCCGAACCGGATGCCACACAGCTCCTGTCGGCTTTCCCCCAGTTATCAGTTTAAAAAGCTGCTCTGCTGCCTTTTTGAGGTTGAGTGCCAGCAATCTGGTCCCATCATGATTCAAGTGCAACCCATCCCTCCTGAACAGGTTTGGCTTGTCCCAAAATGTTCTCCAGTTCCTGACAAATCTAAAGCCCTCCTCTCGACACCATCGCCTCATCCACGCATTGAGGCTTCTGAGTTCTGCCTGCCTGGCGGGACCTGCACGAGGAACAGGTAGCACTTCTGAAAATGCTACCTTGGAAGCCCGGGACTTCAATCTTCTACCTAGCAACCTGAATTTGGCTTCCAAGACTGACCGCTTGGCCTTCCCGACATCGTTGGTACCGACGTGTACCATGATCACTGGCTCCTTCCCAGTTCTCTCTAACAAGCTATCTATATTTCTGGTGATGTCTGCAACCTTTGCACCCGGCAGGCAAGTGACCATCCGGTTATCATGCTCCTCACAAATCCATCCCTCCGTATTTCTAATGATAGAATCCCCTAGCACAATGAGCTTCTCTCCTGCAGCCTGGTCATCAACATGTACCTGATCTTGTATCTCATCAATAGTGATGAGGGAGAGATCCTCCGGTGGAACCACTTCTTCCTCTATGTGTGCCTCATGAGGTGTGCTGAGGGAAAGAGCTTCAAATTGATTGTGCAAGATGAGACTCTCTGAGCGATGCCTTGGCCTTCTACTCCTTTGAGTCACATTCCTCCACCCATCCACCTCCTGAGTTGGGGGAGTGACTTCCTCCTCTGAAGTGTGCCCTGTCTCTTCTTGGACCTGGATAGTCTCTTCCGCTCTGTCCAGGAACTGCTCAAGCTCCTTAATATGTTGCTGGTCCACTATGCGAGCCTCTAGCTGCTGGACCTTCTCTTCCAATAGCGCTACCAGCTTGCACTTGCAGCAGATGTAGTTCTGCACACGCTCTGTCAAGATAACAAACATAGCACAAGTACTGCAGGTAACTACAGCTGCTCCCTCCAACTCCATTTTAACTATTACAATAAAATGTATTCAAGGTCTAAAAAATGTAAACTTGCACTTTTTTTTAATCTAGTAAGACTCTTTACTTCTTTTATTGTTTAGTCAAAATCTAACAGTGTAGGGGCCGCTAAAGCACCTCTACTCCAACTGCAAGCACGTCAGGAAGTGTAGGACCTCCTGAGGAGTTGCTTGGCTTGGGAACTCAATTAAACCCAGTTTTTGTTTTTTTTTTAGTTTGCACGCGCCGTAAGGCGCGTGCTGCTGGTAGCAGCTATTTAAAGCTAAAACTCCGCCCCTTGCTCCTGCAAAAAGAAGAAGTTAGTTCTGCCCGTTGGCCGTGTGCTCCTTTCACAGCCTGCTTCCTCTCTGCTGCTCTGCCAGAAAAGGACTGAGAGACTGCTGGTAGCAGCTATTTAAAGCTAAAACTCCGCCCCTTGCTCCTGCAAAAAGAAGAAGTTAGCTCTGCCCGTTGGCCGTGTGCTCCTCTGACCAGCTCCTTCCTCTCTGCTGCTCTGCCAGAAAAGGACTGAGAGACTGCTGGTAGCAGCTATTTAAAGCTAAAACTCCGCCCCTTGCTCCTGCAAAAAGAAGAAGTTAGCTCTTTAGCAGCAGGAGATCTGTCAGCACCCTTGAAAAAATCCACAGCAAATTACCTTGAGCCATGTAAGTGTGAGAAAATATGCAAAAATAAAAAAGGTTGCACTGCTCAGCATTCAACCATGTTTTTGGCATTTCCTAACATCTCAAAAGGAAAACACATACTGTTGGCATGGCTCCATTGACTTCAATGAAGTTGTGTCTGAAGCAACATCAATTCTTCTTAGGCTTCAATGAAGGGTTTTCACCTCAGAACTTACTACAGAGTGGTGAAAAAACCTTTAGGTTTTTTTAGGTTTTTTATTTTTTATTTTTTTATTTTTGAGAAGAAGAGATTTCATGTTGAGGAAAGGACAGTCTCAAGAGAAAAGCCTTCAGGTGCACATTGAGCCCAAGGGCCAGATTTGTCCTCAAGTAAAAAGCAACATTTATTGCAAGGAAAGAGTCCGATAAGTCATTCCTAGATTTCTTTCACTGCTACCTTCCATTAGTCTGGAACTTAGCCTGCATTCCACTCATCAAACCACTGCCTCTTCCCACAACTATTATAAGAATTCTCATCTCCTTGAGAAAGTAGAAACATGCACTGTCTTTGGACTGATGTGTAACTAGAGGGCAAATCAGAGGCATTTGTGCCTTTCTGGGTTAACCAGAATGGTGGAGCAAAGAGGAACTCATAGTGTAGCCCATATGCCTTCCTTTAGAGAGGACAGTCCTCTAATTGAAGAGATGTCCTTCCTGGTTTTGAAGCTGAGGCTCCAGTACTTTGGCCACTTCATGAGGAGAGAGGAGTCCTTGGAAAAGTCCCTGATGTTGGGAAAGATTGAAGGCAAAAGGAAAAGAGGACGGCAGAGAATGAGATGGTTGGACGGTGTCATCGATACAACCAATATGGATTTGACCAAACTCCGGGAGGCAGCGGAAGATAGGAAGGCCTGGCGAGCTCTGGTCCATGGGATCACGAAGAGTCAGACACGACTGAACGACTGAACAACACCAACCTTCTTGGTGATGTGTAATGGAAGACCGTCACCTTAGGCCGCAGTGAGCATCCCTGGCTGACCAGGGAAAGTAGAAGCTTTGATTGGTAACCATATCTAATCAACGCTGTCTCCAAGCCTCCAGGGGCAGAAATATGGCTTTTTTTAAGGCCCAAAGAATTAAGGGGAAATTTTCATGTGAGGGACCGGCTCTGCAGTCTTACCAAAAAACGTTCCCGGAGGCCAAAGGTGGCCAGTGGGCTGCAGATTGGCCACCTCTGCTTCCAGGAATTAAATTAAATTGCTAAACTGCATAGCTGGGGACCACCATTAAATTACCAGGAGCAGATATTTCTCCATATACCACACCAGGCATGCAGTACTAACCTTCATTTTGAATCTGAATACACTTTAAGAAATGGGTAGTGGCTGGATCTTTTCATTTTCTAAGTGATTTTTAAGGGTAGGTTGACATTTATGACTGGAGTTGTGTCTATCTTAAGGGCTTGAACACCATATTCTGCGTCACATGATCCCTCATAGAGATGGGCACAAATTGAAAAAATGACGTTTCGGTTTTTCATTTTTCATTGTGGATCCCGTTTCGGTTCGTTTTCATTTTTTGTGAATTTTTCAAAATAAATTGTTTCATTGGTTTGTGTATTTGTTTTTCGTTTTTACCTGCTTTTGCGCAATTTAAAGCATTTCCATGCGCGGGCATCCCCAACGCCCCAGACCAGAGGGAAAACACTAAAAAAAATTGATGGTGGCAGAGACACAGTATAGACTAGGTATGCAGGGAGGCTGCAAAGGCAGCAGCGGGTGTTGCCCAGGGCATCAGGCAGCCGCAGAGTGACTGCACTGTGGGGCAGGGGAGGGTACTCACTAAGAGGTACGCACGCACACAGGGAGGCTGCAAGACTGAAGCGAGAGAGAAATCTCTTCTTTCTCTCCTCTAAGAGCCAGGCTGCAGCCAGCAGGAACACAGAGATACACACCTGCCTGGCTGGCCTAAAGTGAAAATAACGAGTCACAGAGACAGCAATCCCACCCTAACTCCCACCGCAGACTGCAAGGAGGACGGGGGCTGCCAGAGCTTTTTATGCCCTCTGTGGCTGCCAGATATGCCCAGTCTGCAACCCGGGCATGCTAGTGGTTGAAGTTGTCCAAGAATTTACATGATCCCATCACATGGCTTGCATCCATTTTGTGTCATCCTTAAAGGGAAAAGAAAAATACATCACGATGGGAAAAGACAAAAACAAACATTTTAAGGACCCCAAACCCCCTGGTAGGTATTATCAGGCAGAATAAATAATCATTGCTGCATTTTTATGGATGTCCAGGGCATTTTAATACCCAAAAATCAATATTAGGCATCTGGCAGCCATTTTGGGTTGATGTCCCCTAACTCCCCTTAAAGGAAAAAAATACAGCGATCTGAGAAATGACATAAATGCACATTTTAAGGACCCCCAACCCCCCTGGTAGGTATTATCAGGCAGAATAAATAATTATCACTGGGGTTTTACAGATATTCAGGATGTTTAGTAACATTTAAAACAGCTCATTTCATCGTGTGTCGCCATTAATGAAAACGAAACGTAACGAACCTAATTTTCTTGGTTCTGTTCTGTTTGTTGCAATTTCATCGCCAGGTTCGTTATTCGTTTCGTTACGCAATGCAATGGATAACAAATAATAGAACGAATTTTTTTTTGTTTCGTGCCCATCTCTAATCCTTAACTAAATGGCAGGACCACAGATCAAAAAGACCACCACCCCCAAAGGCTCGGGGCACTATAGTGGCACTCATTAGCAAGGGCACCATATGCCAGCAGCAAGCAGGGAAACTGAGAGCTGCAAACTACCATGTCCACAAAGACGAAATTGAGCAATGTTGCCATAAACCACCAAGATAGAAGGCTGAATATGTCTTCTTCACAAAATTACATACAGTATCTTGTTTGAAAGCATTGCTCTAATTGAGGCAAATAACCTCAACAAGAAGAAATGGGACTGGAGTTGTTTTTCATAGAAATGAACCAAGTAATCACAAGAGCAGCTAATGGCTGCCTTTGAAGAGTTCAAGGACTCCAAAATGGAGAAATGCTCCTCGTTAGCCACATTAAAACTGTTCTTATTATTTGTCCCTCTGGTGAGCATGAAACGTGCTGGCTTGTTTGTTTGTTTTTTATGGGAAGAGAAACCTCCAGGTGAGCAAAAAAAACGACACATAATCCTGTTTTCTGTGTCACGATCCCATTTTCAAGAGAGGTGCAGCCAGGACCATTGTGACCATACCAGCAGGGGATAATACCAACCTGTAATCCGGTGGCCAAAGTATGGTGGTATAACTTGGGTACGGTGTATAGCTAATTAACAACTCCCTGTGAAACCAGGAATTCTGTCAAGGACTCATTAAATAGCGGCTGGTTGTTTGCACTCTGAATTTTGCCATGACACACCTGGGCAGAAATATTGAATGAGATTTCAGGCCGTGTCTCTGGAGGGTACACAATTAGGAAAGGCTGCATGAAGCACCCAGGCTGAGTGGTTTATTCGGTGATATCAGTTTTAATTGATGTAATTGTACTGGATGGGGTTAACCCCCCCCCCAATTGAAAAAGAAGTGTGCAGCTTGGGGTGCTCTTGGACTCATGCTGGAGCTTGGATGCCCAAGTCACAGCTGTGGCCAGGAGCGCATTTGCACAACTAAAACTAGTATGCCAGTTACGCCCACTTCTTGAGAAACCTGCTGTGGCCACGGTGACACATGCCGTAGTAGAGACCTCCCAGTTGGACTACTGCAATGGGCTTTATGTGGGACTACAGTCAGATGACTGACTGGGGTGGGTTACAGAGACAGATTACTGACAGAGACTGGCTACAGAGATCACATGACACCCCGACTAAAGCAGCTCCACTGGCTGCCAATCAGTTATCGGGCACAATTCAAGGTGCTGACCTTAACTTACAAAGCACAAAACGGCCTGGGTCCAAGCTTCCTCAAAGATCAAATCTCACAAGAGGAACCAGCTCGGGTGTTAAGGTCATCAGGAGAGGCCTAGCTCTCCATCCCGCCACCTGCACAGATGACATGAAAGGGCCTTCTCTGTAGCTGCTCCCAGACTTTGGATCTCCCTCCCAGCAAGTGCCAGGACTGCCCCGTCTCTACTGTCTTTCTGGAAGCAGGCAAAGACCTTCCTCTTCAGGCAAGCTTTTCTTGAATGGGGGACTACCTACTATGTGACTTTTATATGGATTACCATACATGATTGCATTGACTGATTTCATAAGAACACCAGTTTTTTCCATGTTAGTTTCCATCCTTCATAATGGAATTTTTTCCCCTTCTAACTGTTTGCATGCTCTTTTTAGCTTTAATGTTGCCTTTTAATTGTTTTAAGATGCCTCTTCTAATTCCCTGTTCTTAAACTTGGATATGTCATAAATGTTCTGGGCTGTATATTGTCCCTCATTATTGTAAGCCCCCTTGGGTTCTTTTCCAAGGAGAAAGGAGGGGTAAAAATGTTCAAAATAAATAAATAAATAAATAAATAAATAAATAAATAAATAAATAAATAAATAAATAAATAAATAAATAGTGAATTTCATAGTTCACCATTTTAAGAATATTTTAGAATAATTGTTCCTGATATGCATTACAGCAGTTTCTTAGCCATCCCAAAATTCAGGCTGTTCTGTTGATCCAACAGTTCTTTTTCCATGTTGCAAGACTTTTGTTAATCTAATAGGTCTTAATTGTCCACTCAAGTTCAAGCCATCACAAAACACAATAGTTGACCCAGAGCCTGAATGTTGCAATTTATCAACACACTGCATTGACAATACAAAAAAAAGAGATAAAAAATAAAATTTAAAAAATCAGAAAAAATACAGGAAAAATGCTCTCAAATATTTACCTCATGGCGCAGTGGTTAAATGATTGTACTGCAGGTAAAACTGTGCTCACAACCTAGGGTTCAATCCCAGGTAGCCGGCTCATGGCTGACTTAGCCTTCCATCCTTCTGAGGTCGGTAAAATGAGTACCCAGCTTGTAGATTTGGGGGGGGGCAATGTGTAGCCTGCATACTGTAATTAAAAAGAGTAAACTGCCCAGAGACTACTTGAAGTGGTATGGGGCGGTATATAAGCAGAACACTTTGCTTTGCTTTGCTTTTCATTCAGTCTTCCATCCTTCTGAGGTCAGGAAAATAACCTCCATAACTACTTGTAAACCACCCAGATAATGCTTTAAGTGCAATGGGTAGTATATAAGAATAAAGCTTCACTTTTTTTACTAGTTTACATTTTTTTTACTAATATTTCTGTCTTTATCCTAAAGTTGCTAGGTAAAACTGAATCTGAGTCCAGACAAGATGGAGATTGGACTCAGCGTGTGTGTGAGAGTGTGTCATTTGACTGGGTTTGGGCCCTTTGTACATGACCCCTGAACTCCACCGCAAATGGCTCCCAGCTCTGGAGCTTAAAATTCTTTCCCCACCAGCTCCGGAGTTTACAGATAATTAAGTGCGACCACGCCCACTTAAGCGCATCCCAGCGCACTTTTCAGGTACCTGCTCTCTGGAGGTGAAAATTCCTGATGCGGATATAACGTAGTGACTGCCCGGCTCTCCTTGCTTCTGTTTGTTCTTTTTTTGCCCCCCGCCCCTTTAAGAGATCTGAATGCAGTGCCAGGACGGCAGAACGGAGGTGAGCGGCATTCTTTTCTTCCTTTTTTTCTCCCTCCCCTCATGCAGCCAGCAGCCAGGAGTGCAGAGGGGATGGGAATGCAGGAACAGCGACAAACCCCTAAGATCTCTGGTCCGAATTTAAGTGGCCAGCGGATCTTAGGGGTCATGTGAAAAGGCCCTTAGAGGGATATTTACCTGGCCTCAAGGGGGTTACACTCCCCAAAGATTAAGTTCACAGTCTTGGGTTTCTCTTGGATCCAGCTCTCTCTATGGAGGTGAACATATTTACCATGACCAAGTGTGCCTTTTATTAACTTGGGTTGACTGCCCACTCCCAGCCATACCCCTTCTTGGATTTAAAACAAAAAAGCCTAGCAACTTGGCCTGTGCGCTGGTAATCACCAAACTAGACTCCTGTGACTTTCTCTCCGCCGGGCTCCCATTGAAGTCACTTTGAGAGTTTCAGCAGGTTCAATATGTGGTGGACAGACTGATTACAGGTAACAGCATATATGAACACCTATCACCCATCTTAGAAACGATTTCATATGGTTCCCTGTTAGTTTCCATGCTCTTTTTAATTTGTTGGTCAATAACCTATACAACACTTGACAGTTTAGGACCACAGTATTTGGTTGGACCTTTATCTCTCCCCCCCCCCCCCAAAAAAAATCTACCTGTCCCATGTACTCCTTGCAGTCATGGATGTTAAGAATTGTAATACCCAAGGAGAACAGAAAAGCCAACATGAGGAACCCAACTTTCTCAGTTGTGACTCTTTTCCCTCTGAAATAAGGAGAAGTGTGCTTCTTATCTACTGCCCCATAATACTTAACACACTCTCCAGATGACATATACTATACAGTAATACCTTGGTTTACAACGATCATAATTCGTTCCGGAAACATGCTTGTAAACCAAAACACTCTCCTATCAAAGGACATTTCCCCATAAGAAATAATGGAAACTTAGATGATTTGTTCTGGGGCCCATAGACCACATACTGTACACACAAAATGCCAAAACTCACAAAAGAAGTTGGCTAGAAGTCCATGTCCTCACCATGGCTTAGGTACTTGGCTGCAGAATCTGCTCCGCTTGGGACTAACAACTGGATTTTACTCTGTGCTTTTAATGTGACAATAATAAAGTGCAATTTGTAGCCCTATACACACTTATCTAGCTGGCCCATGACTAGAAATGGTTTGAAAAAATAAGAAAGCCATTGACAGCTTGACAGGAGCCCTCAGAAAACGATGGAACGAAATGGTTCATTTCAATGCAAAAACAACTGTTTCGTTTAGTCTATAACAAAATGCTGCTTCCTCATTTTGATTCATTTCATTTTGTTTCATTACGTCAGGGCTGTTCAACTTTGAACAGGCCAAGGTCTACTTTTTTCCAGCCCAAAGTGCCTGAGGGCTACTACACTAAAACCTCTAAGGAATTTTATCCATTCCAAGCACATGCTCATAAGTAAAATCTTTTGTAAGTAGAGCAGCGGTTTCCCATAGGAATGCATTGAAAACCAATTAGTCTGTTCTGGAGGGAACAGATTTCAATGCACCATGGTTCTTGAACTGCCTTGCTCGGCTGAAACAGTGGGCTGGCAGACCCAGAACTTTGCTGGGACAGTGGTGGTGCTTGGGATGGGGGAGGGACGGGTGGAGAACTTATCCCCTCACATTTTTTTAATTGATGGCCAGCAGGCTACTTTTGAACACTTCGCGGGCTACCAGTAGCCTGTGGTCTACCTGTTGGGCAGGCCTGCATTACGTAATGAAACAATGAAACAGCACTTCGTTTTTCGTTTCCTGCCCATCCCTAATTGACATAGTAAGTGCCAGTTGAGAACTCGCGATAAAGCATGATCTACTTGAGGAGAGGTGTGAAACTACTGTAATTTGGCTCTGTAGGTTCTGAACTTTTATACACGGTGTAGTTAGAAGGTTTTAAGCCAAATATTTTTAAATTCTGCCAATATTTATTTATTTTTATTGTAAGTAGTTTGAGTTCGTGATAGGCATTAATTGTATTTTAAAACTTTAGAGCATATTATAGACTACACAGAGAATGACAACAAAAATGGTGTGTTATAGAAATGGAAATAAATAAAATAAAATAATAACTCAAGATACCTAAGAAAAACAAAAGAGAAGACAGCATTTTCAAAGAGGTGAGTTGAGGAAGTTTATTTCAAAATAGGCTGGAGAAGTATTGGTTTTTCAGCCTCTGTTGAACTTCAAGTCTTGTCAATCTTGATTCTTGATCCACTGACCCTGTTGTCTAGGGCTGATGGGACTTGGAGACCCAAAACACCTGGAGGTGCACCAGTTGCTCCCTAGTTTTTGGACAGGAGGGAAAAGGGAAAGTCCTGCAATGCCAGGAACAGAGAGGAGCAAGATGATTCCACCCACCCACCAGTGCAGTGTCCCTGACAAACGCCCATTTCTATTTTTCAAGCAGTACCATTTTGTAATTAAAGCAGCATGGTGTCCCAAATCTCTTAAATTGGAAAAGTCTGTGACTTCAAATGTCTGTGGTGGATTTATTCAACCACCCCACCCCAACCCCTCTAGATTTTCTGATCTTTATCTTCACCACTATGTTCTTTTTTGCTTTAATGAAGTTGTCATTTAAAATATCACTAGAACTTGTCATTGGGGTGGCATGCAAGAAGCCATGCAGGTCGCCAATTGTTCAGCGTCCTTGGCTATCTCAATGGGATTTGGTCATGGTCGTGGGGTGGCTATTCTCTGAGCCTTGAAACAGCCATCCTCAGGTACATCAGCCTGTTGAGCGATATTTTACGACCTGTAGCCTGCTGCAAAACAAACAGCTTTTCCTTTGCTGGTGTGATGGAAGCCAAGCCAAGATGTGGCAGATGGCGACTCCAAGAAATAACAACATCAGGAGGCACCACCTGTCCAAAGGCGGCCTGATCCCCAGTGTAGACGCGAACTGGGCAGCAGGGTCGGGAAAGCAGGGCGAGGTGGGCACGTGGGTCCCATTAGCCAAGTCTGAAAAGTCCAAGGTTGATATTAGCACAGTGGTGTCCAAATGTTGGCCCTCCAGATATTTTGGACCACAACTCCCACAGTCCTTTGTCATTGAAAATACAGGCTTGGGATTCTGGGAGTTGTGGTCCAAAACATCTGGGGGGCCAAAGTTTGGTTGCCACTGTTTAGCACATTTATGTATAGCAATTAGCCCACCAGAGGAAAGAGAACCCAAAAAGCAAAGCAAAACAGAGATCAACCTAACAGAATCCTACCCACAAGGAGTTCAAGTAGAAGAGATGACCAGCTTCACCTGCCTTTGGTCATAGGGTTGCTCACTAGAGACGGGCATGGAATAGCAAAATAGCATGTTGTTTTATTTGCTGTGACATTTCATTGTTAGCAAAAAATGTTTTATTAAAAATCATAATAAAATAAAACAATTTATACTACTGCATATGGGTCTGCTCTCCTAGGTCCTAAAAGCACCCAATTTTGCATCTAACTCAAGAATTAGGGCATCAGGTTAGACAATGGCGTCTATGTTCAGAGAGGTGGGACCTAGGAATGGATGATATACCAGTAAGATATAGTGATCTGAAGGGATGTCTCCTGAGGGATATTGGGTACTAATAGGCACATCCAGCAAGCTTCCTGTGGGACATTCTGGGGGGCGTTATTGACTCTTCCTCCTGCATGGGAAAGCCCTGGGAGAAGGGAAATGGAGCCCCTAAGACTAACACACAGGAAGCAGATGGCTGACTATCTTGTCCTTCCATCGGGGGCAGAGCATGCCCAGAGGAAAAGGCAAGGACATTCCTTTGTGCCCCACTCAGGCATGAGAGGGCAGGTCAGGGAAGCAAGCTGCTAGGGTATCAATCATTACCATCCCTTACTAGGTGACATGTCCACGTCACAGAAAGCCCTCCCCAGGAGTCCATCAAGCCAATGACAGGCTGACACCTAGGACCACACAATGTCTGTAACTCCGCCTCTTACAGCTAATAAAGGTGTGCCTTGCAAGCCTGCTCGGAGAGAAGAGAAGAGCATGGCAGCCTGACACTTGAACCCAACCCCGTGTCCGTGTAGGTTATTTCCCTACATATGGCGCCCAACGTGGGGCTCCTTAAGGGCATGCAAAATCCTGAGACCGACTGAGACGCAGACCCTCCCAAGAAGCAAGGAACCGGCTCAAATCCCCATCCAACCCACCTGTGAAGAGGCTGAGTGCACTAAATCATCCATTGGATCCCAAAGGTAAGGATGAGAGCTGTTTTCTCAGAGTTAGAAAATGGAATTGGAAATGAGCTGGGAGATTTAGTTCAGAAATCAGGGTTTTGCAAGACATGGGTAACCCTAGGAAAGCATCTGCAGGCAGAAGCTTCAGGAGGAGAATGCGTGGGAATGCAGGCCAGGAGGAGAATTGGCTTCACTTTTAGGGCCTTTAGGAACCATGGAAGCCATGCCAGTAAGAACACAGTCTTTGCCCACAGTTCCTAAGGTGGGATCAGGGGGGCAGGGAAAGATTTGCGTCAGCCAAGAAGTCAGAGCAGAGTCTGGGCAGCCCCTGGGTCAGAAACCAGTGGCAGGAAAGGAGATTCAGGCAGAAAATTCCAGGGTTGGCAAGCAGAACGCAGGTGATAGAGCAGGGCAAATGGAGATGACCATTTCACTCCTTCCCCCAGATTTCAAGATCCCCCTACCAATAATTTTTCCACCTAGTGACCTGCAGTTAGGAACAGTGCCCCAGAATCAGGAATTGGTTGAGGAAAGGGAACCCCTAGGGGATTTAGGAAAATCAGCAACAAACCCCCTGAAAGGGCTAAAAGATCCTTCCATTGAGAATAGTCCCACAAAAGGGAAAAATGAGACTCAAGAAACAGATCTCATCAAACCCCAGAAGCAGGAGGGAAATTTTTTTGTCCTGCCTCCAAAAAGCAGAGAGAAACCCCACAGGGAAGAATTGTCCAGAGAAAGCTACCACGTGGGTGAGAGGTTAGAGAAACAGTCTCTAAAATTCATTGAGAGAGGAAGTGTTTCTCTCGTGGAATCTTACAGCCAGCAGCGAAATCAGTTTCCCAGGGAGAGATTAATTAGTGTAAAAAAAATCCCTGGAAAACTTCCAGGTTCCTGACTTTCCTTACGTTGATCAGGAGCGGCAAGCTTTTCAAAAGCATGCAAAGAGTTCAACTTCCTGCTTACTCACCTCAGGGCTGAACTTAAGGAAAAGGTTAGGTCCCGATAGTGGTGGAAATTCAAGGCACCGTCATTTCAAATTTAGGAGGAAGCATTGGGAATACTTTGAAAAAGAAGATTAAGGATTGATAGACAAATCCTGATTGTCTTTCTGCATTGTCTTTTCTCTCCCATCTCCCTGAAAAAGCAGAAAGCTTAGGAATTCCCCATCTCTCCCCCTCCTTTTTCAGTAAGCTTTCCCTTTTCTGAATGTTTGCACAGAGCAAAAGACAATCTTTCCTTCAACCCAACCCCCACCCCACACCTCAATGTCCGGCTTTGCCAGAGCAACGGGTGGTGGGGGGAAGGAGAGCTAGGATTTAGCATTCTACGGAGCTCAAGCCTAGAAAGAGATAGCTCGTCCTGATAACTCAGCTCACAGGAATAGAAGAACAAGGAAGCTAGGAAAATATTTCAGAATTGTTCCCAGATCCTTCTTAGTCCAAGGAAATACCATCTCCTCACGATCTCAGCTCAGAGAGAGCGGGAGGGGGGATGGTGGAGCGATGAATCACGTCATGTGTTGTCAGGCAGATTTCAAGAGCAAAAACTGCAGTAGTTTTCCATCAAAACCCACCCCAGGGGTCGGGAGGGGATGTCTGTCATGCTTGCTTAAGAGATAAGCCTCTGGCAAACAGTCCTCCCCTTATCAATGCCTGCATGCCAGAATGGGGGGGAGAGACAAGACAAGCCTAAGAGCCAGGCAAAGATGTAGTGAAATTTTAACCAACAGATTTTAACCAAACAACATTCCAAAGCCTTTGTTTAATCTACACAGCAACTTTCTTGCCATTCTGTTAGCAAGCCTTTTTTGCTGACTGTTTTCAAGACACAGGAAGCCAGCTGCAATCTGAAGCGCAAACAGCTTTATTTTCAAGACCCCAGAAATCCACAATGCTTGAGATTTAAAAATATATGTATGAAACTAATGACTTTATTTTATTTCCAACCCTCTGCTAAGAGATAATTCAAATTTTTCTCTCAAGGTAAATCCAAGCCGTCCACACTTGTACAATTTTAAGAAAAAAGAAAAAGGGAGGAGAAATCCCTGATAGCAGTAAAGATTGCTTGCTTCATTTACCCTGAGAGAAAAAAATAGATAGGCTTTCTTTCTTTCTTTCTTTCTTTCTTTCTTTCTCTTTCTCTTTCTCTCTTTCGCTCACTCTATATCACAGATGCAGTCCAGAGGAGCCAACTCCCGTGACCAGGAGACTTTGAAGTATTGCCACCAAAGTGATGCAGAATTAAGCATGATTGCTTGCTTGCCAGCAGTGTCTCCTGCACCAACCATGATTGCTTGCCAAACAATCAAGGAACATTCTTTATACAAAGGAACATTTCTCACACAGGTGTAAAGCATTTGGATTTGCTCCAGAAGAACAACAAAGGACAATGCATTTCCCAAACTCAAATGAACTTTGAAAAAAGACTTTTCAGTACAACCACACAAACATTTCTGGACATTTGGAGCAGGAAAGAAGATGGCCAGTTAGTTATTCCCTTCCCTGTCACAAATGTGACCTTAGATAGAAAGGCAATAATGACTATGTATTCAAGTATGCAATGGGTTCATGTATTGTGTACTTGCTTGCTATATTTCTATGCTTCATGCTATGCATATAAGTGTGTTTCATATGCTTATGTATAATCATGGGTATGTGTCATGCTGTGTATAACTGACCCTTTATCTGATGTACCTCAGAGTTTCACCCATGAAGGGTATGGCACACACACATATATAGGGCTCTTACCTTCAGCCAAACACTTTAGGCCACAATTAGATAGCACACCACAGATTAGGATGTACACCCTAGTCTCCCCCAAACCAGATGCAAGAAGCCTTCACTCTTTGCCCACAGCCTAGGATGCCTACCATAATCTTAGTGACACCATAAGTAACATGTGGGTGGATTGGGGAACACCACAAGGAATATCACCTCACAAACTCCCAATGCAAGCAGTGCCACTCCTTCCCTTAGATAGGAACTCCACTCACTCTTAGTGCCAAGCCACATTGCAGTTGCCATGCACAAGATATGCCATGCAGCTTGTTATCCCGGCAGCCCTTCTCTAGCACTCAAGAGATTGGCCTATTCCGTGTTCTTAAACAAAAAAGGGGGAGATGAAGGGATGTCTCCTGAGGGATATTGGGTACTAATAGGCACATCCAGCAAGCTTCCTGTGGGACATTCTGGGGGGTGATATTTTACCCTTCCTCCTGCACGGGAAAGCCCTGGGAGAGGGGAAATGGAGCCCCTAAGACTAACACACAGGAAGCAGATGGCTGACTATCTTGTCCTTCCATTGGGGCCAGAGCATGCCCAGAGGAAAAGGCAAGGACATTCCTTTGTGCCCCACTCAGGCACGAGAGGGCAGGTCAGGGAAGCAAGCTGCTAGGGTATCAATCATTACCATCCCTTACTAGGTGACATGTCCACGTCACAGAAAGCCCTCCCCAGGAGTCCATCAAGCCAATGACAGGCTGACACCTAGGACACCACACAATGTCTGTAACTCCGCCGCTTACAGCTAATAAAGGTGTGCGTTGCAAGCCTGCTCGGAGAGAAGAGAAGAGCATGGCAGCCTGACACTTGAACCCAACCCCTTGTCCGTGTAGGTTATTTCCCTACAGTGATCCATCTGGGAAGAGATGGGCCACCAGGTAGATCTGTGTGGAGGAAGATTGATGGGGATTGGGAAAGATCCCATGCAAAAATCATATGAAATCAAGAGGATCTGGTAAGAATTGGGTTCTTTTACCCATAAACTTCTTTTATTTAAATTTAAAAGAGGGGATTGCTAGCCACCAGCCAAAAATGGAAATAGCCACCCAATCGATTCCATTTTAGAAGACAAGCATGTGAGTGGCCTATGAAAATCTGTGAGGGCCAAAAATAGAGCAGAAGAGCCCCCTGCTGTTGCACCCTTTGGCTTACAAAGCGAGTTCATACATGCTTTCATGGTCCAAGGACCTGGCCTGTGTACAAGGTCTCCAACTTTCATTGTGTATCTCAATAAAGTAGGGATTGATCCCTTCGGAGGAAGGCCACTGGGGATAAAGGGAATAAAACCTTGGAATTGAACCTCACCTGTGTCCTCATGATTGACGTGTTCCTTTGAAGAAAGGGATTTTGACATTCCTTTCATCAAAGACAAAATTACTCAAGGAAATTAATATAATACTAATGGCAGCAACAGTAGAAAGAGTAACATTTTCTCATCTCCCCACGTGTCCCCCTCCCTCACCTCCTTGACGACCAACCACACTTTGGAATATTCAGTCTACCTGTCACTTCAGTGTGGAATTTGGCTTTCTGTTTACCAGCTTTCTTTCAGCCTCTGGAAAAGTGTTGTTTATTTTTTTCAGGAGTTCCGTCCCACCTCATTACTTTGGGGTGGGGGGCAGTATACATACTAAGGGTGTGACCCATATGTGCGTACAGTGATCCCCCTCCTATTGCGGGGGTTAGGGACCCGAGCCAACCCGCGATAATTGAAAAGCCGTGATATGCAGATGCAGGTCAGGTCGGCCCTGGGGCGCCTAGCTGGGGGCTCTTGTACTTACCGGAGGCCTCACAAATAATTTTTGGTGATCTGGAAGTCACTTCTGGTTTGCAGGGAGGCCCTTTTGGGGCCTCCAGAAGGTCTGAGAAGGCCTTTGCAGGCCCATTTGGGACAGCGCCCGGTTGGGGGGAAAGTATGGGAGGCCCTTAACCCAGGGGGCTTTTTTTTATAGGGAGGGGGCAGAGAAGGCCCTCCCTCGTGTCCTCCATCAACTGTGCCTGTGCTGGCAACAAGACTGATAGGAGGGCCTCTTCTGCTGAGCCTAAAAGCCAAGAAGGCTCACATGGGGAGATTTGGTCCTTCAAGTAGCCTGGACCTAAACTGTACAGGGCTTTAGTGGCACTTAGACTGGACCCAGAAACAGACTGGTAGTAGTGCCGTTGTTGAAACAGGGGCACTATATGCTCCTTACAACTGGCCCCGGTCCTTGAATTTTGCAGCAGCGGAGCGGAAGTTACTAAACCATCATTAAAGACAGTCCCACACGGAGCACTTTACAGCAATCCAAGCAGGTTGTTGTAACTAAGGCATGTCGCTGTAAGCAAATCAGACATCTCAGGGCTTTAGATACAGATTCAAAATAGCAACGTCTTCCTCTCATACCAGGGGCTGGTTGTCATCAAGGCTGAAATGACTTTGGAAGCAGGGTTGCTAGAGCACAGGAGATATATTTTATTCTGGGTGAGCCACACCTGGATACCTATATGGTGTCTGTCAAGTAGACATCCCCGAATGGAGAATAAGGGGATTGGTAGTCCAAAAATACTCAACAAATTCCCATCCCTAATGATTTCATGCTGCATCCAATGCAGTCCCTATAAAGCCTTCTTCTTGATCTTCATTCATTCAATGAATGAATGAATGAATGAATGAATGAAAATCCACATCTGAGATGCTCCGTACATTTTAGTTGACTACCCACAGTTCCATGCTATACAGTAGAAATGGAAATACATGACATTGTAAATGTGGATTCTCAAAACAAGATCTACATGTTTGTAGTGGTTAAATGGCTGTACTGCAGCTCCAGCTGTGCTGACAACTTGGGGTTCAATCCCAGGTAGCCAGCTCAAGGTTCACTCAGCCTTCCATCCTTCCGAGGACAGTAAAATGAGTACTCAGCTCATTGGGGGGGGGGTTTCTGTGTGTATCCTGCATAAATGAATTGTAAACACTTTGCTTTGCTTTGTTTAATATTATGTTATTTGCCTCAAAGAAGCACCTCTGGAACCATCTCTAGTTGTGTATGTGTTTGTTTGTTTGTTTGTTTATTAGATTTCTATATTGCACCATCTAGCAACAGAGGCCACTCTGTTCTGATTCTATTGCACAGCTATGCTCCTACAGCTTATTCTGTCAAATTCCCTCAAAGGAACTGAAACCTGAGGGAAATTTCAGACTAGGGGAAAGGTCACCTCTGCAGAAAATGTGGATGTGAGGCATCTCTATCCTACTGCACAAGCTGCCAATACCTGCGTCTTTCAGGACATAAGACAATAACATTTTAAAGAATTAATTATTAGAATTTATAGATCCAGAGAGGAAAAGATATTTATCAAACAAAAGGCTGATCAGTTAGCTAGTCTGGTCACATATTTCCAATAAAATCGATGAGATTCTCATTAAGGGTAAGTGGTTGATATTAAATAACTTCTAGTGGCATGCCTACAAAAGAACTGGTCTGGAGAGCCTGCCCTGTGCAACGTGGGACAAACGTGCTCAGAATTCCTCTTGAGATTCCAAACTGAAGCAAATCTTTCAGGGAAGAGGTGCTCAACTCACAATACAGTTAAGCATTCTGAGATGAGTAGAGTTCATGTCCTGAATGAGGCAATATTGAAATTATCTAATATTTGTAGTAACATTGGACTTATGGCCAAAATCTTATTGAGTAAGGTATATTGGTGTAAGGGAGAAGACATGATCCAGCAGAGGGGTGGGGTGGGGAGGTTGCTGGTATCCCCATTTTGATCCTTATTTCTGCACAACTCATGTGCGATGAGACTTATTGTGCATGAGACAAGCAAGACCGTCCAGTCAGTTTGACATGTGTCCCAGGTAAAGTGATGGAAACCACCCTAAAAGATAAAATTAATAGGCACATAGACAAGAAGATGCTGCTGAAGGAGAGCCAACATGGCTTTTGCAAAGGCAAATCATGCCTCACTAATCTGTTGGAATTCTTTGAAGGTGTCAGCAAGCATGTGGATAAGGGAGATCCAGTTGACATTGTTTATCTGGACTTTCAGAAGGCTTTTGACAAGGTCCCGCACCAAAGGCTCTGGAATGAACTTGTCAGTGATGGGAGGAAAGGACAGATCGTGTCCTGGATCAGCAACTGGCTAAGGGACAGGAATTCCTCGTGAACATGTGATAGTTTTTCACACCTCCCATTGTTTGTGAACTAGCTCCTTTAGTTTTGTGGTTGGTCACCAGGAAGCAAGCACTGGCTTTGTTTGCAAATCTAATCACTCAGTCACAAAGGTTTTGTCAGAGTCACCTCACTGAAACACAAATGCCATTCCATCTTTGAGTGGTGCTACATCTATTTTCCCCCTCCTCCCGTCCGTAATTTTCAATGTTGCAAATAGGAGTCTTGACAGCTTCCATGGTTTCTCTTGAATATGACATGAGCACAGAGACCTTTTTGGAATCTTATTTTAAGATTTTCACCTGAGGTGGAGGAGAATTTCCTTCCTCTTGTGCTCGGTCGGCCCCAGATCCTTTTCCCATTCATGCCCATCCCTCCTTTGTCTTGCCACCAACAAAGACAGGAGGACGAAAAGCAGGTGAGATCTTTGCTGGATCTGACACACGGCATGGTGGGGGCCCGCTGTGCAATTCAAGGAAGAGAAGGTTTAATTTCCCCAAGACTGCTGATGCTGCACTATCCCATCAACAGCTCTATTTCCCAGAGGCAATATAGGTGCAGGAGAAGAGGCCAGATTCTCTTCCTGATTCCGTTCTGCAGTGGCCATGAACACGCTGGCGTGTTTAGTTGGGGGCGGGGAGAATATTTCATGTATTATTCTATTATTTATTAAAATATTTTACCCTGTCTTTCTCTCCAAAAGAACCCAAGGCAGCTAATAATTGGTGGGGAATGGGATGCATAGGGAAAAGCGGACTAACAGCGTTAGTAGGGAACTCACGGAAATATGGAACAAGAAGTGCAAATTTGGATTGGCTCAGAAAAACCTTGGGATTAGGACATGGGATAGCTTGACTGCTTTGGTTCTGATATCAGCTAGGAGAATTAATGCCTCTCTGTTGACAGTGCCCACTTTGAATGCACAGCTCTTAATCTGATGTTTATATCAAACTGAAGCTGTGCCACTGAATCCCAGATGGGTGCTAAATGTAGGGCAGCTGTCTGGAGGGAGTCATGGGGGTGGTAAACAGTAGAGGGGATGGTGGTGGAGGAGAATCCAAACTGGTCTCGCGGTTTCATTTCCTCTCCAGGAGCATTTGATTGCTCTCCTCTTTGCTTTGTTCTTGCAGGATTGGACCCTTCTTTTCAGGGTGGAAAGACACTTCTTAATGGAATACAAAAGAGGAACAGGTAGTACCTTTAGGCTACTAGAAAATTCACAGAAACGTTGCTAATATTTTGAGGGCGTAACCCTCTTCCTCAAAGCAGTACCAATAGGTTATAACATGGCAAGAGATGGATTTGCCAGGAGTTATTTCATAGATGTAAGGTGTTTGGCAAGATGGAAAAGAGCCAGGCAGTTTTCTTAGCTGAGGCTCAGAGCTTGGATTTCTTAGGCTGCATCCCCTCTTTTAAATTTAAATAAAAGAAGTTTATGAAGGGAGGGAGGTGTTTTTATTGCCCCAGTCCTTCTGAAGACATGTCACGGCTCACATACACACATTCACACCTCTCCTCAATAGACATGGGCACGACTCGGCAAAATTGTCGTTTCCATTTTTGGTTATCGTTTCTGTTATGTAACGGAAACGGTAACGATAATTAAGCTGTCAGAACTCGAACTCGAACTGAAAAAAGAAAAATTTGGTCGGGTTTTTCATTTCTGTTTGTGGCATCGCGGCGATCGCACAATGCGAAGCACAGAAAAAGTTTTTAAAAGTTTATTTTAAAAAAACCCGACTCCCGGCCAAAAAAGCAGGCGAAAATATGCCTGCCTGAGGCTTTGCCACCTACCAGAGGGGTGGTTTCTGGGGGGTCACTGGCCTTTCCCCCCTCTTCTCCTGTCCTGGGCTGCTTGCACCAGGCTGGGGGGCGGGGTGTCATCCATGTTGTCTCGCCATGCCATGCGGTGGGGGGGATCCAAAATGGCAACCAAAATTTTTCTTTTAAAATCGTGGTCAAAAAACACACCAAATCACCACAGAAACATGTGAAATTTATTTATTTTAAATGCCTGAATTTTAATAGTAGCAGCAGTGGGTTTTTTTATAGCAATAAAACGTCGTATTGATTTTATTTTATTTTATTTTATTTTTTATTTTTTTAGACCTGCCCATTTGGCTGGGCATGGGATGGGACCATGCAATTTTTGAACCATTCCACCACTGGCATCGCCAGGCTTTTGACTGACACTTCTGGATGTCTCGGAGGGCATAAAAAGCCGAGGCACCTTCCAGAAATCGCAGTCGGGTGTATGGATGTGGTTGAGGGAGGAGGGCTGGCTGCTGGTGCTGGTGTGATCCAATCGAGATTGAGGAGGGAGGCTGGAGGCTTTAGGATTTAAGTTAGGCAGGCAGGGAGGGAATTGAATTTAGAAAATAATTTATTTGATTCCCTGCAGCTTTGTCTGCTGAAGGGAATAGCAGTTTATTCTTTATTTCTTCTCTGGCAGTTTGTGAGGATTTTTTTCTGATATTGGATAAAGGGGGAGGTTCGACTGGGAGTGGGAGGTGTAGATTTATTTTAAAAATATATTATATACTACCATTTATTTTCTATTTTCCCAACTTCAATTTGCTTGCACACACACACACATTTGGGGTGCAAGCCAAGAACAGAACCTCTATCCTAAGTGATATCCTAACTGACCACTTGCCCGTCCGCCCGTGCCGCCGCCTCCCACCTGCGGCCCGCCACCCGCCCACCTGCCCCCCCCCCACCATCCGCCATCCGCCCCGCCCGCCACCTAGGGCGCAAAAACACCTAGCGCCGGCCCTGATTGCGGGACGCCCCTATGCTCTGGGAAGTCAAATCGCGCTAAATCGCGGTGGAAATGACAAACAACAAACAACAAACGGAAACAACAAATTATTGAAATTTTTTTACAACAAACGGAAACGACCCGAAACGGACCCGTTCCGACAAGCGAAAACTCGAAACGTCATTTTTTCTGGTCGTGCCCATGTCTACTCCTCAATGCGGCTCATCGAGGCCAATGGCCCCTGCCTTGCCAGCGAAGGGGGAGGGGAGTTGTTGCAGAAGGCCCATGCATTTCATTTGGGGTTTGGGATAGAATTTTTGAAAAGTCCACTGAATGTAGCCAATTGGATCAAATAAAAAGGAAAGAGATTACCCAGTGTTGCAGTCTTGTCATGTCTCCGTTGATGGTCCATTTGCCTCTTCCGTGGCAAATATGTTGGGGGGGGGCACTCATTCCTGTTATCTCAGTATTTCCAATTGAAGCAAAACAAGTTGAGGAGCCATGTAGCTGTGTTGTTTTACTTCTTAATGGGCAGCCCAAGCCCAAGGCTTTCCCAGCTAAAACGGAAGGAGCCGATCCTGCCAAAAGTGAGGCGGAGGGGAGTCTTCAGGACGCAGAGAGTAAATAAGGGCTGCTGGAAAGGAAAGGAAACAAAACAGCAAGGTCAGATTGGGTTCTCCTTCACCCCACTCCCACCCCTAGGGAAAGGCTTACTTCCACCCCTTAATTTTCAGTGCCATCATTTTTTTTGGGGGGGGGATAGCATATATGTGGAAAAATGTGGTAACTCACTGAGCTCTCCTGCCAGTAAGAATTCAACTACCCAGGAAGAAACTTCACCCAACAGAACACACAGCACTTGATCAGGTAGGCCAACAGGCCTTCCCACATGGTCTCCTCAGCCCCTGCAGCTCTTTCTTGTCACTCTTGTCCAACATGGAGGATGCAACAGACTCTCCCCCTTGGTCCCCGTAAACAGAGATAGTGTGAAGGGCAGATGTGCAGTCTCAGCATGTGGTGAGCACATGTCAGGAAACTACAACAAATGTCAGCCCCTCCGAACGTGTTCATGGGTCCCTCAGGGCTTTGGGAAGTGTGTCTCTTGTCTCCTTTTCCTATACTTATCCATAGCAAAACACAAATCAAAACCAAGTGTATTTGATGCCATGTACAACTGTAAAGTAGCTTGGAACATTCTGTTTCATGTATTTTGTTCCTTACTGCACGATTTACTGCTTTGCATTTTTCTGAGGCTGTTAAGCAAAGCTGTCATGGATTTGCATGGAACTGAATACATACCTCTCATGTTTAGGAGTGTTTGAATTGATCCAAACTCTGTGGGATTATAATATAATTATAATAATTATTTTATTTTATATCATTTTGCATTTACATTGTGAAGAACAGCATTGCAAAATCACATTTTTATCCACTCCTGCTTATTTCTAAATACAGTAGAAGGTAGCATGAAAAGTGTTAAAGAAATGCATTTTGATTTACAGCTTTTGCATTCAAGAAATGCATTTCAGCTTAAAGCTCTTATGGTAACAAAAGGGGAGGAGAGGATCAAAGCAGACCTATGAACAGGAGAGTATTCAAATAGTCCACAAGCTGCAAACAAGGATGATTTCCTCCTCTCTCTCTCTCTCTGCTGGCTGGTTGAACCAAATTAACCTGACGAAACCCAAGGTCCTGGGCACAAATTCACAGTAGAACCATTTACATTCCCCCCCCTGTGTAATTGCACCCTCTGTCACTCTTAGAAATGCATGTATCCCAATGGCTGCTTACCCCATAATTCCTCTAAAGAAGGCTGCAGACCACAAAAACATATGCCAGATAAGACCCATGGGTTGTTAAGGGGCCACAAGCTTCTCTGTTAGTTTTACTGTGAGAGACCTCAAACTAACACGACTGCCCCTCTGGAAGTCTCAAAAATATGTCTCCTGTTCAATCTAGACCTATCCTTTTCAAAACCAAGTCTTTACTTCACCCAGTTCCGGCACTCATTACAAATTGCAATGTTTCTTCTCTGAATCTTTGAAATGTATATTTCCTGCCTTTCCTTTGGCTCGTTGATAAATTTGAAATGTAATACATTATTCTCTCACATTTAGGACTGTTTGAATTGGTGCTGCCTCTCTATCGTTATAATGCAATTATTTTGCTGCATTTTGTTTTGCATTCACTTTGTGAATATTTCCCTGAAGCACAGGCACAATTTCACCCGCCGCCCCCTCTTCTAAGTGGGGAGAACATGAAACGTGTTACAATTAAAGGAATGACTTTTCATTTCAAGCTTTTACGTTCAAAAATGCATTTCAATTTGGAACCATTGTGTTAAAGGAAGACATGAAAAAAATGGACATACAGATGGGTTGCATGTGGCTTTGTTAGATTTAGCCGATCGTGTTGCTGGAATGACAGCTCTGTAGATTAGGAATCTGGCTGCAGAGACAGAGGTTCCTCACTGTGCACCTTCCCACCCACCCCCACCCAGCGAAGAGCCAGCCTGGGTGACCTTGGGCAAGCTGCCCAGTCCCCAAGGTACCCCCAGAAGAATTGTTGACATAGGAAGCCCTAAATGGCTTAGGACCTAGATACCCGAAGGAACGCCTCCTTCTATATGAACCTACCCGGCAATTAAGATCGAGCCAGGGGGCCCTCTTGAAAGAGCCATCCCTCAAGGAGGTGAGAGGGATGGCTTGTAGGAACAGGGCCTTCTCGGCAGCTGCCCCCAAGCTATGGAATGCCCTCCCAAGTGACATCCGCCTGGCGCCAACACTGATGACATTTTGGCGCCAGATAAAAACCTTCCTGTCCCAGAAGTTTTTTAATTGACACAATATAGACTGTGGGTCCCCTGATGGCAATTTTAGTGTAATGATTGTCGTGTAAGGTTTTTATTATTATTTTAATTATTTATTGATATTTGATGTTTTAACTCTTTTACTTCTTTGATTGTAAGCCACCCAGAGAACTTTGGGTAGTGGGCGGTATATAAATTATAAAAATAAATAAATAAATAAATAAATAAATAAATAAATAAATAAATAAATAAATAAATAAATAAAATCAGAATTGCCTTGACAGCAGATAATAATAATTATTTATCTATTAGCCGATCGTGTTGGATAGCACTGGATAGAATGTCAGTGGGGAAACAGTTCTTATAGACTCCTTAAACACTTAAGCACAACCCTGGGCTGAATTAACTGGAGAAAATCCCCAGTGGCATTTTTTGCGACTTAGCTTGCAAGAGTGGCTTTCAGGGTGGATGCACAGAGCGTGCAGGGAGTGCATGAATACATTAGGCTTTCCAGGAGTCATTTTATATATAACACATACACAAATTGAATCCCAGTTGTAATCTCATGCCATTGCTTCCTTGCCAGTTAATATTATTTGCAGCACGAGGCAACTGCATTGAATATTATAGATTTGCCTTTAAAACCAACCTGGGGGCTGAACAAAAAACAAGAAAACTGAGTGGAGGAGAAAAGACAGAACATTATGATGTTCTAATGCTATAACGTTAGGTTCCCTTGTGTGAGACACTGCATAGGAAAAAGCGGCAACAGCATGGAAGTGGCTGTTTTCTGGGCTCAGCTACCGCCTTTGCGTCTCAGTTTTCCTTTCTGGGACTCTTTGCCTTTTAATCTGGAAATCAGTTGCCTTCTGACGTTCTTGTTGTGCTGAACCAAAGCTACCCACGATGCAGAGTGGTTCCATCAGGGATTGGAGTGATTATTAAAGAAAATGAATTTGGACAAAGCCTAGTTGATACTCTCAAACAGAGTGGAGGTACTGGCTGAAATCCTGTTTGCGCAGGCGTAATCAAAAGGCATCCCTGCATAAATTTGATGGCATAGTACGCGGGCAACAAGGAATTGCCGGCCGAGATCAGGCAGTTGGACTCGCGCGGCTGGCATTTAGAAGAGCATTGAACACTTTGCTCTTTAGGGAATGTTTTGGGTAGTCTTTGGGGTTTCAGTGGCCTGTTTTTAGCTCATCTGTCTGCTGATTTTTGACTTGTCTTGCCGATGTTTGTTTCTGTAGTTTGGCTGCTGATGCAGCTTGCATATTTTTATTTTATTACATTTGGTTTTTTATTATACTGTGACATTAATTATTATTTTATATTATTGTATTTGATTTGTTGTATGATGTTGTATATTTGAGCAAGTTGTTCTTGCAACATGTTGTACACCGCCCTGAGTTCCTTCAGGAAAATCGGGCAGTTAACATATAAATAAATAAATAAATAAATAAATAAATAAATAAATAAATAAATAATGATTGTGCAATCGGTCGCACAGCTCCTGGTGTGCCCATGGCACAACATGCCTGCAGAAGTACTTTCTGGGGGGCACCTCTGACTTGGCAGCATTGCACTTCCACTCGAAATAACGAGACGAGGCAGGTGTTTGGGGGTTAACTGGGCCACACTTTATTAACACAACAACTTAGTTCAACAACCAACAAGAGGGGCCTGGCATCAGCATACAGGTTGGAACGGTGGGGTCTCCCGGGACCCCTCCAACCAGGCAGCAAAGGGCGAGTTACAACCCCCAGCTGGGGCAGTCAGCCTACTGCCCCAGCCAGGCCAGTTGGTGATATTACCCCTCCCTGCATTAGTTGGGCTTAAACTGGGCAATCCCCATTGCAGGGAGGCATCCCCGTGTATCCCCCAGGCACAGAGACCTCCTGATCCGGCGTGCTATGGGTATACGGTACTTGGGGACAGATGTTCGTTGTATACTCACCGCTGCCCCCATCCGGTTCAGCCGCCAGTGTGACCAAATCCAAACTGCTCCTAATGCCCTAATACCAGTGTGGGATAGGCGAAAAATCTCAACGGCCAATTCAGAGTGCGGGTCAAAAATTTCTATCCGGCCCCCGAACAGGCGACCAGTCAGACTCACACTAGTTCTTAACAAGTGGTGGGCGGAAGGGGAACGCTGCGAAAGACTGCTCTGAGGGTGGGGGTCGGAGCCGCCCTTTTATATGGCACTCCTCCCCCCTCCCCTCCGGGCGAACCGCCCGCCCTGCCCCTCTCGCGTCCTCTCGCGAGGGGGCAATGAGAGTTCAGCGCAGCAGATAGACTGCCTGCGGAGCCCGGATTGTAGCCATCCCAGGCGCAATGTCACAACAGGCCTGTGTAACTGCACAACAGGACTCCAACCATTAAATCAATCAACTATTTGTGCAAACCACCTTGACGCCGAAACCACTCTGATGCCCAGCAGTTCATGATACAGACTGTCTTTTATCAGTAAACTTCTATGCTAGTGTTACTATTATCTGGAGAGAGTATTTTATCTCAAAGAAAAAGAAACAAACTGGCACATTAATTTGTAAGAGGTTACAGCAAGCATGTGGATATATTCTAAAATGGATTTTTCTTTCACACTTTTGCATTTTCCTGCAAAGATGACTTAACATGATTGTTTTCCCAGATGTCTTCAAAAGAATTACTTATAAACTGAAATTCCTTTGATGTAGCTGTCATAGGTTTGTGAACCCTTAAAACAAATAGTATTGAGATTGATTACAAACAGTAAATGTATTATAGCAAGCAAAGTCCTGCAGAAATATTGAGTTTTTTGTACTTTGTTCCTACCTGTTTTGCTACCTCCCACTCAATTTTTATATAACATTCAACACAACATTATTTTGACTGAAAATTTGATTTGGAACTTGCTTTTAAACTGTGATTTACTTCCAGTGCATTTTTAATTTTATTTCAGATTTTGCAAGCCTTATTACTTCCTCCATAACTTGATTACAGACAACTTTAAAATTTGTGGTGGCTATCATGAATTGTTTTGGTTTTCAGTTATTAGCTTTTAAAATCCCTAATGACCCTATGAAGATCTCACTTGCAAGGGTTAAAAGATGGTGATGTAGCGCTTGGGGAAAGTTAGTTTTTGGTTCAAAAAATTATTTCCCCAAAATATAGACCAAGAGTAACAGCTCACATGGAAACGCCAAGAACTGCTGGATAGCTCCATGGCTTAGATATCTGACTGCAAAGCCAGAGTTTGGAAGTTGAATTCCTCAATGACCCTCCTTCATGGGAGCTGTACTCAGTGATCCGTAAGGTCTCTTCAGGCTCTGCAGTTCAAAGCTTCTTCTTCTTCTTCTTCTTCTTCTTCTTCTTCTTCTTCTTCTTCTTCTTCTTCTTCTTATTATTATTATTATTATTATTATTATTATTATTATTATTATTATTATTATTATTAACCACACAGCTAACTACGCTGGATTTTGTATTACCAATCACTAGTCGAACTCTTCCCAAGTGTTTAGGACTCAGTGATGTATCGGTGAATTATGCAAGCAGATCCCAGTAAGGCGGCTTTCTGTTTCTGACTGATGGTGACTTTATCAACTCCAATTTCTTCTAAATACTTGCTTAGCTCTTTAGGCACCGCACCCAGCGTGCTGATTACCACTGGAACCACCTGTACCGGTTTATACCAGAGTCTCTGAAGTTCAATTTTCAGATCCTGATATCAGGTAATTTTTTCAAGTTGTTTCTCAGTGACTCTACTATCACCTGGTATAGCAACATCAATGATCCACACTTTTTTATTCTCCCCAATCACAATATCTGGGGTATTATTATTATTATTATTATTATTATTATTATTATTATTATTATTATTATTATTATTATTATTACATTAATAACATGGTTTAAGAGTAACTTGGTTTAAGAACATTTTGAAAGACAAGCAAATATTTGTTATAAATTTTGCCTTGATCAACAAGCAATGTCTTGATATGCAAGCACTGGAGCAGGCCATTTGATCACTAGTGAGCCAATGGTGGCTCCCCCCCCTCCCTCCCCCCCCCGCTGGATTGTGGGTGATTGTCTGGATTATTTTCAAAGGGGAGTGCAGGTTAGGGTTTTATTTTTCTTAATAATTTTATTTTTATTTAATTTACTTTCAACATTCCTTATTGTTTTTTCAAACCATTTCTAGTCATGGGGCAGCTAGTCAAGTGTGTATAGGGCTACAAATTGCATGTTATTATTGTCACGTTAAAAACACAGAGTTAAATCCAAATGTTAGTCCCAAACCAAGCTGATTCCACTGCTGGGTACCTAAACCATGGTGTGGACATGGACTTCTAGTCGACTTCTTTTCTGTCAACAATAAATTAAGGGATTATGAAAAGAAAATACACACATGTGTATAGCAGAGAAAAAATATGAGCTTAGCAGCAGTAGCATGTAAAGTGTAGTTAATTGTTATAAGTATTATCAGAGCCCAGAAACGGAGAGACAAAGAAACATGGATTAGAATAAAACTCTTATATTGAATATATACAGCAAATAACAACAGCATAACACCAAGCAATATCACATATACAACTCAACAGAGCGTGGGGCACTGTTTTCTCACCATAAACAGTCCCAATTCAACATTATTACAGCCAGTTCTTTTATACACATTTAGACCTAATCAGGCATGATTTTAACCAATCACATTCTGACGCACCATGATGTCATTAACTATTCCATCTGTGCTAAACCACTTAACCTGCTGGTGATTTCTAATTCCTGGCACATGTGGCTAACATCATGACACTGCATTTTTGACTGACTCCATTTTACAAATTCTCTTTTCACTTTGTTAAATATACATTACATATATATTGTCAATTTTACATATTATGACAGTTTTGGTATATTGTGTGTACAGTTTGTGGTCTTTGGGCCCCAGGATGAATCGTCTAAGCTTCCATTATTTCTTATAGAGAAAGTTGCTTTGATATAAGAGTGTTTTAGTTTGCAAGCATGTTTCCAGAAGGAATTATGCTTGTAAACCAAGGTATCACTGTATTATTATTATTATTATTATTATTATTATTATTATTATTATTATTATTATTATTATTATTACTACTACTACTACTACTACTACTACTACTACTACTACTACTACTACTACAATAGCATCCCTGTATCAGCAGATTCAGTTATCAGCAGTTGGTGAGCTGAAGCGTGAGGGGCTGGGCTGCCAGCGGCATGGGAGCACACGAAGTGGTGACAACACATAAAGGGGCAGGTGTCATGGCAGTTTGTGAAGGGCCAGGCCTACAGCTGTGTGGTGCCACCGCATTCGCCCCCCACCCCCACCACTGTCACCACAATCCCCTTGTCACTGGCACTCCCTTGTCACTGCCACGACCATTATCCTTGGATAAGAGCATTCACTGTTATCTATGGATTTCATTATCCATAGGGCGGCCTGGAACCTACCCGCCCCCTGTCAAGAATATTCTTGTGAGTGAGTTTTTCAACTTGCAATTAGCTGTGGACTGAAGCAAGCTCGGTAAAGTGGCCTTGACAGGAAGGCGAGTGTCCAAGGACAGTGGAAGCGTAGCTCAGAAGCGTGGATGAAAGAAGCATTATGACATGTGATGTGAAAGTAAAGAAATGATTGGAAAGAGATGTTATGTATTGCAATACCTTATGAATTGCAATATGTTCTTGCTGTTTAGCCAGGGCTGTTTAGCCAGTAAGCCTGATATGTTGGCTGTGATAAGGAACAGTAGCAGGATTATGTATGCTACTGGATGTAAGTCTGGAAACCAATGGAACCTGTATATATTTTGTAAATAGACTGCAATAGAAAACCAGCAACGGAGTCTGTCATATTTTTGCCTCTAATCCTTGACATTGCTGCAACTCTGCTAACTGAGGTTAGCTCCTCTTATATTCCTTGACAGGTTATGGGTGCAGTCAATGTTTAAGCCAGCATGTTAAGTGGTTAGAGAAAAGTTTTGAAGTTGCTGAGTTTGGAGCTGAAAGCTGAAAGCTGAAAGAAGTTGCCAGGCAGTCTTCCCTGATGTCTGAGAAGGAAGAGAGTGGGCAAAGCTCAGAGAGTGAGAGTGAGCCAGAAAGCCTGTGCAAAATGCAGTCTGCCACAGCAAGTGGAGTGTTGCCGGTTCCAAGGCTTGGTGAGTCTAATTTTTTGGCTTGGTGTCTCAAAATGGAGATGTACCTGAAGCGTGAAAGTTTGTGGAAATGTGTGGAAAATCCCAGAGCAGTGGATGATGATAAGTTTGATGAACTAAATCAAAAAGCATCGCCTACAATTGTGTTAAGCTTGCAAGATTCCCAGTTGAACTATATTCGTGGCATAAGTTCTGCTAAGAACTGCTGGGAGAACTGCTATACTACTGGGAGGCACTGAGAAATGTGCATGTTCGTCAAACAACATGTAGTAGAATGCTGCTGACCAGAAAGCTGTACAGAAAAAGGCTGAATGAAGGTGAAGGAGATTTGGGGGTCCTACTGCAGCCACGTCCAAACTTCGGTCCTCCTGATGTTTTGGACCACAACTCCCAGAATTCCAAGCCTGTATTTCCAGTTGCAAAGGACTGTGGGAGTTGTGGTCCAAAACATCTGGAGGGTGGAAGTATGGGAATGCCTGTCCTACTGTATTATTCTTACTTTTATTCCTATTCTTATTATTCCCTGAGATCATTATGGGCATTAGCCTCATAATCCTTTTTACTGACTTGTTGACACTTTGTGCAGCAACAGCTGCTTTCTGCTTGTTTGCTCAAAGGTGAGTAGAAGCCTTCTTGATGCTTTACATGGTCAAGTCAGGAAGGGTGAGATCCACTTATTGATCAAGCCAATCACAACAATTTCCCTTGCTTTGGGGTTTATTTTATTCTTGCTTGGGGGGGCAATGTGTAGCCTGCACACTGTAATTAAAATTGTAAACCGCCCAGAGACTACTTAAAGTGGTATGGGGCGGTATATAAGCAGAACACTTTGTGGTTTTTTTTGCTTTCTACCCATTTCTTCAGCAAATTCTTCAGTAAATTCTTCAGTAATCCTCTTCCACGTGCAAAACAGGTAATATTCACTGGAAATGATTTGGTGCCACTCAGGTTACAGTCAAGCAGTTGCAAGTCTTTCCATGGAGACGCACATAAAGGGGACCTCCTTGAGTTTCTTAGACTGTCTTTTTTTTGCTGGTTTGAATTGTGCTGACCTTCTTTTGACCTTAGATTGCCGAGGGTTGCTAAAATTACTCCCTTCCCTCCCATACCTCTCTCTTGTCCCTTCAAAGAAGCTACATCCAGGGCTGGCGCTAGGTTTTTTTGCGCCCTAGGTGGCGGGGTGGGGTGGGCGGGTGGGCGGGTGGTGGCGGGGGCAGTGGTGGTGGGCCGTTGGCAGTGGTGGGGGGGCACGGTTGGCGGCAGGGGGCGGCAGCGGGGGGCGGGGTGAAGGGTGGGCAGTGAAGGGTGGCGGGGGGCAGGGCGGTGCCCCCTGTCCATTTTGGCACCCTAGGCAACTGCCTAGTTCGCCTTAATGGACACGCCAGCCTTGGGTACATCTTGCCTTTGTTCTCTAGAGTTGAAACAAGCAGGCCTTCCTTCTGACACCTCCAATTTTGTTATCACCTTTTCTATTACAAGTGCATTTAAGTAATTAACATACCAGTAAGTTTTCTTATTTTCTTAGGAAGGAGCAGGGACCTGATACCTTTCCAAAGATGGAAGTGCAAAAATGTATCTACTTTGGAATGTTCTTGCAGGTAAGCCTGTTCCATGCATAGCTCTGTCTTATAACAAATATTTGTTTTTCCTTATTGAAAGGCTTTATTTGAAGATTATTATTTTAGCTCCTGCTGCCTGGCTTCTTTCCAAATAAAAAAAATCAGTGGGGCCAAACATTCTCTATCATGATAAGCAAGATTGGTTGTTTTCAATTTTACAAGCTATTTTAAATCTGGGGGTTCTTAGGCTCCCTTGTCTGCAAGGGGAATAGTTTTACTTTTTAAAAACCAAAACTCAAGAATCCTTTCCCCAAATGTCCCCAAATTTGGTACAGCGCAAATTTGGTGTTGCTGTGAAGTCCAGATTTATACATTTTTGTTTGGCTCATTCTCCTTTTTAGAACTGTCTTGTAGAATGTTGATTATTACTCTGCTGCACAATAAGATTTTTTTTTCTTCCCCGCCATCTGCAATTTTTAGTTGTTTAGTTTTGTTACCTGTTTTAATTGTTTTATTTAATTGTTTGTGATTAGAGATGGGCACGACTTAGCGGTATTCCCGTTTCTGTTTCCATTACTCGGTTCCGTTACTCTACGGAAACAGTAACGGGAATTACTCCCCCAGACTTCGAGCTCGAACCGACGAACGAACAATTTTGGTCTGATTTGTCGTGCTCATTCCTTGCATCGCGCGATGCCACGCGGCACAGAAAAAAAGTTTTTAAAAGTTAAAAAAACCCGGTTCCCGGCCAAAAAGCAGGCGGAAAAATGCCTGCCGTGCCTCAGGGCACCTACCAGAGGGGTTGTTTCTGGAGGTCCCTGGCCTCCCCCCCATCCCCCATCCTAGTGGGCTGCTCTGTGGGACTCGCCGCAGGCTCGCAGCCAGCAAAAAGCCCAGTCTCGCCGGCCGCCGGCCGCCGCAATTAAAGCGCAAGCAAGCGGCACGGACGGCACAGGAAAAAACTTTTTAACTCTCCCCCACCCATTCCCGGGCCAAAAAAGGAGGCGGAAAAATGCCTGCTTGACTAAGGGCGCAGGGCACCTACCGGAGGGGTGGTTTCTGGAGGGGGGGGTCCCGCCTCCCCCCCATCCTGGGCAGCCGGACTCGCGAGTCGCCATTCGCCATGCCATGCGGTGCGGGCGGGGAAATCCAAAATGGGGCGGCGAACGCAATATTGTTTTTGAAATCGTGGTCCAAAAACACACAAGCACAACAGAAACACGCGAAAATTTATAAACTGCCAGATTTTTCACAGTAGCAGTGGGTAAAATGTCTCTCCTCTCCTCCTCTGTCCTCCATTGATTTTATTTATTTATTTATTTTTACACCTGCGCATTGGATGGGCTGGCCGAGTGGCCAGCCATGTGGGAGTGGACGAGCATGCAAATTTTTGGAGCCATCCCACCAGTTGCATGGCCACTTGGCCATGGAGACTTCTGGGATGTGCCAAAAAGCCCCCTAAAACCTGCCCTAGCCCTAACCCTAACCCTTGACTCCGTACCCATACGTCACAGACTGTCTTCTTAGTGGGTCAGAGAGGCACCCAGAGGTGCAACCCACTAGCCCACTGTAACCTTACCCGTCACTAGCCTAACCCTAGCCCTTGCACTAAGCCACCTTAAAGCCAGATCTACTTGCTTGCATTGCACTACACGCAGCAAGTACACTTCCCTTCTGTGTGAGACATGGTGGTGCGAGAGCCTTGTGCAGGGAAGGCATGATTCTATCACTCTCACACAGGTCTCACTGTCTGCACATTATGTTATGCAATATCCATATGGCTATTGCATAGCATTTTGCAGCAGCAGCAGGTGAGGAAGGGAGACCCCCATGTAGAGGGGTCTCTTGGAGCCTGCTTCCCCTTCCTAGTGGGTGAGGATAGGAGGCACCCACGGGTGCCTCCAGGAGCCCACTTTCCCTTTATAGCGGGCCAGAGGAGGCACCCACCCCACAGAGGTGCCTCCAGGAGCCCGCTCCCCCCCAAAAAAACCAGTACTAACGACAACGAAAAAACAAAAAAACGAACCGACTAATTTTTGCGAATTTTCGCGAAAACCGGAAACGACCCGAAACGGGACTGGCCCGACTAACGACAACTCGAAAAAAAAAATTTTTTTCAAGTCGTGCCCATCTCTATTTGTGATTGTTATATTCTGTCTTTGTTGTAAACCGCCCGGAGTTCCTTCGGGAAGATGGGCGGTATATAAGCCCAATAAATAAATAAATAAGATAGATGCACTACCATACAGCTATAATGCTGACAAAAGGCAATCATGTATCACCTGGGTACTGTGACTCACTCCTACATTTGCTAAGTGATCACAATCAATTAAGGCAGCAATTCAGTACCTACTTACTTAGATTTAATCCCCACAGAAGCTAATGAGACCTATTTTTGAGCAGACATATCAACGTTTATGCTATAAATGATTTTAATCTTCACCTCACTTCCTTCCCCTTCTTAACACCCAGGCTTTTATCTTTGAATGGAAGTCAAGTTCTACTTCTATCAGACAAGCATTCATGGCTCCTTGTCTCTCTGCCTTGGGCCCCGTTCTCATGACGATTTTGCTGCTCTTTTTGCTGCAAAAGACTGTGCAGCAAAAGATCATGCCTTCACTCCGAAGAGCAGTATTTTGGTACCCCGGCCGACCATGGCCCTGGAAGTGCACTTTAACCATAGCATTTTCTACCACAGCTTGGGGTTGTGTTAAAATACTTCTGTTATTGATGCACACTGTTTTAATGCCTCAAACAAGGTGCGACCCCAGAAAATTCGCACAAATTAGATTCGTACCCCTTTTCCTGCCACTTCCCGTAGTTCTGCCTTGGTAATCGCTTATGCTACTGAGTTGGTGGCACACCGGCATGCTGGCACAATTTTTGCTGGCTTTCCGCCAGCAATTAAAATTGATTTTAAGAAGAAAGACTGCTACCTGGCTGCAACGCAGGTATTCACCACAAGGGGAATCAACTCAAAAAACAGGGAAAAGATGTGCAGTAAGCAAGTCGGGATGGACGCATAGAAGTAAAATACTCCCCTGTCATCGGGGCGCTAACTGCACATCAAAAGTCATGTGACCACCCAAAAAAATAGTATGCATCATATTAAGATGCGCAGATAATAGTAGTGAGACTGGGGCCTTAGTTAGCCAGCATTTGGGATTTCCTCCCACCTTTCTTATCATGTTGTTCTTTCAAATATACATCACTTCCTTGTTTTACAAAATACAGAGTCTCTGTATGATTGTTTTCGAGGGCAAAAGGCTTTACCAAAGACTGGCCAAAGTAAGCTGGAAAATGCATGTGTTTGTTTAAAAGGTATGTTTTCAAAGTGGAGCAGTGGGGATGCAAAAACATACCCCTCCCATCTTTGCCTGCCTCTCCATCATCTGCCAGGGGAAGGAGATTTCCATGCCTACTCATGCATGTATGTAGAGACCCACCAAGGGCCCAAGTACTGCATGTGTGGATGAGAGCATGAAATGGGCAGATGAATGAATGAGAACACACACACACACACACACACACACACACACACACACACACACACACACACACACACACACACACACACACACGGCTACGTTCTTTAAAATTAAAAGGAAAGAACATTCACAGTCCCCTGCACCGTCCACTTCAGTGGGTACTGCTGTTGCCAGGACAGGGAAGATCTCTGTTCCTTCTTGACCATATAGACATTAAAGACAAGGGGGGAAAGGTGGCAACCTTAAATTCTTAAGAAAATCATATGTCATGAAAACACTTTCATTTCCCACAACACAACTTGCACAGACACTCCCATTAGGCATAGATTTGTCATTTTTAACCTATGCAATTAATCTCATGTGAACTTTTCCATTACTGAAGGATCAATATTACTCTAACTTGACGGTAATTGCCGAGATCAGTCTTTTTCCTTTTCAGAATGCTCACTTCCTCTTTTCTTTTCTTTTCTTTTCTTTTCTTTTCTTTTTTTTTTGGTTTTTTTATAACTTCCTGGAAGGGGTTTTTACTGGACTTCTACTATTTCTTCTGTCTTTCAGACCATTCATAATGATGGTTGGAGTCCAAGCAATCAGTGGATGGCTGTGGGAGGTGTTCCTTTATCAACAGGAGGGCTTATGGGAACAGTGCCTTTCCAGAGGTCTCCAGATTCGCCTTCCCCTCCCATGAGCCAGCCTAGCCCAGGGAGAAGCAGGGCAGGAGCTGTGTTCTCTAACAGCAAGCCTCTATTTAAGTCCCTTAGGATGGCTTTATTGCAAAGGCTTCACTTCAGAGGCAGAGGACTCCAAGCCAAAGGAAGAAAAGGATAGTGGCATTATAGATGATTTGGGAACACTACAGAAGAAAGACATTATTCATGTGACAGAGGGATGTAAGTAGGGTGACAGCGGAGTAAGATTTAGATGGTTACTTCACGTCCACTCTCATCCTGGGAGGAAGTTCTTTGCGTGTTGATGTCGGTCGCGGTCATGTCGTCTTCTTCCAGTTCTGTCCCTGTTCCCATGTACGCACAGGCGTGATGGATGATGCAGGCATGACTGTCACCACACGTCCTCGTTCCATGATGAGATGTGAAATTCCATGCCTTTGTTCTTTTTTTTTTTTTTGGCCCGACCTTCCGTTTTTCAATGTTTTGATTCTCCGAAGTCTTGCCTTCAATGCGTTTTGGAGCTAAATTTGAGGCATTTGTCTTTTAATCTCTCTGCACTTTGTTGCTGACTCCATAGGGCAGGGGTCCTCAACCTAAGGCCCCGGGGCCGGATGCGCCCCCCCCAGGTCCTGAATCCGGCCCCTGGGACCAATTGCAACCCCCACCTACCCCCTGTTTTGTGAGCAAGCCAGCCTCCGCAGCTGCTTTTGGACTGTTATCCAGCCCCCAGTGGTGTCTGGGGGGTGGTGGACTGGCCCGCTGTTTGAAAACTTTGAGGACCCCTGCCATAGGGAATGTACTGGCGAATGGCACTTTGCACTCCTGCCACTAGACGGAGAATGGCACGTTGCGTGATGAGCCTTACCTCACGGCCATTCATCTCGGAACGAAAAGCGTGATGAACAGATTCCTGAGGCCAGGGAGGGGAATCTCTCATCCTGCTTAAATTGCAGTTCAGGGGGCGTGGTCAGGATGAACTCCCCTCGTCCCACAATGGACGTGCGGTTAGATTACTTCGTACCAGTCCCAAGCGGGACCGCAAACAGCAATGAGACGGACGTGAAGTATCAGCCTTAAGCCATTCATGAACATGCATGGTGGCCCCAATCCACATCACAGCCATGTGCTCTTCCTTAAAGTAAGGCTTGGGGTGTGTAGCCTAACACATTCCTTAAATGCAATGTTTGCAGCAACTGCCACCTTGATTCCAACCAAGGCAAGATTTCAGAATGCCCTGAGCTCATCACTGGCTTGTCCATCTGAGGACTGAGATAGGTCAAGAGGTAGGGGAGGACTCAGAAAGGCTAAGTGCAAGGAAGAAGCAGGAGTGCCAGCGTTGACACCCCATGTTCTTAAAGTTAAAAAAGGTTAAATTTTCCCCTGTACATGCGTGCTAGTCGTGTCTGACTCTAGGGGCAGTGCTCATCTCTGTTTCCAAGCCAAAGAGCCAGTGTTGTGCAAGTCCATGGCCACATGGCCAGCATGGCCAAACACAGTTCTGCACATGGAATACTGTTTTTGTGTGTGTGTTGTGTTGTTACAATCATGCCTGATTCCATGTGACCCCATATCCATGTAGTTTTCTTGGCAGGAATACTGGAGTGGTTTGCCAGTTCCCACTCCAGATACCTATAGCACCTGGTATTCCCTGGTGGTCACCCATCCAAGCACTAACTTTTCCACTTTTTATGGCAGTACCTCCTATTTATCTACTGGCTTTCAAAATGCTAGGTTGGCAGGAGCTGGAGTTAACAGTGGGAGCTCACTCCGCTGCGTGGCACATGGAATTTGAACCGCCGCACTGCCAACTTTGCAGCCGACAGTTTCAGCGCTCTAGCCCACTGAGCCACCACACCCAGTTCTTACTCTGTGTTCTATGCCCATGTTCTTACTCTAGAGTAAGATAGGTGAAGCCAACATTGTTGACTGACACTTTTAGTGAGCAGATTAGACCAGCCTTCAATCATGCAGAAGGCAACCACAAATGGTAAAGAAGACATTTCTACATGTTCTACACTTGGCCTTGTTCATTCATGTTTGTCTCAGCATCCCAGTTTATTCTAGGAAATGAGCTTTTATCCCTGGTTCCATCCTGAAAGGCTCTGACAGGGTGCGAGGCCTGTGGATATCAAAGCAAATGGTTAACGCAAAGCCTGTGAACGCTCCACATGCCCCCATAGGTGTCATCTGAAACCTCCGTTAGAGGGAGGGGGAACCCTTTCCTTTCTCTGCACACACATTACTCTGCTTGCTTTAAACATTTTAGCTTCAGTGTATGCTTCAGCGTCCCCTTCAGCTGTCTGAGGAGACCCCAAACAAAAAAGGGCCCAGCCAAATCCCCCCTCTCTCTCCCTTCAGAACGACAACAAAATGAATGGTGGTCATTTCGTAGCTGCTTTTTCTGAAGCCCTTCCAGAGAAGCTGCTGAGGAAACAGTAATAGCAGCTGGACTCGACATACAATCTTGCCCTTGGTGTATTAAATCATTCTGATGTAATGTCTGACAAATCACACGGTTTGCCTATTTAAAAAAAAGACTTTCCAGAACATGTGCTACAGCAGTAGGGCAGACCATGTAATGAGTCCCAAGCTCCCAGCAGATAAAAAGAAAGTATTATTATGAGGTGTGTGTGTGTGTGTGTGTGGTGGTGGGGACAACAAATCTTCAGGAAGCTATATTTTCATTTGGAGGCCAATGCTCGGGAAGGAACGCTCATGTGGTGCGTGTGTTATTTCCCCCCCTCCAAAAAAATAAATATATTCTTCTCTCCTGATTTTTCATGTTGCAAAGCTTTGAGTCAGCAGCACTTTGCTTTCGCATTCCAGGTGGTACCATACAGCTCCTCATGCACTAAATAAATTTTAAAGAAAGCATTAATATGCTAAATACATAGTAGCTGATTGGCTCCCATGGCGACAGCTCCAGAAGCTTCATGAATAAACCATGGAGCACCTGGAGACATGAAATTTTCATGTGCCATTTCCAGAGAAGTCATGCAGTCGTGCTTCAGAGGGACAAACAAGGGCCAGAAAGGCTTTGGGGAAGGTGGGGGGGGGAGAGAGGTGACTCTGTGTTGGGGTGGCTCCTAAGGAAGCGGAACATGGCCTTTCTTCAAAACAACCCTCCTTTTATGCTTTCTAGAGATATTTCCCCCCTTCACTTCACCCTCATTTCCCCTTTGGGTTGAAGAGGAACCTTGGCACTCCTGGTGCCCCACCTGAGAGACAGCAAGAGCTGACCCTAACCCAGTGGTGGCCAAACTTTGGCCCTCCAGATGTTTTGGACCACAACTCCCAGAATTCCAAGCCTGTATTGCCAATGACAAAGGACTGTGGGAGTTGTGGTCTAAAACATCTGGACGGCAAGAGTTTGGGCACCACTGCCCTAACCCTAACCCTAACCCTAACCCTCTACTTGCTTGTCCATTTAGGATGGTTTGCCTGCCACTTGACTTTTTGCACCCTGGTCTTTTATCAATGCACATGCACCTCTCGGTCCTTGAGGCCAACTAGAGATGGGGACATCAGTTCAGCCCAGTTAGGTGCCACCCCCACACAGGTGACCCACTGGGGGCAGGGTACTCCCCTCTCCTGCCCCCTCTGCGTACTCACCCATGCCCTCCGTAAAAGACAGTTCCCTCCCTACCTCCTCAGCGTGACTGCCCACTCACCCAAACACAGCATGTGCTGTCCACCTCTGCCTCCTCAAGTGGCTGCCCACTCGAACGAGAAGATGAGGCAGGGAAGCTAAGAAGATGGGAGTGGTTGTCCCTGGATGGCAGCTTCATCCTTCCCTCCCCATGGATTCCTGCCTCCTTCTCCCCATAGTTGCAGATAAGTCATCATTTGGACCATGTGGATGTGTATATGTATGTGCTCAGGATAGAAAGTGTGTTTCTGTACACGTCTCACAGAAAGATCGTGCAGTCCTGAAACTGTGATTACACCATTATGGGGAAAAAGTCTTTTACAGCAGGTACAAAGAGCTGAGTGGCACCTCAAGGGCTAACCAATACATCAGTGGTTCTCAACCTGTGGGTCCCCAGATGTTCCTGGGCTGCAACTCCCAGAAACCCCTTCCAGCACAGTGAGTGGTGGAGGCTTCTGGGAGTTGCAGTCCAGGAACATCTGGGGACCCACAAGTTGAGAACCACTGAGATACATGATTGCTGCATGAGAGTGCAGGAATGATCTTGTGCTGGCAGAGCAAATCAACATTTTACAAGGTGATTGTAAAAATGGGATCAGCCCAAATGAAAACCTATATTTTTTAAAGCTGATCTTCAGATCAGCACCCAATTCGGTAGGACCATATCATCCAAGCTTGAGGATGGAATGAAGTCACACCTTGCACCCTTTGGGGATGGGATAGAGGCAGATGGCCCACTATAGTGACATCCTCCCCTCACCTACCTCCGGCAGGTTTAGCCATGTGTATTAGAACTGGATCCCCCCCCCCCAGCCTTTTAGTTCCTTCACAATTTTTTGCCCTATAAGACGTACTGGGCCATAAGATGCAACTAGTTTTTTAGAGGAGAAAAACAAGAAAAAATGTTTAGCTTAAGGTTTTATGGCAGAGGAAGAGGAGGCTGCAAATGAGGTAATTGGAGCTGTGGAATCCAAGCTGCAAAAGAGGAGGCTTTCAAGAGAGATAATTGGAGCTGTTGAATCCGGGCTTCAGGCGGGGAGGGCAGAGGCTCCATGGAGATCTCTTTGCAAACAAGGTGATTTTTGACTGGGGAATCTTGGCTGCAGAAAGGGAGAAGTGGGGAGAGGCTTGCTGGAGGAAGCCTCTTTGCAAACCGGGTGATTGGAACTGCAGAATCCCAGCTGCATCATGAGATGGGAGAGGCTCCGTGCAGGTATCGTCTCTCTAAATGAAAACCTGTGCTGTATACGTCGTGGAGACTGCTGTATTCACTCTATAAGATGCATAGACATTTCCCCTTACTTTTGAGGGTTGGAAAAGTGTGTCTTATGGGGCCAAAAACACGGCAGTTGATGTCCTGTAGACCAATAGAGACAGACAGACACAGACGTATAGGCGTGTGCACATACATACCACAGAATGCAGGAGGGATGCCTTAGCCTGAAATGTTGGACCATGGGCTTGGTCCACGAGCTGTCCCTTGATGCATAGAATCAAAGAATCATAGAGTTGGAAGAGACCTCAAGGGCCATCTAGTCCAACCCCCTGCCAAACACGTGGCTCTACAGAAATGGCTTTCACTTGACAATGCATCAGGTGTGGGCGTCCAACCCCCTCCCAAACACGTGGCTCTCTTAGAAATGGCTTTCACTTGACAATTCATCAGGTGTGGGAGTTTTGTCATCCTGTTCAAAATATGCCATTTGGAACAGCATACATTGATTGGTCTGTTTAAGGAATGAAATGCCATGCTGGGGTGTATAAATAACTTTTCATTTGGCCATGCCGTATGCATCCCTACATGGAGATAATCAATATCGGCTGTGAGCGATGGGGAAATTAGCAAAGTGATAAACTTCACGCATGACTGGCTGCTGGGGCTGCGCACATCTAAAAGGAAACAAATGTTACCTGGAAGAATATCTGCAGGCTGGATGTGCACTCCATCCGTCTGCTCCCAGAAGGTAGAAGTATTTTTCAATGAGCCTATGATAAAAGTCGTTCAGTGAGTTATTACTCTTAACAAGCTAAATGTTGCTGGAGCATGTTTTGACATGTTAAAATCAATGTGAAGTTAAATTTAAAGCTATGAACAGGTAGCGAAGAGTACAAATCTAGGGCTAGACAACCTTTTTGTTGTTGTTCTTGTTGCTGTAATTAGTGTTTTCAAGGAGGCAGGCCGCTTAGATCAAACTGTGCGTTTTTCTTGACATACGGTCTGCAGTGGTCTCAATTGAACATGATTCATGGACCCGGACATGGCCTCGGCCATTGTGATGGGTACAAATTCCCCTCCATTTTCTCCTCCCCTCAACATTGTGAAGTGAGTTTGGATGAGAAGACAGCTGGACCCAAGCAATGCTGTGAGCATCATGACTAAGAAGGGATTTAGACCTGAGCCTACGCATGCCTTACACACACACACACACACACACACACACACACACACACACACACACACACACACACACACACACACAGGCTCCCAGTCTACAACTCCTAACGGCTCCCCAGCTGTTGTGGAACTGCACTTCTCCCCAGTGTTAGCCAAGCATTGCCCATGGCAGAGAGTCCTGGGAGACACAGCCCAATCGAAGTCAGAAGGCTGTACTTGTCTATCCTCTGACTGCTGTCCCATGCTATTTTTTGTGGCTGTGCTCACACCCCCATAGTGCAGGTGGCAAAGAAGGTTCCCAGGTCAGCAGTATCCCAGTTCCTGTGATTTCAGGTCCCAAATGAGGGACTGGGTGTTGTGATGAAGGAGGAGGAGCTTATGAGGCCATGTGGAGAAACCTTCTGATGTCACAGAGGCAGGAGAAGTGAAGGGTTCAGGGCTGGGAAGGGCAATGGAATTGCTTCTGGGGCAGCTGATTGCGGAAATAGGCATAGAGGGATCAGAATCTGGGCAAAATGAGTCAGTTTTTGTTCTTTGGGCACCCGAGAGCCAAAAGCTATGGTTTGGTCACCAGAGAGGAGGCAAAGCTGCTCTGATAGAACCTGGGTGGTGGTGGTCATTCATGTCAAGACTTGCATCACACATCAGATACAAAACCCAGAGCCTCTCCTCTTCCTGGACTACTCATCCCGAGATTTGTTCTCCATCACACATGTACACACACACAAACCCCAAGAAGCAGGACAATCTTTTTTAGCTTGTAGCACCCTAAGACCAGCTGCCTAGATGCCCTAAGCACATCCAATCTCGCCTGAATTCAGAAGCTAAGCAGGGTCAGCCCTGGTTAGTACTTGGATGAGAGACTTCCAAGGAACACCAGGTGCTGTAGGCGCCTGGAGTAGGAAATGGCAAGCCGCTCCAGTATTCCTGCCAAGAAAACTCCATGGATATGGAGTCACGAAGATTCAGTAATGACTGTAACGACACAACACACACACACCCTAAGACCAGACATCACTAAGGGTACATGTAATGACTGGAAGAGGGCTAAATAGCATCACTTAAGGTCTGGCAGAGGTCCAGTATGCTATTTTGTATGATCCTTGCATCTCCATGGCATACACACTGCAAGGCCATCTCCCTTAAGAAAAGAAAAACACAGAACAAAACAACAACAAAACCTCTTCTTGTCCCATTCTGTCTGTTTGTTCTTCTCGGAAGAAGCTGCTCTAATAAGGGCTGTTTACAAAAACCTTCCCTTCCTCGCTCTGACTATCAATAGAAGAACTGGGAGCATTTTTTATTTTCCAATATTTGTGCAGTGGCATGTTGTTAAGTCGTATCTGACTCTTCGTGACCCCATGGACCAAAGCACACCAGGCCCTTCTGTCCTCGACTGCCTCCCAGAGTTTGTTGGTTGCATCAGTGACACCGTCCAACCATCTCATTCTCTGCCATCCCCTTTTCCTTTTGCCTTCCATCTTTCCCAACATTGGGGACTTTTCCAATGACTTTTTTCTCCTCATGAGGTGGCCAAAGTACTGGAGCCTCAGCTTCAAAATCTGTCCTTCCAGTGAACATTCAGGGTTGATTTCTTTCAGGATGGATAGGTTTGATCTCCTTCCAGTCCAGGGAACTCTCGAGACTCTCCTCCAGCACCACAGCTCAAAAGCATTGATTCTGCAGCGATCAGCCTTCTTAATAGTCCAGCTCTCACTTCCATACATCACTACTGGGAAAACCATAGCTTTGACTATCTGGACCTTTGTGGGCAAAGTGATGTCTCTGCTCTTTAAGATGCTGCTTAGCTTTGCCATCGCTCTCCTCCCAAGAAGCAGGCGTCATTTCATTGCTGCAGTCGCCATCTGCCGTGATCAAGCAGCCCAAGAAAATAAACTCTGCCATTGCCTCTATTTATTCCCCTTCTATTTGACAGGAGCTGATGGGATTGTGCTTTGGCTAGTTCTCTCTCTCTTTAAGCAACTTAAAAATATTGGCAAATTGAGAGCAGAAGGGAAATGTAAAGCACCAAGCTTGGCTTTGGTTTAATCCCAGAGTTCACATATCCTGGAAATGAACCAAAATAAAACCATTGCACCTGCACCCAAAAGCAGAAGCCCTTGACATGACAGGACAGGCTGGTTTGCACTGGCACTTATGTTGCCTGGTTCCTGGCCAAAGAATTAAACCGGCCTATCCCCCACAGCAGGCAAAGAGTGGAAGAAATGCCCAGGTAGCTACCGCCTCAGAATGAGAAAGCGTGACCAGCCTTGCATGCACTAAGAATAAGCATCAGCCTTAATGTGATTATCCTTTGCCACTAACTTGATTGGTAGGACTCTTTTCCCTCCCTCTGGGGTTTGAGGCACGTTCCTGTCCCCTCTTTCTGTTGCTTGCTTCCATTGCCATTGTTGTTGATAGCAGCAAGTATAGAGGCTTCTTATATCTGGTAGATTCTCAATGTTCCTCCCCCACTTCTGACTGTAACTACAAATAATAACTGTTAAGTAAAGAATTTTTTTTACTCCTTTATTTCAAATCCACAAACACACTAAGGCAGAGACTTGTCCACCCAAAGGATCCGATACCCGAACATAAAAGGAGCAATATAGTATATGCGGTTCAATGCAGTGAGGAGTGTTCAGACCTCTACATTGGAGAAATTAAACAGCCTTTAAACAGAAGGATGGCCCAACATAGGAGGGGCAACAGCTCAGGACCAGAATCAGCAGTACACCTCCATTTGAAGGACAAAGGCCACTCTTTCAAAGATGAGGATGTACACATATTAGACAAAGAAGAGAGGTGGTTTGAGAGAGGAGTCAGGGAAGCCATTAGAGATGGGCACGAAACGGAAAAATTGTGTTCCGTTTCCATTCTGTTCGTGGCCCATCTCCCTCCGTTTCCGTTTTTCAGACCGATTTTGTTTTTAAATCGTTCCATTTTTCTTTTTTTGAAAATGGTGCCGCGCTGGATGACAACGCCCCGTCATCCGGCATAGGGAAGATCCCTCTCACTGCCCTCCGCCTCGATGCACGGCAGCCCGGTGGGCTGTCATTTCCAGGGCGCAGATCACTGGACAGGGGGCTCTGATCTGGCCTCCGCATGCGGAGACCGGAGCGGAGCCCCCTTCCTTCCCAACTGCACCAGGGAGCCTGACAGCCCACATGAGGGGGGGCGGGGGTTCCTTCTGGCCTCCGCGTGCGAGGAGGGTGGATCGGAGCCCCCTTCCTTCCCGACTCCACCAGGGAGGCTGACAGCCCACTGGGCTGTCAGGCTCCGTGGTGGAGGAGGGCGGCAATGGGGGGCAGGGACTCCGATCTGGCCTCCGCGTGTGAGGAGGGCGGATTGGAGACCCCTTCCTTCCCTCCTCCACCACGGAAGCTGATAGCCCTCTGGGCTGTCAGGCTCCGTGGTGGAGGAGAGTGGCGTGTGGGGGCTCCAATCCGGCCTCTGCGTGCGAAGAGACTGGATCGGAGCCCCCTTCCTTCCCTCCTCCACCATGGAGGCTGACAACCCACCAGGCTGTCAGGCTCCGTGGTGGAGGAGGGTGGCGAGGGGGGTGGGGGCTCCAATCTGGCCTCCGCTTGCGAGGAGACCAAATCAGAGCCCCCTTCCTTCCCTCCTCCACCAGGGAGGCTGACAGCCCACCGGGCTGTCAGCCTCCCTGGTGGAGGAGGGTGAGGGGTGCTCCGATCCGGCCTCCACACGCAGAGACCGGATGGCAGCCCCTTCTTGACTCCGCCCCTGAAGCCAGAAGCCAGAAGACTGGACCAGGAAGGCCAGCAGCAGCACCGGCAGGCCGGCAGGTAGGAGGATTTATCAGGCGGCCAGGCCAGTAACGGAAATGAACAGAACGAAGAAAAATTTCGGTTCTGTTTGGTTTGATCCTGGCCCATCCAAATTGTCGTTCTTCGTTCCATTACGTAACGGAACGACTAACGACTAACGGAAACAGAAAATTTGTCATTTTGTGCCCATCTCTAGAAGCCATTCGTGTGAACATCGAAAGCCCCTCCCTCAACAGAGGTGGCAGCCTCAGGCATCTGCTACTTATCAGGGTGTGCTTTCCAAAGTACCCAGACAAATAAAAAAAACCTTCACTACCAAGGCCATAGCTAACGACCCATTCTTGATAGGTTTCAGCACCTTAGGCCATTGTTCACCTTAAGGCTATGGATACTATTGTCTCCCTAAGGAGCCTATTCAGGCCATTGTTCATCTTATGAGCCTAATTCAGACCAGGGTGACAAGAGGTCAAAGCTGACTGACTATAAGATGGAGGACTCGCACTAGCTGTATTCAGACTGATGAAGCTGTTTGGATGAGCAGTGAAATGTTTCTATCTCTCAAAAAAGAAGTCCAGTAGTCATGACTCAACTTCCAGATAAACTCACCTGGATGACTGAGAATCTTCACAGACATAATGCTACAGTGATGCATTAGGCTGTAGTGCATCAAAGATTTATAAGACCAGTCATTTAAATGAAACAGGATGACCATATAGTTTGGAATAGACCCTTTTGAGATTGCAGTTTCAAGTCTCCATGAGGGGCATATGTGTCCCTTTTTGGAAGGGAGGGGGGGGAAGAAAACACATTTGATGTTCAATATCCAAAGCTTCAGAAAACTACCTTTTGGGACTAGCATTCCCAGAATCGAGTAACTGCCATCCAAAATAGCATTTTTCCCTTAAACTATGGATGATACATATTAACCCTAAACAGCAAAATAGAACATTCAGGAGCTGCCAACCCAGTGCGACATAAATCATCAAAGTAAAATGAAGCATGCAGGTCTACGGGGTGGAGAAGGGTGGCATAGTCATGAAAGATTTCACAGTACTGGCAAATAACTCATTCTGTCACCTGTGGTTGGCTAGCAAATTTTAGCCCATCCTGTGGCTGATGACAGCTCCAGTTACGCATCTCTCTTATCACTTTCCAGATGGATTACAGCGATGTGTCATTGCCGGGCACAAAGCTCTCATCCATATGGACAACCCAGCTGGTTCCCAATGAAGCGGCATGTCACCTCGGCAACACAAATTGATTTGAGCACATCCAATGTGCTCTTTTGGAGAGCAGCAGAATACTGAACAAACTTCAGGAACATCACACACACACACACACACACACACACACACACACACACACACACACACACACACACACACACACACACACACGCGCACGCACGCACGCACGCACGCACGCACACACACACACACACACACACACACACACCGTGGGCACCAAAACCATAAGGGGGGGAACCAAAGGACCTTTGCAAGGGCTATCCCTGAATTCAGCAGCCAATCTGTTATCTACATACCTGGGAGTAAGCCTACTGGATTTACTTCTGAGTTGAGTAGGGATGCTCTGATAAAGAAGCTTAGCAGGAGTTGACTTCCCAAACTCAACCTACGTCTTAGGTCTTGTGCAAATAATCAGTGGAAAGAGAGCAACTGCAATTAAAATTAGAACTAATGAACAAAAGAAGGTGTTTAAATTTATAAAATTAATGGCAGGACCCACACAGACTTAGGCGATTATTTCAAGTCCATTTTGTCTCTGTAAGCGTTGTGCTTCAGACCGGTACAAATTTTTTTAACTTCACATCTGTCACGCGACAGCTGAAATTTGTCTCGACCACACCCCCTGAGCGGGATCAGAGCGTGACAATACTGTACCTGGCGCTGCGTTGGGGTATTCTCATGTCACTGTTTGTTCTCAGTTCCTGTTCTGAGATAAGGGACCGTGTGGTAACAACTGTCATGCAACAACCAGTGTCCACCTAGTGGTCAGTGGTTGAAGTGGCATTCAACATTAGTTTCCCTATGGGAAACACCCTGCAGTGCAAATGTATATTAAAGAAAGTACTGAAAATTATGTAGCATTGACGTACAAATCCCGTAAGACGAATACATCACAATATCAAAAAAAGTTTAATTTATGATATTTTTAAAAAGGGTTAAGAAAGCAAGACAAATTCAAAATTTGTCACGGAACAAGACCGTGAAGTAACAGTTGTCACAAGACAAGTTATCATGACGGTGAGAAAACAGAAACAGGGTCTAACAGGGACAAAACCATGTGATCGCGACCAACGCTGTCATGGTACAAAACTAGTTGCGGAACAAGGAAGGATGTGAAGTAACTGCCAGAGAGGGGCAGCTACCAATACCCTCTATTTTTCTGATATGAGCGGTGATGAGCCTGACGGGGAGAACTTCCTAGTAGATCTTGATCTCAGCCAAGCATCCAGATTTTTCTCAGGCTCACGCTTGTATCTACCCCCTACCTCTGGGCAGGGGCTTCTCCTTTTTCAAATTCCATGCTGCCAGCAAGAGCAAAGCAACGGGTTGGGTGGTGGGAACAAGGCTAGGTGCTCCCTTTTAACATGGGGGCACGATCCTAGATTATAAGAGGAGCAGACATGATGGGGGAAATGAAGAAACGCCATCTGCCATGCCTTCGCGCCGGAGGCAGGCAATTTACTCTGGCCACTCCTGGAGACGCATGACTTGCATACCAAGTGAGTGACAAGGTAAGATTATTCCAAAAGAAAATAATAATAAAGGAAATAAAGGAAAGGAAATGGGAAGAGGACAACCTCTTTTTTTTTTTGAAGCTGTCTAGTATTATTAGACATAATGCTGCCTTTACTGATTATTGCACGATTGCCAACACGGAGTAGCTGCCTGTGTGTGTGTGTGTGTGTGTGTGTGTGTGTGTGTGTGTGTGTGTGTGTGTGTGTGTGTGTGTTTGGGGGGCAGGGAGGAATTACTTTCCCTCCTTGGTATAATTTCCATTAGAAAGTGAAAAGCCCCAGCCAGTGCTTGCTTGCTTCCTTTCTCAAATGACAGGGCCTGCATAAATTCTGCCGAAGGTCAGGCATGACTGGCCACGCGCCTCCTTGCACACCCAGGCTCTTTTTCGCCCCTGAAAAGGTTCTGCCTCCCTGGGTTGGTGGCCTTCTCCATGCTTCCTATTTTTCTGATTGACAAACAGACCTCAGCGTTGTGTACAAAAGCACCTCGGTGTTTGTGTTTTGTTGTTGTTTTTTTCATTTCTTCAAGAGAAGGGGGGGAAAGGAAATAACAGAAAAAAGGGGGAACATATTAATATTTTATCAGCAGTTCTTTTCTTCCTGGGATTGACTGGCAGCTCACTCAAGATGGAAAGAGCTGGTTTTTAATTATTTCCTTCGACATGCATCATGCTACTGTCACCATCTCGATCTGCAGCAAGCCAGTCAGGTAGAGGTGTGTGTGTGTGTGTGTGTGTGTGTGTGTGTGTGTGTGTGTGTGTGTGTGTGTGTGTTATATTATTAATAAGGCTGTAGCAGCCTATAATTACACTAATTTTTTTATCTTGTTATTTCTAAAGCTTAGGCATTTTACAGAAAGGGAGATGCAATTAACCTCACTGCCGCTGACAGGCCATTCAAACCCCCTGTTCGGTTTCTTTCTCTAATCCTAACCCCTCAACCCATTTCTTCATCTCCCTGGCTGTTTGTGAAAGACTACAATATGATCATGATATTTCATGCCTTCAAAGTGACAGAAGGAATATATGCACCCGCCTCTGGGGAATTCTTTTTCAGAAGGAGGTTTAATAGTCACACCCTTCTGTCTTGAAGCAGCCACCCTGCACGGTACCTACATCAACATGACCTCTGATTCCTGTCAAAAGTTTGCCATGGTCGCTGAACTCTCTTTTTCTTTCTCTTGTTTTCCTTCCCTTCCCTTTTCATTCAAAGGTAGAAATCGCAGTGTGGCAGCCATTTTAAATGTCTCCACATGGGGCAAGCCATTTGCCTGCCGTGCTCACCACACAGAGCAGGCTGCTTTCTGTCTTCCACAATAAATGGCCCTGTCTCCCAACAGCTGTTTGGCAGTGCAGAGAGAAAGAGAGAGAGAGTGCGCTAAGCATGGGGAATGGCTTTAAATGCCTTCTCTGCCATGGCCAGAGAGCACCATGGAGTTAATCCAAAGTGATCCTTGTCGCACTTTTGCTTTGAAACATATATGCACATACAGCACATCCTTTGGCTTTGGTGTAATCTAAAAAGCAAAGCAAAGTGTTCTGCTTATATACCGCCCCATACCACTTCAAGTGGTCTCTGGGAGGTTTACAGTCTTTAATTACTGTGCTATATCCATTTTTATTTTTATTATTTTTAGTACTCTCTATATTATTATTAGAGATGGGCACGAAATGCCAAAATGGCATTTCGTGGTCGTTATTCGGGCCCTGGGGTCCACTTCATTCCGCTTCCGTTTTTCAGGGCCCTGGGGCCCGCTTCGTTTCCGTTTCTTCATTTTTTGGGTGTGGCAAACTGCGGCCTCAGGGAGCCCTCCTGGGGCCGGGTGCCACCGGAGCTGGTGGCAAGCCTGCTGGGAGAGTGATCCCGTGGCTACGGGGAGTCCTCCCGGAGCTGGGCGCTGCTCCAATCACCACCCCCAACAGGCCACCACCCCAGGAGCACTGCCGAGCGTCACCCTCCCTTGGGCCACCTCCCCAAGGACTGATCCTCCGCGCCGTCCGCCACCCCCGTTGGGTCGCTACCCCTGGAGCTCCGCACAGCGCCGCCCTAACTAGGGCCCTTATCCCCAGGAACCACTCTGCCCCGGGAGCCGCCACCCCGCACCCCACCCCAGCCTAGACCCGGGAAACCTGTAGGTGGGTGCCGCTGCACTCCCCCCATGCTCCAACGATGCACTCCGCTCCAGCTTCCGAGCTGGCTGCACGGTTGCCACTTCGCCACGTGGCCAAGATCCCGGAGCCCAGCCCATAAGGGCTCGGATCCCGCCTCTTCTCGCGAGACCAGCAAAGTCTCGCATTGGCTCCAGCGGGAAGGGGGCAAAGAGGCTCCACCAGGCCCAGCCCCCTCTTGCCGCCCTCTGCTTGTTGAATGACAGCCTGGTGGGCTGTCAATCACCAATTGGAGATGACTAGACAGGGGCCTGGGATCCCACCTCTGAGTGCGGAGGCGGGATCCCTGCCCCCTCTCGCCGCCCTCTGCTGCTCCATTTTTTATCGCACGAGTGGCGCGACGCCAGTAACGGAAACAAACAGAACCGAAGAAAATTTTCTTGGTTCTGTTCAGTCCGAGCCTGCCCCATCGCAACAGTCATTATTTGTACCGTTACGTAACGGAATGAATAACGGAGAACGGTAATGAAAAAATGGTCATTTCGTGCCCATCTCTTATTATTATTATTATTATTATTATTATTATTATTATTATTATTATTATTATTATTATTATTATTATTATTATTATTATTATTATTATCAGCATCATCAGCATCATCATCATCATCATCATCATCATCATCATCATCATATTTTTTTTTCATTATTTGTACTTTGATTCAGTTTGTCTGGGGTTTGTATGTTTGGGCAGTTGTTTTTCACAATGTGTTGTACACTGCCCAGAGTTCCTGTGGGAAAATTGGGAGGTTAAGAAGCATAAATAAATAAATAAATAAATAAATAAATAAATAAATAAATAAATAAATAAATACAGTATGCAGGCGACACCCTAACCCTAACCACCCCCCCCCAGCAGCAAGCTGGGTACTCATCAAAGCTTTATCACATTAGCATGGCAATGGGGCATATTAGGATATCTGTAGATGTTTCAGATGTAGGTTTTTTTTCTTCCCCTCTGTATATGAGTCATAGAACAACCAGGCTTTCAAGGTAGACCTTTCTTTTCCATTCAAATGGAACTCTTTGGCATTTTTCCCCACCTGTGACAGCCCAATAGTGCCAAACGGAAGCCACAAGTAGGTGTTTATTCTGCACCATTCTTCAAAGATAACGCATAGGTAGCATTTTAAAATGGGAAAGGTTGACTAACATCCAGTTTCCGTTGTGTTGCTCAAGCAACAGCCAGTTGATTTTATCTGAAGAGCTTTGTCATCCATAAATCAGAAGTGGTTTCTATTTCAAGTTGTTGCAACCCTTTTGCACAATCAGGGCCAGTGCTAGGGTTTTTTGTGCCCTAGGCGAGGGGCGGTGTGGTGGGGTGGGTGGTGGGTGGGCAGGACAGAGGACAGGGTTGGGGTGGTGGGTGGTTAGGGTGGTGGCAGGTGGGTGGTGGGCAGGCAGGTGGGTGGGGCAGGGGGTAGGGCGGGGTGGTGGGGGGCAGTGTGGGCAGCAGTGGGGGGCAGGGCGGTGGGAGACAGCAGGGGCAGCGACGGGCGGGGGGGTGGGCGGCGATGGGCATGGGGGGTGGCGGGCGGGGGGCAGCGGGCAGCGATGGGCAGACGGCAATGGGCAGCTGGCGGGCAGTGGGGGGACGGACGGCGGTGGCCAGCAGTGGGAGGGGCGGGGTGGCAGGTTGTCCAGCACCCTCTCTCCATTTTGGCACCCTAGGCAACTGCCTAGTTCGCCTTAATGGAAGCGCTGGCCCTGAGCACAATGTTAGTGCCCCCTCTCCTTCCAGCAATGTCCTATGCCTAAATGAGCAATAAGGCCTCGAAGAAGAAGAAGTGTTTGGTGCCCCTAGTCACAACCCATCCCCCCCAGTCACATCACAAAATGAAAGTTTTGTAAGGAGGACCCTCACTGCCAATCCATGCGGATCCCTATAGGCTTTTAAACAGGAAAAGAAAAGCTCTTAGCTGGATAAAAATCTCAAAACAGGTGGATCTTGAGGACATTGGTGGGGGTTCAAACATTTCTCACACATCCCGATCTCTGTGTTTCACAAGGTAAGTCTGGGGCTTCTTTAAAAAACATACCAAGAACTTGTTTTATGAATAAGCAGATCTTTATGCATTTTGCTTTATGCATGCCATTGTCTTTATTAAATTAGAAACCAATGCAGTAGGACCCTGGTATCTGCTGGGGATTGTTTCCAGGCCTTTCCGTGGATAACAAAAACTTTGGATAAGATAAAACTTCCCCCAACAAAAAAACCCTGCTGTTTTATGACAGTAGCTTGGTTTATGGCTGCCTTTTTGTGACAATAGCTTGCTTTACGGCTATTGCTTGAGAGAGTAGCTTGGTTTGTGGCTGCTGAATTACTTATTAATTTTTTTCCTCTGTCAACAGTGGATAACTGAATCAGGTTAATGAATCAGTGGATATGGGGGTCCTGTTGTTGTTGTTGTTGTTGTTGTTGTTGTTCAGTCGTTCAGTCATGTTTGACTTCGTGACCCCATGGACCAGTGCTCGCCAGGCCTTCCTATCCTCCACTGCCTCCCGGAGTTTTGTCAAATCCATATTGGTTGCATCAATGACACCGTCCAACCATCTCATTCTCTGTCGTCCTCTTTTCCTTTTGCCTTTAATCTTTCCCAACATCAGAGACTTTTCCAAGGACTCCTCTCTCCTCATGAGGTGGCCAAAGTACTGGAGCCTCAGCTTCAAAATCTGTCCTTCCAGTGAACATTCGGGGTTGATTTCTTTCAGGATGGATAGGTTTGATCTCCTTGCAGTCCAGGGGACTCTCAAGACTCTCCTCCAGCACCACAGCTCAAAAGCATCAATTCTGTGGTGATCAGCCTTCTTTATAGTCCATCTTTCACTACCATACATCACTACTTGAAAAACCATAGCTTTGACTATCTGGATCTCTGTTGGCAAAGTGATGTCTCTGCTCTTTAAGATGCTGCCTAGCTTTGCCATCGCTCTCCTCCCAAGAAGCAGGTGTCATTTCATTGCTGCAGTCGCCATCTGCCGTGATCAAGCAGCCCAAGAAAATAAACTCTGTCATTGCCTCCATTTCTTCCCCTTCTATTTGCCAGGAGCTGATGGGACCAGTGGCCATGATCTTAGTTTTTTGATGTTGAGCTTCAGCCCATTTTTTCACTTTCCTCTTAGAACCACATTAAGAGGTTCTTTAATTCCTCCTCACTTTCTGCTATCAGAGTAGTATCATCTGCGTATCCGAGGTTGTTGATATTTCTTCCGGCAATCTTAATTCCAGCTTGTGATTCATCCAGACCTGCCTTTCGCATGATGTACTCTGCATATAAGTTAAATAGGCAAGGTGACATTATACAGCCTTGTCATACTCCTTTCCCAATTTTAAACCAGATGGTTAATGAATCAGTGGATATGGGGGTCCTACTGTATCTTAAAAACCATGCAAGAGGCCTGTGCTGGGGAGTAGGTTAGATGCAACCTTGTACGTTTCTCCTTTAACACCAGGTGCCAGTGGGGAACATACCAAGTAACAGCTAAAAACTCCAGAGATTTCTTTCCCCATGCCTCAAAGTTCAAGTAAGTGAGGGAAGGAACATAAGACCATAAGAACATAAGAAGAGCCATGCTGGATCAGGCCAAAGGCCCATCTAGTCCAGCTTCCTGTATCTCACAGTGGCTCCACCAGATGCTTTTGGAAGCGCATGAGACTAGATATCTGTCTCCTGATACCACTCCCCTGCATCTGGCCCTTGAAGTACCCTGGTTTTAAGCCTGGAGATTACACATCTCCATCATAGTTTGTAACCTGTGATGGACTTTTCTTCCAGGAATCTGTCCAATCCCCTTTTGAAAGCATCCAAGCCAGATGCCATCACCACATCCTGTGGCAGGGAGTTCCATAGACTAACAACGCGCTGGGTGAAAAAATATTTTCTTTTGTCTGTTCTTACTCTCCCAGCCCTCAATTTGAGTGCATGTCCCCTAGTTCTGGTATTTTGTGAGAGGGAAAAGAGCTTCCCTCTATCCACTTTACTCATGCCCTGCATTATTTTGTACGTCTCAATCATATCCCCCCTCAGGCGCCTTTTTTCCAGACTAAAGAGCCCCAAATGTTTTAGCCTTTCCTCATAAGGGAGGTGCCCCAGCCCAGTAATCATTTTGGTTGCTCTCTTCTGCACCTTTTCCAGTTCCACTATGTCTTTCTTGAGATGCGGTGACCAGAATTGTACACAATACTCCAGATGCGGCCTTACTATTGTTTTGTATAATGGCATTATAATGTTGGCTGTTTTATTTTCAATCCCCTTTTTGATAATCCCTAGCATGGAATTGGCCTTCTTCACCGCTGCCACACATTGGGTAGACACCTTCATGGAGCTGTCCACCAACACACCAAGATCTCTTTCCTGATCTGTCACGGATAACTCAGAGCCCATGAGTTGATAGATAAAGTTTTGATTTTTCGCCCCAATATGCATTACTTTACATTTGGCTACATTAAAACACATTTGCCATTTCGTAGCCCATTCCCCCAGTTTGGAGAGATCCTTCTGGAGCTCTTCACAATCTTCTCTGGTTTTTACCACACGGAAAATTTTGTGTCATCTGCAAACTTGGCCACATCACTGCTTATCCCTGTCTCCAGGTCATTTATGAACAGATTGAAAAGCACTGGTCCCAGGACAGAGCCCTGGGGCACACCGCTTTTCACCTCTCTCCATTGTGAAAATTTCCCATTGACACCTACTCTTTGTTTCCTGGATCTCAAGCAGTTCTCAATCCATAAGAGGACCTGCCCTCTTATCCCCTGACTGTGCAATTTTCTCAGCAGCCTCTGGTGAGGGACTGTGTCAAAAGCCTTTTGAAAATCCAGATAGACTATATCCACCAGTTCACCCAAATCTACATGCCTGCTGACCTTTTCAAAAAATTCTACAAGATTTGTCAGACAAGACTTACCCTTGCAGAAGCCATGCTGATTTTCTCTCCACAAAGTTTGTTCTTCTATGTGTTTTAAGATTTTCTCTTGGATGAGGCTTTCCACCATCTTCCCTGGGACAGATGTAAGGCTAACTGGCCTGTAGTTTCCCGGGTCCCCCCTCCTTCCTTTTTAAAAAATTGGTGTGACATCTGCTATCCTCCAGTCCCCCGGCACTGTGGCTGTTTTAAGAGACAAGTTGCATATTACCGTTAAGAGATCTGCAATTTCATTTCTCAGTTCCCTAATAACCCTTGGGTGGATGACATTTGGGCCCGGGGACTTGTTAATCTTCAATTTATCAATTAGTCCTAAAACATCTTCTCTTTTAACCTGTATTTGATTTAATTCTTTAGTCAAGAGGGGCCGTTCAGGCAGCGGAATCTGCTCAAGGTCTTCTGTCGTGAAGACAGATGCAAAGAACTCATTTAATTTCTCTGCAATGTCCAAGTCTTCCTTAATCTTCCCTTTTCCTCCCTCACCATCCAGAGGGCCAACTGCTTCTCTGGCAGGTTTTCTACTTCTAACATATTTAAAGAAGCTTTTATTATTACCCTTTATATTGCTAGCCATGCGTTCCTCAAAATCTTTCTTTGCCTCTCTTATCATCTTCTTACATTTCTTTTGCCAGAGTTTGTGTTCCTTTTTATTTTCCTCATTTGGGGAGGATTTCCATTTACAGAAAGACCTCTCCTTGCGCTTTAGAGCCTCTCTAACTCCGCTTGTTAACCATGCTGGTGCCCTCTTGGACTTAAATGAGCTCTTCTTTCTTTGTGGCATGCACTTGTGCTGGGCCTCTGTTACCGTTGTTTTAAACAGGTTCCATGCACTCTGAAGAGATTGGATTCTTCCAACCTTCCCCTTCAATTTCTTTCTAACTAGTTTCCTCATCTGAGGGAAGTTTGCCCTTCGAAAATCAAGGATTTTTATGTCTGATTTGCTTGACACTCTTCCTCCAACATGCATGGCAAAGGAGATTGCAGCATGGTCACTGTTCCCCAGAGGCTCAGTGACATTCACATCCCTGACCAGATCCTGAGTATCAGACAGTATTAGATCCAGAGTTGCCTGTTCTCGGGTGGGCTCCATGACAAGTTGCTCTAAGGCACAGTCATTCAGCAAGTCGAGAAACCCAGTTTCTCTTTGGCCGTCACTTCACGAAGTACTTCTCTTCGCAGCGTGATTGCCTTCGCTGTGAATCCGAAGGCGATCACGTGGTGGTCACGTGGTCTCCATTCGCCCCCACCCCTATTTTCTTGTCCTCACCTGGCGATGTTTTAGGGTCGAATCCAGTACTACTTCACGTGCTCCCTTCGCATTGAGAAGCTTATTTTAAATGTCTGGTTTCTTCTTATTTTTTTTTTTTTTTAAAAAAAAAACCGACGGCGTACCGATGCATCGATACCCGCCTGTCATTTTCTGCAGAGCCGAATAATTGTATCAGCATTTGTTTTCCAGTTACGATTTGTATTGCTCCGTCCATTGGCGGCGTGATAAAAAATGCTGTTCTCCTTCATGGGCACTAGGTGGACCAGCACACAACATATCTTTTGTATGACCCATGGCTCCTCCAAAGGCATTCGAGTTCTCCCTTCCTAACTCCCTAGAGCAGTGTCGGAGGCACTTCCGCCTCCGTTATCAATTTCATGCTATCATGGCTCCCTCTCGTTCTGAGTGCCGGCTAAAGAAATTCAAACGGAGGATCCCATATTTTGTTGCACTGCTGCGCAGTTACTGTAAGTTGATAGACGGTATAGCTACGTTATGCTTCTCTAGCAGAAAACGGTTACTTCGACGCAGGCATTTGTTTAGGGAAACTATGGTTGGTTGCAACACTTTGATAAGGGTCATTTCCCAGTGGATACGGACGTCGCCTCGACAGAAACTATTCTGGTGCTACCCTGGGCGTTCTCAGTGGTTTAACGACACGGTTCTTAAGCTGTGGGACGACAGACAATGGTTGGAAAACTTCCGAATGACAAGGAGAACACTTTTTGGGGTCGCGGACAAGCTGCGACCATATCTGATGCGGAGGGACACAGTAATGCGGTCAGCAGTTCCAGTCGAAGAACGAGTAGCAATTGGCGTGTACTTCTTGGCCAGCCGTTCTTGCTACAGAACCATCGCCCTGGTATTCCAGAAAGGAAGTTCTACTGTGGCAAGTATAGTCATCGAGGTGTGCCTGGCAATGGAACACGTCCTTCTCAAGGAAGAGGTTCGCCTATCAGAATTCAGTAAGGTAGGTGTTTTAATGCGGGTTCGTCTGTTACAGTTGGCATTACGTTTTTAAGATGAGAAACGTACATACCGGGAACCGCTTCTCCATCCCACAAAATACCTGAACTCAGTCGAATTGAGGGGGGGAAAAAGGGCTTCGAAGTACAATTGAAATTTTCCCACCCATCACAATGTTGGTCTACGGTACTCCCCGCCACACACACGGGTGGCATGGTCAGACCAGGATGCCTTCTATGGGGAAATGTTTGATGCATACAACAATATTAAACGCATGAGTATGGTAGATACTGGAAAGCGCATCTTGCTCCGACAAAAATCAAGAACTAGGTAGAAAGTGCTCAAATTTAGGGGTTATGGGAATTCAAGTGATAATTAAAATGATCAATATACCCAGCGCAATTTTGCAATATGGATCTCCCTGCCACACACTGGGGAGATGGGGTCAGTCCAGGAAGACTTTTGAGGGGCGTTGGGCAGGTTCCTGGAGGAACCTGTCCAATGGCTGCTCCTGCATTGCGACATCACGCACTGGTGTTCCAGGTATGCTACATTAATGTTCTGCAACTTCTATGCATTTGTGGGTCAATGACTGTTTCTTCTGTTTTCTATTTCAACAGATGACGTCATCTATGAAAATTTTCGGTTTTCCGCATACTATTGGTTGTATTGACGGAACACACATTCCGATCTGCCCACCTAAATTGCAGGGTCCGGCTTACTTTAATAGGAAGTCTTTCCATTCTGTTCTACTGCAGGCTGCTTGCGACGGAGAGACGGTATTTTTTTTTCGATGTTGACCGGACATTCAGGTGTGAACCATGATGCTCATGTTTTTTTTAGGTCATCTACTCTCTTCAGTAAGATGGAGGAAGGGACATTAATTCCCGGCAGCCCATTGTTCACCTATGCAGGGGTGTCGATTCCACCCATAATATTAGGGGATGGTGCGTATCCATTGTGTAAGTGGCTGATGAAGCCATTCGCTGTACCAAGAAATGACAGGGAGCGTCACAGCAGGAAGTAAGCAGTCAGACTAGAGTGATAACATCTATTGAGAAAGAAAACAGCAGATGGATAGTATTGCAAATCTCTTTTCAGCAAGGGGCCTGAACTCATGACTTGCTTTCCTTTGGAAGCAGATCAGTGCAACCAGCTTAGTCAGATTAATAAAGGGCACTCAAACTCCCTTCGTGGGACAACATGTTTTTCCGTTGTATTTCAATGCTGTTACACCATGAGATAGGATCATAATCAGATATTACACTACTCACTATAAACTGCTGATCCACTGCAGTTTATACCTATCGGCAGTGGTGAACAGCCATAGTATTATGTCCTTCAGATTGTGCCTTGCGAACCTCATTTTTATACTGTAAAACTTCATGGGGGCAGTCAAAATGTGTCTGCTTTAATTAGGAAAAGTATTTGTGGTGATTACGGACTTGGATTTCAGAATGTTTTTTTTCCAGAACGCATCACAGCACAGTGAAATCACAGGGCTGAGTAAGGGGCCCCTTGCGATTTACAAGCCAACAATTAAACTCCTGGGTAGTCTACACCTTTCTCTTGATATGCAGATTAGTCAGTAGTGTTTGGGGGGGGAAAGGAAGTACCCTTACAGACATCAGAATTTCTAACGAGAAAACTTCCCTCTGAGCGACAACATTTTGGATATGGTACATCAGAAGTTCAGAGAAAAATAATCAATAAGAGACAGCTGCTCTCAGGAGTGCCACATGGGTGCAATGTTTTCTGAAACGTGTTTAGTATAAAGCAATACAATCGCACATGTGCTTTACAGCTCTTGGTAATGGAGTTCCACCACTACCAGCCAACAATCCTTTGCATGGGTTGGGTTGCCAGCACCTTTCCCTTGACATGCAGATTGAGGCTCCAAGGGGGGAGGGGGGCAGGAAGCCTATGTACTGGGTAGTATTCAGGGAACATCTTTTACTGATCAGTATTGCTTGAGAGCTTCTACCGCTGAGATTAGAAAATGGATACTGAAGACACATCGGAAAGTAGTCAGGGAACTCCAGTACAAACCAAAATTAAGAGAGGCATTATCTGGGGGAATGAGGAGACCTCAGCATTAATTAAGGTATGGGGAGAGGCGGAGATAAAATATGCATTATCTTCACTAAAAAGAAATATTGAGAGATATTTGAGGTGATCTCATCTGAACTTGGAAAACTGGGTTTTACTCGTTCTGCATCCGAATGCAGGACAAAAACAAAATCACTACGGAAGCTTTACAAGCAGGCAGTTATTCATAACAACACATCCGGGTCCGGAAGGTCAAAATTTGTTTGGTATGACGAGATGGCAAACATTTTCCGCACCGACACATCAATCCACCCTCTACGGACCACCGAAAGTGAGTCTTCTGCAGGCACGGGTGAGTTACCAAAAAAAAGTTTTTGCTTCAGGCAGTGATTTTAACTTTGCCATTTAGTATATTTAAACGCGCATGCATGCTTCGATGTACCGTCGTGTCGGTTTACCGCTGCGAGGCAAAGGATTAGTCAAAAACCGGAACTAATAAATTCCCTGGGAATACATGTGTATCGTTTGAAAACATTGTTTCTAAAATAGCAATTAATAACTCTAGGGAGCCATCGATCTGTCGAATGGTAGCCCATTTTTAACGGTTTATCAAATAAAAGGTTTATCAAATAAACAGTAGGACATGATTAATATGTACAAAAAAGTTGGGGTTATGATGATAGCCCCTGTAAAAAAAAATTAATCTTTGAATTTCCAGGAAAATATCGAACTTTCGATGGATAGGACTGCCTTTAGAAAACAATCTAGCTAATCTGCCAGTCAAAGAATGTGGGTCGTTTGAGGACACCCATTTTGAAAAATATATTTTAAAATTTCTAAGGAGCCATCGATACGTCGATGGCTGCCCCGTAATCAGGAAAACTTACAGTCGGTTGCGGTTCCATAGGAAGTTATTTTTCATTGTCTCAAAAAAAGCACTTATTAGCTATCGGGAACCATCGATCCCTTTAAAAAATTATCTCTATTAACCACCAGGAAAACATCGAACTTACCGAATGATAGAACTTCCATGTAAAAAAAAAATTTTTTTACTGATCACTGGGAGCTTATCTGAGAGTCAAAACATGTGTGTCGTCTGAGGACACATATTTTCACAATTAGTTATTAAAAACTGACCGAACCCATCGATACGTCGACGGCTAACCATTAATAAGGAAACCAACACTTTGGTTACGTTAACATACGCTGCAATTCTTATTTCGAAAATGATGGTGTAGGTTTAGAGCTGTAATTGTTGTTGCTTGCCAGTTTCTTAAAAAAAAATTAGGTTAAATACAGATTGAAATATTCTTGGTTAAGATCAACACCATTGTGGATTTGAGTGGTGTGTTTATATGTTGTGTTATTTAGGCAGCATTTAATTTAGATGAAATGTGTGGGGATAGAACAGAACAGGAAGTACTACTATCAATACAACTCCAACGTATACCCAGCATTCAGCTGACCACCAAAGTTACACACGGGAAGGAAGGGAGGGGGGAGTGGGGCGTGCCTAACAGTAAGGAAACCAATCACTATCAGGATTGAAAAATAAAACGGAAAATCGTAAGCAGTTGACGACGCGCGCCAAAGCATTCATCTTGCTGCATGAGAACCTGCCATGTGGGGCACATTAACCAATTCGTTCTCTTCCATTTGCACCTCTTCCCACTGGTAGCAATGGAGGCGATGCGGGGCGCTGGAGAAAATGCCGCCACGTTGATTCTATTCGAGGAAGCAGACTACGATAACCAGAGCTTTGGGCCCTCGGAAACTTCGGTATTTGGTATGTAACTTTCGAGTGGAGACAAATTCCGCACCTTACTCATGTAGCATGCTATATTATGAGGTACTGCTTGACTACCAGCACCATGCTGGGCCGGGATCACAGGCAGGAAACCGAAACAGCCACTAGTAATTTCTACAGAAAACATTACTGCTTTTCCCTAGATACTCAATCGACTGATGGATGTGAGCCCTCCACGTCTGGGTGTTCGTCTTCACAAAGCACACCTCCCACTGTTGCAGAAAGGGGCATCAACAACAGTAAGAAACCTTTTGATACTGTTTTTTGCTTTTACTATGGGTGTAGCAGTGGTTCATTGGGTTTGGTCCTTAATATTACATTTTTGATCTGTAAACTGAACTTGTGGCAACATATAATTAATACCACCTGTATATCCTTCTTTAGCCCACCCATCACCCCTCAGTGATGATAATGTGTGTGTAATGAGGTACAACTATTAATTCCTTCTTTCTAAAAGTAGGCTTGCTAAAAGTTACATCTACTCATTGAAACATTGTGTGCCTGTGCTACAGCTACTCAAGCCTTTCATGAAATTGACAGCGTCATCTCCCTTTTTTTTCACTACTTCAGGAAAGAATGAAACAACAAACTATGAGGCAACTCTTGATCCTGCAACAAGGCTTGCCTTAATCCGGAAAAGGAAACAAAGAACCACAGCAGCTGCGAGGCTGGATAACACCTTATCCGGATTTGTGGAGTGGGTAACGGAATCTGACCGCCGAAAGGAGCTAAAAATGGATAAGAGGGACGAGGAGGACATCTTGTTTCAAAAGGAGATAATTAACAGCCTTAGGGTTGCGAACACATGCCTCCAAAGACTTACAGATTATCTTACTGAAACGCCATCAGGGGGTACAGTCGGAGAACCGGGTAGCAAGACCAATAGCGTGCATACCAGTACTCAAACCTCTAGTTTGTCTAAGTCCAGGGGCAAAACTCTAGGCCACATCGAGGGGGTTAGCGACTCAGAAGGTGATATTAGTAACCCTGCTGATACAGGTAACAGTTGTGATGAGGACAGTGAAGAGGAGGGGTCGGTATCACTACTTAGTGGACGGAGCGCAGCAAAGGGGAATGTGCGCGATGCAACTGGGCGTTTGTTTGCTAAGAATGCTGGCAGGAATGCAAAAGGGCCAGTTAGGATGCCAGCAAAAAAGACACCACAAACCACAGGTAAGGTCCCTTTGGGGCACAGCGAGAATGAACGTTCCCCTTACCTAATTGTGAAAAATGAAGAATCATTAGATGATTCTCAGTCCTTTTTGAGAACGCCTCAGAAAAGGAGAAGAATGAAAAAAAAATATTTTCCCCATAGATACCTGATTGGCGATTCCCTTTTAGGATGTTGGCCTAGCTGCGTCACTACACACCTTTTCTTGCCTTCTGTGCACTGGCGTTGTTTGTTTTTTGTAAAGTTCATGCACATTTATCCGAACAACAAACAGTACACACCATATGCACTCCATTTATAATGCTTTTTTCACTGTAATGCCTTAATTCATAGATTGTTCATGCACCACTTGCTGTAAAAAAACAAACACATTAAGAATGCACAGAAATACTCGTTGGGGGCATACAAGTTAGGTTTAAACTGGTTTTATTGTTCTTAAAAACAATAACAAAATTTTTTCTTACGTTATTAGATATACTTGTAAACGATTAGTTGTACATGGGTAGTACTTGTTCTTTTGGCTTAACATTCACTGAAAGGAGGACAGGTATCATTAATACAAGTTTTGTAGTGCAAATAGGTATTAGGCAATTCAAAGTTTAGATATGTTTTAATGTAAATAGGTACACTTTTAAGAAGAGACATTTTTAACCACTACATGACTTTATTGCAATACAAAAGTTACTGTTTGTTTTAATGTTATCACCTTCTCCTTGAAGGCGACGCATTTTAAATTACTATACGATCGTACTGCAAATGAAAAGAACTGTTTGTTTTCATGTTGGCAACAACACTTTTACATGGAGACACTGAATATCACTGTAGGATTTAAGTGCAAAGCGAAAGGTTTTGTCCTCGGATACAGTTTTTAAAAAGATCCATTGCAAATGCAACGGGGAAAAAACCATTGAGCAGTAAGCAGAAGATTATAACCTACTGGCTGTGGTGGGAACACCATTAGATGTCAGCATCAAAGAAAATGTGTTTTTAAAGTGCACATGTTCAGTCACAGCATAAGCCCACCAACTAGCTATTAATAAGAGGCTAAGTATTTAAGAACAAAACCATGAAGAGATGAGGTTTTTGAGACCATGTTTTTTTAGTTCACTAAGCGCGCCTTTCTATGGAACCCCATTATAAATAACATGGTAATTATTTCCATTACAAAAATAAAACAGGTCTTTGAGCATTACATACACCAGAAAGTTCAGCACAGAAGACAACTGCTCTCTGCTGTTGAACTTTAATAGCCTGCATCCCAACAATAGTTATCTAATAACCAATAGTGTTTTAAAGCCAGGATAAGGTTTCATAGGAACCCAACTTACTATAAACACATATATATTGATATAACTGCCTTACTGTAAACATAACTATGCTGCTCTTAGAGCAGAACAATTGATTGTGTAATATCTTCAAGTCAGATTTACACTCAGTGCAAAATAACTTGTTTACAAGAACTGAGGTAACTTTTCCCTGTTTAAAGGAAAAACAACAAACCCTGCAGAACTGCAGCTTTATCAGTATTTGAACACAAGTCTTTATCTCCTCCTCCTCCTCCTTCTCTGAGGTGGACGCGCCCCTTCAGCAGGCAGAACATGTTGTTCCAGTACCCCAACTGTAAGAAATCAAATGGAACATCAAATCAGTTTTGAGTTCGTGATGGGTTTTTATCTTAGATTTGTTCATCTAATCGATTTAAGTAACAGCTAAGTCCTGATGTACTTACTGTGCTATTTTATATGTACATTTTTAGTGACAATACAGCAGAGGTTAAACCAAAATTAAGGCCATTGGTGTCATCTAGCAAGGGGCAAAGGGTTTGTTGTTGATAATTTTAATTACTATAAAAATATACCTCTGGCTACAACCTCCTGCAAAATTGCAATCCACTGCTCCATCTCCCCTCTGGGCACCGCTTCCCTCATAATGTCCACAGGGGGATCTGGTACAATTTCTATTGGGATGGAGAGGGAATATAAATTTGTGATTGTTCCCAGCAGTGATTTAGTATGAAACAATATCTCTTAAATGGCCAATCAAAGAACTCTCCCTGCTTCTCACCTTCACCTCCTTCATCTGCCTGGAGATCAACCCGGCCTTCCCCGCCTTCCATCTCTTGCTGTAGGTCCTCCCTAGGCTGCGCCACCTGGTCCCCACGTTGTTCTTCCTCCTGCTGCTGACGTGGTTGACCCCTCCTGTGGCCTACTTGCCTTGCTGGGCCTGCCCCTGTTTGCAAAAAAAAAAGGAACTGTGGATGGGGTTGGCATTATTCAAAGGCTAGTCTTCGTGACAGGCCCACATTTGTTTAAGAATCAGTCTCTGCAGGCCACATGCTTAAAGCTGGCCTGATAGAAACATTGCCAGGACCCTTCCAGGCTTCCCATCTGCAGATAACATTGCAGCCCTTTTAATTATCTACTATTTTAATAACATTTCCCGATTTTACCTACCCGCAGGGAAAAGATGAGCAGGGTCTGGGCGATCTGCCATAATCCACAACTGGAGTAACTGGTCCCAGTAGGCAGCCTGTTGTCTTTCTTCTGCATGTTCCCCAAAATGGAACAAGCACCTATTAAAGTTTTGTCTAAGAGTTTTAAATTTTGACCTAATTTGTGTTGAGGTCCTATGGTAGTTCATCCTGGCTAGCTCTCGAGATGCGAGCCTAAAGGCAGGTTCATTTCTCCTTGGAAGCATATGAAACAACACGGGACCAAGCCTGTGTTGAATCAATATGTCCAATAGAGCCGTGACCTCTGCCTCAGTCCAGTACCGGCCCCTACCACCTCGTTCCATCTTCCTCAAAAGATATTTCAACCCTAATCCAACACCCAAGCAACAGAACAATCCCTAAGACAAGCCTCCTCTGCACTACCTCTCCACACCTTTCCAAAAGGTGCTACTGGGTTTTTATAACTTCTAGAGCCCAGTCTCCGAGCAGCCCTGTGGAAACTGAAACAAACTTCAACCAATAGGGGGAGGGGTCAAAAGTGCCGTTCAGGGACCAGGAGCCTTGGAGACTGTTGGCCACGGTATCATACTCAAGCAGTTTATTCCTGGGGAACCACTGGAAAAACAGTCTGTATCTGAGGTGCACATGATGGTTTGCAAGGAATAAATACATTCGATTCAATGCATTTCTTTGTTTCGTTTATCTTAAGAACAAAACTGATAATTAGTAGCAAATGATATCTACAGTTTGAGGCGTCCTGCAGTTGCTGAAGGCTTACAATGGAAACATTTTCCTAGCCCTGCAGTTCTAATTGGGCCATTGTGTTGGAAAGGTCAGTGGGTGGAGCTGAAGATGGACTGGCTCCATGAAGCCCAGCACCTGCCACCTCCAGCAGACCCGAGGGCTAACAAGGGGTCAGAAGTTCGGTCAGCGCTGCTTACCCTTAGGTACAGAATGGGAACGTACCACTTGCAAGACTGGGAACCAGTCTTGCTGTTAGTGTATGCAATCTCCAAGTGGATGTTTTAGGACATTTCTTAAAACCACGTAGCGAACCTTTTGGCTATCCTAACATTGCGTGGCATAAAGTTTTTTCCTGGGTACCCGTTACAGTCTTTTGGGAAAATCGCCCCCCCAACCGGATACCAGTGGTGCGTCCTGGCTTTGAGAAGACTTTGAAAAAAACACGGTTTCAGACTCCAATAGTTAATTCATTTCACTCTCCATGCAGTATCGGAGGGGGGGTTAGTTCGTGGCAATCTCAGATGAAAAATACAAACGTGCACCTAAAATAAACCGCTATGCCGTTTACTTTTGGTTGTGTCGCTGGGGCACAACTGTAGCTATCACTTATTAACCACAGACGGTACGTCTGGTACTGCAATCACATTTCAAAACTGTGTGGGGTATTAAGGGGAGGGGAGTCACAGCAGTCAGTCAGTCTGGAGCCGGGAAGACGGTTTCGCAGGAGGATTGCTCCGTGTGCTTATGGGGATTTGGGGGGGTGGGGGAATCACCGTGTTCTCCCGAAATGGAGTGTGGAGGAATGCTTTTTTTTTGCACTCTTGCCATGCCCAGAGGCTGTGAAATCTTTCAGCAGATAAGCTTCATAACGGCGATATTAACCCAAAGGAGGGGTGCTCCGTGTTTCCGCGAACACATCACCACTAACCTGAAGTAGTAAATGATGTCAGTGATTCGATGCAACGGCGCATAAATGTCAGACCCAGGAATGAGTACTCTGCGTGGTTTGGGGGGGGTTTAAAAAAAAAAAAAGGGGGGGAGCAGAGTAGTCTTCAGAAATGGAGCCGGGATTAATGAACTTTATTTTGCAGTCTGTGTATGCTCAGAGACACAGCAGCGTACAGCGGAGAACGATTTTCAGGGTGACAGAAATCCAAGGGAGAGGGCTCCCCCATGGTCTACCCTCGCGCCCTACGGGTTTTTTTCCTCTTTTCTTTTACGGTCATTTTTCACTCTCAATGGGTTCTAAAAAAGGAGATGCGTTTTGAACTCTGGGCACGCTCAGAGAAGACGGTTTCGCAGGAGGGTTGCTCTGCGTGCTTATGGGGGTTTGGGGGGGGGAATCTCCGCGTTCTCCCGAAATGGAGTGTGGAGGAATGCTTTTTTTTTGCACTCTTGCCATGCCCAGAGGCTGTGAAATCTTTCAGCAGATAAGCTTCATAACGGCGATATGAACCCAAAGGAGGGGTGCTCCGTGATTCCGCCGGTACGCCCGCGAACACATCACCCCTAACCTGAAGTAGTAAATGATGTCAGTGAATCGATGCAACGGCGCATAACTGTCAGACCCAGGAATGATTACTCTGCGTGGTTTGGGGGGGGGTTTAAAGGGGGGGGGAACAGAGTAGTCTTTAGAAATGGAGCCGGGAATAATGAACTTTATTTTGCAGTCTGTGTATGCTCAGAGACACAGCAGCGTACAGCGGAGAACGATTTTCAGGGTGACAGAAATCCAAGGGAGAGGTCCCCCCCCCATGGTCTACCCTCGCGCCCTACGGGGTTTTTTTTCCTCTTTTCTTTTACAGTCCTTTTTCAATCTCAATGGGTTCTAAAAAAGGAGAAGCGTTTTGAACTCTGGTCACGCTCAGAGGCACAGTCTGGAGCCGTGAAGACGGTTTCGCAGGAGGGGGGGGAATCAGCGCGTTCTCTCGAAATGGAGTGTGGAAGAATGCTTTTTGTTTTGCACTCTTGCCATGCCCAGAGGCTGTGAAATCTTTCAGCAGATAAGCTTCATAACGGCGATATTAACCCAAAGGAGGGGTGCTCCGTGTTTCCGCCGGTACGCCCGCGAACACATCACCCCTAACCTGAAGTAGTAAATCATGTCAGTGATTCGTTGCAACGGCGCATAAATGTCAGACCCAGGAATGAGTACTCTGCGTGGTTTGGGGGGGGTTTAAAAAAAAAAAAAAAAATAGCAGAGTAGTCTTCAGAAATGGAGCCGGGATTAATGAACTTTATTTTGCAGTCTGTGTATGCTCAGAGACACAGCAGCGTACAGCGGAGAACGATTTTCAGGGTGACAGAAATCCAAGGGAGAGGGCTCCCCCATGGTCTACCCTCGCGCCCTACGGGTTTTTTTCCTCTTTTCTTTTACGGTCATTTTTCACTCTCAATGGGTTCTAAAAAAGGAGATGCGTTTTGAACTCTGGGCACGCTCAGAGGCACAGTCTGGAGCCGGGAAGACGGTTTCGCAGGAGGGTTGCTCTGCGTGCTTATGGGGGTTTGGGGGGGGGGGAATCTCCGCGTTCTCCCGAAATGGAGTGTGGAGGAATGCTTTTTTTTTTGCACTCTTGCCATGCCCAGAGGCTGTGAAATCTTTCAGCAGATAAGCTTCATAACGGCGATATGAACCCAAAGGAGGGGTGCTCCGTGATTCCGCCGGTACGCCCGCGAACACATCACCCCTAACCTGAAGTAGTAAATGATGTCAGTGAATCGATGCAACGGCGCATAACTGTCAGACCCAGGAATGATTACTCTGCGTGGTTTGGGGGGGGGGGTTTAAAGGGGGGGGGAACAGAGTAGTCTTTAGAAATGGAGCCGGGAATAATGAACTTTATTTTGCAGTCTGTGTATGCTCAGAGACACAGCAGCGTACAGCGGAGAACGATTTTCAGGGTGACAGAAATCCAAGGGAGAGGTCCCCCCCCCATGGTCTACCCTCGCGCCCTACGGGGGTTTTTTTCCTCTTTTCTTTTACGGTCCTTTTTCACTCTCAATGGGTTCTAAAAAAGGAGAAGCGTTTTTAACTCTGGGCACGCTCAGAGGCACAGTCTGGAGCCGTGAAGACGGTTTCGCGGGAGGGGGGAATCAGCGCGTTCTCTCGAAATGGAGTGTGGAAGAATGCTTTTTGTTTTGCACTCTTGCCATGCCCAGAGGCTGTGAAATCTTTCAGCAGATAAGCTTCATAACGGCGATATTAACCCAAAGGAGGGGTGCTCCGTGTTTCCGCCGGTACGCCCGCGAACACATCACCCCTAACCTGAAGTAGTAAATGATGTCAGTGATTCGTTGCAACGGCGCATAAATGTCAGACCCAGGAATGAGTACTCTGCGTGGTTTGGGGGGGGTTTAAAGGGGGGGAGCAGAGTAGTCTTCAGAAATGGAGCCGGGATTAATGAACTTTATTTTGCAGTCTGTGTATGCTCAGAGACACAGCAGCGTACAGCGGAGAACGATTTTCAGGGTGACAGAAATCCAAGGGAGAGGTCCCCCCCCATGGTCTACCCACGCGCCCTACGGGTTTTTTTTCCTCTTTTCTTTTACGGTCCTTTTTCACTCTCAATGGGTTCTAAAGAAGGAGAAGCGTTTTGAACTCTGGGCACGCTCAGAGGCACAGTCTGGAGCCGTGAAGACGGTTTCGCAGGAGGGGGGGGGAATCAGCGCGTTCTCTCGAAATGGAGTGTGGAAGAATGCTTTTTGTTTTGCACTCTTGCCATGCCCAGAGGCTGTGAAATCTTTCAGCAGATAAGCTTCATAACGGCGATATGAACCCAAAGGAGGGGTGCTCCGTGTTTCCGCCGGTACGCCCGCGAACACATCACCCCTAACCTGAAGTAGTAAATGATGTCAGTGAATCGATGCAACGGCGCATAAATGTCAGACCCAGGAATGAGTACTCTGCGTGGTTTGGGGGGGGTTTAAAGGGGGGGGAGCAGAGTAGTCTTCAGAAATGGAGCCGGGATTAATGAACTTTATTTTGCAGTCTGTGTATGCTCAGAGACACAGCAGCGTACAGCGGAGAACGATTTTCAGGGTGACAGAAATCCAAGGGATAGGGCTCCCCCATGGTCTACCCTCGCGCCCTACGGGTTTTTTTCCTCTTTTCTTTTACGGTCATTTTTCACTCTCAATGGGTTCTAAAAAAGGAGATGCGTTTTGAACTCTGGGCACGCTCAGAGGCACAGTCTGGAGCCGGGAAGACGGTTTCGCAGGAGGATTGCTCTGTGTGCTTATGGGGATTTGGGGGGGGGGAATCAGCGCGTTCTCTCGAAATGGAGTGTGGAAGAATGCTTTTTATTTTGCACTCTGGCCATGCCCAGAGGCTGTGAAACTTTTCATTCACTAGCAATGGGTTCTAAAAAAGGAGATGCGTTTTAAAACTCTGGGCACTCACAGAGGCACAGAGTCTGAGCCAGCATGAGACTCAGTCATGACGGAAGATAATAGTATTCGAAGCGCCAAGGGTTAGAGTTTAAAAAACTGTTTCTGGAAGGGTGAAATGCACATGTTGGGATACGGTAATCACCCCGCACTCAAAAACCGGCGGAATCAATGGCGTGCAGGTGACATCCGGTACGAAATGTAAAAAAAGGAAAACCAACGAGTAGCCACCAGAAAGTAAAGTATCATCTCTGGTGTAACACAAACGCCACCACTTGGCTGCCGAAGTAAATAAGGAAAAGAAGGAGGGGGAAGGCAGGGGAAAACAGTGACACCTGGCGTTTGTTGATTTCTGTCACAAGAACAGACATAACACAGCGGGATACATGTTCACCCCTATAAACAACCGCAAATACATGTATTTATTGCAAGCGCAGAAATCAGGATCGAAAGAACGGGTAACCCGAAATACCGATGCATCGATATTTCGGAGGAATAGTAAATGGAAAAAAAAATATTTAAAAACAATCAGTGGCCACACGCAAATTTGGATGCGAAGCGGGATGCGAACCGAGGGAGATTCCCGGCCTCCGGCAGGGGAATCTCTCGCCCGCTTGGAGCACGGTTTAGGGGCGGGGTCGGGGCGTGGTCGGGGTGGCGCCGCATCCAAATGGAGGATCGTGCGGACAAAACCGACCGATTCGCGCAGAAATCACGGCTCGCCGCGCAGCGAGAGGTTCGTGAAGTGACGGCCTTTCTTGTCCGGAGCTCGCATTGGCCCAGTCAATGTGGGGATAATTGAAGTCCCCCACGATTACTATCCTGTGCTTCTGAGACACCTCCATGATTTGTCTCCTCATTTCAAGGTCCTCCTCAAGGTCCTCCTCAAGGTCCTCCTCCATACAGGAACACTGTATGTAAAAGCAAGGGCAAAGACATGGACTATAAGACACCAAGAAACATCCAGATTGATCTTTCCCCTCCTACTTTTCCAAGGAACTGAGTGAGATTGGGCAGATCTCTCTTTGCTTTTCTCAGCACCAAAATAGAATAGTTATATTCCACATTTATTTATTGTTATTTTTTTAATTTTTATGTTAAAACTAGCAAACAAACTATACAAACAATAAAAGTGCACCCTCACTCCCACATTTATTTATGTATTTATTTTTGATTATTTTTATCCTGCCTTTCTCCTTGGAAAAGGACCCAAGGCAGCTTACAGAAGTGATGGTCAATATACAGTCCAGTGCAATTAAGATATATACAAGTTTAAGAACAGAATTGAGGGGTATCTTACAGCACTAGAAGGCAACATTAAAGATAAAGGGAATGCCAGCAATTAAGAAAAAAGATACTGTACATTTGGACTATAAGGACTGCAGTAAAAGCAGTTTTACAATAGCTTCACCACTGCAAATGTTGTTCCTCTTCACTCATAATTTTTCTCTTACGTGGATGGTCAGAAATAGAGATGGGCACAAAACAAAAAATGAAACACTGTTTCATTGTTTGATAACAAAACTAAACACCATGTTTCCCTCTAGGAACGAAACAATTCATCCTAGAGGAACCAAGATGGCAGGGGAGCTTTATCAAGTTCTTCCCTGTAAGCCCCTGAAATTTGGAGAGGTTTGGGGGTCAGTGGGCTGAGTGATTAAGCTCCAAATGGGTTTCCTATTGCTAATTGCCAGAGTGTGTATGGTGTGCACCAGCAATATAGGGGTTAATTTAAGCAGCTTAACCCATATTAACCTCTATATTGCTAGCACATGATATAAACACTGGCAATTAGTTATGGAGACCTCCTTTGGAGATTAATAACTTGGCCCCTGAAACCCAAACGTCTCCACATTTCAGGAGCTTACGGGGAAGAGCTTGAGGAAGCTCCACAGTAGTTTTGGTGTCGAAATATGTCTGTGATTACTATTTTTGAGTACATAAGAGCTTCCTCAAGGTCTTCCCTGTAAGACCTTAAAATTAAAATTTGGAGAGGATTGAGGTTCAGTGGGCTGACTGATTAGCACTATCTGAACTGGATACTGCACTACAGGGCAAGGAATAGGCCTTTAATTCAAACATAATGTTGGATATTTATTGGCTGTTATTCAGCTTCCTTTGGTTGTTACACATCTCCCGTTTTTATGATTCTTCCACATGTATCTAGGACCAATGGTGATGGATTTCCTTTCGTATTCTATCAGCATACTCAATACACCCAATATGACAGTCTGCAAACAAATCATCTGTGGAAAACTGTCAGGACCAAGTATTTTCTTTTATGTACTGAACAACATAATTTTTGGTTCGGTGGTGGTAGTAAAGGGAGATTCAGCAGATGCAGGAATAACTCCACATCTCTTTTAAATAAAATTCACATGCCTTTTAATAGTCTTTTTAAAAAAATTAAAAAAATCACATCTGTGCTTTACAATAAATCCTTTGGCACCATCCCAAAGTACTCCTAGCCTGGAAGTCTGGACATGGTTTGCACTGTCCACAAAAAACCTATACATGATTTATGTATACACTTGAGCTGGCTTCTGATGTTCTGCTAAGTTCATTGAGCTGTTGGTCAAATAGTATTCTGGCAAAGCCTGAAGCTGCAACACGGCCACCGATGGTAAATATTACTCTTTGTGTCCTGACTCCAATACACAACCATTTGATACACTGCCCTCGTGAGAACAAACGTCTCTTTCACTGGCACTGTTACCTTCATGAGAATTAAATCTACCTAGATGGGACCCTACGGCCAATGCATTCCCAGGTAGCTGGCTCCTGGTTGACTCAACCTTCTATCCTTCTGAGGTCAGGACAATGAGCATCCAGCTTGCTGGGCGGCGGTGGTGGAATGTGTAGCCTGCATAATTAAATTGTAAACCGCCCAGAGAGTGCTTTAAGCACTATGGAGCTGTATATAAGCAGAATACTTTGCTTTTCGCTTTCTCACCATGTGTACCAGCACGCAGGACATGGCTGTGCAATAGGCAGGGCTGGCACTTCCATTAAGGTGAACTAGGCAGTTGCCTAGGGCGCCAAAATGGAGAGGGCGCTGGACAGCCTGCCCCCCCCCCCCGCTGCTGGCCACTGCCATCCACCCCCTGCCTGCCAGCCGCACTTCGCCATCCGCCCATCGCTACCCGCCGCTGCCCGCCCGCCTGCCGCCCCGCGCCTGTTGCCGGCCACCCCCACACCCATTGCCATCCCCAGCTACCTCGCCACCCACCCACCCACCACCCCACCCCGCTGCCCCGCCCGCCACCTCCCCCCCACCCCTCACCTAGGGCACAAAAAAAACCTAGCACCGGCTCTGGCAATAGGAGCAGACAACACAAGAATGTTGTGACTGTGGCCGCCTGAAGGTTAGGTGTAGCTTCCTTCTGTGTTGTTGCACTTTTTTGTGCTGAGTTCAAAATGTTGCTTGATTCCTTGACAAGCAGAAAAAGTGAGGCAGTTCTTGGAACTCAGTTCTGCTGAAAATTTGTAAAGGCATTCCCCTCTGGATGAAGGGGGAATTACACTTACCAAGATCTGCCCAACGGTAGCAGCTGTGGTTTTTCCGAAACATTCCTTCTTTAACTATTATTCCCCCTCCATCACCACCACTCCCCCAACAGCAATGCCACCAGGAGGATGCTAGCTATACATATTCAAGGTTGCTGCTTATACTTTGCTGCATAATGAAATAACGGATGAGTACAAGCAAGATGGGTTGCTCCATGTACAAAAATGCTATATTCAGCATTTTGTCAGCCCAAGTTGCACCATGTTTGTACTATCTACTCCCATGGACAATTATGCCCCAAGTGAAAGAGTGAATGGCAAGATTGCCTTGGTTGCAAAGCCATGATGCACTACTGTATTTTCTTTTAAAACATCTGAAGAATAGGATTTTGGTTCACGAAAGCTCACAGAGAAATAAGAACATAAGAATATAAGAACATAAGAACAGCCATGCTGGATCAGGCCAAAGGCCCATCTAGTCCAGCTTCCTGTATCTCAGATGCGTTTGGGAGCGCATGAGACTAGATCTCTGTCTCCTGATACCACTCCCCTACATCTGGCCCTTGAAGTGCCCCGGTTTTAAGCCTGGAGATGACACATCTCCATCAAAAAAAAAAAAAGTAAGAAGGTGATAAGGGAGGCAAAGAAAGACTTTGAGGAACGAATGGCTAGCAATATAAAGGGTAATAATAAAAGCTTCTTTAAATATGTTAGAAGTAGAAAACCTGCCAGAGAACCAATTGGGCCTCTGGATGGTGAGGGAGGAAAAGGGGAGGTTAAGGAAGACTTGGACATTGCAGAGAAATTGAATGAGTTCTTTGCGTCTGTCTTCACGACAGAGGACCTTGAGCGGATTCCACTGCCTGAGCCGCCCCTCTTGACTAAAGAATTAAATCAAATACAGGTTAAAAGAGAGGAGGTTTTAGGACTAATTGATAAATTGAGGATTAACAAGTCACCGGGCCCAGATGGCATCCACCCAAGGGTTATTAGGGAACTGAGAAATGAAATTGCAGATCTCTTAACGGTTATATGCAACTTGTCTCTTAAAACGGCCACAGTGCCGGAGGACTGGAGGATAGCAGATGTCACACCAATTTTTTAAAAAGGAAGGAGGGGGGACCCAGGAAACTACAGGCCGGTTAGCCTTACATCTGTCCCAGGGAAGATGGTGGAAAGCCTCATCCAAGAGAAAATCTTAAAACACATAAAAGAACAAACCTTGTTGAGAGAAAATCAGCATGGCTTCTGTAAGGGTAAATCTTGTCTGACAAACCTCTTAGAATTTTTTGAAAAGGTCAACAGGCACGTGGATTTGGGTGAACCGGTTGATATAGTCTATCTGGATTTTCAAAAGGCTTTTGACACAGTCCCTCACCAAAGGCTGCTGAGAAAATTGCACAGTCAGGGGATAAGAGGGCAGGTCCTCTTATGGATTGAGAACTGCTTGAGATCCCGGAAACAAAGAGTAGGTGTCAATGGGAAATTTTCACAATGGAGAGAAGTGAAAAGCGGTGTGCCCCAGGGCTCGGTCCTGGGACCGGTGCTTTTCAATCTGTTCATAAATGACCTGGAGACAGGGATAAACAGTGAGGTGGCCAAGTTTGCCGATGACACAAAACTTTTCCGTGTGGTAAAAACCAGAGAAGATTGTGAAGAGCTCCAGAAGGATCTCTCCAAACTGGGGGAATGGGCTGAGAAATGGCAAATGTGTTTTAATGTAGCCAAATGTAAAGTAATGCATATTGGGGCAAAAAATCCAAACTTCATCTATCAACTCATGGGCTCTGAGTTATCCGTGACGGATCAGGAAAGAGATCTTGGTGTGTTGGTGGACAGCTCCATGAAGGTGTCTCCCCAATGTGTGGCAGCGGTGAAGAAGGCCAATTCCATGCTAGGGATTATCAAAAAGGGGATTGAAAATAAAACAGCCAACATTATAATGCCATTATACAAAACAATAGTAAGGCCCCACCTGGAGTATTGTGTACAATTCTGGTCACCGCATCTCAAGAAAGACGTAGTGGAACTGGAAAAGGTGCAGAAGAGAGCGACTAAAATGATTACTGGGCTGGGGCACCTCCCTTATGAAGAAAGGCTAAAACATTTGGGCCTCTTTAGTCTGGAAAAAAGGCGATTGAGGGGGGATATGATTGAGACATACAAAATAATGCAGGGTATGAGTAAAGTGGATAGAGGGAAGCTCTTCTCCCTCTCCCAAAATACCAGAACTAGGGGACATACACTCAAATTGAGGGCTGGGAGAGTAAGAACTGACAAAAGAAAATATTTTTTCACCCAGCGCGTTGTAAGTCTATGGAACTCCCTGCCACACAATGTGGTGATGGCATCTGACCTGGATGCCTTCAAAAGGGGATTGGACAGATTCCTGGAGGAAAAGTCCATCACAGGTTACAAACCATGATGGAGATGTGTAACCTCCAGGGTTTAAACCAGGGTACTTCAAGGGCCAGATGCAGGAGAGTGGTATCAGGAGACAGATATCTAGTCTCATGCGCTCCCAAACACATCTGGTGGGGCCGCTGTGAGATACAGGAAGCTGGACTAGATGGGCCTTTGGCCTGATCCAGCATGGCTCTTCTTATGTTCTTATGTTCTTATGACTTTTCCTCCAGGAATCTGTCCAATCCCTTTTTGAAGGCATCCAGGCCAGATGCCATCACCACATTCTGTGGCAGGGAGTTCCACAGACTAACAAGGCGCTGGGTGAAAAAATATATTTTCTTTTGTCTGTTCCTACTCTCCCAACCCTCAATTTGTGTGTATGTCCCCTAGTTCTGGTATTTTATTTATTTATTTATTTATTTATTTTTACAACTTATATTCCGCCCACTACCCAAAGGTCTCTGGGCGGCTTACAATCAAGGAACCAAAACAGTTAAAAACATCAAACAGCAATAAATAATTAAAACAATAAAAACCTTATACTAAAACATCACACTAAAATTGCCATCAGAAGACCCACAATCTAAATTGTATCAATTAAAAAACTTCTGGAACAGGAAGGTTTTTACCTGGCGCCGAAATGTCATCAGTGTTGGCGCCAGGCGGATCTCACTTGGGAGGGCATTCCATAGCTTGGGGGCAGCTGCCGAGAAGGCCCTGTGTCTGCAAGCCATCCCTCTTACCTCCTTGAGGGATGGCTCTTTCAAGAGGGCCCCCTGGCTTGATCTTAATTGCCGGGTAGGTTCATATGGAAGGAGGCGGTCCTTCAGGTATCCAGGTCCTAAGCCATTTAGGGCTTTATATGTCAAAACAAGCACTTTGAATTGGGCTCGGGCAGCAACTGGTAACCAATGTAGGCTACGTAGAATCGGCGTGATGTGATCCCTAGCGGCTCCACCACTTACTAGCCGCGCCGCACGATTCTGAACCAGTTGTAATCGCCGAACCGTCTTCAAAGGCAGCCCCATGTAGAGCGCATTGCAGTAATCAATACGGGATGTTACCAGTGCATGCGTAACTGTTATGAGGCTCCGTTCATCCAGGTAGGGGCGTAGCTGATATATTTTCCGCAGCTGGAGAAAGGCACCCCTGGCCACCGAATCCACCTGGGCTTCCAGAGTTAGACCGGGGTCCAGGAGCACCCCCAAGCTGCGGACCCTGTCCCTTAGGGGGAGTGCAACCCCGTCCAGAACAGGGAAGTGGCCCTCTAACCTGTCTGGCAAAGCACCCACTAACAGCACTTCCGTCTTGTCTGGATTGAGTTTCAATTTGTTAACCCTCATCCAGTCCATTATCTGGCCCAGACACGAGTTCAGCACAGAAACCGCCTCACCTGGATTGGTGGAAAACGAGAGGTAGAGCTGAGTATCATCAGCATATTGCTGAGTCCTCAGCCCAAACCTCCTGATGACCTCTCCCAGTGGTTCCATGTAGATGTTGAACAGCATGGGAGACAGTATAGAGCCCTGAGGAACCCCATGACATAAATGCCACGGGGCAGAGCAACTGTCCCCCAGCACCACCTTCTGGACACGGTCAGCCAGGAAGGAATGGAACCACCGCAAAGCGGTGCCTCCGACTCCCAACCTGGCCAGCCTATCCAGAAGGACACCATGGTCGATGGTGTCGAAAGCCGCTGAGAGGTCCAGGAGTATCAACAGGGTTGCACTCCCCCTGTCTCTCTCCCGGCAGAGGTCATCATACAGGGCGACCAAGGCAGTCTCTGTACCAAAACCCGGCCTGAAACCAGATTGAAATGGATCCAGAAAATCCGTTTCATCCAGCAGTGCCTGGAGTTGCCCGGCCACCACCCGCTCCAACACCTTGCCCAAATAAGGGAGGTTCGCTACTGGACGGTAGTTAACCACCAGCTCTGGGTCCAGGTTAGATTTTTTAAGGAGTGGCCTAATTACTGCCTCTTTTAAGGCAGCAGGGACCACTCCCTCTCTTAATGAGGCGTTTACAGCTTCCTGGACCCAGGTGCGAACTCCCCTGGCAGATCTTTCAATTAGCCAAGAAGGGCAAGGGTCGAGTGGTGTAGTGGTAGCACGGACAGATCCAAGCACCCTGTCCACATCCTCGGGTCTCAATAATTGAAACTCATCCAATAATACTGGACCTAAGCACGGCACACTGGACACATCCCTTGATTCTGCACCAATAGTGGAGTCCAATTCCCTGCGAATCTGAGCGATTTTTTCCTCAAAGTGGACAGCAAACTCGTCACAGCGGGCTGCTGAGTGGTCCAGAACCTCCATCATATTTCTCGGTTGAAGAAGGTCCCGGACCACCCGAAACAGCTCTGCTGGACGGCACTCTGAGGAAGCAATACGGTTTGTGAAATATTGCCTTTTCGCAAACCGTATCGCCACGGAATAGGCCCGATAATTGGCTCTAAGCCGTGTTCGATCGGACTCACAGTGATATTTTCTCCACTTGCGCTCCAGCCGTCTCCCCTCCTGCTTCATTGCCCGCAGCTCAGATGTATACCAAGGAGCTGTCTGGGCTCTGCGTAAGGGGAGAGGACGCTTAGGTGCAATCGTGTCGACCGCCCGGGACATTTCCCTATTCCACAGGGTGACCTGAGCTTCGACAGGAGCGCCGACCATATCAGATGGATAATCCCCCAGAGCTTTCAGGAAACCATCTGGATCCATTAGTCTCTGAGGGCGGATCATCTGCATAGATCCCCCACCCTTGCAGAGGGTAGAAGAAGCTAATAGCCTAAACTTGACCAGAAAGTGGTCTGACCATGACAATGGAGTCAAAACCAACCCCTCCACATCCAAACCACCATCCTCCAATCCCGTTGAGAAGACCAGGTCTAAAGTATGGCCCTTCTCATGCGTTGGGCCGTTGACATATTGAGACAGCCCCATGGTTGTCATGGCGGCCATGAAGTCCTGAGCTGCCCCATTCAAGGCTGCCTCAGCATGGATGTTGAGGTCCCCCAGTACCAACAGCCTGGGGGTCCGCAACACCAGGTCCGAGACAACCTCCGTCAGCTCAGGCAGGGAGACTGTTGGTACGCAGCAGGGTGGGCGGTACACCAGCAGAATCCCCAATCTGTCTCGTGATCCCAACACACAGTACAGGCCCTCCAGGCCTCCTCCCAAGGGGACAGGAAGTCTGGTCAAGGAGATAGAACTCCGATAGACTATAGCAACTCCCCCTCCCCGACCCTTCAAGCGACACTGGTGCTGGACCGAGTACCCAGGCGGGCATAGCTGGGAGAGGGGAACACCACCCTCCTCTCCCACCCAGGTCTCGGAAATACATGCCAAGTCGGCACCCTCATCCAGAATGACATCATGGATGAGGGCGGTCTTTTTTTGTACCGACCTGGCATTCAACAACAGCACCGTGTGGCTTGTGGGCTCGCTGATATGGTCACCTGGTTCCTTCTGGCTAGGGGTGGAACCAGAAGAGGGGATAGATGTAAGGTATCTAAACTCTCTTCTCCTAGGCGGGCATGTTCCACTCCTACCACCATACCTTCCCCTACCCAGCACAATTCCAATGGCTGCCCCATCCATTGCCCTCCCGCCTTCCTGTTCCCTTAGTTCTATTGTGGGTCCTATATCTTATACTTGATGGCAACAGGGACTCCAAAGCCAAACAGCACCCACAGGGAAAAGCTGCAAGCAGCCCCTTCTGGCTCTCACCCAAAAGGTGTGGGGGTGGCAGATGTTGTTGGAGTCTCCCGGCACAGGAACGCTGGTCCGACAGTCCCTGGCAGCCCGGTCTTTTCAAGCCCTTTCCTGGCTGGGCCAGGTGGCTGGCGTTAAGTAGGGAGGTGTGGGGAGTCCAGGCAGCCGAGTCCCAGGGTCCTGGTCCTGAGGAGATGGCAGGGACTCCAAAGCCAAACAGCACCCACAGGGAAAAGCTGCAAGCAGCCCCTTCTGGCTCTCACCCAAAAGGTGTGGGGGTGGCAGATGTTGTTGGAGTCTCCCGGCACAGGAACGCTGGTCCGACAGTCCCTGGCAGCCCGGTCTTTTCAAGCCCTTTCCTGCCTGGGCCAGGTGGCTGGTGTTAAGCAGGGAGGTGTGGGGAGTCCAGGCACCCGAGTCCCAGGGTCCTGGTCCTGAGGAGATGGCAGGGACTCCAAAGCCAAACAGCACCCACAGGGAAAAGCTGCAAGCAGCCCCTTCTGGCTCTCACCCAAAAGGTGTGGGGGTGGCAGATGTTGTTGGAGTCTCCCGGCACAGGAACGCTGGTCCGACAGTCCCTGGCAGCCCGGTCTTTTCAAGCCCTTTCCTGCCTGGGCCAGGTGGCTGGTGTTAAGCAGGGAGGTGTGGGGAGTCCAGGCACCCGAGTCCCAGGGTCCTGGTCCTGAGGAGATGGCAGGGACTCCAAAGCCAAACAGCACCCACAGGGAAAAGCTGCAAGCAGCCCCTTCTGGCTCTCACCCAAAAGGTGTGGGGGGTGGCAGATGTTGTTGGAGTCTCCCGGCACAGGAACGCTGGTCCGACAGTCCCTGGCAGCCCGGTCTTTTCAAGCCCTTTCCTGCCTGGGCCAGGTGGCTGGTGTTAAGCAGGGAGGTGTGGGGAGTCCAGGCACCCGAGTCCCAGGGTCCTGGTCCTGAGGAGATGGCAGGGACTCCAAAGCCAAACAGCACCCACAGGGAAAAGCTGCAAGCAGCCCCTTCTGGCTCTCACCCAAAAGGTGTGGGGGTGGCAGATGTTGTTGGAGTCTCCCGGCACAGGAACGCTGGTCCGACAGTCCCTGGCAGCCCGGTCTTTTCAAGCCCTTTCCTGCCTGGGCCAGGTGGCTGGTGTTAAGCAGGGAGGTGTGGGGAGTCCAGGCACCCGAGTCCCAGGGTCCTGGTCCTGAGGAGATGGCAGGGACTCCAAAGCCAAACAGCACCCACAGGGAAAAGCTGCAAGCAGCCCCTTCTGGCTCTCACCCAAAAGGTGTGGGGGTGGCAGATGTTGTTGGAGTCTCCCGGCACAGGAGAGGGAGAGGGAGAAGAGCTTCCCTCTATCCACTTGACTCATGCCCTGCATTATTTTGTACGTCTCAATCCTATCCCCCCTCGGGCTAAAGAGCCCCAAATGTTTTAGTCTTCCCTCATAAGGGAGGTGCCCCAGCCCAGTAATCATTTTAGTCGCTCTCTTCTACACCTTTTCCAGTTCCACTATGTCTTTCTAAATCCATTAATCCTTAAGGTTCTGCAGCATTTTGTCCAATTCACCCACATTTTGCTTATGTTTGGATGTTCTTTAAAGGCTGTTGGCAAAACTGTAGCTGCCTTCTGATCTGCTCTGTTCACCAGGATCAACCTTGGGATAATATGGGCGGACGACTACATAGGGAGAGCTTCTCTGGCAGCTGCGAGCACCATCACTCTCTACCTCTTTTGACAGGTGCTTTTAAGCAAAAGCTCCCTTGCCTTCCACCCAGAAAGCTAGAAGAAACAGGTCTCCTATGCTAGCAATGGTTGAACTAGATGACCTTTTACTCTGTTCTAATCATATGAACTATGCAATTCCATATAGCATCACAGGACATTTCAGCTGGTTTGTTCATGTGTTATTCATGGGATGGAATCTCTAGGGCAGACGTGTCCAAAATCTGGCTCTCCAGAAATTATTTATTTATTTATTTATTTATTTATTTATTTATTTATTTATTTATTTATTTGTTATACAGTGGTGCCTTGGATAACGACGGTAATTTGTTCTCCGAGGTTAGTTGTTATCCGAAACATGTCGTTATCCGAAATGCAGTTTCCCATAGGAATGAATGGGAAACCGTTTAATCCGTTCTGGAGCCTAGGAAAAAGGCACAGACACCTGTTTTTTTTGTTTTGTTTTTTGCTAAAAACCCTTTAAAAAGTGCACTTTAAACATACAGATGCAATTTCACCTGGGATAACTTTTTTACTTATCCATGCTGGAAATTCATTATCTGAGGCAGTCCATAGGGAAAATTCATTATCCGAGGCAGCCCATAGGAAGATTCGTTCTCCAAGGCAGACCTATACCTAGAAATTGCGATTCGTTATCTGAGGCAGCCCATAGGGAAAATTCGTTATCAGAGGTGGCCCTATACCCGGAAATTTGCAGTTGTTATCCGAATTATTTGTTATCCAGGGCAGTTGTTATCCGAGGTACCACTGTATTTCTATACCGCCCATCTTCCGGATGGAACTCTGGAAGCTGTTGGACCACAGCTCCCACAGTCCTTTGTCATTGGCAATACAGGCTTGGAATTCTGGGAGTTGTGGTCCAAAACATCAGGAGGGCTGAAGTTTGGACATGCCTGCTCTAGGGAAACTCCGGTGTAAGGTCCTTGAGTGGCAGCAGCCAAGAGGATAGGTTCCTCAAGCACCACAATTCACTTGGTGTAAAATGTGAGATGGGTCAGGGCCCATTCTACACAATGCAATGTGATACACACTACTGCAAACTCCGTGGATTCATCTTACCATTCATCACAGCTGCTGAGCTCTTAGCGGAGACAGCTGCCTTTTGCTTCTACAGTAATGTGCTCCTTGCACCATCATCACAACTTGGAAATAATTAAGTATTTCTAAGTTGTGGTTATTATTATAATTATTATAATTATTTGTAAGTTAGTCATTTCTAATATGGACTCCTCTGTGAATTGAGCAGCCGGCTACAGTGCAACCGTTCAGGAATTTGATTTCCCCACAGTTTCCCCACAGAACCAGTCTGTGTGTAAACTTTGGGCAAGTTACACAGTCCCAAAGCCACCCTAAAAGAAGGGAATGGTAAACCCCAAATTTGTGAGTTTTTGATGCCCAGAAAACCCTGGAGAAGGTCACCATAAAAGAGAACTGATCATCATATGTGAGAATATGATGGCATGTTGTTGTTTGTTGTTTGTTGTTGTTGTTGTTGTTGTTGTAAAGGCATAGCTAAATTGCATTATGCTTGCAATTCAACAAAGCATAACTTGATTGATTTTGTGGTTTAATTTCGTGAGCTACTTTGATGGTCACATGAGGTCTGTGTAGCCTCACACCTCCTAGGGCAATATGTATCGCTGCCTAGCACCGCTTGAAACATCTGGACATTTTCTTAAAAAGAATAACTAAAAAGGGAACAGAGTGCCCTCTGTGAAAGCTTAAGCCCAATGAAACGTCTTTGCTTCTGCGGTGCCACAACACTTTCCGTTGCTTTTGCAGCAACAGACTGCAGAGTAACACATGCTGCTGTTAGGTGCCATCAAGTAGGAAATGACTTCTGGCAACTCTAATGGGGTCTTTGCAGTCTGTGAGAAATTTAAAGAGCAGGTGTAGTAGTTCCATACTCCGTGGATGGACAGGAATTTGAACGCAGGCCTCCTGAGTTCTAGCCCATTACTTTACCCATTACACCATGCTGCTGTTCAGTATCACAGGTACCGCTGGAAATTTAAATGCGGCAACTATAATACTCACTACTCTTAGAGGTCTTGGTCATGTTGAAAGTGACTCCATTCCAAGGTCTGTCTACTACGGATTGCTCTTCAGGATACTGATTCTTGCTTGGGTTTTAGAACCCCTGGATGTTGTGTCACTGCCTCCATTCCAGACTGATGGCCAGGCTCTTGAGAATCTATAAGATTTGGCCAATGTGTGGTAAATTGGGACATGAATCCTTGTGAGGGGAAAGAGCTCAGGCAAGCTTAAGCCTGTAATGCAAGGGAGAAGCGCCTACAGGTTGGAGCTTGCTGAGCAGAAACAGCATTCATCTTTTCCTGAATTATATTTTGATTCCACCCCATCACCATCTCCTTCTGTTTTCCCAGTGAGCAGTCTTAGGTTGCAATTTTAATGTTGCGTTGTTGTTTTTTACTGGACTTCTGGAAATCAGTGCCTGAACATTATTTACATCCGAAAGCCAAGCTGTGTCTGGAGAATTTCAGTGGTCTTGTTTTATGAGATTCCACATGCCGGAGGCAAGGGAGAATGCTTTCCTCCAGAAAAACCCTCCTAAAATAAGTGTAAAACAAATGGGGGAGGGGAGTGTGTGTGTGTATGCACGCTTTGCACACACACACACACACACACACACACACACACACACACACACACACACACACACACACACACACACACACACACACACACACACAAGTGGAATCACTTTCTTTTGGAGCCCATATGGTATTACTTACCTGGTTTTATATGACTGAACGCACACCTATCTGCCCTTTGGATTTGGAAAATTATAATAATGAAATGGGGGGCAAATTAATGGCAGGAAGAGGAGGGGTCTTTCTGACAGGAGTTTGAAGAAAGGGGGCTTTGAGGCGTCAGTGCCAGAAAAGGAGCCACTGAATAGGAAGAATGCAAAATATTAATTTGCACCACCAAAGGGGGCCTTGTAGAAATGTTGAGGACTGCTGTTATGGGAACATTTGACAGTGTTGCACCACACCATGATTTAGGTTAGAGATGGGCACGACTCAAAAAAATAATTTTTTGTTTTTTCGTTTTTCGTTTAGGGGGCCGTTTCGGTTCGTTTTCGTTTTCGGGGTTTTTGCACATTTTTCGTTTTCGTTTTCGTTACGAAACGAAACGAAAAACAAAAACGAAAACAAAAAATTTTCATTTCGTTAGCATTCTTTTCAATGCAATGTGTCTGCCGTAACGAAAACGAAAAACACGGCAAAAATTTTCATTTCGTTTCCGTTGTCGTTTTGCTTCTGAAAAACTTTTTCGTTTTTGTTTTTGTTGCGAAACAAAAACGAAAAAACGAAAACAAAACGAAAATTTCGCTGAGTCGTGCCCATCTCTAATTTAGGTACCTGAATCTGCAGAAATCTGCTCTGCTTGGGACAAACAACAGGAGTTTACTCTGTGTTTTAAATGTGACAATAATAAAGTGCAACTTGTAGCCCTATTATACACACTTCACTAGCTGCCCGGGACTAGAAATGGTTTGAAAAAACTAAGAATGTTGAAAAATGAATATAAATACAAAGATAAATACAGTGGTACCCCGACGTAAGAGCAGCTCGACTTAAGAACAACTCGACTTAAGAGCGGAATAATGTTGCCATTTTAACTGCCGCCTTACAAATTTTAGATATGGTCTGCTCGACTTACAAATATTTCTTTTCATTTTTTAACTTATTTTTTCAATTTTGTAGATAGATACCCCGACTTAAGGATAGTTTGACTTACAGTAAGAGCATGCATTCGGAATGAATTAAATTCGTAAGTCGAGGTACCACTGTATAAAGAAAATAAAAACCCTCACCAGCGCTCTCCTTATTGAAAACGTTTGTGGCTGGTGCCACTCTCCTCCCTCTGCTTTGGAGTCTTGGCTGAGACGGAACATTCCAGACCATCACCTGCAATCCAGCAGGGAGACAGAGAGAGAGGGACACCATTGACTCACTTATGATCATGTGACCAGCCCCAGTGGTTATATTGCAAAATATTGTCTGTTGACCAAGGCAAAATTAAGAAGAAATGTTTGCTTGTCCTGCAAAGCGCTCGTAAACCAAGATACTTGTAAACCAAGGTATTACTGTAAACTAAGGGTATGATCAGGCACCAAGAAAGAACTGGATCTGATCACGTTGGAAAGTGTTACTTTGCTGAGAGCAAGCCCCCTTAAAATGAGGAATCATTCCAGTCTGGCTCTGATGCTGAACCAAAAAAATGTGGATTAGGCCTGGATCAAAGTCAGGCTGGTTCACAATCTCTTGTACATCCTCTGATTGCTAGATAACAGCCGACACTGGTCACAAAATGCCATCTAGGACCTAGATACCTGAAGGACCGCCTCCTTCCATATGAACCTACCTGGCAATTAAGATCTAGTCAGGGAGCCCTCCTGAAAGAGCCATCCCTTATGGAGGTGAAAGGGATGGCTTGCAGGAATAGGGCCTTTTCAGCAACTGCCCCCAGAGTGTGGAATGCCCTCCCAAATGAGACTCGCCTGGCGCCGACGTTGCTAACATTTCGGCGCCAGGTAAAAACCTTCCTGTTCCAGAATTTTTTTAACTAATGATTGTGGGTCCTGATGGCAATGTTAGTGTTGTGTTTTTAATGCATCGTATTTATTTACATGTTTTTATTGTTCTAATTTTATTGTAATTTTGATGTTTTAATTGTCTATTTTGATTGTGAGCCACCCAGAGACCTTTGGGTAGTGGGCGGCATACAAGCTATATAAATAAAAAATAAATAATAATAAATATCTCTGTCTGATCACATCCTGACATCCCATGGTGGTAAAAGGGAAAGTGTCATTGGTAGTGTGGGAGTAGCTTGTGAAGGCAATCCCACCCCGTCTTCTGTTTGTCTGTCTACCTTCCTGCCTGCCTGTCTCCAATGAATTTAGGACGGGGGGGGGGAACTCACACACTACATTTTCCCATCTATAAGATGCCACCATGTATAAGACGACCCCTACTTTTCCAATCCAAAATCACAGATGGGCAACCACGTGGTTCTCCCCTCAGCTTACTTCTGTGGTTAAAACAACCCTCAATTTCTAGTCTAACAGTTTTAGACAAATATATAGTCTATTGCCGCAAGGAATATCAACAACCTCAGATACGCAGATGATACTACTCTGATAGCAGAAAGTGAGGAGGAATTAAAGAACCTCTTAATGACGGTAAAAGAGGAGAGTGAAAAAAATGGGCTGAAGCTCAACATCAAAAAAACTAAGATCATGGCCACCTCCTGGCAAAGAGAAGGGGAAGAAATGGAGGCAATGACAGTGTTTATTTTCTTGGGCTCCTTGATCACTGCAGATGGCGACTGCAGCAACGAAATAAAAAGACGCCTGCTTCTTGGGAGGAAAGCAATGGCAAACCTAGATAGCATCCTAAAGAGCAGAGACATCACTTTGCCAACTAAGGTCAGGATAGTCAAAGCTATGGTTTTTCCAGTAGTGATGCATAGAAGTGAGCTGGACTATAAAGAACGCTGATCGCCGCAGAATCGATGCTTTCAAGCTGTGGTGCTGGTGGAGAGTCTTCAGAGTCCCCTGGACTGCAAGGAGATCAAACCTATCCATCCTGAAAGAAATCAACCCCAAATGTTCACTGGAAGGACAGATTTTGAAGCTGAGGCTCCAGTACTTTGGCCACCTCATGAGGAGAGAGGATTCCTTGGAAAAGTCCCTGATGTTGGGAAAGATTGAAGGCAAAAGGAAAAGAGGACGGCAAAGAATGAGATGATTGGACGGTGTCATCGATGCAACCAATATGGATTTGACCAAACTCCGGGAGGCAGTGGAGGATAGGAAGGCCTGGCGAGCTCTGGTCCATGGGGTCATGAAGAGTCGGACATGACTGAACGACTCAACAACAACAACAACAACCATGTATAAAGGAATTAATTTGTTCCAAATGAAATTATGTTAAGCAAATTTTCCTTTATACAAATTGCCCATAGGAATACATTGAAAAAAGAGTAATCCCTAATCACCACCATTTTTATGTTGTATGGATTTGGCCCATAGTCGATTCTGTTAAGCAAATTTCCCCTATCGCTGGAATATTTTATGCTGTACAGATTTTATGTTCTACAAACCGTTTGTTATATGAGGGTCCACTGTACATGGAAAAATACTGTATATTTTAAAAAATCCCTTATAACATGTAATGGAAATTCAGGTAAAAATTTCATAATTAACAAAAATGAGCAACAAGGAAAAAAAATTGAAATACAGACATTAAGATAAATTATCCACTGATATCTTTATGGGGGCTGCAGTTCAAGACAAATCCTTAAAGTACTGTACCTCCATTGTTGCAAACTGGATTTTTTTTTCTTCAAAAAAAGTTGACTAGTTTGCAGTGCCCTCAAGGTAGGTAGATCTTCTTTTGCCATTTTTTTATCATTTAAGACGAACTGCCCTTCTTCTATAGCAGTTCAAATGCGGCAGTACCTTGGTTTAAGAATGCCTCGGTTAAAGAAAAACTCAGTTTAAGAAAAGAAATTATTAGAAACGGGGATGCCTCAGTTTAAGAAAATTTTAAATGGAATGCCCCAGTTTGCCTTTTTTCTGACCTCCAAAACAAATCAATTGGCTTTCAGTACTTTTCAATACATTCCTATGGGAAACCACGTTTCAGTTTAAGAATTTTTCGCAATGCAAAACGGCCTGGAGAACAAAGTAATTACTTAATCAGAGGTACTACTGTACTGCCATTTTTATAATGGTGCACGGCCACCCACTATGCCTTTTATGAGTTCTCGCACCAGTATGATCAGTTTTTTTTTTGTACGTCTCCAGTAATCTCACCTGACAAGGACACCAAACCTGTACATCTACTCCAAATCTTCCATTTATAACTTGAGGAAATGGCCCACATAAGAGATGGCCATGTACCTGATAAATACAGCTTTTGAGGTTTCCTTTGTTGCTTCTGATGGGAAAAGCCAAACATGTATCTGACTCATCCCTACAACAACTCTTTTTATGGCTCTCACTCTACAGGGCCAGAGCTAAAAAGGGGAGATTAAGAGCAATTGTTAACAACCCTGAATCCCAAGCCAAGTGAAACTACAATTGGCATCCATTCTTTTGTATTACGGAGGAAATTATTATCCTATCTTCTCTGCATAGTCATTTGAGGATTGAACAGTAAATTGGCGTCTTTCTTCATGTTTGAAATATGCACTTTTGAAGCAGACCAGTGAAAAACTGTCATAAATAATAATGTATGCTAGGAAAAGATTAAAATTTGTTGCTCTTTTTACAGACAGGTAACCAAGGTGTTCCAGTTCAGTAGAAATTAGACATGGGCACAACCAGAAAAAATGACGTTTCGAGTTGTCGTTTGTCGGAACGAGTCCGTTTCGGGTCGTTTCCGTTTGTCGTGAAATTTTTCAAAAATTTGTCATGGCGAGACGATGAGGATGACCCCCTCCCAGCCTGGTGCAAGCAGCCCAGGACAGGAGAAGAGGGGGGGGGAAGGCTGGGGACCCCCCCAGAAACCACCCATCTGGTAGGTGGCAAAGCCTCAGGCAGGCATATTTTCGCCTGCTTTTTTGGCTGGGAGTCGGGTTTAAAAAAAACTTTTAAAAACTTTTTCTGTGCTTCGCATTGCACGATCGCCACGATGCCAGAAACGAAAACAAAAAACCCGACCAATTTTTTCTTTTCGGTTCGAGTTCGAGTTCTGACGACTTAATTATCATTACCGTTTCCGTTACGTAATGGAAACGATAACTGAAAATGGAAACAACAATTTCGCCGAGTCGTGCCCATGTCTAGTAGAAATATCAAGTGATGAGCTCTCTGGGAACAGAGGTTGGGTCTGCATTATTTCTACATGAGGGGTACCAGGGCTTCCTAGTGGCGGTCTCTTTCCTTCCACAAACGACCCTTGGCTGGTCGCAGAAAAAGAACGATGAGGCTGACGAGGACATTAGCAGGCTTAAGAACTGGTTAAAACAGTGTTTCCAAAAGTAAAGGCCATGACTCTGTAGAGCACCGGCAAACCTACCTGGGGTTCCACAGAATCCTCTCATTTTCCCTCCCCCCCATATCTCTCCCCCTGTCATCCAAATAATTGTATGTCACTTGCTTGATGCTTCTCTGGTGTCCATGCATGGAGCAGAGAGGGAATCCTGGCCCAGTATTGCCTAAGGACTGGGTTTTCTGCCCCCCCCCCACAAATAATGAGGGAGCCTTCCCTGCCCACCCCACGTACCCACAAAAATGCAGTTCTGTGTTTTTCCCAGACGTTGCTTCCCACGGACAAGCATACCTGTCAAGTATTGGATAAAGAGCAATTGTTAACATCCCTGAATCCCGAGCCAAGTGAACCTACAATTGGCATCCATTCTTCTGTATTTCAGAGTAAATTATTATCCTGTAGTCTCTGCATAGTCATTTGAGGATTGAGCATTAAATTGGCGTCTTTCTTCATGTTTGAAATATGCACTTTTGAAGCCGACCAGTGAAAAACTGTCATGAATAATAATGTATGCGAGCAAAAAATTAAAATATGTTGCTCTTTTTACAGACCGGTAAATAAGGCATTCCAGTTCAGTAGAAGTATCAGGTGATGAGCTCTCTGGGAACAAAGGTTGGGTCTGCATTATTTTGACATGAGGGGTACCTGGGCTTCCTAGCGACGGTCTCTTTCCTTCCACCAACGTCAAGTATTGGATTTGAAATAAGGGATCGTGGATTTGAAAATAAGGGATCGTGGTCACACTATCCCCACCCACCCCCACCTATTGAGCATGCTCTACGCTTCGAGCATGCCCAACAGCTGTCCCCCAACATGGTGGCACCCATGCGATGATCCCTCACATGGCTGCTGCCATTTGTCATGTGGTTGCCTATACCCGCCCCTACCTATTGTTCATGCTTGATGCTTCGAGCATGCTCAATAGCTGTCTCCAACATTGCAGTGCCCATGCCATTCAGAGGATTTTTAAATATCAATATATCTATATATCTATATCCATATCTATATCTATCTATCTATCTATCTATCTATCTATCTATCTATCTATCTATCTATCTATCTATCTATCTATCTATCTAAATCTGGGACATTTCCAGGAAAATAATATATCTGGGAAGACAGTGGGAAAATAGGGGTAAAAAATGGGATTTCCTGCCAAATACAGGACACTTGACAGGTATGAGGAGAAGTCAGACCAGAGTGTGTTTCCATTAGCACCCAGCATAATCTCTGGTTCCATCTAGTGACCAGTCCTGGTAATAAATCTTGGGACAGTGTATTCATGATTTTTTTTAATAAATTAGATTTAATTTTTTTCCAGGCAGAAGATAAGTAAAACCATGACTACTGATCCCGTGGCTGATCCAGTCCTCCTGTAATGGGGAGCCACAACCAGTGGCCAGTAAATCAAGGAACTATGAATTTAAAAAAATTAGGAACCACGGGTTAAATAATTATCTCAGGATAGGCATTGTTTGCATGTTTTGGATCACAACTCCCATATAACTGGCGATTGCTTATATGAAGTTTACAGGGCTTGCTTTCCAGAAATTTTGAAGGCTACCGGGTTGCCTACCTGGGCATGAGGCTAGTAGTTCCCATGATGAGTAGTGAATTAGAAGTTTTATTTTTAACACTCAGCCATGATTCCTCATGAGCAAGACATAAGTGATGCACCAGGCACCTCTGCCCACAGATTGGAATCGTTACCTCCCCATGGCAACATGCTCTGCTAGTCAGTGATGGGGGGGTAACATTGCCATGGGTACAAAGTGTTATTTTTTGTTTTAAAATATGAAAACAGGGGGTCCTGGGCTGAAGAGTACTGCAGAATCCTTTCTCCTCCACTGGTATGATGTAGCATTTCATGAATTATGCCAGGGAGCTTCACAGGAGATGTTGGATCACACCAGAAGGAGAGGAAGGGCGAAAAGACAGCAGTCCAGGTCGGGTCCAAATTCAATGGGGCCATTCTCAAATATAGTCGAACATGGACCTGAGTCCATCTTCATCGCTTGGGGGCTCTGCTGCAACTCCAGGTAGACGAGGAAAGACTCAAAATGTGTCCCCAAAATGCTGCAAAACAGGACCAAGCATGAAAAAGACTAGGTAACGAGTTAGGTAGATGTGGAAGGGATATTTACTTTTCTCTGCTCTAGTTCTAGCCAGGACAGGAATCTGGCCAGCATCTCTGACCTCTGAGCTTGGAAAGATGGGAAACAAGGCCTGAAATTGTTTTGCTTGGCCTGGTAAGTCACAACTCAAGTAGGCCTATTTGAATCAATGAGACTTCCAGCGGAGTTAACTTAGGTGAATTTGACTGACTTGAATTCCAATGATCACACAAAGTAAAAGTCACTGTAGACCAGCCCCCTCCTTTCTTCTATCCAATACCCCCATTAGGGGATTCTATGTTTTTTTTTCTATCCACAACAATTTGAGTGGTATTTTGGTGTGCCGTCTGTCATTTGTTCTGTTCTATAAAAGGACCAGGAACATGATTTCGGGTGGTTTTTCTGGTGGTGAGGTAAGATGGGGCATGATGTTTTGGAATCATGGGAATACAGTCACCCCCTGCCGATCGCAGGGGTTAGGGACCCACCCCACCCGCGATGCATGAAAATCTGCGATATGCGGAAGCGGGTGGGGTGGGGCCTGAGGGCGGGAGGGTGATCGCGCTCCTGTCTGAGGATTCTCGGAGGAGCGCAGGGGGCGGCACGGAGCGACCCCATCGCCCCCCGCTGCCCCCCAAGTGGCTCCAAGGTTTCTCAGAGGATCACGGGGGGTGGCGCTGAGCGAATCCATCGCCCCCGCTACCCCCCGCACAGCTCCGAGGTGCAGGTACTGCGATCCCACGATGTAGTGGGACCACAGTACCTGAACCGCGAAATGGTGGGGGATGACTGTACCCAACCCTACAATCTTTCTCCTTGGTTGACCTGAAGCATTGAATCAACCTGGGGTTTTTATGGGGTCGCCTGAACTGAATGCATTCCCAAAAGAAATGGCAAAATGAGGTGATGTGAAGCCCCTGAGTTTGCAGAGGCACCAAGCTCTGAAAGCTGTGCATGAGGAACAAGGAAGCTCGTGCAGGTTTGCTTTCTCTGATAGGGGTCATTGGTCAATAATTTGAAATTGCGATCCCTATTGCGATCCCTACGTGGCAGGAAGAACACTGTATGCAGAGTTTGGAGAGTTACTTACAAAAATAATCAACTACAGTTCCAGTTCCAAGGCTCCCAAAAGCAATTAGTTAACATTTCAGTTACATTTTAAAACAATCCATCATTTTCCTGTTTCTCAAATGCTAGAATAGTTATTTTCTAATTATTTTGCATAACTTTTTCATTCCTACTAGGTGGTAGCCCGCGGCAGAAAATATACATTTCTTTCTGCTTGACTCATCGTTTCATAAACATCTATAACATATTAAGAAGCTTCATGACAGTTAGAGCTATTCGACAGTGGAATATGCTGCCGCGGAGGGTGGTTGAGTCTCCTTCTTTGGAGGTTTTTAAGCAAAGGCTGGATGGCCATCTGTCGGAAATATTGTGATGGGGTTCCTGCATGGCAGGGGGTTGGACTAGATGGCCCTTGAGGTCTCTTCCAACTCTATGATTCTATGATTCTATGATTCTATGAGCAGAGTCACAGTGCAAGATAGCGATGGAATCATGTTATATTCTTCCTTCACCATTTAATTAGGCATACTCCTGTTATAAAAGGAATGGAACTATTAATCTTATAACGCCAAAAGAGTGATGTTAATCCTCATCCTAGCTTTAACAGTGGAAAAAGGAATGGATTACAATTCACTATTTGTAACTACAGTACAGTGGTACCTTGTATAAAGGAATTAATTCGTTGCAAATGAAAATCTGTTAAGCAAATTTTCCTTTATACAAATTTCCTATCGGAATGCATTGAAAATGGATTAATCCCTAATCGTGACCCTTTTTATGTTGTACAGATTCGCCCTATAGGCGATTCTGTTAAGCAAATTTCCCCTATCTCCAGAATTTTTTATATTGTACAGATTTTATGTTATACAAACTGTTTGTTATTTACTTCCAAGCTCTGAAATGTCACAAATAGCTTTGCATAGTGTCTTTTACTTCTTTGAGGTTTATACTGATATTTTTTTCTAGGAAATGTATCTAGGAAGTGGAAGTAGTTTAGCCAATGAGCAGAGAAAGCAATGTGTTATTATTAATGCACAAAAGGCATCGCACACGCACAGCCAGGCGCTTGGGGCAGGAACTCTGTTCAGCACCAGCTGTTCCATTGTAAGTCATGTATCATATCCAGCTGTGTAAAATAAAAAGTCATATAAATTCTTGCCTTGCCTTCAAGGGTTTGGACTTAGGAGGAGACCAGCCCGGCTGCTGAGAGTTATAGCACTTCTGGGTCTGCAAGACGGGGCAGTGGAGCTGTTGTCACAGAAGCAGAAATCAAAATTTCCATTTTTACGCCAGCCTGTGAATAGACTCAAAGGAACAGCAAAGGTCTCTGTGGAATCTCCATAAATCTTAAGGACGGAAAGGGCAGGATTAAGTGTAATGCAAGAGAGGGATAGTGGAAATACTGCTTTAATTTATGGAGTTAGCCTGATATGCTTTAATTTATTGAGCATACAATTAGAGGGGACAATGTTTCTTAAATGCAGAAGCAATGGCATAGCGTAAATGCATGTGAGTGGATTTTTCAGTTTCTTGGAGCATAATCTTTGGGTTGTATATATACAGGTTAGACATGCTCTGGATTGATCTCCAATCCTGAAGGAACAAATCCTGTAGGGATCCTGTTGGCTGGTGATTCTGGGAACTGTAGCCCTTTTGTTTATGAAGATGAAGCACACGGAACTAAGCGTTGGGAAACATGCTTGAATTTCCCTTTGGCGATTTGTTCCTTCTCTATTGCATCTGTTGCCAGTGAATTATTCTCAGCTTCTCTGTTACACATGTGTCAAACTGAGTCATAGTTTGAAAGATTTCTAGACTCGGCAGGAGTCCATTTGCTCTCAAATACCAGCAGCATAAATCTAACATGTATTTCTGTAGCATCAATCTATTGTAAATTATTGTTCCATCTTTCCACATTTTTTTTACTTAGTTGCAACTGAATTTCCTTATTGGACTCCTCCTTAGAGGTGTAAGCTCAGATACGTCAAAATTGGGGTGGAGCTCTAGTTCATTTCAGACCACCCAAAAGGGTAGGAAAGAAAACCTATGCAAATGAAAGAAGCATTTAACCATCCATGCTGGTCATGGCATAATTTTTAAGAGTGTGATCTGGTTTCAGCTTCTTTGTAGGTTACTTTCCTCTGCAAAGGTTACAGTGTTGTTTATCAAGCAACCTATTATGGGTGGAAAGTAGACATGGGCACGACTCGGTGAAATTTTCGTTTCCGTTTTCGTTTGTCGTTTCCGTTACGTAACAAAACGACAAATGAAAATTGAGCTGGAAATTGAACGAAACGAAATGACCCATGAAAATTGTGGTCGTTAGTTTCGTTTCCGTTACTGGCGGCGCGCAATGAAATGAGCTGTTTTTTAAATGTTAAAAAATGCCCTGGACATCCATAAAAATGCAGTGATAATTATTTATACTGTCTGATAATACCTACCAGGGGGTGGGGGGGGTCCTTAAAACGTGCATTTATGTCTTTTCTCAGATCGCTGTTTTTTTTTTTCCTTTAAGGGGAGTTGGGGAATGGGGACATTGACCCAAAATGGCTCCCAGATGCCTAATATTGATTTCTTGGGTATTAAAACGCCCTGGACATCCATTAAAATGCAGCAATAATGCGAGAGTTATTTGAAATTATTACGTACCAGGGGGTTGGGGTCCTTAAAACGTTTGGTTTTGTCTTCTCCCATGGCAATGTCTTTTTCTTTTCACTTTAAGGATTACAAAATGGACGTCCCCAGGCACTCCAGCCACAACATGGAGGCAAGCCATGTGATGGGATCATGTAAATTCTTGGAAAACTTCAACCAATAGCATGCCCAGGTTGCAGACTGGGCAGGTCTGGCAGCCACAGAGGGCATAAAAAGCTCTGGCAGCCCCTGGAAATGCTTTAAAATCGCGCAAAAAGCGAGTAGAAACGACAAACTAAAAAACGAAAAACGAAATGACAAATTTTTGAAAATTTTCGTGAAAAACGGAAACAACCCGAAACGGACCCGTCCTGAAAAACGACAACTCGAAACATAATTTTTTCTAGTCGTGCCGATCTCTAGTGGAAAGTATGAATTGAGAACTAGGGCATAGACCCGGAATGCTGTCCATGCTACAATGTTGCCTCATAGGATGCTGCAGATCCAAAGGCCTTATAGTCTAGGGCAATAAAACCAACATTCTCAAGGAACTGCTTGGGTGTGATAGATTACATTTTATCTCCTGTTTTCTTCAGGGAGATCGGGGTGGCTCTGGTGCCTCTTTTTCTCTCCCTCTCTTCATCTTCACAACAGCCCTGGGAGAGGAGTTAGAAAGCTGGGCCCAGGCCTATGGACCTTGTCCACGGACCTTTGGTAGCTATATGGAGGTTTTATGAACACAAACAGCTGCAACCATCTTGGTTCATTAGAGCCCCGTGGTACAGTGGTTAAATGCCTGTACTGCAGCTAAAACTGTGCTCATGACCTGGGGTTCGATCCCAGGTAGCAGGCTCATGGTTGACTCAGCCTTCTATCCTTCCGAGGTTGGTAAAATGAGTACCTAGCTGACTTGGGGGGGCAATGTGTAGCCTGCATTACTGTAATTAAAAACTGTAAACCACCCAGAGACTACTTGAAGTGGTATGGGGTGGTATATAAGCAGAACACTTTGCTTTGCTTTTTCATTCATCTCCATTATTTTTATCTACACATGGATTTATCTGTACATGCTAGGTTGCACATTTATATGTTCTAACAAAAGAGAAGTTTTACCATTATCAACCCCCCCAACTGGGTTTCGATGGCCAGACATGGCTTTGAATCCAGGGCTCCTGAACCCTGATCCTAGACTCCACATGCTGCCCTCTACCCTTGCTCTTCCTGTTCCCAGAACTTGAAATTAATGATGCCTCAAAATTAGCACCTGCAAAAATTCCATGACTTGATCAATGACTTTTGCAGCAGGACAGGCAATGCAGGCTGTCCTTGAGGGCAAGAAGTTTACACTCCTTTCTTTGTTCTCCTTAGTCTTCCTTTCTGTTTCCTCCTTTCTTTCTGTTTTCTAGAGATGGGCACGAAATGGAAAAATAATGCTTCTTTTAGTTTGTAACAATTTTTTAAAGTAGTTCTGTTACGATAATGAAATGAAATGAAACACTATGCTCCCCTGGATCCTCAAGGACCAAAATGGCAGGGGAGCTTCCTCAAGCAATTCACGGTAAGCCCCAGTAATTTGGAAAGGTTTGGGAGGTCAAGGGACTGACTTATTAAGTTCCAAAGGGAGTTCCCCTAGGAAAAAAATCTTTCTAATTGAGTCAGAAGCTGATTGGGCAAGCAATTAGTGCTGCCGTGGCTTGGCTTCCAAATTCAATTATATAAGTTGCACCTTCAAACTCCTCAATAATTCACCTGTGTAATGTTACATATTGTTTTAAATAAAAGGAGATGTGGGTAAGTGCCTATAAGATTCAAGTACCTTTGGTGGACACAGTAAAGGGAGTAGTTATCCCAGTATCAAAGCCAGACAGGCAGCCTGAGGAGGAATGAAAACTCTTATCTAATAACAATATGACATAAATAATTTTTGCAATGTGCAGGCAAAGTTAAACCATTTTTATTTCTCTAGGTTAATTTCTTAAAACTCTCTAGACAAAAAACCCTGTTGCAGATTTACGCTGGTGGAAGTGTCATGGTGGGCACTTCGTATTTGTTTCCGCTTGGGCGCACAGAGTCAAGGCAGGGAGTTTCCCCGCTCAGCCAATGAGTGATCAGCTGTGTGAGGAAATGGGAAGGGCCAGCTGGGCTCCTTCCAGGATTGATGACGACGACAACGACGACAACGACGACAACGACAACGACGACAACGACAACGACGATGATGATGATGACAAAGCCTTGTGCCGCATGCAGCCTGGTAAGTGGGCCAGGCAGCTCTTGGGGTCAGGGTCTGGGTTTCCCCATGCAATGAATACCAAGCCCCCACCTCTAGTGCTGCTAATGTAGACATTGCCAATTACTTGGCCTCCAGTCAGGTGGCTTGATGTATAGAGATGTCCCCTTGAGACAGAGACAGTACCCCAGCTGGCTGCATTGGTAAGGCCTTTGGGAATCATTAAACCTCTTCATCTGAGCGGGGAGGCCCCGAATGGAAGGAAATAAATTCCACAGCCCACATATGCTCAGGAAAAGCCGGCTTGGTCTTATCTCTTCGCCCAGATCAGCCAGGAAGCCTTTGAGATGGCATGTAGGGAAAATCAAGCTGGCTGTGGTCAATCAGCAAGACCCTGCCACTATAGATAAGCCTTCCCAGGAATTCCCCAGCCTACTCGACCCCCGGCACTCAGTCCCTGTCTCCACCCTCGTGATGCTCTGTCATTGTAACCAATAAAGCTTTGCGCTCAGGCTAGCAGAGGAGAAGCTGCTGCATGGGACTGCCTGCTTGAACCCAATAATGTGTCCATGTGTAGTCAGTCCTACATTGATGCACAAGGAGGAATCCATGTGGTGACTCATTAGATACTGGCAACTTGCCATGCTTGACTCTTGTAGCACCGTGGTTTAACTGCTGTACTGCAACAATAACTGTGCTCACGGTCTGGCGTTCAGTCCCAAGTAGCGGGCTCAGTCTTCTATTCTTCTGAGGTTGGTAAAATGAACACCCAGCTCACTTGGGTAGGGGTGGGGGGCAATGTGTAACCTGGCTAAATGCATTGTAAACCTCCTAGAGAGTGCTTTAAGCATTATGGTTTGGTATACAAGCAGAACACTTTGCTTTTTGCTTTTCTTCTGGCATAACTCTGAAACCGAATGTTAGGCTTGATCAGAAATCTGTACAGCATTAATTTACTTAACATTTCTGGAACTGTACCCAAATATTAGTAATAACAGTTGTGCAGTACACATGCTTGTATCACAGAAATGAAGTCTGAACACTAAGTCTGAACCCAAATACTGCTCTTCCTAGTTAGGGGGGTATTCATACCCAGTGTGTTGTACTGAGTAGTAGACTGATGGACCTAGATATCTCACTTACCTTGAAAGTCCTGTTAGGGCTGCTATATGTCAGTTTTGACTTGATGTCAATCAGAGAAGGTGGCTCTTTCAAAATGTATTCCCAACATGGTTGCTATGAACAACCCATTTGTCTGATGGACACTTGGACCTTAAATATTTGTGATGGTGTAACTGCCTGTAATGATGGTGCAATGTGGCAGTAATGGCAATATAATGACTTGCATTACGGTGCTCATTGTGGTGGAAAAATGGCTGATTAGTCTGCCTTTGAAGTAGATATTTGCTGTACAGGATATGTACTCTTGTGGTGCCATAAAAATATTTGACTCCACCTAATTAAATAGAAATGTATTTCACTGATGTTGTTTGTTGATGATGAGATTACCCTGATCCATGATTAGAATTCTGTTCTCATATAGTTGCATTAAAGATGCCTTAGTTGGCTGCTATTTTGTTCCTTCTGGAACAAGTTATATACTGTACAGTTTGTACTGAAGAGCCAGAATACGGTTATTTATGTATGCTTGCATAAGTCAGGTGGCATAAATTGCAGTGGCAGATTTCTGCTAGTTAAGAAGTCAAAACTTGCATTCCTCGTCACATACTAGTCGATACACAATGAGAAATATTGTACAAACCTCAGTTTGTAAACTAGCAGCAATTCTTCTCTGAAATCTGCACCATTTGACTTAACAACAGTACTGTATATGGAACGAATCCGTTTCTTACCAATGAATTTGTATACTGATTAGGGACAGAGCTACGGTTAGCTCTATCCGATTCCATAATTGTGCAATGGATTGTGCACACATCACACTTTTCCCGGTGGGGTGAACCAAATTGTGCCTTCAGTTACTCTGTTTGCAGGTTCTTGGAGCCTTAATAGAATAAGCTATTGGAAAGGGGTGGATTGGTGTTTTTGTGAGGTATTTTTAATTTGTTTTTACTAAGAGTTAATCATCTCCTGAGACCCTAATCTGTAGCTGATTTAAATTGTGGAGCCTTGTGGCACAGTGGTTAAATTGGAGCCACACTCTGGCCATAACCTCTGATCCTCAACCCAGGCAGCCAGCTCAACGTTTACTCAGCCTTCCATCCTTCTGGGGTCGGTAAATTGAGTACTAAGCTCACTAGGGTTGGGGGCCATGTGTAGCCTGCATAATTAGAATGCAAACCACCAGCATGCTTTGCGCACAAGGCTGGCTCTGTCCTCAGTAGTTAATGTGCTACAAACACATTCCTAAATTGACTTCATTTTCAGAGAAATGAAACCAGGCAGATGTCTCCTGGTAGAAGATCCATGAAAAAAAAGCCACACAGCAGAATGCTTTTGCAACAGACATCTGTCATGCTATAAATGCATTCAGGAAGTAACAAACAGCCCATTTTAAATGACTTCTGAAATTCGGCACAAGCCATCGGAAGGAAAACAAGCTTCTGGAGGCTCATTTAGAGAGAGCAACATCTACAAACCCACCTCTTAATTTGAACTGTTTAGCAGCATGCAAACCAAATGTCTACCCGGTTCTAACCTGATTAGTTAAAGGAGTCTTCAAGTCTAGTCACTGCAGTTCATGGAGCATGTGCTACTCCAGTTTTGAGGCAAAAGGGTTCATCCAGAGCTAAAATGTCATAGCGGGGTGATGAAGTTCAAAGTTTAACCCATAGCATTGATTTTAGAACAAACATCTTATCTCAGCAGGGCCGTCATAAATAAATTATGCTCATCTACTGAATATAGTTCACCCAGAAGGAGTTAAGGTAAAGGTTCCCCCCGCATATGCGTGCTAGTCGTGTCCGACTCTAGGGGTGGCGCTTATCTCCATTTCCAAGCCAAAGAGCCAGTGTTGTACAAGTCCATGGCCTTGTGGCCAACAAGGCTGAAGGCATTTCTGCACACTGAACACTGTTTACCTTCCCGCTTTTTACAGCAGTAACTATTTATCTACTTGCTTTCAAACTGCTAGGTTGACAGGAGATGGGGTTAACCAGTGGGAACTTGCTCCCTTGTGAGGCACCTGGGATTTGAACCGCCAAGCTGCTGACTTTGCAGCTGACATTTCAGCACTCTAGCCCATTGAGCCACCATGCACAGAAGGTGGAGCTTCGAGCTGTAACAGGTATGCAGAAGTCTGCATGATCTACGAGGGGAAGGGCCCCTTACCTAGAGACCTTGAAAGAGGAAGGGGAGAGAGAGAGAGAGTTGGGGGGAGGGAATGAGAGGTGGAAGTTGCCATTCAGCCCTCGTCTCCAGCTTATTCAGGTAGTTCTCCTGTAGCCACACCTCCTGCATACCAGGAGGGCTACAGAAGTGCTACATTAAGTAGCTGCAATCCAGGCTGCTGGGCATTTCCCTCTTCTCTCCCGATGTGGCCAATTAACACAAATTCATCTGGGGAAACCTGATTTCCCAGATGCAGCTTCACAGCAGATCCTTTTGAATTTTTCTTGTTGTGTAGCTGCACCCTAAAATGGCTCGTTTCATACTTAATGGAAGCTGTTTATATTTGATTCAACAAAAGCCTTTAAATGGTCAGTAATATTGAGTTAAAGTAGATGCTGTGTTTGGTTTTTAGATGTGCACCATCAAGCGATAAAAGATGTTAGTTTATCACACAGCACATGGTTTTTGCATTTTCTTTAGTTGCATACAGTATCATGCATTTAGCATACTCTAAGTCCCACGTCCCTTTAAAAGCAGTTTAAATTACTAGATAAACTGTGTCTAAAAATGCCATCCCCACAGCCACCAGGCTTTTTGAAAAAAAGAAAAAAGAAAACCCGGTAATGCTCCCTTAAGCGAGGTTTCTAAGACTTACCCAAGAGGTAGGGAATTTTTTGCCTCGCTTTGAAAATCCAGCTTTTAAGGAGACAGATGCCATGGGACCACGCAGATGATCCGGGTTTCTTTTTCTTTCTTTTTTCATAGCACCGACCAGCTGTTCCTGGGGCTGATCAGCACTGTTTTTTAAAATTTCTCTGCACCATCGGAGTAACAGGATGCTCTATCGGGTCCTACAAGCATTAATTTCCCCCAGCCAAGTGGTACTTTTTTAAATGCTAGCACCACCTGCTGGCCAAGGGGGCTGAACTGCACTTTACTCCTGTCCCACATATTAAATCACATGATGGGATGAAGAGGAAAAGCCGGACCTTCAGAAGATCAGGATCGAAACCCAGGTGTGACCACGGCCAGAGTTTGTTTATATTATATGAGGTGGCTTTGGGCGCTGGGTTCCTCCTCAATCTCCAGAGACCCTAAGACTCCTTGGCTCAGTGCAAAAGCATTGTATATGTTGTTGCTAAAAGGGGAGTATGTTTAGGAGATAAGGTAATAAATCTACCTCATCTGCCAACTGTTTTGTTTCTCTCACACATGTTTGCAGTTATTGCACTAGAGCTCGTACACATCATCACAAGTATCTCTCTGCTGGTCTCTGTTTTGGATCTGAAATGTTAAGGGGATGAGAAGCCCAGTGGAAGAGGCTCATTATCATCAGGCCGGTAAACATATTTGGAGACTGAGGTACAGAACCAACAAAGAAGAAAGTGGGAGAGTTAGAAGTGATCTACCTGAAATGCAGATAAACTCTCCCTCCTCCCCCTTGGTCTGGAGAACAACAGAGGCTCTGCTGGAGTTATATTTGGTGTTTTTTCAGATGCACGCTTTCCTGACAGAGTACATGTACTATCTGAATGTAAGGTGTTGAAAAAGAACAGTGAGTAGAAGTGCTTCTAAATTTTAAAAAAAGCAAAATGTGCTGCTTATACACCACCCCATAGCACTGAAATCACTTTCTGGGCATTCTACAATTTAATTATGATGCAGGCTACACCCACCCATCACAAGCTGGATACTCAATTTACAACTTCAGACTGATGGAAAGTTGACTCAGCAACCTGAGCTCATTGAGAAGGAACTCGCATCCTGAGGAGAGTCTTGACTGCAGTACTGCAGTTCAACCACTGTGCTTTTTAAAAAAGTTATTTGCAAATTTGTACTCATTTTGTGTGTCCCCAAATGGCGTTCTATGTGCATTTTTGCCTAATACACACATTTTTGGAAGCAATTTTCCTAATGTATTATAGATGTTTATTTTTCCACTGAAAAGAAGAGTACTGTTTTTATGGTACTGTAATTTCTCCAGACAGGTATGCATTTGTACATATTTGCTTAATTGCAGAAGTACATTGCAAAATATGGAGAAGTGCAAATATCAGAGGTTAGCAGATTTCCAGTTTGTGCAATGGTTCGTAAGACTGACAAATGTGTAACTTCATACAAAATGCAAGTCAAATGAATCATCCCCATTCCTAATCACAAATAACATTTGTCATGATCACAGGTCAAATATTTAGGGCAAGTGTGAAGGTAAAAGGCAATTACCCTTCCTTGAATTACTATGCAGCACCCTAAGCACATCCAATCTCCCCTGATTTCAGAAGTTAAGCAAGGTCGGGCCTGGATAGTATTGGATGGGCGACCACCGGGGAATACCAGGTGCTGTAGGTGCCTGGAGTAGGAACTGGCAAGCCGGTGTTGTTACGAAGAACACTCCATGGACATGGAGTCATGAAGAGTCAGTCACGACTGTCACGACACAACACGCACACGCACAACTCTCATATGATAATTAAAACACCTGGAATAGAACGTGAGCACATTATATCGCAATCGCATGTTAAGATCATCAAGAATGTCCTTTCTCAGCCACATCACTTTCACAAGTGCATTTGGTGGGGACTCATGTAAGGGCCTTCTGTGTCACTTCACCCAAACTCTAGAATTCCCTCCCATGGGAGGTCAGGACATCCTCATCTTTGCTGTCCTTCTGCAAACAGGCAAAGGGCTTTCTCTTCAGACAGACTTTCCTCTGTGACTGGCTTTCTGAGAGTTTTTTTTTTAATAAAATGTGCTGTACCTTGTTGCTTTGAATGTAATTTCGGTGTTGATTTTGTTCACAGGTTTTAGTGTGACTTTTTAAAAAAAACTTATTGTTTTTTGCTTTTTAAATAGGGTAGGACTCTCGTATCCACTGATTCATTAACCACTGGTTCACTTATCCATGGGTGGCAGAGGAGAAAATTAAATAATTCATCAGCCGTAAAGAAAGCTACTGTCACTGTCACAAACAGCAGCTGTAAAGCAAGCTAATGTCATAAAAGAGCAGCCGTAAAGCAAGCTACTACCACAAACAGCAGCTGAAAAGCACACTACAGTTGCAAAATAACAGCTGTAAAGCAAACTACTATCACAAAATATCAGTTTTTTTGGGAGGGGTGGCATTCTCTCTTATCCATGGTTTTCGTTATCCATGGGAAAGCCTGGAACCGATCCCCAGCAGATACCGGGGTCCTACTGTATTGTCTGATGATGGTATAAGTTGCCTTCTGTCCTTCTTAAGAAAAAACACAGGGTAAAAATATTCCTGAAAGTGCAAAATATGTTGATATATTCCATTCAGCTTATACATCATGGCTGTTCATAAGTACTTTTGTTTGTTTGTTTTTCTTTAGTCTGGCTTTTTCATATTATTAAGGCAATACGGATGCAGGTGGTATGGCATGCATACCCATAACAGTCCAAACAAAGTGGTAATGATAATTTATGCATCCAGTTTCAAAACCTTTTATACAGAATTATAAAAGATTTTACATATAAATAGTGGGAATATATCACATACGACCATCCTTTCTTCTGGGGTTTGTATAGATAAGAAGTGTGGAGAGGAACTCAGAGACAGGGAAGGGAGCAAGTCAGAAAGGCAATAAAATATAAGTGTGCATTTCTAAGCAAATTCATCTAATTTGCCATTCCAAGACTGGTTATACAGATGGGGATGTGATTATTCTTCTGACTGCACACTTTGAAAGTTGTAACGCAGTTTTCAAAATGCAGCTCAAAAATGCATAGAATTTTTGTATATATTTGATTTAAATGCAATTTTTCACATTTAAAAAAAACACAGAATGGAGGATAGGATTATCTTAACATGTGAAACTGGCACAGCTCAGAAATGGACCGAGCAGTCTTTTTATTGTATAAACAACCCCTTCCGTCCTGCATCTTCCCTTTCTCTACCAGCACTGCTTTGGATCAAAAACAAAATTGATTTATCCTTCCACTGTACTGATAGAAAGAGTCCACCAGGTGGCATGCAGAAATTAATCACTACTCAGTGCAACAATATAAAAACTTTTATTATATATACAATGAATTAAACCAAGGTTTGAACCACCCACTTAGTCATTATTGTGCCCATGTGACCTCTTGCTACAAAAAAAGTCCTGAGTCACCAACTCAGGCTAATTTGTTGAATCAACTGGTGCATAGTAAACCAACACATCCACATAAGTAAATCCCATTGATTCTATAGTTCTACTCTAATTGTAACTAACAATAGGCTATCACCTAGTGACAGTACTAAACCATAACAATTTTCCTAAGTTTGGCATGTGTAAAGAGATACATTGCTTGCAGATCAATGGATGATTCAGGTTATGACCAAGAAATTATGCAATTTAAAGTGAACACGCACAGAGAGAGAGAGAGAGAGAGGGAGGGAGGGAGGGAGAGGGAGAGAGAGAGGGGGGAGAGAGAGAGAGAGAGAGAGAGAGAGAGAGAGAGAGAGAGAGAGAGCACGTTGCCCCTCCCTTTCCATCCATGGTCCTTCCCCCCCTTCACTTGGGCCACCAAAGTTACCGTACTTCGTAGCATGTTTGCTTGCAGTTCCTGTTTCCCCGAAAATAAGACCTACCCCCAAATTAAGCCCTAGTGTATCTTCTTGGGAAACAATAAATATAAGACAGTGTCGTATTTTCGGGGAAACATAGTAGCAGTGGATAGATAAACAAAAGCCAAGGGAAAATGATATAAACTATAATGAAAACTAGTCAGGGTTTCACAAAACTTGTCATTTGCATAAATTATACTGCATATGGGACTGGACTATCCTAATAGAACCGGATGTGGGATTATTTCAAAACAAACTATAGTGAGTTCCACACGGCAACAGCAAATGAGCTGAAATTTATTTATTTATTTATTTATTTATTTTAAAATTGATATACTGCAATGATTTTCCCAAGGGAACACTGAGCGGTTTACAAATACAACAACATAAACCAATTAAAAACACCACAATTCAAATCAAAGAGTAAAGAACAGAAAGAGGGGGGAAAGAGAAAAGAAAGGAAACCGGCAAGGGCACAGAACAGATAGTAACAATAAACAACAAATCACAAAAAGCATGAGACAAACATTAGCAATCGCCGTACGCTTCTTTAAACAGCCAGGTTTTCAAAGCTTTCTTGAAGGCTGTAAGGAACTGAGCCAAGCGGATCTCTCTGGGCAGTTTGTTCCATATAGTTGGGCCTACCACTGAGAAGGCCCAGTTGTGTGTTGCAACTTTGCGGGACTCCCTAGGGGTGGCCACCCGAAGCGAGAAGGCCAGTGAGGCTGTGGTGGGTCTGGCCAGCTCTGACTTTTGGGAGATACGCCCTGTCAGATACTCGGGGCCCAAGCCATGAAGGGTTTTGTAAACCAAAACCAACGCCTTGAACCTTATTCGGGAGTCAATGGGTAGCGAATGCAGGTGGGCCAGAAGTGGAGTGATGCAGTCCTATCTGCCCACACCCACCACCAATCTGGCCGCCACATTCTGCACCTGCTGCAGTCACTGAACAAGTTTCAAGGGAAGCCCCATGTAAAGAGTGTTGCAATAATCTATCCTCAACATGACCAGCACCTGCACAACCATCCTCAGGGCATCCCCACCATCGTACTGGTGAATCTGGACAATAAACCTAAGATGGTAAAAGGCCAACCTGGTCACAGCTGCCACCTTGGATTCCAGGGACAGTCCCGGATCCAGGACAACACCCAGACTCCTCACTCTTTCAGCCAGCTGGAGGGCGGACCCACACAGACTGGGAAGAGGGCCACTGTTCCCATCCCCCCCCCCAAGAACAGAACCTCTGTCTTCTCAGGGTTGAGCTTGAGCTTGTTAGTAGTCTTGTTCCACTCCAGAACCGTGGCCAGGCAGTGATCCAGGGTCTTAATTTGCTCTCTTAATTAATATCTTAACTTACTATCATTTCCTGGGAAATTGTGAGATATTTTCTGCAAGTCTTGGTGAGAGTTCTCCCATCTGGAAAAATTATTTTTGAGCAAACAGCATGAAACTAGAATAGTTTTGCCTTGTTGCACAGACTTTTCATCATTAGGCACATGGGATGGGTTTGTCTGTGAAGATTCTCAGTCATTCAATTGAGGTTATCACGGCAACTGGACTTCTTTTCTTATGAGAGTAAAATGTTTTACTACTCAGCCAAGTAGCTTCTTCAATCTAAGGAAAGTTGGTGCAAGGCTTCCAATTTATAGTTCACTTTATGTTAAAACCACTCTGGTCTGAATTGGCTCATTAGGTGGACAGTGGCCTGAATAGGCTCGTTAGGTGGACAACAGCTTCGGGTGTGTGATACTGCCACATATGCAACCCCTCCCAACACCCATTAAGTATGGGTTGCTAGCCATGGCCTTCCTGGTGGTGCTGTGACGTGCTTCTGATTTATCTGGGGATTGATGAAAGGGCCTCACGATAAGTGGTAGACATATTGCGTCCAAGTCCCCCATGTCCATTGAGAAAGAGATTTTCAATACACACATGAATTGCTTCTTTGACCCCTCTCTCAAACCACCGGTCTTCTCTGTCTAATATGTGTACATCCTCATCTTTGAATGAGTGCCCTTTGTCCTTCAAATGGAGGTGTACTGCTGATTCTGGCCCTGAGCTGTTGCCCCTCCTGTGTTGGGCCATCATCCTGTTTAGTGGCTGTTTGGTTTCTCCAATGTAGAGCCTTCCACACTCCTCACTGCTTTGGACTGTACTATATCCTCTTTTGTATTGGTATCAGGTCCTTTGAGTGGACCAGTCCCTGCCTTAGTGTGTTTGTGGGTTCAAAGTAAACGGGGATGTGGTGTTTCCAAAAACGCCTTTAAAGCTTCTCAGACACTCCAGCCATGTAAGGAATGAACAGGTTCTTCCATCAGCTCTGGGTCTCAGGCTGATCCGTTGTTCTTCTGCCATGTTGACAGTCAGGGCGTTGTGACCTTTGTGACTTTGTGACCCAGTGACCATATTGAGTCTCAGCTCCTTCTCTTGGAGGGGAATGTCTAAAGGCAACATACACACTTGTCGCATGAAGGTTTGCGTCCCCCCCCCAACTGCCAACACTCATGATGTGGGTTTGTGTACTGCCAGCAGCAAGTAGGTATCCTCTCTAAATGTTGGAAGCCTGGGACAAAGTCCTGGCTGCTTTCCCACTAGACCCATATTTCTTTTTCAGATTTGGCAGCAAGATGTTGTGTGGGAGCTTCTGCTGCTGAAACAGGCTGCTTCGGTGTGTTGAAACAGCCTCGCGTCAAAAGCGAGAAATCCTATGGCGGCATTCTTCACATCCCTTCCTTTCAGAAAAGACCTTTTTGAAGTGTTCGTGTATATGTGTGTGCGTTAGTGGCTAGAAAAGGACCAAGTCTAAGGCAGATGCTCATATCGCAAAGCATGAAAAGCCACGCGTGCGATGAAATCATTTTTGCCACCCCAGCCTTTCCGTTCTGGGAGCAAACACAGAAGCACCTCTCTATGGAAGCAGCCTCATTAGCTGGCTGAGCCCGGCGCATCCCTTCAACTTTCAAGTTGACAAGTCTCTTTCTTTCTCCTTTCAACTCCTTCCCAGCTGTCACGAATTCCATTCCTTCTCCATAGCACGCACGGAGAAGCTTCCTAAGTAACCCTCCAGCAGTATCCGTTTTTAAATAGTGTGAAATGAAGCCACGCAGGCAGCAGGAACCAAGGAAGGGGTTTAGCGGGAAGGTTATGTTTTTTTGTTTACAAACCCCCTAAGTCAAATATATCCCGGTGTTTGACCCAGAGGTGTTCCTACCTGCAAGAAAACATCAGTTGAAGTCCTGCTATTGGTTTGTAATTATGATTCTTTTCAAGAGCCATTACTCAGTCATAACTTTACAACGGTGAAGGGTTTCCCCTTTTAATTTAATAAAATGTAAAAGTATTACCTTGGTTTAAGAGTACTTTGGTTTAAGAGTGTTTTATTTATTTTATTTATTTATTTACAAGATTTTTAGCCGCCCTACTACCAAGAGGTTTCTGGGCGGCAGACAAGCAAACATTTCTTCTCATTTTTGTCTTGATCAACAAGCAATGTCTTGCAGTACAACCAATGTAGCAGGTCACATGATCACAAGTGAGCCAATGGTGGCTCGCCCCCCCCATTGGATTGTGAGTCAGGCAGCCTCCAAAGCAGAGGGAGGAGAGAGGAAAGAAGGTCCCCCTTGGATCAGCCAGGAATGTTTTCAAAGGAGATTGCAGGTTAGGGTTTGGCTTTATTTTTCTTTATATTTTATGTAATTTGTTTTCAACATCCTTTCTCATTTTTCAAACCATTTCTAGTCATGGGACAGCTAGTCAACTCTGTATAATAGGGCTACAAATTGCACTGTATTATTGTCACGTTAAAAACACAAAGTAAAATCCAGTTGTTAGCCCCAAGCAGAGCAGATTCTGCAGCCTTGTACCTAAACCATGATGTGGACATGAACTTCTAGCCAACTTCTTTTGTGAGTTTTGGCATTTTGTATGTATAGCATGTGGTTTTATGGGACCCCAGAGCAAATCATCTGCATTTCCATTCTTTCTTATGGGGAAATTTGCTTTGGTATAAGAGTGTTTTGGTTTACAAGCATGTTTCTGGAACAGAGTATGCTGATAAATCAAAGTATTACTATATCTCTTTTCAAAAGCACCCTGCACATCTCCCAAAAGAGATGGCTTTGTCACTGAACTTGCAGGGACTACCTGCATAGTTTTATGTAGCAAAGAGGGGGGAAGGGGGGAAGTTTCATCTACCCTTGTTATCGTGTCTTGCTTATTTTTACTTGCTGGGCTTTTTACAACTGCATGTATTGCCTTTATTAACAGTGGCTGGGAATATCTCTCTGGGCTAGGGTGATGGTCAATCTATCCAGCACTAATCAATTGCCCCTTCCCTCCCTCTGAACTCAAGGAGAAGTCTCTGCTCTGTGTCTCTTTCTCTCTCTCGAATCTGCTGAGGAGTGTTGTTTAAAGCAGTCGTGTTTGCCGTTTCATCTATTCAATAGTAAGTATGGAAACCTTTCATTCTTTCTCTTACTAATGTCTCTGGGCAATCTATTGAGACTTTTAAGCGCCAGGGAACAAGAAAAGGGTTGGACTACTTTGAGGAACTTGAAGCTATTCTGCTCTTGAAACATCTGTGCGGCTAGAGCCACTTAACTAAACAGTCCAAAAGATGGCAAACTTACTGAGCCATCGTGTGAATTATGTTGGGAAGATAATTTGGAATATAGAACCACTGAGGAATTTGATAAATACAGGGGACCCTCATATAACAAACGGTTTGTACAATATAAAATCTGTAGAACATAAAAAAATTCCAGAGATAGGGGAAATTTGCTTACCAGAACCGCCTATGGGGAGAATCCGTACAACATAAAAATGGTCGCAATTAGGGATTACTCTGTTTTCAATGCATTCCTATAGGAAATTTGTATAAAGGAAATTTTGCTTAACAGAATTTCATTTAGAATGAATTAATTCCTTTATACAAGGTAGCACTGTATAGTTAAACCAGTAGACACTGTAGCAGATCCCAAGTGGAAGATCAGGCTGCCGTACAAAAGAAACAGAAGCAAGCAGAGATTTCAAACAGAGGTCCTCACTTGTCCTTGGATGCCTTTTGTCCATTCTCCTTGAAATGACTTATAAAGCTGAGAGGCCTACACACCTTCTCTTGGGGGATGTGTGGCTATAGCAGTGGATATGGGAGGAGAAAAATAAGTTACACAGAACCTTAGAAATGATTGCTTCGTCTGACCAGTATTTATTTATTGCTCAGGTAACGCAGAGAAACAGCAAAACGGCAGAGCACAACGTGCCACCTGTGCTGCATTATGCCCTACCAAAAAAACAATTTTTCATGTGAAATGGTAGTCACCCTGAAGGTCTTCGTACTTGGATGTTGTACAGCACCACACGCGAGATGATTTAGTATAAATACGGTGGCAATAAATCTGGCTCTTACCCTCCCGAATGCCCACATGATCCTTCTTGCATTTCTCTCCCATTTTGCCGGGTGTTTTGTGTGTTTCCCCCTCTCCCACCCGCTCCCCACCTTCCTTCAAATGGAAACCGTACAAAAAAAGAATTGTTTGTGCGTGAGGGCTTTTTTGGCATCCAGATGACCAAGAATATTAGAATCACAGAATTGCAGGACTCGCAGGGATGCCGCCGGAGTCTACTTTATCTCAAAGTCGTGTGCACATTGATTGCTGAAGTGGCCATTTGGGACTGAAGAGGTATCTCACTCCTGCACTCCATTTTACGGGATAATAAAAATGCAGAAGGATGGGAAATTTTCCACGGCTGATCACATTGGAGCGGTGGGGGAAAATGTCTTCCTTGTGCCCCTCCTTGTCTTGTCTCAGGCTGTCTTTGTTAACCCCCAACATAAACGCAGGCTTTTTTTTTTTGCATCTTTTTGATTTTCAGATCTGCATCTGTCAGATGTTAGTGAAATACATGTATTAGACAGGATGTTCTATATGTGTTTGCTATGTATTTAATTGATTTAAAGATGGAGTCTGTAAAAGTGCAAAGTCACAGTGACTCACTGTATAGTTTTTCTTCTAATGGAGTACAGATGTTAAGAATGAGCATAATGAATTTGGGCTGATACAAGGGGTTGCAATAGCTATGAGGTAATGTCATGCATGATTGGACAGACACATGTATAAAAATGTTCTGTAAATCATTGTTCATTGGGCCTTCCACGAGTAAGGCACCCACTTTGTTTCTCTGTCATATATTTTGTCATATGTACTGAATGCTGTTATGCTGTTGAATTTTGTATAAATGTACTAATATGACTTTTAGCTCTATGCTTTATTGAACTTTGTATAAGTTCTGTGATGCTGTGATATATTTTTGTACAGTTTGTAATATAGCTGTTTGGTTTTAAGAAAACTCTGTCTCTGGCTAACTATTTATTCAATAAGTATTGCTTCTGCTGGCTGATCAAATAGCTCAAAACTCTGGCAGCATCTCTTCCCCTTCACATGCTGTGCATCACATCCTATATCCAACCACTGGAAAAAAAAGAATGGATGACAAAAGTTATCCTCATAGTCAAAGCAGAGGAGCATAAGACACAAGACTGGTGTCCCCTTGAATGTTTCCGCTTACCACTTATGGAGGGCTGTTTTAAAGAACGACTTTCATGTCCATAGTCCACGTTCAAGCCAGTTTATCCCATAATTTCCTGGCAAGCCACACCCTATTGTCATGTTTGGACTTTTGGGACATGCTTTGAAAAAGTAGGTATTGCTCACAAAAGTCTTGCAATGACTTTTTTTATTATTAGTGGCCTTTAAAGGTATCGCCTGTGGTCTAGTTCTACTGTGGTCTCAGGTGTGTGTGTGTGTGTGTGTGTGTGTGTGTGTGTGAGAGAGAGAGAGAGAGAGAGAGAGAGAGAGAGAGAGAGACCAGTAGACCATATCAAACTCAGGATGGGAGGAGATAGATCAAGCCAGAGCTTAGAAATATGAAACACACAATAATACTTTTATAGTTTTATTTGCCAAGTGTGGTTGGACACACCCACACTTGGCCAATAAAGAGAAAGAGGAACAGAACCAGATCATTCATTCACAAAGGCTGCTACCCCACGGCCAGAAAAAACAGCTCAAAATAAAAGCTGGCTTTTCCCTGGTAATGGTCACATGCGTGAAGATGCGGTTCCTGTGTCCCCACTGACTCCCCACACACACATACACACCACCCCGCTTCCACAGTGCTTTCCCC